>JASFXZ010000023.1:6287612-7487612 GCA_032209605.1 Mactromeris polynyma
ATTATAATTTACAGATATAATAACATATTTTATTGGATATGTTTTGTAGTCCGTTTTGTATAAATTTGACTGATGATGTTATGGTTGTATTTATTTGTATGTTTAAAATATAACACTGTCAAGGTATTTATTTGTATCTTTAACATATAACACTGTCAAGGTATTTATTTGTATCTTTAACATATAACACTGTCAAGGTATTTATTTGTATGTTTGAAATATTACACTGTCCAGGTATTTATTTGTATTTTTGAAATATTTCACTGTCAAGGTATTTATTTATATGTTTGAAATGTAACACTATCTTGGTATTTATGTGTAGGTTTGAAATATAACAATGTCTAGGTATTTATTGTATGTTTGAAATACAACAATGTCTTGGTATTTATGTGTAGGTTTGAAATATAACAATGTCTAGGTATTTATTGTATGTTTGAAATACAACAATGTATAGGTGTTTATTTGTATGTTTGAAATATTGCTGGACTGTCGCTCTATTGAAAGTGTGTGAGTGAATTTGCCATGCATTATATACAGAATACTTGTAATTAATATGTGATTATATATGATTAGTTTATGAATACTCTATGCACTTATAGGCATAAGTGATTAGTTCGTGTTGGTAATGCATATTGTTAGAACATTTGCCATAATATATTGTTAGTATAGTAAACTCGTGTCATTGACCGACCCATTTAATGGTTTATTATTTGTTAAAATGTGTTCCTCCTAAACACGTTAATGATTAATGAAGTGAATTTGATGTATTCACTTGTTCTGTTACATTGTATTGTTAGATGAGAGAAAATATTGCACATTATAAATGGAATATATTATTCTGATGTATAAATGTATGAAGCTAGCATGATTGCACAATATTTGCAAATATGTATTGTTGATAAGTAGCATGTTATTCAGGAATTGTCTGTGATATTACCGTAAAGTATCTAATTTTAACAATGATTTAAGTTCGTTCATTTTGTTGTGAGGACACATATAGTTAAAGGAGAGGGTAATGCAGTACCTATCACCTATTTCAATATATGACTACCTGCTCTACTCTTCATACACGCTACCATTTATCACGTTAATATATTACTGATACAACGTAATTTGTCTACCGCTATCCAGTGGGTGGGGTATGGTACATATCGTAGTTTATCGGTTATGTAAACGTTATCTGCAATGTTTAAAATACGAAACCTAGTAGTATTAACAAGTTAACCTGTATTTATATAGTTCTCTATTAACTCGGAGTTTATATATGTTGTATACACACATGCTGTTACTTTTCAATTGTAAGTAGACCGGACATGACGTAACACCGCGCGTGTGCGTTGTTTGTTAGCAAACGCTCATTGAAAGAAGCCTTTCCACAGGTAATTGATACAATTATAGAGTTTTATCAGCAGAATTCCGGCAGACCCAGACAAAAACCATACATTATAATGTAAGATCTATTCAATCTTCAACAAGATACTGAAGTATTTTCAGACGAAACAAAAAATGATTAAGAAAATACACCAAATCAAAATAATTTGAGCAATTAAATCCACTCATGTTATACAGAATATGTATCTTTACGAGTGTCAGAGTTGAACAATTATGCGGCATTATCAAAATTTCCTTTTAGGTAATGTATACATACTTATTATTTGATTTTACACTAATTAGACAAAGCATTCAAAAGTAACTGCAAGTCACGTTCGTTTGATGCCATCAGTACAATGTCATCAGCATACAATATAATACATATCTTCTCATCTCCTATAGTACTGCTAACATCTAAACTTTTTCAAATATTTAACTAAGTCATATACAAATAAATACTGGATACAGTGCTAGTATTCAAACACATTTTAAACAAAGAATGCATAAACTTACAGCTGAATTGTTTATGAAAACTTCAGAGTGTATATTATTTGCACCAACACCTTATCGAACGTTAATAACTGCCTTCCTAATTACTAAAACAGAACAATTATTGTTAAAAGACAAATAAGCACCATCTGTGGAACTATTACTATTATTAGGAGGCGACGACTCATTGCCCTTACTTTGAAATAAATTAATAAAACTAGATTTCCATTTTTCAAGCACGCCGTTAATAGTATTGCTTATAGAACCATCACCAAGCTTAAGCTCAATAGGAATATACTTTGTCTTATATTTATTTATTCCTATCTTCCCAATTGATTTTCAACAAAATACGTCATTTTTATTATCTTCATTCAGTTTTTCATTTTGCATAAGAAACCAAAAATATCGTTTAACTCTCTGAATTTCGTTATCAAATGATTTTCTGGCGTAAACACGCATATATAAACTCTTTAACCAATTTAGTCATTTTTGGTAGAGCTACAGCATTTGTTTCACTTTTTTACCATTTGACCTTGCATATGACCATGACATTCGACATTTGTTCAATGTCTTAACATATGATTGGCTTGCACTTCCATAGTATATGTTTATTCATTTCATTTAGTAACTATAACTGTTTGCTGAAAAATACAGTAGGGCATTGTTTAATTTCACACTTTTAATATATAAACGGTGGCCATCATGGACGCCATTTTGGATTTTGGGGTCCGTACCAACTTAAAATATTTTATGCAGATGTTCTGATGAACTACAGACCATACCGAACATGTTGGTATGTGACATTGTTTGTTTTACTCTTGCGGTCACCCCACCTTGAGTTTAGCCTGTAAAGTCACCCCACTATAATGAGAAAACTATAAGAGTTCGATTTTGTTGATGAAACACGACATAATTGTTATATTGAAACTATGCTAGGCAAATGTCTCATGAGAAAACTGAAGAAACTCAAGAATTCGATTCACTTAGTATTAACAACATATTTTTGGGTACACTTTTGAATACACAAAATAAGGTGGTGTCCGCAAATACCGCCAAAATAGGTTTACATTATACAACTCTACATTGCCAATGTATGGCGATTTCAACAATGATTTTATATTTACATTGAATTACTTGTTTAGTTTTCATCTATGTAATGTATCCACCATTATTGATTGACAAGTCGTTTTTGTAAACTTTGTATAAGTAATACTGTTGAACAAAATACCACTTTTTTTATATGTTGTATACTATGTATACAGTCATTAGACAGAAACATATATATATCATTTCTTGACCAACGATTCAGATTTTTGTTAAAGGTATATAGTCCAGACATTCTGCTGAAAAAAGGCAAATAAAGGTATTGTTTGGCATACTATTTTTATTGTTTATAAATATATTTATATTTCAAACATAACAGATCAAATGATGAAATGGGATAATTCGAAAAAGGCATTCCTTTAATTTGTCATTATATTTTGAATTGTATTATATATTTTGTTTGATCATCATAATAATTAGCAAATTATTAGTTTAATACAATTAAAGATATGTTTGTTTGTTTTTATGTGTACATTGTTTATATTTTTATAAGTTATGTGTATCACACATGTTGTGCAAATATATCCTTTATTTTTTTTAATATTATTGATATTTTTTTTGTGTATATAAGTATTCATTTTGGAATGTAAATACACTTAAACAAATAAACTTAAACATTTTTCAGGTAACTAATGTGATAATTGTCCAATTAAAAACATATTCGAGGGGTTGACAAGTCTTGGTTTATTAGGGGTTGAAAAGTCTTGATTTTAACAGGGGTTGAAAAGTCTTAGGCTAATTAGGGGTTGAAAATGACAGTGGGATTGAAAAGTCTTGGACATTTTACCTTAGGGGTTGAAAAGTCTTGGGGTTGAAAAGTATTGGGGTTGAAAAGTCTCGAAACCTACAACATACCTCAGGTTCAGAATATCATACAGTGAAAAGGGTGATTATTTGGGTAAAATGGTAAAAACTATAAATGAAAGTGAGATTTTCTGGAATTTGCCAAATATATATTAGACCAGTGGAAAAATGGGAGGGAAAATATGCAAAGACAAAATGTTGATGGATTTGTGTCATATAAAGCACCACTTGTAATATACTCACAGTATAAAACTATCACACTGTGCAAAATGTTATTTTTGGGGTATAATGGTTGAACATTTAAATAAAAATGGGATTTTTTTGGAATTTGCCCAAAACTATGTCAATTTGTGCAATAATACTACCAAAATTACTGTATTTAATAGATATTATATTACAGAACAAAATACCTAGGGTATAGAAACATAGTACCGCGTGAAATGTGATTTTTGGAGTAAAACATATCAAAAATGGCAATTTTTGGAATTTGTCTATTACTATGTCAAATTTTGCAACACAACTACCAAAATTACTGTATTAGATATATATTATATTACGGTACAAAATACTTAAGTACAGAAACATTGTATCGTGTGAAATGTGATTTTTGGGGTAAAACTAAAAAAAAGGAGGACATTTTGGAATCGGATAATTTTCCGTTCATTTTCACTGTAAAAGTTTCAGAACAGTAATTTTCAACAAATTTTCAACATATTGCAAAATCAATAACATAAATTATAGAAACAGTTTATGATGGGGAATGTAACTCGTATTTGTAACATAAATCCACATAATTGAGGTATTGGAAACCTTTTTAACACACATTGTAGTACATGTAGCATACAATGTTCAAACCATACAATTTTGACGTAGTGTCACATCCAAGAATTGAATGATGGAATATTTTTCACACAACTTTCATCCGAGTTCAGAAGTAGTTTCCAAGGAGGCCAGAACACGGTCAGGGGAATACGCATTGGTTTGCATATATGAAAGGGAGTCGGGGCAAAGTTTGAACATCGTATGTTTTTTTACGTTTGTTGAAAAGGTTGCAATAACATCAATTTATGTGGACCCCAAAAAAACTACCACCTACGTCTGATGCATCTATGTACCCTAGTATGTGGGTATCTCTAAAATACAGAACTGGGAAGGACATGATGATTTGGACCCGCTAGAATGGGGTTGGGAACTAGTTGGTAACGAACTATATCCAGTGTCAGCTCGTGCTCACATAATGAAAGTTGTACGGTGCAATTGTCAAACTGGCTGCCGTACAGTAGCATGCAGCTACAAGCATGGTGGATTTGAATGTAGTTCAGCATGCTTCACATGCGAAGGAGTCAGCTGTGAGATTGCCATCAGCCCAGATTTGGCATTTGACTAAAACATTGTGCATATCTTATGCTGCATTAAGACACCGACATTGCTTCTATATAAATCAACTAAATACACAGGTTCATGTATGTGAACCTTTTTGAACCAATATTACATATTTTACAAAGTTAAAATGTTTAAGTCACTTTTTATGAAAATATAGTACATATGTATATGAACAAATTCACTTTTAGTATAAAACATTAAATATCAAAATATTACATATTTAAGGCTTGTTAAATTGTTGTGTGATCAAATTCATATGGCTTCCGGAAATCAGCATTTTCGTTTATGTTTTCAGAACTTTTACCTCAAAACCACATTTTTTGTTTGATGTTATCATAATTATGTTATATTGAGAGATAACACGTAGCTTATGTCATTTATGTAACTTTCATTGTTGTTTTTTTTTAATCCAGGTATAGGCAAAATATACCAGAAATTGCAACTTTTAGTTATTTCTTTTTTGATAATTGTTTCAAATAAATATTACATTCCGCATTATAAACTGTTTCTATGATTTAAAGTATGGATTTTGCAATATAACATGAGTTAAAAATAACTATTCTGAAAACTTTATAGTTAAAATGAACGGGATGTTAACAGATTCCAAAACTTCCCATTTTTTGTTATTTTTTTAAAGTTTTATCCAAAAAAAACCATTTCACACGATACAATGTTTCTATACTTTAGGTAGTTTGAACTGTATTATAATATCTATTAAATACAGTATTTCTGGTAGTTTTATTGCAAATTTGACATAGTTATTGGCAAACTCCAAAAAATCCCTAGGTTTCAGCCTAAAAACAATATTTCACACGGTACGACGTTTCTATACCATAAGTATTATTTACATGTACTGTAATATAATATATATTACATAAAGTAATTCTGGTAGTTTTATTGCAAAATTTGACATAGTTATTGGCAAATTCCATAAATTTCACATGTTTTTGGTCATTTTGTTAAGGTTTTAACCCAAAAATCACATTTCACTTTTTACAATGTATATTTACTTTAGGTATTATACAATATCTATTATATATAGTACTTTTAGTAGTTTTATTGCAAAATTTGACAAAGTTATTGGCAAATTCCAAAAAAATCCCATGTTTTTGGTTATTTTTTTAAAAGCTTTACCCCAAAAATCACATTATACATGGTGCAATGTTTCTATACTTTAAGCATTATGTACTGTAATAAAATATATGTTGAATAAAGTAAATATTGACATAGTTATAGGCAAATCCCACAAATGCTCATTTTTGTGATTTAACCCCAAAAATCACATTTAACTCTGTTCAATATTTCTATACTTTAGGTATTTTGTACAGTATGCAATATCTATTACATACAGTAATTCTGGTAGTTTTATTTCAAATTTTGACATAGTTATTGGCAAATTTCAGAAATTCCCATTCTTATATAAATTTTCAACCATTTTACCCCGAACATCATATTTTGCACCGTGTGATTGTCCTATACTTGTAGTATATGTAATGTGATGCCTTATATGACACAAATCCACTAAAATTATTTCTGTGCATTTTTCCCCCCATGTTTATTATTTTCACTGGCCTAATACTATGCTCATTTTTTGTTCATTTGTTTAATTAACCAAACATGAAAAATACATTTCCTATGGTTAAAACATCACTTATCATGCATTTATAAAGAATGAACTCATAATGTATTAATCCATATTTGTTGAAGAAAGATGTTTTTACATCATACAACTTAAAAACTCTTCTATTTGTTTTAACAATCAGGCTATTTTACCGGTTTTAACTGTAAGTAATTTGATAAAAAAAAGTTTTTTTTCAATTGGTTTTACATTGCAATGGCTATTATTAGAGATGTTTTAGCCAATGTAACAACAATACTGGATAAAGCCAATTCAAACATGTTATGGTCAGATGAGCCAGATACATCTTTAACGTTATGTCTTCAAAAAATAAAAATATTATCTTTGGAAATGGCAAATTTATAAATGAGTTTCCAGAAACGAAAGCACACTCTTCTTGAATTAACTGCTTCGTAGACTTCAGAATAAAATGACAAAAATCATTTTCCTGTAAATCAGTAATGAATTACTATGTGTATGTATACTATCATATATATATGTTACACTTCTTGATCATATTTTGTTTTTAATTGTCAGAAAATAGTCGGTCATGTCTTGTGTTATATAAAATAAGTAAACAATATTTTCTTTCAAAATGACGCGTTGGGAGTGTAGGACAGTAAATACTATACGACCAACGTATTTAACATATTTGCATACAAACATAAATAATGTAGTAAAGTTATTTATTGTAGTTTAATCAACATGGCAACGTTACTCTCCAGTGTTATCATAGTGAGATATCCAACATTATTTTTTTATTATATGATGTAGCTGATACATTGTTCATTTTTAATAAGTTCTTTATGTTGATTTTTTTATTGAATTCGATGTGTATGTTCTGTGCAAGATGAGCATGTGGACAATTACAACGCTAACTCACAGGTCAATTCTAGTATAATTTTGAGAATTCGGACACATTGAGAATTGCCATGGATTAGTGTACGTTTATATTTAAAACATTGATTATCAGACCAGAACATTTAATACTACGTGTTCACTGTACATAGTCAACATTTACATACAGATACACAATATAAACAAACATTAATTGTAATTATCTCGTATATACAATACAATTCCAAATATATAAACATTACATGACAATATACACTATGAATAAAAACATATATACTATTTCTGGTCAAAGGTGATCAACACAATATTTTTAGAGTTATGATAAAAATATAATATTATGATTGCAATATGAGATCCAATAGGAATTAAGCAACGTTATTTATTGACAGCAATGTTTTTTTCACAATAAATAGCTAACTGAAGTAGAACATTTTTATATTGACCTTTCATTAGTGTAATTATTTTACACATGTTTGGTCTCAATAAAGAAACTAATCTATGTATTGTTTTCCTAAATCATTTTACAACGGACAAATGATGATAACAATATATTTAACTTCAATATCTCTAGTATCACAAAAATTTAAAAGTTCCTTTCTTTCAATTATATTTATTGCGTTTCTTCATGTTTGCATTTTAATTCTAGTGATTATCCCTTAAAAATCGTTCCGCAATTTCATTATTTATTTAATTTGTTATTTTTCAAAATTTCATCCATAACTAATGTAGACAAACTACGATAATTGTAGACTACAAACAAATTGTATGTGTTGCAATTAAAACTAGTAATACTTTTTTTTTGGTTTTTGTATTTTAATGACTGATAAATAAAATATTGGCTTAAAAAGAGTCGATTTGACATCCTTTCTTATTAAAAGCATATTAGATAGTATATCTACTAATCATTAATGATCTGAGACTATTCTATGTTGGATTTTTGGTGCCCAGTTTAAATGTTCATCTTCTGTGACACGTAAACATTTACATTGAAACCGTTGAGAAAGCTAAGAATGCATGTACCTTTACAACACATTGTAAACAACTTACACCTTTATTCAGTTACAAGTATATGCAATTTTGATAAAATGAGATATTTCTTTGACAGGATGTGTATCATTAGTCGATATTTTCGAAAAACGAATTATTATTTCGTAAGGAGGCCGGGCGGTGGCATAAACGTGGCCGAGATCGTGTCTTGTGCTTCGGCGGCCGATCGCCCGCATGTTCCCCGCAAAAAAGCGGCGTACCAAGGGCCAGATTTTACAAAGTTACGAAAACCGTTCGATAGATGGCACTGCCGAAAGATGACCTCATGGAAGCCCTCCTCCGTGCCTTCTAACGTATACAACATCGCCCCTACATATAACTCCTTGATCCCACCATTTTTTTGTATGTGTCCCCGCGAAAGTACAGCCCATTTAGGGCTCTCGCGTTTGTCCGGGAAAAAGGTCGGGATGTGCTGGGGAAAGTGGCTGAAATAATATTACGTTTTTACGAAATGTATTTTGTTTAAAAACGAATTCTAAATAAAAGTGTCGCTCGTAAAAGATATGGAATGCCACCTTCTGTAAGACAAAAATGTTTGCACTTGGGGAAAATGTGATTCACCCCAACAGGAAACGATAACCGCATCACAAGCCATATCCCCAAAACTTGCTGACTTAGTTCAACTAAAAAGTTCACCGCCTTAATGTCACATATTGTTTTTTTGAAAAATACCTTAGAATGGGATTACAATTTTGGTTTTAACTATGGCTGTATATTTGCAGTGTTTCCGAGAACATTCTTCAGATTACGAGACAGGTACTCATTTTTTGTCGGCCGAGTTAAAAGAGCGTGGTTAAATATAAATGCAAATTGTCCCGTTAAAATATTAAAATAATTCCAGAAAATATAATAATCATAATATATCGAAAGGTAACACATTGCAGTTTGGTATTTAACCAGTACATTTAAGATCAATTGAAAAACAGTTGTAGCCAGATATATGAACTGTTCCGTCTATTCTATTCTAATAATATATTGTGTCGACTGAAGCCATTTATTGGAAAAGCGATATTGTTGTGCATGAATTTATAACAAACAAATTCCAAAGCTCAAGTGAGAAACTTCTATCCCGAATTCATTGTATCAGCCTTAGTAACACCATTTTGCGAATGTATCTACACACATGAAATCATTGATGTTTTTTTAGTAATTCGTTTTATGTTTCTCTCTACTTCCGATTAAGATATTTGCACTAAAATAAATTCTTGCACATTCGGACTGATTCCCAGGAATTAATTTTATAATTTGTTTAGCTATTGAAGTTACTAGTCCTGCACTTATATATGTATCAAGTGGATACATCTACTGACGAAATGATTCCTACATTTTTAAATATTTCATATTTTTTCATAACCTTCGTCAAAGATAAACTAGTATGGAGAACTAAATTTTGGTATTTCTCTCCATCATGCCACATAAATGCAGTTCCTTGAAACAAATTCTATTTTATATGATGACTTAATTTAATGATTCACATCAACATTAACACTGTTAATTGAACAATACAGTTGGAATCGCCGCAGAGAAGTTTATATTTGATGGATGTTTTCTGATTCAGTTCTGATTCGCTTTAGCATTACTTAAAAGTTAAGTCCGTCGTGCGAGCGGATGGTTTTTCTCCGTTTTCAAATCATTGAATAAGTATTCCGAAGAATATGTTCTACAAATTAATTTCGTGCGGCCTAATACAAATAGACGCAAAAAAACTATAATGCATAAAGACTTCTTTCAGAATTTTGTTCAATTTCTTGTCGGTAAATTATGTAGCAGTTTGAAGTATAAAACATCAACAGTTAGTATTTTGAGAAGTTTGAAACACTCCGCACCAAAAACAGTGTGACAGCATATCGTAAAAATACAAGTTTACACCTTTCTCTGTCCATTACTTCAGCTCTATGACAATTTGAACCGCGAACCTCTCTGTAGGTTATTAATATCTAATAAAGAATTATTTGATATGAATTATTTATTTTTACCCAACTAGATTTGTCTAATGCACTGTTTAGCATTGTGCATTTAAATGCATTCTCTATTGATTGCATCATCCGAAAAATCTAGCATGAATATTTAAGAAAACATTTTCTTTTGATTCGTGTTTATAATGCCGGTATATAAAGTAATAGTCCACGCACACACATGTACGAGCTTTGTTTTAAAAACGTGTACCTATATACTCCCATATTAAGCCCACAGCCAACACAATTCCTGGGGAAAATAATATCAATGTCCAGAACCTGGCGATATTTCTTTCTTAAATATATATATAACGACTGTAGGATAAACACGACATACCTGTGATAAAGAAAACAATCGAAGTCACTGTAAGTATCCACATTGCACCGGAGCGTAGTGAGAACATAACCCTCATGCTCTGCGTCCTCTCATATTGTGCGAAGCATTTAAATACTGCAACAATTACGTCATTCGATCATTAATATTTGATGATAATACGCATGTTCTGGTTGTATAACATGTACATATATTTGGTAAATGGAGAGATATGTTACGTCATTTATGCTGAGTATACTGATGAAAATATATAATATGATATTTTACATTCTGGTATAATATTATTCTCAGTAATATGTGTTTGCGTAATAATGGATACTCGGACAGACCAGTATTTGATTTGATAAGACTCTGAATGGAAAATGTGATAAATAATTCCGACAAGACGTAGCAGCAGGGCTATAACAGTAGGATTACATTCAGCACTAAGGATGTTCTTATTATGAAGGTTTCACTGTATTAATGTGTCACCGACATGGAATATAATTATCTCTATAGATGTACATACACATCTTCATTATATCTGCATAGCAAACAAATGTCACAACACTGAAGACACGTGACTTTAGGACACATTATCATATCGTAAAACCTGAAACGATCTGTCCCAGATAAATATATAACAATGTAACGTTTAAAGAATTGCACAGCCAACACGCTCGGTGTCATCGCTATTTCGATATTTTACTTCTACAATGCATCACTCGTGATTTGATCATGTAAGATTTGAGCAGTTTTTGAAGGTTACATATACATGTATATAGCATACACAGTCACATATGTTTTAAATGCCACTGTTGAGAACTAGAAAACATTTCGATTTTGTGGATAGAGATTCACCTAAGAATTCAAATTCAACATTCCTTTGTTTAAATTGGGAAAATGAAATTGTGAGCATTAGAAGCAAGTTCTGTATATATATAACACGTTATATTTTAAAAAGAGACTTCGTACACTACTCCCAGTTTTACCCCCTGTTTTAAGCATTTTTCACGGTGTATTATGCATATAAAAAATGAAAATGAAGACGAAAAAGTACAAATGGTTGTCATACTCTCTTTATTTTCAAAATATTTTCAGTAAAATTACACATAATTGCATTATCAAAACACACAAGTAGGCAATATCTTAGAACGTTCTAAGAGAATTTGGCTAAAACCTTAGAACGTTCTAAGAGAAATTGACCCAAAAACCTTAGAACGTTCTAAGAGAAATTGACCAAATATCTGAGATCGTTCTAAGAGAAATTGACCCAAAAACCTTAGAACGTTCTAAGAGAATTTGGCTAAAACCTTAGAACGTTCTAAGAGAAATTGACCCAAAAACCTTAGAACGTTCTAAGAGAAATTGACCAAATATCTGAGATCGTTCTAAGAGAAAATTATCAAAAACCTTAGAACGTTCTAAGAGAAATTGACCCAAAAACCTTAGAACGTTCTAAGAGAATTTGGCTAAAACCTTAGAACGTTCTAAGAGAAATTGACCCAAAAACCTTAGAACGTTCTAAGAGAAATTGACCAAATATCTGAGATCGTTCTAAGAGACAATGATCAAAAACCTTAGAACGTTCTAAGAGAAATTGGCCCAAAAACCTTATAACGTTCTAAGAGAAATTGACCAAATATCTGAGATCGTTCTATGAGAAATTGACCCAAAAACCTTAGAACGTTCTAAGAGAAATTGACCAGAAAACCTTAGAACGTTCTAAGAGAAATTGACCAAATATCTGAGATCGTTCTAAGAGAAATTGACCCAAAAACCTTAGAACGTTCTAAGAGAATTTGGCTAAAACCTTAGAACGTTCTAAGAGAAATTGACCCAAAAACCTTAGAACGTTCTAAGAGAAATTGACCAAATATCTGAGATCGTTCTGAGAGAAAATGATCAAAAACCTTAGAACGTTCTAAGAGAAATTGGCCAAAAACCTTAGAACGTTCTAAGAGAAATTGACCAAATATCTGAGATCGTTCTAAGAGAAAATATTCAAAAACCTTAGAACGTTCTAAGAGAAATTGGCCCAAAAACCTTAGAACGTTCTAAGAGAAATTGACCAAATATCTGATATCGTTCTAAGAGAAATTTACCAAATATCTATTTATATAGAAACTGATTGATCACATCTCTTATGTCACAACATATTCATCATTTAAACAAAGGGAACACTGGACTGGTAGATACTATTCTACATTTGAACAATTACTGTATATAATATTAAATGCTGTAGCTGATGCCGTACTTCTTTTCGTTCAAAGTCATTGCACTATGTAACAAACGCCATTCGTCGAATTATGAGCTAAGTCCCATTGTAGTGAGGAGCATAGCCAATTCCAGTGCAGCTTACTGATGAACAACACTGACAATTTTCCTCCGTGGTTTTTAATCTGACTCTGTCAAAATCAAACTCCACATGATACACTGAAAAAAATAATCGAAGTGCTTTACAAATATATTTTCTTAGATTACAAATTACGAATACATAGTCACATTAGTGTTTGTGGTAGACATAAGGATCAATTGGTAGAACACTATACTCATGAGTTGTATATTTTAACCACGAATCCTGCCTGTGGTGAGCTTTAACTCTGAACTTCACAATCAAAGAATTAGAAGCCAGTGTCACATTGATGTAAAACGATAGAGTAAAACTTCATTGTGGTAAGCCCAGTACTTCGTCCAAATAGTAGTTAACCTTAATCAACTTTATATAAGTTAAATTTACACGGAAATGACGTCATGTCGTTGTGTGGTGTAGTGGTTAGCATAACGGACCGGAAATCCGTAGACCCGTGTTCGACTCCCGGTAGCGCCATTGACCGATTTTTCGTGTTCCACAAACATGACTTTATTTTAATGTACTTAATCGTATTAGGAAGGCGTATTATGAGAGTCTGCGGAGAAAAATAGCATAGGCATCTTTTAATCATGTTTTTTGGTTTCTTCAGATGTTCATTTTTAATTGTTGTGTAAGTTACATGAAAAACAAAATATGTCCTACACTTCAAGACATACATTACTGTGATTAGAAATGTGGCTACAGAACAAAACAGACATGATGCAGTACCTTAGCTGACTTCATTGTAATCAAATTACTGTAAACATATCATTTTATTACCAATGAGATAAAAGTACAATAAATTATACATATAAATGAATTTCATTTATTTATGTTAACACTGAATAAATTAACCGCAACTCCCCCCCCCCCCCCCTCCCACGATTCAACTAGTATGTGCACTCACATAGCGAATAATACATTATAGAAATTATAACATGAACGATACATACTCATTTCAATTTTTTAACGATTGCCTAATAAGCATCCTCCAATCAACCACTTTGCATCCACACCGTCACCAACTTGAATCTAAAAAAAAAAAAATCAAGAGGATTATCAGCAGCAAATAATGTTTTATTCGTTGTCATAAAACTTTTAAGGCATTGAGTATAATATAAGTAGATATAGACCTCAAACAGGAAGTGCTGTAAACAATGCATGCACCCGAAAAGCTGGAGACATGAAAATATAAACATACACAACTATGTCGCTCATCAGATAAATGCAGCCGATGCAAATCGATATCGATGGGGCTACTGGTCAGTAGACGATTTGTCTGTCGGTAGTTTCCGTAAGTGATCGTAAATTTTCCGATGATCACCGACTGATACTGGTATAACACAATAACATGTAGCCACGGGCTATCTTAGATCTATGTATCCAATAAACGCTTAAAACATTATGTTTTATGTACTTAAAGAGAAAACAAATGGAGTTCGATTTTGTTGATGAAACACGAGATAATTCTATTATTGAAAACGAACTATGTGATAGGCAATTTTTTTGCTCAGGAAATAAAATAGAGAAACAAAACAACGAATTCGTTTCACTTAGCATTTGTTATACACACTTTGCCGTGCAATGTCCAATTAAAATTGCAAATACAAATAATTGCGGGTACTTTTTTTAATATATATATATTACTATTCCACATCGTGGATTTGAATAATAATTTATATTTACATTAACATATAAGGTTTTTATCTATGTAATACATCAACCATTATTGACATTTTAACAACAATACAATAAATAGTATTTATCTTCATGGTTGTCTTTGATTTGTGTAGCAATACATAATTTTGTTTTGTTTTAAGACGTTTTTACGCGTTGGATCGGGTCAGCAAGAAAACTACAGTCGGATCATCTTAGCTATTTCAAAAGTACATTTCCGCAAGTTCGCAAATAGAACTCTTTAAAAAAATGTTATCGGGGTGTTCCGACTGGAAACTATGTTGCAATGTATACATTAAATGATATCATTGTCGTCATAATTAAAGAAATTCACATCTTATTCCACAATATAAAATGAATCTAATTCCGTCACTTGTGAACAAAAATGGTGACAGATATAGAAGTCTATTTGCGATAAGCAGCGTGACATTTTAAGATACGTATGCGCACTTACACCGTAAACTGTTCCGGTTATGGCAACACATGTTAAAACAATTAGTGTCGGTGACATGGACATATAAACTTTATATGTCTGTGATAATCAATTTTTCAGCAAGAAAAGCAAAAGTTATCGTATTAATAGCCATTGCGTATAAATACAATATAATTCATCCGTTTGATAATTACATTAACATTGTATTAGAAGTATAATAATCCATTACACACAAAAAAGTTTTAATTAACAACAACCCATTAAGCAATGGTGACAAAGAAGTACAATAGTTTAAAATGTTATTAGCAACAGTTACATATATGATGTATGATGCATATATGTATGTAACATATCATTTTAACCAAAAACATCAGTACGATATCAAAATATCTTAGATTAGTACAACAGTTGACACGTGTCTGTGTAATATAACTCAGAGTGCGAAATTTCGACTACAACTTGTTAGTTTTATACGGAAGTAAAACAAAAAAAACATTTATGGTACTTACCGCTAATACATGGAACGCAGATGATGGTGAACGTTTTTTAACATCTTTTTATCTTCTTGCCTTCCGCATGAACAAATATTTTGTCTCTATCCTTAAGTGGTGTCTATTTATGATTCGCCAAGTGTCTTAATCCCTCAAAATATTCGATTAAACTAAACACGCGCCAAATTGTAAGGAAGAAAACAGAAGGACTCCGAGCGTATATTTCGCGCCAACTATCCACTGGACTGTGACAGATAGCGGACATCAACCGAGATAAGGATCGGAAGGACCAAACACATCAAAGGAAGGGTCGCCGACACAGACAATTCTCAATGATAAACATAAGTGTAAGTATCTTAATGAGTGTCATTGTTCAATATTCAGTTTGCAGATGTGTTAGCGAATGACTAAGTAGATTTATTTGCCGACCAGATTCCTTAACATGATTATGTTGGAAATCTCTGTGGCTTGCTAAGATCTTCATTGCACGTAAGTGTACTGTTTCGCAATACTTAAAACTATGTTTCCATTAAAATAATAATTAATTATCTGTGTAATAATCTAATGTTAACCCGATCGGTGTATGGATCTTACTAATACTTTCTCATATATGTCTTGTCATATCTTTCATAAGTACATTCTTATATATGCAGTTTAGCATATTTAAACAAGTGTGAATCAAATACTTAATGTAATTGATGATATTATGTGACTGCATGAACGGGCAATACAACGTATAGACTTATATTGTATACGTAACGCTTTGCTATAACATTGTATTGGTGTGACAATAACTTTTAAGTTCTTGAAGGTGTGAAAGTGACCGCAGTAAAACTTCTTTACAATAGACATGATTTATGAAATCACTTTGTTTAAATGTATACTTATACCTGAAAATGATAATGCTATTAATTACAGATGTTACGATTTTTTGGACAAATAACCTACACAACTAGTAGCACGGACCTATATAGGTCCGTGCTAGTATGATATAATTGTGAAAGTTTGAGGGTTGATATACGAAGTACATATTATAAGTATAATAAGTATTACATTGTTTTTCTGCACAGGAGAAGTCATTCAGCGACTAATAACATGCAATACTTTTAGTATGCATAAATCTTCCAAATAAGATGGCGTGGCTTGTTTTTTGGTAAAATTGATAAAAATTCTTACATGTATCTACGACTCTGATAATATTTGAAAATGAATGCATCGAGATTGTATTCCTTGGTCATGGAATTATCATGATTAGTGCGAAAACCTGCTTTTTAATCATCCAAAAACGTCATTTCTGTGCATGTAGGTTAGATTTTAAATTGATAATAATGTACGCTTATATGTCTGCTTAAGTGTGTACATGTAATTTCACTTTTATGTGAATGTGTAAGGCATTTGTAAATCACAAACAAATATTTGCAGATAACATCATAAACATGATGTTATTTATAATTGAATCAAATCAAATCTTGTATTTTGACGAAGGCTGATACATGTTTCACGGTTTGCATATATTATGCTAATACCCGAAAATAAATAATGCAAAACTACATAGAACAGAACAGTACAGAAAATATTCAAATTACAGACCTAAGTGTAAGAAAATTTGCCCGGCGTAACATTGTACATAATACATCGAACATAAATAAATATAGATTTACTATCGATTAGATATAATCATCAATGGACATTTGGTGAAATAATAATGCATTTCATCATCAAAAACTCAAATTCGCGTTTTTTAAAGTATTGACAAAATAAGTACTTTTGTCGGTCAATGTCATTATTGAAAAGCAACAGGGACAAATGTATGTCTGCATTGCTAGAAAGCTATGTAGCCACCATTATACAACCTACCTTGCCGAAACGAAATACAAGGCAAATGTAATGGTGCATAATTACATAAATCGATATCATTTTTTAGATAGATGTTACAATAAGTACTATGACTGTAAAATACATGCTGATAAAATCAGTACAGCCCGGGGCAATTTCAGCATGCTTGCTAAACACAGCGGGTATAGCTTATTTAGTCGCTATCGATAATGATCAGAAGACGTTAAAGTATATATAATTCGTTATATCATATATGATAGCCAATATCGAGCAGATCTGGAGTATCTTGCGACGAGCAAGAAAGTTGGACATGTTTAAATACAAAGAAAAATCAGGCAATTTTTATTGCTTTCATCACCTGATTCATGTTGTTAAATTTGCACTCAAGCTCATTTATCTCAATGATTCATGCAATTTGTCGATATATGTTTGCGAATATTTTGGCAAGACCGTTAATCTTATAGGTCCCGAATTTATTTTAGATTTTGTTTTTCACCATGTCGTAAATAACTAGTATTTACACCTTAACATTATAAGGTAAATTTGGTCACCTTACAGGTACACGTGATTATAACAATGTAATATCAAAAGTGTGGTCAGTATCGATATATTATATATAGTGTAAATGTCACTTTGATAAATATCTGGCTCAGTGTACATAAAACAATGCTGTTAAAATGATTTGTCACCGATTACCACACGCATAAAAATGTAATTCAATTAATCCTGATAATTTAGAAACTTTTGTATTTTTAATTATTCTACATAAGGCAAAATAACAATCAATATGATCATGTGTTAAAGGCATTGATTCCATCTTAAATACGATTCAAAAATCAACAATACAATAATTGAATTTATGACAGGCTCTCTATAATCCGAATTAAATTGTAATCGATATAAATGCTTGTACACATATTAATCTTATCGTATCAGTGTTTGCGTAATAGTTGTTAATTGTGGGGGTAATTATCACAGCAGGGGCGTAGTAGGTCACATTGATGCAGTGGTTATATTACACCACTGTATTGAATAATTAATCTATAATGCAGTGTTGCAAGAAATTATAACATCTTATACATAAACTATACAGATACCCTGGTGAATCTTTATTTTCAAAACGTGTAGTGTATTTCTACAGCTGATTGTATATATACAACAAAACTTGCATTTAAGTACAGTCAAATTGTTTAACTATCTTGCATGTATTTTAATTTTGATTGCAGGTGTATTTAAATGCAACTTATTGAAGGAACGTTTATTAAATATATCACTTGCCTATACTTCTTGCCAAATTATACTTTACACGCGTTTGTCAGATTTATATGTGTTCAGAAGACATATGTGACTTAGCAAGATGACATCACATTAACTAGACGTAATGTTGTACATGTTGTTTTTGATTCGATTAATATTAATCTACAAATTGACTGTGAGTAAATAACTATACTACTAATTTGAAGAATCGGTACTCTATGAAAATCAAATAATTACGTCTTATGTATGTGGCGTTCCTTGTAGCAACGTACTCTCGCTGTCCGAGATGATGTTGAATGATCATTTTATTTTATTTCAGGTCATAAACAAGAAGACGAAAACAACATTGATGCAAGTTCCACCAAGAGAAAGAGAAGAATAGTATAAACTAGAAATTAACTTGCAACAAGAACGCCACATACGCAAGACAATGCCCCCCACACAGACCTCTGGGAAAACTAAGGTATACATGTACTGTTTACACGTAATCTCGTTTTATAAAGAAGTTTTAAGTTTAAATAAATAAGTCAAATACACAGCCTGGGTAACGTAGAAACTATTCCAGTTATCAGGGTGATGAAAACTCCAGGTGGACTCCTGAGTAGAACCATCGACCTTCCGTCACCCTGCTAGATGGCTAGATGGGATTCTAACCCGCAGCTGCCAGGGGCATGCGTCATGAAGTTAGCGTCCATATCCTCTCGACTATGGAGGCCACTACGTAATTTGTATACCATATATGATAATATACGTATGTCACCGTAATGTGACTGTGCATAAATAATGTGCTGTACAGAAATGTTTCGGCAACCGAAAAATATAAGATGATATTGTTTGTGATATAAATCTCACAAAAGTCAAGCGTAGCAAATGGTCAACTACAGATTAGTGAATTTGGCTGAACTGATACAGATACAACTAACGGAAACAATGTAGGCATGCTGTCTTCGTGTCTGATATGATATTATTTAGATTATCAATCGACGTCGCGGTGGGGACATTTCGGCTTCAAGAATTCTCAAATTCAAATGCGAGAAATTCACGAGTTCAACTTCATGAAGATGGAATCGTGAATTAGCGGAGTTGAAATTATGAATTCTTGAAATTGGAATCTTGAATTCGTGAAATTCAAGTCGTGAAGTTCAAATTGTTAATTCGTGAAGTTGTAATCCTGAATTCGTGAAGTTGAAATCATGAATTCAAGAAGTTAAATTCGCGAATTCACGAATTTGAAATCGTGAAGTTGAAATCGTGAATTCATTAAGTTGAATTCACGAATTATTGAAGCTAGATGTCACCACCAGGCTTTCGTACCCTTGCATTTGAAGTGACCGAAATTTTAATGACATTTAACTTCATTGTCTCTATTTATGCTTATTTTTTTCTTGCAGAAAGTGAGAAGGTGATTCGGAAACAGACCTCAGGAAATATAATGATCTCGTTAAACAATGATCATTAGAACAATAACATGGTTGACGACATTTGTTTTAATGTCTCTGTTTTGTATGTTTATTACAATGACCATACCAGAACTTAACAGTGCTGTTTGACATACATATGTTCATTTATGATGAAACACGTCAGCCACAACTGGGTGCTAACAAATTATATAATATTTTATGCATTAACGCACATTTAGTGAGAACTTAATGCCAATTGTTGAAATTGTGATATATAATAGCACACTTGTGGTTGCTTGCGTGCTTCTGCATAAACGTATTCATTTTTTGTTGGGTCAATTTCTCTTAGAACGTTATAAGATATGTTGGTCAATTTCTCTAAGATCATTTTAAGATTGTTGGGTCAATTTCTCTTAGAACCTTCTAAGGATTTTAGCCAATTTCTCTTAGAACGTTTTAAGTTTTTTACCCGTTTTCTCTTAGAACCTTCTAAGGTTTTTTGTCATATTCTCTTAGAACGTTCTAAGGTGTTTGTGTCATTTTCTCTCTAAGGTTTTTACTTTTTAGCCATTTTCTCTTAGAACGTTCTAAGTTTTTTTGTCATTTTCTCTTAGAACGTTCTCAGGTGTTTGGGTCATTTTCTCTTGTTCTATGTGTTTTGGTCAAATTCTCTTAGAACGTTCTAAGGTTTTTGGTCAAACTCTCTTAGAACGTTCTAAGGTTTTTGAGTCAATTTCTCTTAGATAGTTCTATGTTTTTTGGTCAAATTCTCTTAGAACGTTCTAAGGTTTTTGAGTCAATTTCTCTTGGATATTTGTATGTTATTTTTGTCAAATTCTCTTAGAACGTTCTAAGGTTTTTGAGTCAATTTCTCTTGGGTAGTTGTATGTTATTTTTGTCAAATTCTCTAAGAACGTTCTAAGGTTTTTGAGTCAATTTCTCTTGGATAGTTGTATGTTATTTTTGTCAAATTCTCTTAGAACGTTCTAAGGTTTTGAGTCAATTTCTCTTGGATAGTTTATGTTATTTTTGTCAAATTCTCTTAGAATGTTCTAAGGTTTTTGAGTTAATTTCTCTTAGATAGTTCTATGTTATTGTTGTCAAATTCTCTTAGAACGTTCTAAGGTTTTTGAGTCAATTTCTCTTAGATAGTTATATGTTATTTTTTTCAAATTCTCTTAGAACGTTCTTAGGTTTTTGGTCAAATTCTCTTAGAACGTTCTAAGGTTTTTGAGTCAATTTTTCTCAGCTCGTCCTATGTTTTTTTGAGTCAATTTCTCTTAGATAGTTGTATGTTATTTTGGTAAATTTCTCTTAGAACGTTCTAAGGTTTTTGGTCAAACTCTCTTAGAACGTTCTAAGGTTTTTGAGTGAATTTTATCTTAGATAGTTCTATGTTTTTTGGTCAAATTCTCTTAGAACGTTCTAAGGTTTTTGAGTCAATTTTTCTCAGCTAGTTCTATGTTTTTGGTCAAATTCTCTTAGAACGTTCTAAGGTTTTTGAGTCAATTTCTCTCAGCTCGTCCTATGTTTTTTGGTCAAATTCTCTTAGAACGTTCTAAGGTTTTTGAGTCAATTCTCTTAGAACGTTCTAAGGTTTCTGATCAATTTCTCTTAGAACGTTCTAAGGTTTTTGGTCATTTTCTCTTAGATAGTTATATGTTATTTTTTTCAAATTCTCTTAGAACGTTCTAAGGTTTTTGATCAAATTCTCTTAGAACGTTCTAAGGTTTTTGAGTCAATTTTTCTAAGCTCGTCCTATGTTTTTTTGGTCAAATTCTCTTAGAACGTTCTAAGGTTTTTAGTCAATTTCTCTTACCTCGTTCTATGTTTTTTGGTAAAATTCTCTTAGAACGTTCTAAGGTTTTTAGTCGAATTCTCTTAGAACGTTCTAAGGTTTTTGGTCAATTTCTCTTAGAACGTTCTAAGGTTTTTAGTCAATTTCTCTTATCTCGTTCTATGTGTTTTGGTCAAATTCTCTTAGAACGTTCTAAGGTTTTTGGTCAAATTCTCTTAGAACGTTCTAAGGTTTTTGAGTCAATTTTTCTCAGCTAGTTCTGTTTTTTGGTCAAATTCTCTTAGAACGTTCTAAGGTTTTTGAGTCAATTTCTCTCAGCTCGTCCTATGTTTTTTGGTCAAATTCTCTTAGAACGTTCTAAGGTTTTTGAGTCAATTTCTCTCAGCTCGTCCTATGTTTTTTGGTCAAATTCTCTTAGAACGTTCTAAGGTTTTTGAGTCAATTTCTCTCAGCTCGTCCTATGGTTTTTGGTCAAATTCTCTTAGAACGTTCTAAGGTTTTTGAGTCAATTCTCTTAGAACGTTCTAAGGTTTCTGATCAATTTCTCTTAGAACGTTCTAAGGTTTTTGGTCATTTTCTCTTAGAACGTTCTAAGGTTTTTGAGTCCATTTTTCTCAGCTCGTTTTATGTTTTTTGGTAAAATTATCTTAGAACGTTCTAAGGTGTTTGGGTCATTTTCTCTTAGAACGTTCTAAGGTTTTTGAGTCAAATTTTCTCTTATAACGTTCTAAGGTTTTTAGTCAATTTCTCTTACCTCGTTCTATGTCTTTTGGTCAAATTCTCTTAGAACGTTATAAGGTTTTTGATCATTTTCTCTTAGAACGTTCTAAGGTTTTTCAGTCAATTTCTCTTAGAACGTTCTAAGATATTGCATGTTTTCGTGGTTGCTAATGAAATTATGTGTAATTTTATTAAAAATATTATGAAAATAAAGAGAGTGTGTACACCATTCGTACTTTTTCGTCTTCATTTCCATTTTTAATGTGCATTATACGCATTAAAAAAGCCTTAAAACAGGGGGTAAAACTGGGAGTAGTGTACGAAGTCCCTTTTTAAAATATGACGTGTTATATGTTCTTTAAAATAGGACGTATCCCACCTGGTTATCTCCGCTGGTAGAGCACTTGGTCGTCACCTAGGAGTTCCGGCTTCCATACACGGACTGGATAGGTTATCTCTGCTGGTAGAGCACTTGGTCGTCACCTAGGAGTTCCGGCTTCCATACACGGACTGGACAGGTTATCTCCGCTGGTAGAGCGATTGATCGTCACCTAGGAGTTCAGGCTTCCATACACGGACTTGACAGGTTATCTCCGCTGGTAGAGCGATTGATCGTCACCTAGGAGTTCCGGCTTCCATACATGGACTTGACAGGTTATCTCCGCTGGTAGAGCACTTGATCGTCACCTAGGAGTTCCGGCTTCTATACACGGACTTGACAGGTTATCTCCGCTGGTAGAGCGATTGATCGTCACCTAGGAGTTCCGGCTTTCATACACGGACTGGACAGGTTATCTCCTTCCGTGCAATTTGGCTGCAGTCTTTTATACTCGACTTCTGATTGTCTATTGTTTGTGGAGGGGCGTGTTAGTATGGATTATTCTAAACAATCTGAAATAGTTCGGTTTACCACTTGACCTGTTATTTGTCGATCTGTCAAAGTTGTGATAGATTTAAAAAGGCTAAGGGTGAAGTATTATAAGTACTTTGATCGGTTATCCGTAAAATTTAGAAAGTACTGTGATTCTTTAAGTGTATTGCAGATCATGTTCACATCATGACCAGACTGCTGTAAATTGCAAATGAAATTTAATTGTAAATGCAAAATTCAATGTACTTATGCCTACAAATAGAAAATAACATCAAAATGTATCGCAGTCGTTGTCGCATTTCTCACAGAGGCTTGCCCAACTGTGTTGCCTCTTTAAATAAAGTCGTTATTATTATTATTATTATTTCTGCATCAATTGTAGATACTAGCATTTGTTCCAGTGGTGAACACATATAATAACCATCATTCAAACAAATACCATAGTCGTAAAATAAATACTTAATCGCTTAATACAGATAAAACATCAATTAATTACAGTGTACCAGAGCTACACCAGAATTAATGCACTTCTACGTGATCATTACCGACGTTATTGGATGACAAAGTGAGTGTTTACCAAGCGAATTCAGTCCGTGGGGAGTCAACATCTGGGAACACGTTATGCTGTCAGTGAAACATAGCATACTTTGGTAGCAAACGTTGAGGACAGTTATTGGCTAAAACATACTGTACAATCTCTCCAGAGCAACGGTCTTTGGGAGACACTCATTGTGACTGAATGTATTAAATTTGTGTTTCAGCTTCACAAGTTTAATACATTCAATCTACATTGTATTTGGAAGTGGTTGTAAATCACTGAATGTTTAGCACTGTATTAACAGACTCCCTGCCATATGTGACCTTATCGGCTGATTCCCAATGAAGGTCTCTTAAAACAGTGTATACTATATATCACGTTTGAAACACAATAAATCAATTTTTATCTTAAAATCAAGCATAGTTACCAATTATTTTTATTTCATTTTTTCATTTAGACAGTGACTCTCATATAATATATCGAGTTGTAAGAAACTCTCCGCTAGAAAAAATATAGTAAACTTGTATCGAGTTTTCTTTATATTCATATGAAATGTTTACGTTTTAATCTTCATTATCATAAAATAGAGCAAGGTGACCTATCATTTTTAATTCATAGCATTGGTTAGATACATACACTGATAAAATGTACAAAGTTTAAAGGCAATCTCTCCGTTAAAAAAAATGGCCTTATTGTAGGATACGCCATTAACATCGCTTAAACAATAACCGCTCCTCCCATGGACAAAAAGAAAGCTAAACCCCAGAACCCAACTACACACGCGAGTTTACCGAAATGTACATGTTTTCAGCACAGGTGGCAATAACTTACTATAGTAGGCCTATCGTTTTTAGATATTTCAATCCGGAAATGAAAGTGCCACGGCTTCCTCATACATTCTGACAATAATGTTAAATGTTGAAATTGATACAAAATGGGGAAGTTGGACAGCCGGACAAATGTCAAGGTCATAGCTCGGACACGCAGGTTCTCATGTAACCAGAATGTGTGTTTGTGCTAAGTATAAAAGTGTGTTCTTTTGACTCCCCTAAGCAATATGATGTCCATTTGTTTCTTACTACGTACAATAGCAGCCCCGGACCGTAAACATATATAAATCAAACAAAAACATTTAGCAAGGATGCCATAGTGTCACGATAGATTTCTGTAGTTGTGTTACTTTACTTTAAGGCAGTGTCCACTCTCATGTGTTTGTTGTATTATTCAGCATATGTCCAATCGATGAGTTTCGACCAGGTTTGTCCGCTAATGTGTCACAATACTGTATGCTAGTACATTGTTTCGTTCTAGACAATCCTAAATGTTACAAACTAAGATTTATTGCGACAGGCATGACATCAATTATATTAACTATAATATACGACCTCGTAATGGAACCATCGACTAGCGTCGGGTTGCGGAGTATTGAATCGTATAGTACCGTCTAGCGTCGTGTTGTGGTGTATCGCAGCGCGTCTGGCGTCGTGTTGTGGTGTATCGCAGCGCATCGTACCGTCTAACTTCGCGTTGTGGAGTATCGAATCGTTTTGTACCGTCTAGCGTCACGTTGCAATGTATCAAAGCGTATCGTACCGTATAGCGTTGCATATTATGGAGGCGTATCGTACCGCCTAGTGTCGCGTTCCGGTTTTCTGAACAACATATAGGCCCATATTCAGAAACGCTACTCCACTCACACTCACTGAGATAATCCGGTTTTAATTATCTAACGGTCCGTATTCACAAAGGTTTGGGTAGCTGGAGTACACTCGAATGAGTGAGGATGTCTCGAGGGGTGAATGATTCGGCCACTTGACAGTGACTCGAGCTACACTCAATTTACCGATTTAGTAGACTCGTATTAAATTAAGCCAAATGATAACATTTCTGTGTTTTATTTAATTAAACAAACAAATATATGCTCGTCTTGATCAATGTATTGGCCACATATATGTTTCCGTTATTTCTAATTGAATAGTACAATTATTTAGATGAATCAAACAAGTAATTCTGAGTAAAATTTGTGAAACGTAAGTTATCTTGTACGATGTAAAATAAAATAACAAGATTACCATACGCTACTTGGAACAGATGACCTTCTATTCTTGGTCGTCTTATTAATGTTAATGCAAGTATTTAATACATTTGATATGCATCATTCCCATACCCATTATTATATTTCAATGAAAATCTGACCAACCAGTACAAAGATGTGGTTCCAGACAGATATTATCCATAGATAACATGGTCATTTGAAATAACAAAGGGTCATAACTCTATCATACATTAGTTGAGTGTAACATGATTTGATATGCATCATTGCCCCCCATACCCATCTATATATTCATAGAAAGTTTCAATGAAATATGTTAAACCAGTACCAAGATATGATTCAGGACGGATTTTTCCTGTAGACAATTGGTAATTGAAAGTAACAAAGGGTCATAACTCTGCCATACATAGTTGGATTTAGACCCCTTTTGGAGTGCATCGTTCCCGTCTCCATATACATAAAACTTTCAATGAAATATGTCCGACCAGTACCAAGTTATCGCTCCGGACGGAAAATAGTGTGACAGACGGAAGGACGGAAAGACGGACAGACAGACAACGCCAAAGGAAATGGGTCATTGAAAGTAACACAGGGCCATAACTCTGTCATTCAAAGGTGGATTGTGACCCTTTTGATTAGCATCATTCCCATACCCATATACGCTTCGGATGGAAAAAAAGTGTGACAGCCGGAAGGTCGGAAAGACGGAAAGACTGATAGACGGACAACGCCAAAAAATATACCCCTCCCAAAGCCTTCGTGTCGGCGGGGTATACTAATATTATGCGATCATGTATTCATGCCACAATTTTATGACACATTTTACTGTATTTCTCATTTGTATCTGAAATTAACTTTTCATGTGTTTTGATGATTATAAATTGTGTTGTCCTAATAACAGTAAACTTGACACGAAGGCTTTGTGAGGGGTATACATGTTGCATATTGTCGACATAATGCCGGACAATAGCTATACATAACTTATGGTATACATGTTGCATATTTTCGATACTATGTTGGACAAAAGTTATAAATAGCTTGTAGTATACATGTTACATAGTGTCGACATTATGCCGGACAATAGCTTTACATAGCTTATAGTAAACATGTTGCATATTGTCGACATTATGTCGGACAATAGCTATACATAGCTTATGGTATACATGTTGCATATTTTCGACATGATGTCGGACAATAGCTATACATAGCTTATGGTATACATTTTGCATATTTTCGACATTATGTCGGACAATAGCTATACATAGCTTATGATATACATGTTGCATATTTTCGACGTTATGTCGGACAATAGCTATACATAGCTTATGATATACATGTTGCATATTTTCGATATTATGTCGGACAATAGCTATACATAGCTTATGATATACATGTTGCATATTTTCGACATTATGTCTGACAATAGCTATGCATAGCTTATGGTAAACATGTTGCATATTGTCGATATTATGTGACTGAAGTGAATCACAAAGTTGTGATTGTAATATCTTCTATCACACAGCATCCACAGTGACACTTCCATGGTTGATGGATGTGTAAATAAACAACATGGCAACAAACCTTTTAAGGAGTATTTCAATGCACATAGTAAAGTTTACTGTTATTATATTCTTCAAGGGGTCAATATATTGCAGATATTATAGTCTGGTACCTTGTACACTTATGTCAATCTCAAATGCAATTGGGCATTTTTTATTATGATAACTATTCCTTAAGTTTTAAGTGATTACAGAACAAATATAATATTGTTCATTTGCAAGTAAACGTGGAGTGCTTAAATAATGATACCATTTTAATATATGATGTACATGTTGCATACTTTTGGTGTGGGTTATAAGAAGACTATAATGCTTATGTTTGTGCAAATATCTCCAGTACTAATAAAATCAAAAACAAATCAATTCAGGATCCACAGTTTTTATTCAGGTTACATACAACAATAAATCATGAAATCATGACATACATGCTCTGCATACAACTGATTGGTCATGTGTTTATGTTTTTTCCACAATAACTACCAAAATCTCATGTGTGTTATCAGCAACCAGATGATATGAGCTTATCAGAAAAGAATGACAATGTATTTTTCCACATGTGCTAATAAATTGCTGACACAACTAAATACATATTACACAAACTTCAAGGTCTGAAACATTTTGTATTTTAGTACACATCTTTGTTTCAGTAAAGTTTTGTAATATATTGGATTTATATATCTTCGTTGTGGCACTGCACAGTGAATCTTCTGTTACAGTCAACTGTTGTACCATGGATAGTTCTATACATCTCATACCATGACATCAATATGATTCAAGTAATAAGATGAAGTTTTTCCTGAAAAGATATTTAAACAAACAGATTTGTAAGGCCGTAAAAGATTTAACAAAATTATAAAACATGTACATTACACATACTTAAAGTGACCTATTAACTAAAACAATTTAACGTGGTTCATAAAACATCTTATCACAGCTCTAAATAAATTAATGTTTTCTGACACATCAGAGAGCACGATTTTATTCCTGTGCCGCCATCAGGTAGGAATGATCATAATCATTACAACAGCGTCTATTCAAAGAACTCAAACCAACAAACATAAACTAATATGTATGCAGAAATACATTAATTAGTAAGCAAAAGATTACTTCCGCATCGCGAATACATGTGCCACACACGCTGTTTATGACATTCAGTAAAAGCATGTAGTCAAAGCATATGGTAAAACGACTAACTATGATCAATGTAAGTCCTAAAAAGAAGTTTACTAGTACCTGTATCCAGTAATACAGTGTTACAAGACACAAACTTGGACGTGTTTTCGCCCCCTCGATTCGATTTTTTGACAGCTTTTTCCCGTGCGTGTAATCAAGTAAAATATACAGATTTAATCTAAACGGAATCTTCGCATAAACATATTTGTAGAAGATATTAAACTTACCTAGCATACGTTGATAGAGCAGGGAATAACCGTGTTAAAAATGTACCGTTGCCATTTTTAAGAAATTTCTCAAGTAGATAAGATACCTATAGACGTATTTTATTTATTGAACAAATCTTAGATGACAAACGGATATGTGAGACTAAAATGGGCTATTTAAGACCAACATAATTCTAAGATGTTTTGTGAATAGCTCTTAAGAAATATTTTAAACTAAAGTCAAATTTTGTCATATTTGAGAATTTTCTAGCAGATAAGATAAATATGTTTATCTAAGATGCTTTGTGAATACCACGCCATATCATGTTCTCCATTGTGACCTATGTGGAGAAGTTGTCCGCTGTTTACTGAAGGACAAGGGAGTACTGGTTGATGATTAATTCCTGGAAACTGGTTAGGTCAACTGACTGTCAAGTAGAAGTGATAAAAGCTTGAACATTGTTCAAAACCCCGTAAAAACAAAATACGTTTCATATTAACGGAACATGTGTTTATGGTAAATTGGGCCCAATCCCTTTATACAGAATAATTGATATACAATATTATATAATAAGCGATGTGATTCCTGTGAGAGTGATGTTATACTGCGCTTATTAACTGCATTAATTGTCGTATAAACGCAAGCCTGCATTTGATTGAACAAACTACTGGTTGTTAAATAAGTAAATGTATGTGGAGTCGTGTATTTAAAACAATATCAAAACGAACGATATATTTATAACGTTACATACATATAATACAGTCTAACATGTCTATACTGGTCACCTATGCGACTGTATAGTATACATTTTGTATGTATAACGTTCCATACATATAATACTGTCCAACCTGTCTATACTGGCCACATATGCGACTATATAGTATATGTATAACGTTCCATACCTACACTACAGTCCAATCTGTCTATACTGGTCACCTATGCGACTATATATTGTATGAATAACGTTCCATACATATAATACAGTCCAACCTGTCTATACTGGTCACCTATGTGACTATATATTATATGTATAACGTTCTAAACATATCATACAGTCAAACCTGTCTATACTGGTCACCTATGCGACTATATATTATATGTATAACGTTCTATACATATAATACAGTCCAACCTGTCTATACCGGTCACCAATGAGACTATATATTATAATTATAGTGCTGATATTAACCGCGATAGCATGAATATATTATCTGGCCCAATACATTTCAAATAGGTGCATTGAGTTGTGTTTGTTTTTTCGTGTGTTTGACAGAGAAATAGTCGTGATTCTGTGTTGAAAGAAAAATAAACTAAACAGCTGTTATATTAACACATATGTTTCGTACCTAAATTGACATGGCTCGATCATGGCAGGTCATACACATGTTCTCGGTCAATCTAACAGTACTATACAACACTTCATTATACAGCGGTTTTGTGGGGTTGAGTTTGTTTGCCTCGCCACCAGGAAATTTCTTATGGGCGAGCGGTTTTATTAACCGCGAACTGATATATTACCTGGATCATTATATTTCAAAATTGGTAAGGGTTAGGTCTGTAAGCTTGACGTAAGTTCTGTTTTGATAGAAAAGTAAACCAACCAGCAGTTTTAAAATCGAATTCATCTATTAGAATGATTTGGACACAAGTGCTATTTAGAATTAAAATAATTGCCAACTTGTAAATTTAATGAAATTAACTATCAGACATTTTCTTCCTACATCTTTTACCTGTCGTGAGACATTTCATGTACTAGGACCATGAGATTCTTTGCGGTGGCAGGGACTTGACTCAAGATGTGTCTGAACGTGTCAGTATAAAATCTGAGTTAAAATCTGATGGTTGGTTCATATTTATATATGGCATATCTGGAATGCACAAGTCGTAATACATCAAAGTGATATTAATGAATAGATTTATTCACAACTGCCCTTCCACTCTTCACAATAACTGCAACTAAAACTGACTTAATTAGTAATTGCAATTAACAAACAAATTATTCTTCTGATGTAACGTTCTATGTGTATATATGGACCATTATATGATAGTTTGGTGACAAACTCTCTGTTAATGTATGCCTGGTATTTTACAAAGTGTATTATATAGAGGATCTAACATGAGTGTTCATGTTTTATTGAATTTATTAAACGAGTAGGTCAAATTGATATAATGTCAGGCTTTTTGGCCGACGAAATATCGACGTTACATTGATATATCAACTGAAGATTATTCATATGTTTCTTAAAACATTATTTGCAAAAAAAAACACTTACTTATTAGTGTGGAAACAAAATGGTCAAAGTCATACATAATACATAACTAGAAGTAAAAATATGAAATCATGAACTGCAAGCATGTAAATAGCATTTTAGTAAACGATACTTGATATATCGAATTATCGTTGATAAGCCTTTGCGAATTCAGTGACTGCTCAAGAAAATACTAAATTATACGCTGATGGCACAGTGATTGTACTAGTGTATCGTCGGAATTAGACCACGGAGTTCTGTGCGACTTTGATGGCTTGCATCAACTTTCTCTTGTTGTTAGTATCAATGCTATTGATGTTATTATTATACACAAATCACCAGAGAAGCTAGAGGGGTCTGTGAGTGGGCCTTGCATCAACTTTCTCTTGTTGTTAGTATTAATGCTATTGGTGTTATTATTATACACAAATCACCAGAGAAGCTAGAGGGTTTTGTGAGTGGGCCTTGCATCAACTTTCTCTTGTTGTTAGTATTAATGCTATTGATGTTATTATTATACACAAATCATCAGAGAAGCTAGAGGGGTTTGTGAGTGGGCCTTGCACCAACTTTCTCTTGTTGTTAGTATTAATGCTATTGATGTTATTATTATACACAAATCACCAGAGAAGCTAGAGGGGTTTGTGAGTGGGCGTGTACATCTTCAGGCTGTTAGAAGTTACTTACATTTCTCCCAGCTAAGTTCATGGTTGATATAGTCTGGCGGATGTTTACCGTTTACTGTCGTCTATAGCTTTGTATATAATTCATTGTAGAAAATATAGCTAGTACTTTGTACATAGCCTGCCTGATTAAAGCGCTAGTCTGTCACCTGGGATGTCCAGGTTCGAGCAGGTCAGGGCAGTCCACGCCCTTCTATGACATATATGGCTACTTTTGACCATATTTAATCCCTTCTACCTTTGCATGGACAATAGGCATTCCAGTGATACTCTTGTTAAATATCTAATCTTTTTAGTTGTTCCTGACAGTTATTGAAACGTATCTATTTGAAAATCATACATCTTGGATGCTGATTTTTTAAAATAAATTGATAACAAAATCGAAATTCTCGCACATAATACCTCTTTTAAATGTTGTATACAAACTAATACAGTAATAAGGAACAAGTTCAAATATCGATGTCATAACATAAATAATTACTTAGTTTTAATTTTTACCGTTTATAGAACTGTGATGAGGTAAAGGTGATAACATGATGGTATGTCTACTACAGCGGGTAATTTCTTACCGGATTATACCATTTTATGGCCGAATTGCCTATAATTTAGAGAACATTTGACCCTTCAACCCGAGTCTTTAGGGTCAGAGTGTGGCATTTTGGAAATTATCAGGAGCCAAAGGGCCAACTCGAGAATTAATGGAACCTCCGCTACACCGGTTATCACTTTGTTTGTTCAAGGTGGATTCATACTTGAACGTATTCTTATTATAGGATATACTCCCCCGGGGAATCTGTGGGGTACACGTTCAGCCGGCTTTCAGAAGTTCATAATGTCCTGTCTGCTGAACTAGCGAAAATCGTAATGAGGTCCACTGTCGCACATTTACCAAGACAAGAACAAACATAACGTTGAACTGCATGTCACTGTTCCCTTCCGTGAATTTACGATGTAAACAAATCGGAGGGGATGAACGGAAATATCGGACCAGTCCATTACACGAAGAACGTGATTACCCCGGTCCCTCGACTTCAAAATGTTATAGTAATGTCGGCGATGAGCGTAGGTTAAGTTCTGGACTGGATGTTGATAAACCTCTGAAAACAGAAACACAACACATGAATGCAAAGCCTCCGATTGATCGACGGAAACAGGATGTCCCTGTGAATACACGAGCAGGACCTTGTCCCATTAGTAAAACGCCAAAGCGCAAAGTCGATCAACTTTCACCGACCATGACATATATATATGATTTTCCAGGCACCAGCTCGTCACATAATCAGGAATCAAAAACTGACTTTGTTTCATATAGAGATGATTCTGCGTCAAAAGTGAATGCAGAAATATGTCTATAACTGCACTATTTCTAACGAACAAACATCCAATCAGAAATCAGCTTTATTTAAAACGCCTGAACAATGTGCTCCAGTAAAAGTTCATCCATACAGAAAACCGGCAACAATGTCCGTGTCGACAAATCAGTCTTACCGAGTCCAAAGATATTTCATGTAGCCTAGATAATGACTCGCACAACTCTCTGTCTAAGGCAAAATATTAACCAGGTTTTGTTAGGAATTTATTTAGTCACACGAACTCCTCTCCTGAAATGGAGACTAATTTCGTCCTGTTTGACAGTTCATCAAAGCATGAAACAATTGATGAACATGAGAACGTGTACACGACTGAGATAGAAAATGTAGATAGTGAGCGTGTAGAGCCTAGTGTAGATACATGTGATACCAACCTCAAAACAAACGTCAGGAGAGATCACCATAGCAACCTCTTATTGTCTATACTTTCAAGGGGAGTAACTCTTGATTCTCATTCGGACAGTTCAAGAAAGACAACTCTTACAAATTATTCTAGGAATAATAAATTACAACCTGTTTGAATTCCCTGCAGTGTAGGAGGGGTGAACTCCACTATTCAATATTTGGCACAAAATCGAGAAACAATGGAATTAGAAACTGATGTTAGTTGCAGCAATATATCCTCATCGATTGATAGCGAAGTTGAAAAGTTTCGAAGAATTGTGTCGGAAAATTGGAAAAGAAAGTTGACCAGATACCTGTGATAAAAGTCCAACTCGTGATCTTTCCCTTTGCAATTGTTGAAGCGGTGTTTTAAACAAACTGGACAGAATGAATGTCTACTTTTAAAACATTTTCAATCTCATATTGTATGTTAAAGATCAATGTTACACTATCGAGAAACACATTTTGAAGCCGTTTATGGGTAACAATGCCCTATTTAAATGTCCTAACACACAAAAATAAAAATATGTAGTGCCCCAATAGACCCACCCCTTTTTATGGCAAATTTGGGACCACTATTCGACCCCATTCCCCATAGAGAAAAGTATATTTTTTCCCCCAGATTTTGTCAAAATTTCCCCATCATTTAACATCTTTTTTACCAGTTATTTCCCTGCAGCAGTCATATTTTCTTTGTCCAAGTGAAAATACGAGTGCCAAACACTCAAAAGAATGGTCAAGGTTGCTGTCAATGCTGCTGTCAAGGATGTTGTCAAGGCTGTTGTCAGGACTGTTGTCAAGGTCGTTCGCGAGGTAACATCAAGGTTACTGTCAAGACTGCTGTCAATGCTGATGTCAAGACAGTTGTCAAGGCTGTTGTCATGGTTGCTGTCAATGATGATGTCAATGCTGCTGTCAAGGTTTTTGTGATGGTGTCTTTATTTTGATAAAGTATTGCATTTTGAAGGATATGTTAACTCTTGGATCTCGTGCATACAAACGCCAACAATCACCTGATGCTATAGAGCACTTCCAGTTTGTGATGGGACGCTTCGCTATTACTGTTTTAATGATACAACCGGTTAACAGTCACATTCAAGTTCGGTAAGAACACACGAATGAATACATATATTGAATAACAACCGGTTAACCAACACAGTCTAGTCCGAAAAGAACACACACATGAATATATATAATGAATATCAACCGGTTAACCGTCAACATCTAGTCCGGTAAGAACAACAAGTAAACCCTCAAAATGCCAACCAGTCCTAGGTCAACCCTCGCCATACCAACCAGTTCTTGGTCAACCCTCACAATGCCAACCAGTCCTCGGTCAACCCTCACAATGCCAACCAGTCCTTGGTCAACCCTCACAATGGCAACCAGTCCTTGGTCAACCCTCACAATGCCAACCAGTCCTTGGTCAACCCTCACAATGCCAACCAGTCATTGGTCAACCCTCACAATGCCAACCAGTCCTTGGTCAACCCTCACAATGCCAACCAGTCCTTGGTCAACACTCACCATGCCAACCAGTCCTTGGTCAACACTCACCATGCCAACCAGTCCTAGGTAAACCCTCACCATGCCAACCAGTCCTAGGTAAACTCTGACCATGCCAACAATTCCATGAACACCCTGACCATACAAACCAGTCCTAGAACACCATGATCTGCCAACCAGTCCTTGGTCAACCCTCACAATGCCAACCAGTCCTTGGTCAACACTCACCATGCCAACCAGTCCTAGGTAAACCCTCACCATGCCAACCAGTCCTAGGTAAGCCCTGACCATGCCAACAATTCCATGAACACCCTGACCATACAAACCAGTCCTAGAAAACCATGATTTGCCAACCTGTCCTTGGTCAACCCTCACAATGCCAACCAGTCCTTGGTCAACACTCACCATGCCAACCAGTCCTAGAACACCATGATTTGCCAACCTGTCCTTGGTCAACCCTCATTATGCCAACCAGTCCTAGAACACCATGACCATACAAACCAGTCCTAGAACACCATGATCTGCCAACCAGTCCTTGGTCCTCCCTCATTATGCCAACCAGTCCAAGAACACCCTGACCATACAAACCCGACCAAGGTGAACTTTCACCATGCCAACAAGACATAGGTCCACGCTCAGCATGCCAACCAGTCTTAGGTCAATCCTAACCATACAAGCCAGTCCTTGGTCAAGCCCTGGCTTTTTTCATTAGTGGGTCGCATAATTGCAAACAAACTAGGATGGTAACGTACATATAAATCTAGACATTTACGGTCTGTCTGTATGTTATGTGTGTTAGTTTATCAGAAATAGTTTGTGTCACCATGGTAACGTACATATAAATCTAGACATTTACCGTCTGTCTGTATGTTATGTGTGTTAGTTTATCAGAAATAGTTTGTGTCACCATGGTTACGTACATATAAATCTAGGCATATACCGTCTGCCTGTATGTTATGTGTGTTAGTGTATCAGAAACAGTATGTGTCACCATGGTAACGTACATATAAATATAATCATTCAGTAATTGCATTGTCTGTCTGTATGTTGTGTGTATTAGTTTATCAGAAATAATTTGAGTCACCATGGTAATGTACATATAAATCTAGATGTTCAGTAATTGCATTGTCTGTCTGTATGTTATGTGTGTTAGTTTATCAGAAACAGTTAGTGTCACCATGGTAACATACAAATAAAACTAGATATTTATTTATCGCACCATCTGTCTGTATGTTATGTGAGTAAATACACCGTCTGTCTGTATGTTATGTGTGTTAGTGTATCAGAAATAGTTTGTGTCACCAAAGTAACGTACATATAAATCTAGATATTCAGTAATTGCACCATCTGTCTGTATTCTATGTATGTTAGTTTATCAGAAACAGTTTGTGTCACCATGGCAACCTACATATAAATATAGGGGGTTTAATGAAATTTGACACTAGGGGTCAACATAATGAGGCGTATTGTACAAAGGAACGTTGCTAACAAGGGTCGTGTCTGTGCCTTCGAGGTCAAGGCCGGCCACTTCTCTGTGACATTCGCTCAGCACTAAACCTCAACATCTCTATTTTACTCACTGTTTTGATGTGGCTATACTGTAGGACTATGTAATTATTGTGTCATTGAGGTAGCGAGGATATACAATACCTAGAATGGTGACAGTACAAGGGGTGTGAATTATGTAAATCAATTTATTTAGTTTGCTTTTTGGACCACGCTATGTCGTTGAAAATCGTTTGTTGACAGCAATTAGTTTGTTAACAATCTAGAGGTCACATATTTTACCTAATCTGCATGAAGTTTTGTCAGAATATTTGTCTCAATGAAATCTAGATTAAGTTAGAAACCAGGACCTGGGGTCATCTGGAATCAAAACTAGGTCATTAGGTCCTTTAAAAGTCAACCCTAGTTATCACTCGTTAAGTCACATTTTTTTACTTTAGCTATATGAAACATAGTAGAAATCTTTGGCTTAATTTAAATCTAGGTCAGGTTTGAAACTTGGTTGCCCGGATTCAAAAACTAGGTCACTTGATTAAATTATAGACAATCTTTGTCCAGATGTCACATGTCACAGCTTGGCCTAATCCTGATGTTTGTGATATTTAATCAAAATAAAAAAAAAGATATCTGTTAGAAAATGTAAAAATCTAAAAATGTATTGATTTCACTAATACCTGTAGGATTTGTTATTGAAAAATAGTAATGAATCCTTCTTTCAACCGACACAGTAATTTGTATACGTCATTTCTGGCAGTTAAAAGAGCACGATTGCGGTCTGACGTCAAACTGGTTTAACATCGTATCTGGTTCACAGCTGTTCCATTTGTTTTGGCCTCAAGGGAAGTCAAAGCGTCCAGAACTTCCTGTATTAATGTATTATGTATTTTACTGTTGATATAAACAGTACGGAACCATTTTATCTGCGATACCTCATTCAAGGTCAGTATAAGTCATATTTTCACTTGCAGGGGCTTTATTCACAAACAAATTAAAACTGAAATTCCGACTTCGACTTTTTGAAATGTATATTTTCCAGCCTTTCGTTTTCAGTCGATCTAAACAATAGATTTGTTTATGAATAATTTTTGTTTCACATGTTATGTTTTTGCAAATTTGTATTGAATGTTTTAGTGTTATAACAAAGTAAGAGCAAACAGGAACAATAGATAACTCCAACATTTACAGTATTTAACTCCCTTGTATAGATAGTTCTCACATTTACAGTATTTACCTCCCTTGTATAGATAGTTCTCACATTTACAGTATTTACCTCCCTTGTATAGATAGTTCCCACATTTACAGTATTTACCTCCCTTGTATAGATAGTTCCCACATTTACAATATTTACCTCCCTTGTATAGTTCTCACATTTACAATATTTACCTCCCTTGTATAGATAGTTCTCACATTTACAATATTTACCTCCCTGGTATAGATAGTTCTCACATTTACAGTATTTACCTCCCTTGTATAGATAGTTCCCACATTTACAATATTTACCTCCCTTGTATAGATAGTTCCCACATTTACAATATTTACCTCCCTTGTATAGATAGTTCCCACATTTACAGTATTTACCTCCCTTGTATAGATAGTTCCCACATTTACAATATTTACCTCCCTTGTATAGATAGTTCCCACATTTACAATATTTACCTCCCTTGTATAGATAGTTCCCACATTTACAATATTTACCTCCCTTGTATAGATAGTTCCCACATTTACAATATTTACCTCCCTTGTATAGATAGTTCCCACATTTACAGTATTTACCTCCCTTGTATAGATAGTTCCCACATTTACAATATTTACCTCCCTTGTATAGATAGATCCCACATTTACAATATTTACCTCCCTTGTATGGATTGTTCACACATTTACAGTATTTACCTCCCTTGTATAGATAGTTCTCACATTTACAATATCTACCTCCCTTGTATAGATAGTTCACACATTTACAGTATTTATCTCCCTTGTATAGATAGTTCCCATATTTACAATATCTACCTCCCTTGTATAGATAGTTCACACATTTACAGTATTTACCTCCCTTGTATAGATAGTTCCCACATTTACAATATCTACCTCCCTTGTATAGATAGTTCACACATTTACAGTATTTACCTCCCTTGTATAGATAGTTCCCACATTTACAATATCTACCTCCCTTGTATAGATAGTTCACACATTTACAGTATTTACCTCCCTTGTATAGATAGTTCTCACATTTACAATATCTACCTCCCTTGTATAGATAGTTCACACATTTACAATATCTACCTCCCTTGTATAGATAGTTCACACATTTACAATATCTACCTCCCTTGTATAGATAGTTCACACATTTACAGTATTTACCTCCCTTGTATAGATAGTTCCCACATTTACAGTATTTACCTCCCTTGTATAGATAGTTCACACATTTACAATATTTACCTCCCTTGTATTGATAGTTCACACATTTACAATATTTACCTCCCTTGTACACAATTTATGGATGGTTCACACATTTACAGCATTAACCTACCTTGTTTTGATTATTCGGCCATATTGATAGACCAATTTCCTTAAGATTTATGGGGAGTATAATTTAAACAATGATAAATTAATCAGATATATATAAAGATAACTTATCCATTATGTAGATGAGTTGAATAAACAGTGGTTGTCACATGCACGGTATTGTCTCAATGATCACACACATGTATATAGGAATTACTCCTATTAGTGCTTATCAGTTTAACCTATCAAAAAAGCTGATGATTAAGAACAGGAGAGGTAAATATTGTAGATGTGAAAACTATCTATTAACATTGAAAGGATGGATCTGAGTTTCACTGAGATTCAGTGTTATTATATTTATGGACATGGTCCCAGTTTTGCTTAAGCAAGCAAATATAATACCCGATTTCTTGTATTTATACTGGCAGAACTTCTTACTTATTCACGTTTGCCGCTTAGTTGATACCATTCAATTGTTTTGCATACCAGACAGGGATTTACACTTGCTGTAAAACCTCTCCCTTTTGTAAGATGAGTCTATAGCTGATGACCTAACATAATGACATCGTGTAACAGCATATCATTACTTGAAGGAAATTGTAAAATATCATGTAAAATTACTACATGTATAACCAAAAAGTCATTAAAACGTTACTCGCTTTATGTAATCTCGTTCTACAAGATTGGGTAACTATTTAGGCGATGACTCGGGAGAGCCGGGTTTCCCCCAGTAACAGTAACCCATGCGCCGGATATTTATGTCTGTACAGGAAGCCAGTAGAATATTATTTTATGCAAAAACGGTTCTTACTTTGTTGCTGTAATAGCCGGCAGTCCAAACGCCTATTTTATGCTATTCTTTAACAATGAGAATACGCATCATTTGATTTTTAAAAAGTCAATGTTTCAACAAAATACATGTATACTTGACGCCATTAAAGACGCAACTATTTGAACTAGGCGTCATTTTGTTGTACCAACTGTCAAAAGCGTGTTACAGTTATCTATGTGGTCATTCTTGTTAAAAACTTTTTAAACTCTTTCACGATTTTTTTTTATTTCAGTTTATTTACTGTACATAAAGCAGAAGAAAGTATGAATAGGCCAACACTAGAATATTGTCTTTTATGACATATGGGTCTGTAAAGTCATTTCACTATTAAGACCACTTCGATATTAAGACCATTTAGCAAATGTACGGAAGGTGGTCTTAATAGCGGAACTCTACTGTAGATTAATTTTATAAAATAATAATTCAGAAATATCGAATATTGTTGCCTTTGTAATGTCAGTTTATCTATAAGCACAAATGGTTGCGTTTTAACGGCATTAAGTATACATACCGGTATTCATATATAATTAATTTATATGTGTGGTATATTTTCTTCCTAGATCAAACCCACGTTACAAAAAATTGTTTCTGAATCGAGAAAAGTTGACATTTTGATCCGCCGTAATCTTCATATTTAAAGATTTCTCAAGTCTTAATTAATACAGTCTTAAATTACTACATTTAGACAATTAAAAAATACACAGATTGATAGGTAATTACACGGACATTTAAGTGCTAATCAACAGAGCCTAGAACGAACGAACATGAATGGTGATTGTCGTCTATCGCCAATCGATAAAGAGGTGGAAATTCAAGATACTTACCGACCGTAGAGGTGTACGGACAAACAAATTAATAATCATTGAGGTTGTTCCGTCAAGCAGCAGTTGAAACATATAAGCACACCAATTGCCATCGTTATGTGATCTATTGAAGGTAAATAACTCTGGAATGAAGATTAATTAATACACAATCTGTTCACGGGGTAAATTCAATTATCTCCCTTAGATCTGTGTGTTTAAATTTCAACCGATTGTCAGAATGAACTAATATTATTAAGCAAGTTATAAATTGTAAAATGATATTTGGTTTTAAGGTGACATTTACATTGTCGAAATTTCATTCGCTGCTTAAAAATATGAGAAAAACTCTAGTGAACAATTAGAAAGTTTGTCAGTGTATTTGCATGCCTATTTGTATCGTGACAGGACACTACCGCTCTCCCGGCCGGGAGCCGAGATTTCCCGATTTTCAAAATAAACATCGTACTTTTGTGTTATGGGGTATTTTTTAGTTCATTCCCAACTGGTTTGCTGAAGTTTCTTGTCACACTGATAACCGGAAGTGCTAAAATCCGTATACTAGTCTAAAAAATCGTTTGTGACACTTCCTTCTATACCTCAATATTCATATTATTAGACATGTATATGTAGACAAGGCTTAATTTAAAATGGTGTGGTTATTTTACATTCCAATGTAAATTCAGTTACCGAGAGTAAGGTCAGTATATGGCTGCTTGTTTCCACACAATAGATGTATACAGTGTATATGTTATTGTATGTTACCGAGAGCAAGGTCAGTATAAGGCTGCTTGTTTCCACACACTGGATGCATACATTGTATATGTTATTGTATGTTACCGAGAACAAGGTCAGTATAAGGCTGCTTGTTTACACACACTGGATGTATACAGTGTATCTGCTATTGAATGTGTTACCGAGAACAAGGTCAGTATAAGACCGCTTGTTTCCACACACTGGATGTATACAGTGTATTTGTTATTGTATGTTACCGAGAACAAGGTCAGTATAAGGCTGCTTGTTTCCACACACTGGATGTATACAGTGTAGTTGTTATTGTATGTTACCGAGAACAAGGTCAGTATAAGACCGCTTGTTTCCACACACTGGATGTATACAGTGTATTTGGTATTGTGTGTTACCGAGAACAAGGTCAGTATAAGGCTGCTTGTTTCCACACACTGGATGTATACAGTGTAGTTGTTATTGTGTGTTACCGAGAACAAGGTCAGTATAAGACTGCTTGTGTCCACACACTGGATGTATACAGTGTATATGTTATTGTGTGTTACCGAGAACAAGGTCAGTATAAGACCGCTTGTTTCCACACACTGGATGTATACAGTGTATTTGTTATTGTATGTTATTGAGAGCAAGGTCAGTATAAGGCTGCTTGTTTCCACACACTGGATGTATACAGTGTATCTGCTATTGTATGTTACCGAGAGCAAGGTCAGTATAAGGCGGCTTGTTTCCACACACTGGATGTATACAGTGTATCTGTTATTGTATGTTACCGAGAGCAAGGTCAGTATAAGGCTGCTTGTTTCCACACACTGGTTGTATACAGTGTATCTGCTATTGAATGTTACCGATAGCAAGGTGAGTATAAGGCTGCTTGTTTACATACACTGGATGTATACATTGTATCTGCTATTGAATGTTATCGAGAGCAAGGTCAGTATAAGACTGCTTGTTTCCACACACTGGATGTTTACAGTGTATCTGCTATTGAATGTTACCGATAGCAAGGTCAGTATAAGGCTGCTTGTTTCCACACACTGGATGTATACAGTGTATATGTTATTGTATGATACCGAGAGCAAGGTCAGTATAAGGCTGCTTGTTTCCACACACTGGATGTATACAGTGTATCTGCTATTGAATGTTACCGATACCAAGGTCAGTATAAGGCTGCTTGTTTACACACACTGGATGTATACAGTGTATCTGCTATTGAATGTTATCGAGAGCAAGGTCAGTATAAGACTGCTTGTTTCCACACACTGGATGTATACAGTGTATATGTTATTGTATGATACCGAGAGCAATGTCAGTATAAGGCTGCTTGTTTCCACGTACTGGATGTATACAGTGTATCTGTTATTGTATGTTACCGAGAACAAGGTCAGTATAAGGCTGATTGTTTCCACGTACTGGATGTATACAGTGTATCTGTTATTGTATGTTACCGAGAGCAAGGTCAGTATAAGACTGTTTGTTTCCATACACTGGATGTATACAGTGTATCTGTTATTGTATGTTACCGAGAGCAAGGTCAGTATAAGACTGCGTGTTTCCATACACTGGATGTATACAGTGTATCTGTTATTGTATGTTACCGAGAGCAAGGTCAGTATAAGACTGCTTGTGTCCACACACTGGATGTATGCAGTGTATCTGTTATTTTATGTTACCGAGAGCAAGGTCAGTATTAGGCTGATTGTGTTCACATACTGGATGTATACAGTGTATCTGTTATTGAATGTTACCGAGAGCAAGGTTAGTATAAGGCTGTTTGTTTTCACGTACTGGATGTATACAGTGGATCTGTTTTTGTATGTTACCGAGAACAAGGTCAGTATAAGGCTGCTTGTTTCCACGTACTGGATGTATACAGTATATCAGTTATTGTATGTTACCGAGAGCAAGGTCAGTATAAGGCTGCTTGATTACACGTACTGGATGTATACAGTATATCAGTTATTGTATGTTACCGAGAACAAGGTCAGTATAAGGCTGCTTGTTTCCACGTACTAGATGTATACAGTATATCAGTTATTGTATGTTACCGAGAGCAAGGTCAGTATAAGGCTGCTTGTTTATACACACATGATGTTTACAGTGTATCTGTTATTGTATATTGTATACACAATGGTGAATTGCTTTTACTGATTAGTTACTGCTTACTTAATCAATGTATATGTATATGTTGGAAATCAATGACCATATACATGTAGCGGTTTAGTGTGGGGTTGGGTAGCTGTTAAATCGATGGATGCAAACCGCCAGTATTTTTATTGACAGTTACATGGCTTTAAATCGCTGTGTGAGTATTTTTTATATGTACTGACTTTCATGGTTTGTTATATGATGTATTCATTCCATTAAACATTTTCCCTCTTGTTGTTCACCTAATTTATCCGTAGTTGTTTTAAGGGACTGATATATCAATTATTGCACCCCTATTCTCATACACGTTTACACTTACACCTCGCCTGTCTCTAATGCTTTGTAGACTGTTGTTTCCCTGGGGTCTGTGCGTTGAGGCATTGCATGTTAATAGAGCCAGGTGATTATTTGTTTTACCTATATAGCTTTGCTTCATTGTTTATACTTGATACATGTAGTTGTATGATACATTTACACCAGTCCACCAATAAACTATTGAAACAAGTGTGTAGTCCCTTGAACATAAACTTTACTATAATTTGCACCAGTTCGTTAAACATTGTTAAGTTTGTTTAAGTGTGTTGAGAGTTTGTTTCCCTTTTTGTGTAGTTTTGAAGATTTCCTCAAATGTTCACCGAGCATCATCGAACAACAATTTTCAGTATAGTTATATATACACCAGATGATCAATCTCATTAAAATCAGCTCCAGTCCCACGCTCCCATACTATACGCTAACTGGATCTGATGACTGCCCAATACAGGTCACGTTTAAGTGGCCTTTGAGTAGCCAATCAAATCCTCGCCTGCAAAATGCTCTGGTATAGAGTTATGAATATTCGTCGATCTCCGACGAGCTCCGTAAATTATATTTGAGCGTAGATCACCAAGACGTTCCGATTACGTATTTTCGTCAATTTCAATATGGCTGCACCCATTGACGCAACCGCAACTCCTACACGGCAACATTCTTTGGTTAATCGGTGTTGTTTGTGTGGTGTTTCGTTTTTGGAAATATTTATTACCGGAAGTGGCAGGAAGGACGTTAAATAACCGTATAAACAATACAATATGCAATACAAAATACTTTATTTTGGTCATGGTTACATGTGTAACAACACACACAATGTTATGACAGACATATAACACGTATGTGTAATCAAACAATTCAGTTATATGTATGCAATGTAAAAACAAAACAGAAATAGTTGGCTGAACATTTACGTTTGTTTACGTGACAGCGATGTTTATTTATCCGTGAATGGTTTAACAAGTTTGGAGAATTTAAATATTTACAATGAAATCACGAGAAAATCGAAGGTCACGTTGTAGGAATTGCATTGATGACTTGGAGTACAATATATGTGTATAATTGTAGATGGTGTTTGTGTTGTTTAATTAAACTAGTTTGTGATATAACATGTGAATATAATTGTACTTCTAAGTACTCCGAAAACAGAAACTCCGAATGAACGATAATGACATTTTGAGAAAGAGGACAAACACGGTTTTGTAAGGAGAAATTTCATTGGACCACAACCGAGCACCTGCGGTTACGCATATCTCTTTTAAGAGAGGTTATATGAACGAGACCTCTTACAGAGTGTAGTCAGATCCTAACAGCAGAAAGTAATGGAGCTAAAGTTAGGGGCTGATTTCAATGAGATTGACCAGATGATATAAGCTTATTGTTTGAGAGGTTATCTCCGTATGTGAGTTAATGTTATGTTGTTACCTCGAAACTCGACAGTGATACCTTACATTTTTAGTTAACTGACCACATACTGATCCAATGAGATCCCATTGTGTCCCTCGGAATCTGTCCATAGTTCCTTCGTCAATAAATATTGTGTGAGGTATCGTGAAACTGACCAAGTCAAGTTTGTGTGCGGCAACAAGATAATGCTTCCAATTGATATTGAACAATTCTACACTAATAATTACAGAGTAATACCCCTTCAATAAGTTGAATTTTCCGTTAACATACTATAGGAAGAATTATATTGGTACAGGGCATGCCATATTCACAGGACAATGTTTCCCTGTACATATCCAGTAACTCTTCCTGAAATACATAAACAAGAACGATATCTCTTCCTGAAATACATAAACAAGAACAGTAACTCTTCCTGAAATACATAAACAAGAACGATATCTCTTCCTGAAATACATATACAAGAACAGTAACTCTTCCTGAAATACATAAACAAGAACGATATCTCTTCCTGAAATACATATACAAGAACAGTAACTCTTCCTGAAATACATAAACAAGAACGGTATCTCTTCCTGAAATACATAAACAAGAACAGTAACTCTTCCTGAAATACATAAACAAGAACGATATCTCTTCCTGAAATACATATACAAGAACAGTAACTCTTCCTGAAATACATGTACAGGAACAGTAACTCTTCCTGAAATGCATATGCAAGAACAGTAACTCTTCATGAAATACATATACCAGAACAGTATCTCTTCATGAAATACATATACAAGAATGGTATCTCTTCATGAAATACATATACAAGAACAGTAACTCTTCATGAAATACATATACAAGAACGGAATCTCTTCCTGAAATACATATACCAGAACAGTATCTCTTCATGAAATACATATACAAGAACGGTATCACTTCCTGAAATACATATACAAGAACAGTAACTCTTCATGAAATACATATACAAGAACGGTATCTCTTCATGAAATACATATACAAGAACAAGAATGTATTTGTACTGTTAATTTTACTGTCATTATGTTATGGAAGTGAGGTTTTGCTCAATCGAGCGATTCTGTAGAGAGATTGCTCTGCACGACATAATTGTTCTTGTGAAATTGTGTTATCAATGCGCCAATATTTACAGTAGTACTAAAACACAAGTGCAAATACAATATTATGTAACGGGAATATAAAATGCTCTAGCATAAAGCTGGTATATGCGTTACTACTAGTTATAACAGCATCGCACAGTGCTATTTGTTCAACCCATCTGGAGACTGGTAGCCAATGTAAGTACTACAATGTTCTTTACCAATGTGGTTTCTATGTCCTAGGTTCAATGTAAGTGCTACAATGTTCTTTACCAATGTGGTTTCTATGTCCTAGGTTCAATGTAAGTGATACAATGTTCTTTACCAATGTGGTTTCTATGTCCTAGGTTCAATGTAAGTGCTACAATGTTCTTTACCAATGTGGTGTCTATGTCCTAGGTTCAATGTAAGTGCTACAATGTTCTTTACCAATGTGGTGTCTATGTCCTAGGTTCAATGTAAGTGCTACAATGTTCTTTACCAATGTGGTGTCTATGTCCTAGGTTCAATGTAAGTGCTACAATATTCTTTACCAATGTAGTTTCTATGTCCTAGGTTCAATGTAAGTGCTACAATGTTCTTTACCAATGTAGTTTCTATGTCCTAGGTTCAATGTAAGTGATACAATGTTCTTTACCAATGTGGTTTCTATGTCCTAGGTTCAATGTAAGTGATACAATGTTCTTTACCAATGTGGTGTCTATGTCCTAGGTTCAATGTAAGTGCTACAATGTTCTTTACCAATGTGGTGTCTATGTCCTAGGTTCAATGTAAGTGCTACAATGTTCTTTACCAATGTGGTTTCTATGTCCTAGGTTCAATGTAAGTGCTACAATGTTCTTTACCAATGTGGTGTCTATGTCCTAGGTTCAATGTAAGTGCTACAATGTTCTTTACCAATGTGGTGTCTATGTCCTAGGTTCAATGTAAGTGCTACAATGTTCTTTACCAATGTGGTGTCTATGTCCTAGGTTCAATGTAAGTGCTACAATGTTCTTTACCAATGTGGTGTCTATGTCCTAGGTTCAATGTAAGTGCTACAATGTTCTTTACCAATGTGGTGTCTATGTCCTAGGTTCAATGTAAGTGCTACAATGTTCTTTACCAATGTGGTTTCTATGTCCTAGGTTCAATGTAAGTGCTACAATGTTCTTTACCAATGTGGTGTCTATGTCCTAGGTTCAATGTAAGTGCTACAATGTTCTTTACCAATGTGGTTTCTATGTCCTAGGTTCAATGTAAGTGCTACAATGTTCTTTACCAATGTGGTTTCTATGTCCTAGGTTCAATGTAAGTGATACAATGTTCTTTACCAATGTGGTGTCTATGTCCTAGGTTCAATGTAAGTGCTACAATGTTCTTTACCAATGTGGTTTCTATGTCCTAGGTTCAATGTAAGTGCTACAATGTTCTTTACCAATGTGGTTTCTATGTCCTAGGTTCAATGTAAATCTAATCCAAATTGACATTCAGTACAAACGACGACATATGAAGAAACGACACCAATGTAAATACATCGGGTTTGGTTATTAATGATCTTGTATTGCTACCCTTACACCCAATATTGACTGTGCAGTCGCGGCACAACTCTCGATTTCTATCTATAATATATCTTGAATTTTGATGATATCTTAATACAGTAAATGTTTATATTTAGGTTACGGATTACAATTATGGACCCTGGCATCGTCGCATAAACGCATTATTGCATAACGCACAATATATAAAGTTGAATTGTTCCTATATAGAATATCACAAATATCGGACAACTGTAATTGCAGACAGGTCAGTTTACCGCTTAACATGATTTCCTTGTTCTGCATGAGTTCTCGATGTCTGTGTTTTGTTTCGTCATAGGGCAAGGGAAGTTATATATCGGTAAAACTTTGAAATGGTAAGACTGCAGGAGTTGTCTAATATTTTTGATCACTGTATTTCAGAGACAAGTACTGATATGTTTGTACGTGTATTTCAACAACTGGTTGCATTATTTCTCTCAGTGTATTACTTAAGTGCAATACGTATGCAACACCCTAGACTGTATCTATCTCGTTAGTTACAAAAAGTGGTGCCTCTTACCTTGTTTCCTAAATATATTTCCTAAGTATAATCCCGTCAAAACACATTATGGTGATAGCTGTGCATAGTATTATCCCGTCAAAACACATTATGGTGATAGCCGTGCATAGTATTATCCCGTCAAAACACATTATGGTGATAGCTGTGCATAGTATAATCTTAGTCAACGAAACGTTTGTACACGTTGCCGTTGTATCGTTTGTACTCATGATTACCTCTCTCTGCACGAGTTTTCGAGCAGTTTGAGATTTGCTGTGTTGTCCTCGGAGAGGTAATACAATCGGTTAGATTAAGACCGTATGGATTATCTTATCTTATTTATGTTGACACTGTATTAATGACATACAAGTAGGTGAGGGATAGAGCGCATGAAACCTGATTCGAAGGTCGTGAGTTCGAGATGATTCATTTTAGTACACACGCAGATCAAGTTTCCAAATAAAGATTATATCATTTTCTGAGTACAGACTTCTTAATTTAAATCAACGCTTGTTAGGCAACTGCTCAATTGATTGTGAAACTGTCATAACAACCAAATTAAGCATCCCCAATATCATATAAACTGACACGTCAATAATAGGACCAATATTGGTTCTGAAGAATGTTCGTCTTGTTAATTAGCATATCAGAGCATATCAGAGTGTTGAGTTAAAATGCGGAACACCGGTCCGTGAAAATACGATCATATACATCGAGTGGTCATTTAGAGATGTTTTACAGTAGTTTTTGTAGTGTATTTTATCATCTAGAACATTGAATACAACATAATTAATAGTTTCAGTCTATCAAATATATTAATGAACCAATCTTAGGATAGTTAACACACGGTGTAGCGTACTGAATATTATGTTCCTATGTTAGTAACTCTGTGATATGTTCACATACATCTATATAAGATATGTACCTAGCAGTAGTGATCGCCATACATAGTGCGCATCAATCAAACTTTCTTAAAATACTACAACAATTTCGCAAAGGGAAGTTTGGTTTTAGAAAAAGACAGTCTTTATTCATTTTAATAAATTGTTGAATAATACTTCCTTGACTGAATTATTTGCTGCTTGTGAATACAATATCGCATTTCAATGGTTTACACATCAATATTCAGTTTAATACTTTGATAATTCCAACGAGGCACGTGACTTTTAAACCAACCTACAAGCCATGGCCATCCATGGATTACGGCTTGTGATGCGTGTTAGAGACATCATTTATATCTGGTCACATTATGATCTGTTAAATATGAAGCAGCAGCGTAACCTAGTGAACATGTAAATGTTTGTTATGGTAATCATATGGCGTAACAGACGACATGTTGTGAATCATTGAATATATATATTTTGCTCCATATCCACACTAGGTGACGGAAATTGAGTGATACTTTCTGCATTACAAGAACATATTCTATATCAGAGCTAACACAAATAAATCAATCTGAAGTTCAAGTTGTTATATTTATGTTGCGTAAAACTTCTTGCTCTCATGTGTTCAAAACACAACATAATCAGTCTGTGTTTCACCAACACTGCGTAATTAAATACAACTAAACCTATCACTGAAGGTGATAAATACCCCAGCCCCAATACCGCTTTGGCAGACATATGTTTGACAAAATCCAATGCAAGTCAGCAATCTTGAACCCAAATAGAATACAATAGTAAGTCAAATACTGTCACAATTTGTTCAATGATATTCTGCTGAAAACTGTACGAGCACAATAAAATGTTCGTAAAATAAATCATCCCTCCATGAATGCGCCGGCCACCTAGCGCAACTGGTATCCCACTAAACTGCCAGTCCGGATGTCCCTGGTTGGAATATGGGTTCGGTCGGCTATGGCCACTGTCGTGAATTGATCAAAATAATAGTTATAAGGTCATACGCCTTCCACCGCTAAATCATGTGGGAAAGCAGTCAGTCGCTTGCAGTGCACTGTCTATGAAGCCCTGGTAGATCATGTATATACTGACAACGCCTTAAAATGATCAAAGCTGTTAATAAGGCGTTAAACCCTAGAAAACCAAACCAAAACACCATGAATGACATATATATGGACCGGACATGAAATCGGGACATACAAAGTTCAGAGACATGCAGTGACCTTGATCTTGAAGCTAGTGACACTGGTCTTGGTGTGGTACGTCCTCATCCTATCGCGGTCACTTCTGCCGAATTAATTTGAAATCCAACCATGAATGACAAAGCTATTGACCGGACACGAAATCGGCCGAAGCTATAGGGTCTTTAGTTATATAAATATCTCAGAACATACGGCGCGGGATGGATTATAACCTATGCATTATTTCTCGGATTATTTGTGCAAATTATGACCGCATCACATATCAATACGCGCTATCAGACATTTAAACAAACATGGACGACTTTCGCATATCGGTCTACGACCAATATGCAGCATTTTGCGATCGTCTAAATCAAGTATGTTGCATTTGGACTGATGTAAGGCCTATAAAAAGAAGGTATATTAGAAAGCCTACGTATAGACGATTCAACACCAAACGATGCCGTCTGTAATTACACTAGCAGCATGACATTGTCAAATCGCAAATTGTTATCAAATGTATAGGCCTACAGCAAATCGTAAACTATTACAATGTAACAATACACACACAGACAGATCAAAGTTATTCAATTAGCAATGTTTTGAAGTTCGCTGTAATGCATGAGGAATGATTTATATTCCAAACTCTCATAAATTGTTTGCAAATGCTTGAATTATTCATTACCTCTCAGCCGATGATATGCAAACGTATACGATTAGAATTTGACGTTTACTATGTTTTCATCTGGTAATGAACAGATCTAATTGAAATATTCATAATGAAATCCAATAACATTAAGCAATAAGTTATTGACGCGTCAAAATTGTCAAGTTTTACGGGTGTAATTATTGTTTCAAATTCTGATCGACATTATAATATCATGTTAATAAATGATGAACTGTTTTGTATGGGTGCATTATTTCATGGTGACTACATTAAAAAGGATTTCTCTGTAGGATATATTTACAATATGCTATGTAATGCAATATTTGGTTAAATTAAACATTAACATTTATAATCACGTCCCCTAGACAATATTCAATAACGAAATAGAAAAATATGTGCGCTGGCTCTTAACAAATTCGTTTTTGCAGATCTATATATAAGCCGAGCGTATCGATACGAATCAGTGGAACGTCGCAACGAAATAGTTTTATATAGTAAGTAAAATTCGGTACAAACTTTATACAGATCCGTCATGATTTGTAAAAAGTCATATCGTTGGTTTATTCGAGGAAACAATAATATGCATTGTATTAAATCAACGTTCGGTTTGATCGAAAAAAGCTTCGTCAATTTGATCAGATCAAAAATGTGACTTTAACATTACCTATATAATTTTTCGTTTAAATAATATTTTAAACACATTTCAAATAAAAAGTTACAACAATAATTTCTTACTTCTCATCACAGTATGTAAGAACAACTTTTGACAGATAATATTATATGAATTTAGAAACGCTGTAAGAGTTTCCATTTTCAAATACATACTTGTTCATTGTTCTTTTTCTTGTAAAATTCTGATCGCAAAAATGTCGCAATAATATTGTCAAAAACTATTTCAATAATAAGTAATACATTTTGAAAACAAAATGAGTCTCAAAATTTCAAAGATTCTGTGTGTGTGTATTTGAATTTAAGTATCTGTATCAAATCGGAAAATATCGTATTGGCATGCAGTTGTATTGATACGTATCGTGTGATGACCGTTTTGTCTCATCTATATATGTATAACCCGTTGACAGCGACAACAATGTCTGAATGCGTCTGCTTGCCGTGCATTTAAAACCATGGGAATTAAACATTGCTGTATGATACCGGAAGAAGAACAAATACCATACGAATAATGGTGATTAATATCGATGTCAGAAAAGAATCGGTAAATCTGTTGCAATACGATGACTATGGAAGTGTCACCATACCAGTAGATAGATACTCAGGCGTTATACTAGAAGTGTCGGTGTACTGTTCCGGCCTGTTTAGAGGATTCCCAGGCGTTATACTAGTAGTGTCGGTGTACTGTTCTGGTCTGTATAGATGATACCCAGGCATTAAACTAGTAGTGTCAGTGTACTGTGACGGTCAGTTAAGATGATACCCAGGCGTTATACTAGTAGTGTCGGTGTACTGTTCTGGTCTGTATAGATGATACCCAGGCATTATACTAGTAGTGTCAGTGTACTGTGACGGTCTGTTTAGATGATACCCAGGCATTATACTAGTAGTGTCGGTGTACTGTGACGGTATGTATAGATGATACCCAGGCATTATACTAGTAGTGTCAGTGTACTGTGACGGTCTGTTAAGATGATACTCAGGCGTTATACTAGTAGTGTCGGCGTACTGTTCTGGTCTGTATAGATGATACCCAGGCATTAAACTAGTAGTGTCAGTGTACTGTGACGGCCTGTTTAGATGATACCCAGGCATTAAACTAGTAGTGTCAGTGTACTGTTCTGGTCTGTATAGATGATACCCAGGCATTAAACTAGTAGTGTCAGTGTACTGTGACGGTCTGTTTAGATGATACCCAGGTGTTATACTAGTAGTGTCAGTGTACTGTGACGGTATGTATAGATGATACCCAGGCATTATACTAGTAGTGTCAGTGTACTGTTCTGGTCTGTATAGATGATACCCAGGCATTAAACTAGTAGTGTCAGTGTACTGTGACGGTATGTATAGATGATACCAAGGTGTTATACTAGTAGTGTCAGTGTACTGTTCCGGTATGTATAGATGATACCCAGGTGTTATACTAGAAGTGTCAGTGTACTGTGACGGTCTGTATAGATGATACCCAGGCATTATACTAGAAGTGTCAGTGTACTGTGACGGTATGTATAGATGATACCCAGGTGTTATACTAGAAGTGTCAGTGTACTGTGACGGTCTGTATAGATGATACCCAGGCATTATACTAGTAGTGTCAGTGTACTGTGACGGTATGTATAGATGATACCCAGGCATTATACTAGTAGTGTCAGTGTACTGTGACGGTCTGTTAAGATGATACCCAGGCGTTATACTAGTAGTGTCGGTGTACTGTTCTGGTCTGTATAGATGATACCCAGGCATTAAACTAGTAGTGTCAGTGTACTGTGACGGCCTGTTTAGATGATACCCAGGCATTAAACTAGTAGTGTCAGTGTACTGTTCTTGTCTGTATAGATGATACCCAGGCATTAAACTAGTAGTGTCAGTGTACTGTGACGGTCTGTTTAGATGATACCCAGGTGTTATACAAGTAGTGTCAGTGTACTGTGACGGTCTGTTTAGATGATACCCAGGTGTTATTCTAGAAGTGTCAGTGTACTGTGACGGTCTGTATAGATGATACCCAGGCATTATACTAGAAGTGTCATTGTACTGTGACGGTATGTATAGATGATACCCAGGTGTTATACTAGAAGTGTCAGTGTACTGTGACGGTCTGTATAAATGATACCCAGGCATTATACTAGAAGTGTCAGTGTACTGTGACGGTCTGTTAAGATGATACCCAGGTATTATACTAGTAGTGTCGGTGTACTGTGACGGTCTGTTTAGATGATACCCAGGCATTATACTGGTAGTGTCGGTGTACTGTGACTGTCTGTTTAGATGATACCCAGGCATTATACTAGTAGTGTCGGTGTACTGTGACTGTCTGTTTAGATGATACCCAGGCATTATACTAGTAGTGTCGGTGTACTGTGACGGTCTGTTTAGATGATACCAGGCATTATACTAGAAGTGTCGGTGTACTGTGACGGTCTGTTTAGATGATACCCAGGCATTATACTAGAAGTGTCGGTGTACTGTGACGGTCTGTTTAGATGATACCCAGGCATTATACTAGAAGTGTCAGTGTACTGTGACGGTCTGTTTAGATGATACCCAGGCATTATACTAGAAGTGTCAGTGTACTGTGACGGTCTGTTTAGATGATACCCAGGCATTATACTAGTAGTGTCATTGTACTGTGACGGTCTGTTTAGATGATACCCAGGCATTATACTAGAAGTGTCAGTGTACTGTGACGGTCTGTTTAGATGATACCCAGGCATTATACTAGTAGTGTCAGTGTACTGTGACGGTATGTTTAGATGATACCCAGGCATTATACTAGTAGTGTCAGTGTACTGTGACGGTATGTATAGATGATACCCAGGCATTATACTAGTAGTGTCAGTGTACTGTGACGGTATGTTTAGATGATACCCAGGCATTATACTAGTAGTGTCAGTGTACTGTGACGGTCTGTTTAGATGATACCCAGGCATTATACTAGTAGTGTCGGTGTACTGTGACGGTCTGTTTAGATGATACCCAGGCATTATACTAGTAGTAACCGTGTACTGTGACGGTTTGTTTAGTTGATACCCAGGTATTATACTAATAATGTCGGTGTACTGTTCCGGTCTGTTTAGATGATACCCAGGTATTATACTAATAATGTCGGTGTTCTGTTCCGGTCTGTTTAGATGATACCCAGGCATTATACTAGTAGTGTCAGTGTACTGTGACGGTCTGTTTAGATGATACCCAGGCATTATACTAGTAGTGTCAGTGTACTGTGACGGTCTGTTTAGATGATACCCAGGCATTATACTAGTAGTGTCAGTGTAATGTGACGGTCTGTTTAGATGATACCCAGGCATTATACTAGTAGTGTCCGTGTACTGTGACGGTTTGTTTAGTTGATACCCAGGTATTATTCTAGTAGTGTCAGTGTACTGTGACGGTCTGTTTAAATGATACCCAGGCATTATACTAGTAGTGTCGGTGTACTGTTCCGGTCTGTTTGGATGATACCCAGGTATTTTCCAGATCATGTGATAAACTGATAATGATAAGCGTTTCCAGAAATTAATTTCCTGGTTCCTGTTTTTAAAAAAAACAATGCTGACAGACAAATTAGTTGCCAGACTTTGTATATCCATATCCACTATTTGACATGTAAGATAATGTTTGACTTATTCTATTTCTTCTAGATAATGTAGGAGGCTAGCCACATGCTGATATGTCTGTTGCATCCTCATTCACTGGTTATAGTCATAATGGCCTGTCCCTAATGGTGTTTTGTGGTATATTATAGACCCTTGCTGCTTTGTACACTGAATTGCCAATAGTTCGAAACTAATACAGAAAACTCATGGTTTGTATATTAGCACTAAAATTGCAATTTATTCTTGTGGTTTGGAAGTTAACACCAGTATATTGATAAATGAGGCGGTACAAAGTTTGATGACGACATGTGTCAATAATTGGCTGCTGCTTGAAGTTGACATGAAAACGAGGCGCGTACTCGGATATGTTCGGTTTCCACCGGTGTTCAGTACGCACCGGGAATCAATGCCATGAGTATAGTATTGCATATACATGTACAATTGTCTTATATGCTGTTTTCCCATTGATTCGAGCCCCTGAGCAGAAAAGTTGTTACAAGTTCATTCAGTACAGTTTACTTACATATTTTCATTTTAAACTAAACAAACAACATTAATGTAAACCTGTTCAAAGTCAGAAGCAACATTGTGTATGTTTTACAATGAAACATGTGCTTTAAAACTGATGGTAAGTGATTTGAATCGTCTGGAAGCTTTCGCATTAGATTTGAGCCTCCGGGAACACTGCGTTGTTCTAGTTTATAAAGCAGTATCATTACAAATATATAACTAGTCCTATAAATATAAGAGTTTTGCAGCTTTGGCGGAAGCGGAAATCGGACTGCGGACAACGGATTAAAATAAGGGGTTTTCTTAAGATAATTTCATTTGATAGTATATATGTACTGATGGCTGGTGCGGATCACGTTCTGGATCTTTTTCTGGATTATAGTTCGACATTATCTACCTGACACTCATGAATATTTATACCAATCTGAACCGCACGATGTTAAACAACGACTTTAGCATTTTTTGCTGACAGTTCCAAGGCTGTAATTCGCGTTATGGTTGTTGTTTCTCTTTGTGTTTTGAATGTGTTTTGTATTTCCCTTTCCTCTGTGCAATTATGCCACTTTATACAGTGTTCAGGTTGTTTCCTGCCCATTTCGGTCTATTGCGGACAGTTGTCTTGACTTGTCCTGTGATCTTTTCCATCCATTAATTCCCCCTCCCCCTTCCTTCACTGTCCACTTTGATTATCCTAGTTATTCCTTGTGGTCTGCCGCTGTTCCTTAACATGTGTTTGACCTCCTTAAGTGCCTTATGTTTTGTGTATTGTTGTTTTCCCAGAGGTCTGCGTGGGGAGGCACTGTCTTGTGTATGTGGTGTTCCCTGTAGTTACGTATTCTCTCTCTTTTAAATAAATGTATAATTATCATTGGCCCAGTCTGTGCGCCTTATAACCCGAGGCGTATATTCCCCCACATACCCTGTCAACAACCAGTATAACGAATTTATAATACTGCAAATCCGTGTTTTCATAAGAATTTATTTAAACAAGCAATGTTTCGATGCCTAGCTCTAGATCTAAGAATTAGATCTGTGCATTTGTGCTTTTTTGGTTCATAAATTTGTTTAGAGTGTTTTAGTCCTGTATAATATCAGTAACTAAAACGTATTGCACGATAGATCGCAACCAATGGTCGCATGATTACCTACGATTGATCTTGAGATTGATCTTTTTTAAAATGTGGTGATCGCACGAACACGCGCACCAATCTTAAGAGCAACCGATAGGTGGCACCACAAATCTACAGATGGCAGGACCGGTAGCACGATCAATCGTGCGACTACTTGACCCACGATCATGCGCGACTGGTGGTACGACAATGTAAGACGTGTCTGCGACCTCTAACGATTTGGATTTGCAGGTCAGAAGTTTTGAACATGACCATCTACCTTGCTGCGACTGATTTTGCTCTGGAGATCCTCCACGACCTCTGCGACTAGTATTGCGCTCTATCTATGATTTGCCTACGATTTGTTTCGATCGTAGCTAAGTCGTAACGTAGTCGCCCGGTGTGACGGAGCCCTAAGCTGCAAAATTATATTTCCAATAAGTTGTATGGATATACCGTAGGCAAGTCTCTTATCAGGATAAGCCCCCTTCCCATGCTTTCTACGCCGGATGAGGATAAGATTCCAAATGCCATGCGCTAATTTTGTAAAGGTGCGCATAGGGCAGATCGAAATTTTTGGCGAGTGAAAAACATGGCATCATGTTAAACGGGATAAATGACACGTGCGAAAATTATTTTGCCCATGTCGATTGCGTATAAAATATTATTTTGCTAACATGTTGTGGACAATGTGTAGGAAAGATTACACGATGAACATTTTATCGAATATTAATTGTTTAAAGGTGATTTTCGTTACAGTCAATCTTGTCTTAAGAGACCTCCCAAGGGTCGGACAAAAACTGGTCTTTTAATGAAACGGTCTTTCAATACAAAGCTTAGTTCCAGATAAGATACAGTGCAAACTGCCGAAACCGACACCTGTTGATAACGACAAACTGCTGTATCCGACATTTTTAGTCGGTTTTGGCAAATCTACTATATAATCTATACATTAACCTAAACCTGCTGATAACGGAAACTGCGAGTCAACCAGTACCACAGGAGGTTTTTTTGTCCAGTTCACATTTTTATGAACTACACACATTCGGAACGGATTTTCATAAAGAAGCCGTTATTTGAAAGAAAAATTATTCATGCGTTTAATGTGGTGCATATCTTGGACATATTTTGATGATTGAAGCGTGAATTTTGCCGCGGAAAGTGTGAAAAGCGTTAGACTCCTAGTAGTATATCTATACATACTGAAGGGAGAGAACTCTAAATGGGAAATAAAGGGAAATAACTCGTGACAATCTCCTGGGATCAGTACTATCTCTATCATTATAATACCTAGCGTAGGAAAGAAAGCAACTAGGACTATTTAAACAACATTTGTATGTCGCGACCGGGTCACGAACACGTGATCTATCGGACCCTAGACGAACGTTCTACCACTGATACACAGGGCTTGTGTTTGCAACAATTCATTTCATTAAGAAAGAACATTGTATTACATATTCTGATTTCCAGTTATAACATTTTAAACAGTGAAGGATAAAGTCAAACATATTTCAATAATTTTAATTGTACTCCTATATTTTAAATTTTGTGGGTACAGTACATTCTGTCAGGTAACATCTGTTTGTCGTACACTTAAACCGCCTCTTTCTGTAATTTACATTTATACAGATACTCTTGGAACTAATGGGAATTTATCAAACACCATGTTACAACACTTTCTGCGAACGTGAATAAACAAAATAAATATGTTGTAAGTCATGTATAATTCAATTGATAAAAGAAACATGATACGATTCTATTGAGCAAGTGTTGTGCCATTCCGTATTGAGCTGCCCTTGCTGCTGACCTGCCTAGTTTTAGAAAGGCACAGTGTTATTCAACTAAATATTTATATATGTTTCAAGTTGCCGTCATTAAAAAGTGTAGTTAATTAATTTTTCATTCAGGTATTCAAGTGGTATCGCTACATAATGGTTTTGTGATTTGATGTTGCTATGTAACGAAACAATAGTCTTTGTTCTCTTGTCATCGTTTTATCGATGACGAACACAGCTTTGGATATTTTGGTGACATTAACATAATCATAATTATTTTAATATGTGCTTTTGTATTGAAGTTCATTCGTTTCTGCGAATTATCCGACAGTTCTTGATTTCACATAAATATTTAAATAAATGTTTTAGCGAAAGCTAGTTGCCAGGAGCAATAATACAAATCAAACTAGAGGTTTTATTGATTAATTCATACTGTTTGTAACGAACATATCATGTTGCAGTCTAATTTGTTTCTGGTCGAACAACTGCAACCTTTTTTCAGAAAATGAACGTTGTTGACATCCGGTATCGTAATTAAAGAATACTGCGCGTAGATTCACAGATTGTTTAATGTTTAATGTACATTACTGTTTTATGTGTATTAAATGACCGTACTTCAATGTACTATGTATGTTCTGAGAATTTGATGACACTCCTATGTTTACCAGGCGCATTGCACCTTCACATTATCAAACATTGTCTCTAGAACTATGTTTCTGTTTCGATTTGGAGGAAACAGTGCATCCTGATTATTTTACTATACTATGCAGTCATAATTGCGTCTTATTCTTCCTTACACGGCATATACGGAATGAATTAGGTATATGTAGATATTATAGATACGTTCATATATGAGTGTAAATACAGGTATTGTCTGTGTTGGTGTTCTATGTGTGTGCATGTGCAAGTGTACGTGTATACGTATGTCTGTGAGTGTGTGTGCGCACTTGGTTATTGGCGTATATATGCGTGTGTGAATATTTGTGTATTGATGTTCACTTCCCTTATCATTCTAGCATAATTATGCAACTGTCTGTAATTATAAACACATGTATATCTCCAGAGAATGGAGGCAATACAGATATATATGTACATTACACTGACAACTAGGTAACATACATGCAATCAGTGAAATGAAAGAAATAAAGACCAACCTACGAATATAACACAATGTCTTCAAAACCTTCAAAAATGTGTACGTGTAGTTAGCATGGACTGTTAAGTTATGTTGTACAAGGTGAATGTAAAGGCTCTGTATACTCTAAAATCTTATAGTCTGTTGGTTGATTCTGAAGAAAACAACTCTTTATGTAGTTCCATGAGTGAACAATAATATATTATCCACATTGTTTGATTATTTTATAAGTGCATTGATGATGTTAGAAAGCGTCTCTGTGTCGACCTATAATGTGTTCAGGTGTCCACCATGTATGTAGAGATGGGTGGGTACTCGTCAGTTAAAACATTTCACAAAAGGTATAAAATGGTGAACATTGCAACAAATAACCATTATATATAATTATTTGAAATATCGCAATTATTTGAAATAATGTTATTACGTTTTAAAACAGATTCACTGTATAATCGATCCCTATTGACACTTGTTACAATGTTGACACATGCATTTACGTTATAAAACAGAGTCCCCGTATAATTGATTCATATTGACACATGTTATAATGTTGACACATGCACATACGTTTTAAAACAGAGTCCCCGTATAATTGATTCATATTGACACATGTTAAAATGTTGACACATGCATTTACGTTTTAAAACAGAGTCCCTGTATAATCGATTCCTATTGACACTTGTTATAATGTTGACACATGCACTTACGTTATAAAACAGATTCCCCGTATAATCGATTCCTATTGACACATGTCATAATGTTGACACATGCATTTACGTTATAAAACAGAGTCCCCGTATAATTGATTAATATTGACACATGTTATAATGTTGACACATGCATTTACGTTATAAAACAGAGTCCCCGTATAATTGATTCATATTGACACTTGTTATAATGTTGACACATGCACTTACGTTTTAAAACAGAGTCCCCGCATAATCGATTCCTATTGACACTTGTTACAATGTTGACACATGCATTTACGGTATAAAACAGATTCACCGTATAATCGATTCCTATTGACACTTGTTACAATGTTGACACATGCATTTACGTTTTAAAACAGATTCACCGTATAATCGATTCCTATTGACACTTGTTACAATGTTGACACATGCATTTACGTTTTAAAACAGAGTCCCCGCATAATCGATTCCTATTGACACATGTCATAATGTTGACACATGCATTTACGTTTTAAAAGAGAGTCCCCGCATAATCGATTCCTATTGACACATGTTATAATGTTGACACATGCATTTACGTTTTAAAACAGAGTCCCCGCATAATCGATTCCTATTGACACATGTTATAATGTTGACACATGCATTTACGTTTTAAAACAGAGTCCCCGTATAATAGCTTCCTATTGACACATGTTATAATGTTGATACATGCATTTACGTTTTAAAACAGATTCCCCGTATAATCGATTCCTATTGACACTTGTTACAATGTTGACACATGCATTTACGTTTTAAAACAGAGTCCCCGCATAATCGATTCCTATGGACACATGTCATAATGTTGACACATGCATTCACGTTTTAAAAGAGAGTCCCCGCATAATCGAGTCCTATTGACACATGTTATAATGTTGACACATGCATTTACGTTTTAAAACAGAGTCCCCGCATAATCGATTCCTATTGACACATGTTATAATGTTGACACATGCATTTACGTTTTAAAACAGAGTCCCCGTATAATAGCTTCCTATTGACACATGTTATAATGTTGATACATGCATTTACGTTTTAAAACAGATTCCCCGTATAATCGATGCCTATTAACACATGTTATAATGTTGACACATGCATTTACGTTATAAAACAGATTCACCGTATAATCGATTCCTATTGACACTTGTTACCATGTTGACACATGCATTTACGTTTTAAAACAGAGTCCCCGCATAATCGATTCCTATTGACACATGTTATAATGTTGACACATGCACTTACGTTTTAAAACAGAGTCCCCGCATAATCGATTCCTAATGACACATGTTATAATGTTGACACATGCTTTTACGTTTTAAAACAGAGTCCTCGCATAATCGATTCCTATTGACACATGTTATAATGTTGACACATGCATTTACGTTTTAAAACAGAGTCCTCGCATAATCGATTCCTATTGACACATGTTATAATGTTGACACATGCATTTACGTTATAAAACCGATTCACGGTATAATCGATTCCTATTGACACATGTTACAATGTTGACACATGCATTTACGCTATAAAACAGATTCCCCGTATAATCGATTCCTATTGACACATGTTATAATGTTGACACATGCATTTACGTTATAAAACAGATTCACCGTATAATCGATTCCTATTGACACTTGTTACAATGTTGACACATGCATTTACGTTATAAAACAGGTTCACTGTATAATCGATTCCTATTGACACTTGTTACAATGTTGACACATGCACTTACGTTATATAACAGATTCACTGTATAATCGATTCCTATTGACACTTGTTACAATGTTGACACATGCATTTACGATATAAAACAGATTCACTTCATAATCGATTCCTATTGACACTTGTTACCATGTTGACACATGCATTTACGTTATAAAACAGATTCACTGTATAATCGATTGCTATTGACACTTGTTATAATGTTAACACATGCATTTACGTTATAAAACAGATTCACTGAATAATCGATTCCTATTGACACTTGTTACAATGTTTACACATGCAATTACGTTTTAAAACAGATTCCCCGTATAATCGATTGCTATTGACACTTGTTATAATGTTGACACATGCATTTACGTTATAAAACAGATTCCCCGTATAATCGATTCCTATTGACACTTGTTATAATGTTGACTCATACATTTACGTTATAAAACAGATTCACTGTATAATCGATTCCTATTGACACTTGTTACAATGTTGACACATGCATTTACGTTATAAAACAGATTCCCCGCATAATCGATTCCTATTGACACTTGTTATAATGTTGACAAATGCATTTACGTTATAAAACAGATTCCCCGCATAATCGATTCCTATTGACACTTGTTATAATGTTGACACATGCATTTACATTATAAAACAGATTCCCCGTATAATCCATTCCTATTGACACTTGTTATAATGTTGACTCATGCATTTACGTTATAAAACAGATTCACTGTATAATCGATTCCTATTGACACTTGTTACAATGTTGACACATGCATTTACGTTATAAAACAGATTCCCCGCATAATCGATTCCTATTGACACTTGTTATAATGTTGACACATGCATTTACGTTATAAAACAGATTCACTGTATAATCGATTCCTATTGACACTTGTTACAATGTTGACACATGCATTTACGTTATAAAACAGATTCACTGTATAATCGATTCCTATTGACACTTGTTACAATGTTGACACATGCATTTACGTTATAAAACCGATTCCCCGTATAAACGATTCCTATTGACACTTGTTATAATGTTGACACATGCATTTACGTTATAAAACAGATTCCCCGTATAATTGATTCCTGCTACATTTTGTAACACTTGTTATAATGTTGACACATGCATTTACGTTATAAAACAGATTCCCCGCATAATCGATTCCTAATGACACATGTTATAATGTTGACACATGCATTTACGTTTTAAAACAGAGTCCTCGCATAATCGATTCCTATTGACACATGTTATAATGTTGACACATGCATTTACGTTTTAAAACAGAGTCCCCGCATAATCGATTCCTATTGACACATGTTATAATGTTGACACATGCATTTACGTTATAAAACAGATTCACGGTATAATCGATTCCTATTGACACATGTTACAATGTTGACACATGCATTTACGCTATAAAACAGATTCCCCGTATAATCGATTCCTATTGACACATGTTATAATGTTGACACATGCATTTACGTTATAAAACAGATTCACGGTATAATCGATTCCTATTGACACATGTTACAATGTTGACACATGCATTTACGCTATAAAACAGATTCACCGTATAATCGATTCCTATTGACACATGTTATAATGTTGACACATGCATTTACGTTATAAAACAGATTCACCGTATAATCGATTCCTATTGACACTTGTTACAATGTTGACACATGCATTTACGTTATAAAACAGGTTCACTGTATAATCGATTCCTATTGACACTCTTTACAATGTTGACACATGCACTTACGTTATAAAACAGATTCACTGTATAATCGATTCCTATTGACACTTGTTACCATGTTGACACATGCAATTACGTTTTAAAACAGATTCCCCGTATAATCGATTGCTATTGACACTTGTTATAATGTTGACACATGCATTTACGTTATAAAACAGATTCCCCGTATAATCGATTCCTATTGACACTTGTTATAATGTTGACTCATGCATTTACGTTATAAAACAGATTCACTGTATAATCGATTCCTATTGACTCTTGTTACAATGTTGACACATGCATTTACGTTATAAAACAGATTCCCCGCATAATCGATTCCTATTGACACTTGTTACAATGTTGACACATGCATTTACGTTATAAAACAGATTCCCCGCATAATCGATTCCTATTGACACTTGTTACAATGTTGACACATGCATTTACGTTATAAAACAGATTCCCCGCATAATCGATTCCTATTGACACTTGTTACAATGTTGACACATGCATTTATGTTATAAAACAGATTCCCCGCATAATCGATTCCTATTGACACTTGTTGCAATGTTGACACATGCATTTACGTTATAAAACAGATTCACTGTATAATCGATTCCTATTGACACTTGTTACAATGTTGACACATTCATTTACGTTATAAAACAGATTCCCCGTATGAACGATTCCTATTGACACTTGTTATAATGTTGACACATGCATTTACGTTATAAAACAGATTCCCCGTATAATTGATTCCAGCTACATTTTGTAACACTTGTTATAATGTTGACACATGCATTTACGTTATAAAACAGATTCCCCGCATAATCGATTCCTATTGACACATGTTATAATGTTGACACATGCATTTATGCTATAAAACAGATTCGCTGTATAATCTATTCCTATTGACATTTGTTACAATGTTGACACATGCATTTACGTTATAAAACAGATTCACTGTATAATCGATTCCTATTGACAATGGTTACATTGTTGACACATGCATTTACGTTATAAAACAGATACACTGTATAATCGATTACTATTGACACTGGTTACATTGTTGACACATGCATTTATGTTTTTAAACAGATTCCCCGTATAAACGATTCCTATTGACACTTGTTATAATGTTGACACATGCATTTACGTTATAAAACAGATTCCCCGTATAATTGATTCCTGCTACATTTTGTAACACTTGTTATAATGTTGACACATGCATTTACGTTATAAAACAGATTCCCCGCATAATCGATTCCTATTGACACATGTTATAATGTTGACACATGCATTTATGTTATAAAACAGATTCACTGTATAATCTATTCCTATTGACACTTGTTACAATGTTGACACATGCATTTACGTTATAAAACAGATTCACTGTATACTCGATTCCTATTGACACTGGTTACATTGTTGACACATGCATTTACATTATAAAACAGATTCACTGTATAATCGATTACTATTGACACTGGTTACATTGTTGACACATGCATTTACGTTTTTAAACAGATTCCCCGTATAAACGATTCCTATTGACACTTGTTACAATGTTGACACATGCAATTACATTTTAAAACAGAGTCCCCGCATAATCGATTCCTATTGACACTTGTTGCAATGTTGACACATGCATTTACGTTATAAAACAGAATCACTGTATAATCGATTCCTATTTGACACTTGTTACAATGTTGACACATGTATTTACGTTATAAAACAGATTCACTGAATAATCGATTCCTATTGACACTTGTTACAATGTTGATACATGCATTTACGTTATAAAACAGATTCACTGTATCAACGATTCCTACTACATTTTGTAACACTTGTTATAATGTTGACACATGCATTTACGTTATAAAACAGATTCACTGTATAATCGATTCCTATTGACACTTGTTACAATGTTGACACATGCATTTACGTTATAAAACAGATTCACTGTATAATCGATTACTATTGACATTTGTTACAATGTTGACACATGCATTTACGTTTTTAAACAGATTCCCCGTATAATCGATTCCTATTGACACTTGTTACAATGTTGACACATGCATTTACGTTTTTAAACATATTCCCCGTATAATCGATTCCTATTGACACTTGTTACAATGTTGACACATGCATTTACGTTATTAAACAGATTCACTGTATACTCGATTCCTATTGACACTTGTTACAATATTGACACACGCATTAACGTTATAAAACAGATTCACTGTATAATCGATTCCTACTTCATTTTGTAACACTTGTTATAATGTTGACACATGCATTTACGTTTTTAAACATATTCCCCGTATAATCGATTCCTATTGACACTTGTTACAATGTTGACACATGCATTTACGTTATTAAACAGATTCACTGTATACTCGAATCCTATTGACACTTGTTACAATATTGACACACGCATTTACGTTATAAAACAGATTCACTGTATAATCGATTCCTATTGACACTTGTTACAATGTTGACACATTCATTTACGTTATAAAACAGATTCACTGTATAATCGATTCCTATTGACACTTGTTACAATGTTGACACATGCATTTACGTTATAAAACAGATTCACTGTATAATCGATTCCTTATGACACTTGTTACAATATTGACACATGCATTTACGTTATAAAACAGATTCCCCGTATAATCGATTGCTATTGACACTTGTTATAATGTTGACACATGCATTTACGTTATAAAACAGATTCCCCGTATAATCGATTGCTATTGACACTTGTTATAATGTTGACACATGCATTTACGTTATAGAACAGATTCACTGTATAATCGATTCCTACTGACACTTGTTACAATATTGACACATGCATTTACGTTATAAAACAGATTCACTGTATAACCGATTCCTATTGACACTTGTTACAATGTTGACACATGCATTTACGTTATAAAACAGATTCACTGTATAAACGATTCATATTGACACTTGTTACAAGGTTGACACATGCATTTACGTTATAAAACCGATTCACGGTATAATCGATTCCTATTGACACATGTTACAATGTTGACACATGCATTTACGCTATAAAACAGATTCCCCGTATAATCGATTCCTATTGACACATGTTATAATGTTGACACATGCATTTACGTTATAAAACAGATTCACCGTATAATCGATTCCTATTGACACTTGTTACAATGTTGACACATGCATTTACGTTATAAAACAGGTTCACTGTATAATCGATTCCTATTGACACTTGTTACAATGTTGACACATGCACTTACGTTATATAACAGATTCACTGTATAATCGATTCCTATTGACACTTGTTACAATGTTGACACATGCATTTACGATATAAAACAGATTCACTTCATAATCGATTCCTATTGACACTTGTTACCATGTTGACACATGCATTTACGTTATAAAACAGATTCACTGTATAATCGATTGCTATTGACACTTGTTATAATGTTAACACATGCATTTACGTTATAAAACAGATTCACTGTATAATCGATTCCTATTGACACTTGTTACAATGTTTACACATGCAATTACGTTTTAAAACAGATTCCCCGTATAATCGATTGCTATTGACACTTGTTATAATGTTGACACATGCATTTACGTTATAAAACAGATTCCCCGTATAATCGATTCCTATTGACACTTGTTATAATGTTGACTCATGCATTTACGTTATAAAACAGATTCACTGTATAATCGATTCCTATTGACACTTGTTACAATGTTGACACATGCATTTACGTTATAAAACAGATTCCCCGCATAATCGATTCCTATTGACACTTGTTATAATGTTGACAAATGCATTTACGTTATAAAACAGATTCCCCGCATAATCGATTCCTATTGACACTTGTTATAATGTTGACACATGCATTTACATTATAAAACAGATTCCCCGTATAATCCATTCCTATTGACACTTGTTATAATGTTGACTCATGCATTTACGTTATAAAACAGATTCACTGTATAATCGATTCCTATTGACACTTGTTACAATGTTGACACATGCATTTACGTTATAAAACAGATTCCCCGCATAATCGATTCCTATTGACACTTGTTATAATGTTGACACATGCATTTACGTTATAAAACAGATTCACTGTATAATCGATTCCTATTGACACGTGTTACAATGTTGACACATGCATTTACGTTATAAAACAGATTCACTGTATAATCGATTCCTATTGACACTTGTTACAATGTTGACACATGCATTTACGTTATAAAACCGATTCCCCGTATAAACGATTCCTATTGACACTTGTTATAATGTTGACACATGCATTTACGTTATAAAACAGATTCCCCGTATAATTGATTCCTGCTACATTTTGTAACACTTGTTATAATGTTGACACATGCATTTACGTTATAAAACAGATTCCCCGCATAATCGATTCCTAATGACACATGTTATAATGTTGACACATGCATTTACGTTTTAAAACAGAGTCCTCGCATAATCAATTCCTATTGACACATGTTATAATGTTGACACATGCATTTACGTTTTAAAACAGAGTCCCCGCATAATCGATTCCTATTGACACATGTTATAATGTTGACACATGCATTTACGTTATAAAACAGATTCACGGTATAATCGATTCCTATTGACACATGTTACAATGTTGACACATGCATTTACGCTATAAAACAGATTCCCCGTATAATCGATTCCTATTGACACATGTTATAATGTTGACACATGCATTTACGTTATAAAACAGATTCACGGTATAATCGATTCCTATTGACACATGTTACAATGTTGACACATGCATTTACGCTATAAAACAGATTCACCGTATAATCGATTCCTATTGACACATGTTATAATGTTGACACATGCATTTACGTTATAAAACAGATTCACCGTATAATCGATTCCTATTGACACTTGTTACAATGTTGACACATGCATTTACGTTATAAAACAGGTTCACTGTATAATCGATTCCTATTGACACTCTTTACAATGTTGACACATGCACTTACGTTATAAAACAGATTCACTGTATAATCGATTCCTATTGACACTTGTTACCATGTTGACACATGCAATTACGTTTTAAAACAGATTCCCCGTATAATCGATTGCTATTGACACTTGTTATAATGTTGACACATGCATTTACGTTATAAAACAGATTCCCCGTATAATCGATTCCTATTGACACTTGTTATAATGTTGACTCATGCATTTACGTTATAAAACAGATTCACTGTATAATCGATTCCTATTGACTCTTGTTACAATGTTGACACATGCATTTACGTTATAAAACAGATTCCCCGCATAATCGATTCCTATTGACACTTGTTACAATGTTGACACATGCATTTACGTTATAAAACAGATTCCCCGCATAATCGATTCCTATTGACACTTGTTACAATGTTGACACATGCATTTACGTTATAAAACAGATTCCCCGCATAATCGATTCCTATTGACACTTGTTACAATGTTGACACATGCATTTATGTTATAAAACAGATTCCCCGCATAATCGATTCCTATTGACACTTGTTGCAATGTTGACACATGCATTTACGTTATAAAACAGATTCACTGTATAATCGATTCCTATTGACACTTGTTACAATGTTGACACATTCATTTACGTTATAAAACAGATTCACCGTATAAACGATTCCTATTGACACTTGTTATAATGTTGACACATGCATTTACGTTATAAAACAGATTCCCCGTATAATTGATTCCAGCTACATTTTGTAACGCTTGTTATAATGTTGACACATGCATTTACGTTATAAAACAGATTCCCCGCATAATCGATTCCTATTGACACATGTTATAATGTTGACACATGCATTTATGTTATAAAACAGATTCACTGTATAATCTATTCCTATTGACATTTGTTACAATGTTGACACATGCATTTACGTTATAAAACAGATTCACTGTATAATCGATTCCTATTGACACTGGTTACATTGTTGACACATGCATTTACGTTATAAAACAGATACACTGTATAATCGATTACTATTGACACTGGTTACATTGTTGACACATGCATTTATGTTTTTAAACAGATTCCCCGTATAAACGATTCCTATTGACACTTGTTATAATGTTGACACATGCATTTACGTTATAAAACAGATTCCCCGTATAATTGATTCCTGCTACATTTTGTAACACTTGTTATAATGTTGACACATGCATTTACGTTATAAAACAGATTCCCCGCATAATCGATTCCTATTGACACATGTTATAATGTTGACACATGCATTTATGTTATAAAACAGATTCACTGTATAATCTATTCCTATTGACACTTGTTACAATGTTGACACATGCATTTACGTTATAAAACAGATTCACTGTATACTCGATTCCTATTGACACTGGTTACATTGTTGACACATGCATTTACATTATAAAACAGATTCACTGTATAATCGATTACTATTGACACTGGTTACATTGTTGACACATGCATTTACGTTTTTAAACAGATTCCCCGTATAAACGATTCCTATTGACACTTGTTACAATGTTGACACATGCAATTACATTTTAAAACAGAGTCCCCGCATAATCGATTCCTATTGACACTTGTTGCAATGTTGACACATGCATTTACGTTATAAAACAGAATCACTGTATAATCGATTCCTATTTGACACTTGTTACAATGTTGACACATGTATTTACGTTATAAAACAGATTCACTGAATAATCGATTCCTATTGACACTTGTTACAATGTTGATACATGCATTTACGTTATAAAACAGATTCACTTTATCAACGATTCCTACTACATTTTGTAACACTTGTTATAATGTTGACACATGCATTTACGTTATAAAACAGATTCACTGTATAATCGATTCCTATTGACACTTGTTACAATGTTGACACATGCATTTACGTTTTTAAACAGATTCCCCGTATAATCGATTCCTATTGACACTTGTTACAATGTTGACACATGCATTTACGTTTTTAAACATATTCCCCGTATAATCGATTCCTATTGACACTTGTTACAATGTTGACACATGCATTTACGTTATTAAACAGATTCACTGTATACTCGATTCCTATTGACACTTGTTACAATATTGACACACGCATTAACGTTATAAAACAGATTCACTGTATAATCGATTCCTACTTCATTTTGTAACACTTGTTATAATGTTGACACATGCATTTACGTTTTTAAACATATTCCCCGTATAATCGATTCCTATTGACACTTGTTACAATGTTGACACATGCATTTACGTTATTAAACAGATTCACTGTATACTCGATTCCTATTGACACTTGTTACAATATTGACACACGCATTTACGTTATAAAACAGATTCACTGTATAATCGATTCCTATTGACACTTGTTACAATGTTGACACATTCATTTACGTTATAAAACAGATTCACTGTATAATCGATTCCTATTGACACTTGTTACAATGTTGACACATGCATTTACGTTATAAAACAGATTCACTGTATAATCGATTCCTTATGACACTTGTTACAATATTGACACATGCATTTACGTTATAAAACAGATTCCCCGTATAATCGATTGCTATTGACACTTGTTATAATGTTGACACATGCATTTACGTTATAAAACAGATTCCCCGTATAATCGATTCCTATTGACACTTGTTACAATGTTGACACATGCATTTACGTTATAAAACAGATTCCCCGTATAATCGATTGCTATTGACACTTGTTATAATGTTGACACATGCATTTACGTTATAGAACAGATTCACTGTATAATCGATTCCTACTGACACTTGTTACAATATTGACACATGCATTTACGTTATAAAACAGATTCACTGTATAACCGATTCCTATTGACACTTGTTACAATGTTGACACATGCATTTACGTTATAAAACAGATTCACTGTATAAACGATTCCTATTGACACTTGTTACAAGGTTGACACATGCATTTACGTTATAAAACAGATTCACTGTATAAACGATTCATATTGACACTTGTTACAAGGTTGACACATGCATTTACGTTTTTAAACAGATTCACTGTATAATCGATTCCTACTGACACTTGTTACAATGTTGACGCATGCTTTTACGTTTTAAAATAAATTCACTGTATAATCGATTCCTGATTTATGTTTGAGTGTATAAGTCATCACCCTTTGTTTGTCCATCCGTCCTCCCATACATCACACTCTTTCCTAGTCCGGAATGATAAGTTGGTACTGGTTGGACAGATTTCATTGAAACTTTCTATAAATATATAGACGGGTATCGTAATGATGCCCATCCAAAGTCAGGTCACAATCCACCAATGTATGACTGAGTTATGGTCCTTTGTTATTTTCCATTAATGTGAAGAACTTTGCCAAAATAATAATTTGTTTAACCGGTTTAACCCTTGTAACAAAAACGTGTTTATGGTTTTATATGAATCATTATTTCACTACGAAAGTCCAGACTCATTTTACAGTTGTAAAGACTTAGTGGCAAGTTGATTTTTAATTTGAAGACCGAATCATTTCATTGAGATTTATTACTGCACTATATACTCTATCTGGAACAGGTCAGGTTACTTGAGTTCACTATGTTAATACATATGGAGTTAATTATCAACCAGACTGCTACCCTACGTTGTTTTACTCCATACCTGTTATAATATCGGTAGTGTACATTGCCAAACCTTTTACAAGGTGTCATTATGGGACAACTTTTCATAGCACATTTAATATCTCTGATTTTTTTCTGAAACTTACAGAATAATTCTCAATTAAAGACCAAAACACCCAGATGTCCTTATTACAATGATTCTCGATAACTGTTTAAAATGTTTTAGAGTCTAATTACTTTATATAATGTGCTGGAACTATATATCGATGAATCATGAGTGTGTGTGATGGGGCTAATTTCTAGAGGAGAGCGGATGTATGTCATAGGTATATGAATACTTAGTTTGTCAGTAATTGTAATACTGATACAAGATGATAGAATAAAATATAAAGCAAACAAGAAAGATAGTCTTTGATCAGTTCACCATGCACTGTATATGTATAAAAACTTCAAAGGGTCATAACTCAGTAAAACATGATCTGAGCGGAACGAAACGACAATGATGTACAACTATACTTGATACGTGTTAATCCTGTGAAGTTTGGTTGAAATGCGAACAGCCGTATTTGAGGACAGCGGACAAACTTTATCATGCACTGCATATTGTATAAAAACATAACTCAGTAAAAATTATCCGAGCGGAACAAAACGACAAGTATGCACAACTATACTTGATGCTTATCAATTATGTGAAGTGTGGCTGAAATCCAACCAGCCTAATTGTTTAATATTCAAGTGTTGGCAGTTGTGAATCATGTGTGAAATGCCCCATGGGATTAAGTGCATGTGGTCGTTTAATAGATTATTCAACTATATTTTACCTGTCGGGACTGGTTTAATGCGGTTGCTGGTCGCGTTATAGAAGAGTCGTCTTATATATACTATTTATATAGTACGCTCGGGCGGGAATTTAAGTGGTCGTTTAATAAGAAAGTCGCTTAAAACAGGTGGTCGCTCGAGCAACGTCTACTGTATTTGTTAGATGTCACTTTGTTATGAAAAAGAACACACATTCTACGCTTGTGTTGGTTGATCACTTATTTCATCATTGGTGTCTCTTTCTGGCAATTTCATTTCTGTCCAGTGATTGAAGTCGCTTTCTTTACTTCATGTTAGGTCCCCATACTGTTAATAATCCGACCATGCACTTCCGACCTCATCTGGAGCTTTGAATCGCACACAAGATAAAACATGGAAAGGGGTAGGTGCACTTACTTTATACCCCCACAATTGGCCCTGTGTCAAGTTCTTTCGAAAACGTCACTGTGATAACATCCTCCTATAAATTTTACAAAACTGCATTTTTAAACCATTATAATTGAAACTGTTACCATGGCAACGAAAATATTAGTTTACAAAAATATAAAAAAGAGCATTTAAAAAGAAATTGCACAAAACTATGGTTTTATTGTACAATGATGTATACAAGAAATAAAAAATTGATTATTTTTTAATTGTTTTTTTGGTTGCATGGTAACAGTTTTGAAATAAATGAAACATAGTATTTCTGCAACTAATTTTAAAAAGCATTTCATAATGAAACGGTAATAACTTTATGTTTTCAAAAGATAAATTACAAGTCTTTCTTCTGTTGCTATCTTTATTTTGGGTTTCCATGAGAACGCAAATATTCATAAAGCATCTAAATACATATATGTTAGACAGATGCAAACTGTATCTTGAATATGCCTTTCTTCATCTTACATCAATAAGACCTTTAATGTTATTTAATTCACAGGAACAATTATTAATCATAATCACTAATTTGGACTCAAAAGTGGTTGCCATGGTAACACTTTTCTAAAATATGAATATATGGTAAAAAAATAATGAAATGGTAGTAAGGAACGGCAGTGTTCCAGTGTTCGACCTATATGTGTTCGTGTGATATACGGTAAGATGATATTATATAAGAAGGGATTTCGCCGGAACTAAGTCTTATCAACCTGTTCGAGGTATCTACTGTGTTCAAGTCAAATCTGTTCGAGGTTTCGAAGTTCTACTGTACATAATTATGAAAATATTATATTGCAATTGAATGATGCTTTAACAGAATATTCCATCTGTCTTTCACCATTTTGAAAGCTTATAAACGCACTAACTGTATTCAACATTCATAAAAGCCGCCGACTTTAAGTAGTTTCCGTTCAAGGCCAAATGATTAATGTAATGGTTTTCTTGTATTGCTATTTTACTGTAACATTTACACAATTAAAATTATATTTTATTATTACTTGCATCAATGTAGTGTTAAAGCTTGTTATATAAGCGCAATGTTCATGGGCAGTAGATGATCGTAGTATAGGGTTGATGTGGCCGTTAGTACCAAATAGTTTCCCCCTAATTACTCGAGAACGGATTGATCTCTGATTCAGCTCTTAAATCCCATTTTTTATTGGGGTTTAGTTCGAACACACTCTAAGTGTGAGAATCTCTTTGCATATAAATATGTGTTAAATTGTAACCATATCTACTGTCCTTACGAATGGTCAAACACCATGTATGTTATTGCACGCTCAGGTCACATGCAGTAAAATATATGTCAAATATCTTTGTTCTTGCGGAATCTATATAACACAAATGAACAATTAAGTCCCTCACATGTCTTATAATTTGGGATGTTAATAGTCGGTTATTTTGCTATCCGGTTAACCGGTTAACTGAACATGACATTCGTTTCGTTTTTCCACAGTATTTGGTCGTGTATATTTTTACCATGACTAGACATATATTCTGACGTTTGTACTAGTTCGGATAGTGTTTTCTTTCTGCTAGGTACTGAAAATTATTCATTTAAATCATGTTTAAGAAAATATCATTTTTATTTCAAACATTATGAAATTGAAGTGTTCTAAATCACATTCAACTTAACAGACAGTTACCCTATATTCGAATTCAACAATGCTAAAACAAACATTAGTACAATAACATTGTACTTTATCTGTCTACTTAAATATGCCTAAATGCTCGAACACTCAAACGACCGTCATACATGACAATTAACTGACATGTTCATTATAAAATGATATTGTATTGTATTGTATCATTAAATATTTGTAGCACACGCATACATTGCAAACTGTTAGTTTTGGATTATCGATTTTATCCCTTACGTGGCGGTTAAACATATTTCAGGGACAAAGTATTGGGATTTGAGACTCCGGATATATTGCGAGTTTGTAAAGTAGATGTTTTCGATTCCTCCTGTGTTGGACAGGTTATGTTCTTCAGTGACACTGGCTACGGTAATGATATATGTTAGACAGGCCAGAACAGTATGCCGACACTACTAGTATGCGGACACTTCCATATTCAGCGTATTGAAGAAGGTTCCGGGATTTTAACTGCATGACAAGCAGGAAATCTCGGATTGTGAAACGCAACCAAACATTGTTGTCACTCAACGGGTATTACATGTAGGGATGAGGTGATACGGTCATCACCTGATACTATATGATGCGATAAACATAATTGTTACATTTAGCAATTTCTTTTTCAAAATGTATTTCTAATTATTGAATTATGTTCTAACAAATGTATCCCAACTGCATTTCCTACCAGAACGACACTTCTCTTGAGCAACTCCCTCCTTTGAGCGACTTTTGAAACTCCTCCAAACCAATGTAAATGCAAAATTCCATCAAAAGACGACAAATCTTGACAACGACACACGGCACTCAAAATTGCATACGGACATTAAACATTACCTCATTGACGGTCCGGTCTTGGTCGAAGTTTAATTACTGATTTAAATGAGTTGTAAACGTGCGATTTGTGTGAACAACTTCGTTCCTTATCATTCCTCTTTCTCCCATAATAACACTGTGCGATGTTAGGACTTTCAGTCCTTTGATGTTTTCATTGTTAAGCGACGCAATCAGTGGGCGTGGCTACACACTCTCTGGCGTATCGTCAGTTGTTCCGGCAATTAAATGTTTTACACACTATGAGAGGACATAGAGAATTCAGTTTAGTTATGTTATCATTCTGCTCCGTTGCAATGTGGATACTTACATTGACATCTTTTGTTTTCTTCATCACAGGTATGATATTTGTTATCCTAAATGTTGTTTGATAGTTAAGGAAAGTAATATCCTAGATTCATGACATTTGTTTTTACCCAAGAATTGTATGGGCTACGGGTTAAATATAGGAGTCTACGGGTACATGTCTTTAAGCAAAGCTCGGTTATGTGTTGTAGTAAACTTTTACTTTATCCACTGACATAAACACGACACAAAACTGAATTGTTTTAAATATTCATGCGTGCTTTTTTCGGATGATTATGGCATGACAAACGTTGCAATATTCTATGTCAAATATATTTAATCAATAATTATATGTATGAACTAAAATACGAAAATGTGTGTTCTATGATTACAATATATTTATTCGATACAAATATATATGGACTTAAACGAAAATACTTGTTCAATAAAAATATTTGTTTCGACTTAAAAGTCCCCGAAGCCGGCCGAGAGATGATCCGATGTGAGCCCACCAACGTGCCCTCCCGTTTGTCCGCATACTTGCACGAGAAAGGGGCAGGGCGGTGGCAGGGAAAGTGGCCGAAGCCGCCTCCCGTACTTAGGCGACCGACTGTCCGCCTGTTTCCCCGCCACATACCGGTCAACCACGAGCCGGATTTTAAAATCCCCGAAGCCGGCCGAAATATGAACCGTTCGGATCCCTCCCGCAGGCCTCCCGTTTGCCCCCGTACTTGTCCGGTAAGGAGGCCGGGCGATGCCGGGTAAAGTGGCCGAAGCCGCCTCCCGTACTTCGGCAGCCCGACTGCCCGCCTGCTTCTCCGCCACATACCGGCTGACCACGGCCATGATGCTAAATATACCCAAAATAGTTTGTTTACTACATATAAATATTTTATTCAACGAAATTGTGTTTTTACATGCGATATCTTTTTAAGTTTATATATTGTTTTTGTGAATGAATATATTTCTTATATAATAATTTATAATAAGTCGATAATTATCATCTTATCATCTTTTGATCCATACATATTTTTATCGAATAATTATATTGCAATTTTAGAACACATATTTCTTATTTTAGTTCTTATTTATTTTTATCGAATAACTATATTGCAATTTTAGAACACATGTTTTCTTATTTTAGTTCATGTATATTTTTATCGAATTAATATAGTGCAATTTTAGAACACTTATTTTTTTATTTTAGTTCATATATATTTTTATCGAATTAATACATTGCAAATTTAGAACTCATATTTTCTTATTTTAGTTCATATTTATTTTTATCGAATTAATATATTGCAATTTTAGAACACATATTTTCTTATTTTAGTTCATATTTATTTTTATTGAATAAATATATTGCAATTTTAGAACACGTATTTTCTTATTTAATTCATTTATATTTGTATTGAATAAATATATTTGACATAGAATTTTGCAATGTTTGTCATGCCATAGATAATGCAAAAAAATAGAAATGCATTTAAATACACCCTGCTACACCATGTAATAGACAAGTCTAGTCGGGTAAAAAGAAAATCATTTATGTAAAATAATTCTTCTTAGATATTAAAAAATGTGGAGAGCTTTAACGGTCTAGTTCAATTTGTCCTCGAAGAAATGGCCAGAGAAAGGCGTAAAATTGTATTTTACGTTATGATGTCGGACTGTGTTTTGCGCAAAGTTTTTCAAACTTGACAATCGTAAATTCTCAAAACTGCAAAATGTTGATGTTTTGTACTTCAAACTGCTAATGTGATTTACCGACAAGAAATAATGCTATAATCTAAACGAAGTTCGTTATGCATTACAGTCCATTTGCTTTTATTTGAGTATAGCTTTCTTTGTCTTTAAGCCGCACCAAATTTCTTTGTCTTTAAGCCGCACCTAATTAATTAGTATAACTTTCTTTGTCTTTAAGCCGCACCAAATTTCTTTGTCTTTAAGCCGCACCTAATTAATTAGTATAGCTTTCTTTGTCTTTAAGCCGCACCAAATTTCTTTGTCTTTAAGCCGCACCTAATTAATTAGTATAACTTTCTTTGTCTTTAAGTCGCACCAAATTAATTAGTATAACTTTCTTTGTCTTTAAGCCGCACCTAATTAATTAGTATAACTTTCTTTGTCTTTAAGTCGCACCAAATTAATAAGTATAACTTTCTTTGTCTTTAAGCCGCACCAAATTAATTAGTATAACTTTCTTTGTCTTTAAGTCGCACCAAATTAATTAGTATAACTTTCTTTGTCTTTAAGCCGCACCTAATTAATTAGTATAACTTCCTTTCTCTTTAAGCCGCACCAAATTAATTAGTATAACTTTCTTTGTCTTTAAGCCGCACCACATTAATTAGTATAACTTTCTTTGTCTTTAAGCCGCACCAAATTAATTAGTACAACTTTTTTTTCCCTTAAAACCACACCAAATTAATTAGTAGAACGTTCGTTGTCTTTAGGCCGCACCAAATTATTTAGTATAACTTTCTTTGTCTTTAAGCCGCACCAAATTAATTCGTAGAACGTTCGTTGTCTTTAGGCCGCAACAAAATATTCGTAGACTTTTCTTTGTCTTTAGGCCGCACCAAATTAATTCGTAGAACTATTTTCGGAACGACATCTTCTAAGATTAATACAATACCATTTATTAATAGATGGATAAAAATCAATCGCTCGCACGAAGGACTTTTAAGAAATGATAACGCGAATCACAATTTGACCAGAATTTTGTTTCAATGAAATATATCCATTTACAACTGAACTTACTTCAGTGATTCCAATTGAATTGTTCAATTGACATTGTTCATGTTAATGTGAATCATTAAATTTATATGAGTTCTCCATACTATTGTTTTGAAAACATTCAAATAGTAAAACCCACATAAATATTATTCAGGGATAAGAATGATCACTGGCAAAACTGACAACAACTGCAACTAGAGAGTCGTGAGCAAAGTTGTTAATTCCCAACAGGAGGTTATGAATATCACTATGTCAGATTATAATGTATACATTTCTGGAAAAAATATTTTTGGAAGTTTCCACCATATACGTTCAGGGGAAATGGCTCTGCTCCCCATTTTTTTTATTAATTATATTTTTTGGACAATCAAAACCCTAATATTTTTGTAGAACCCCTAAGTATTAAGTATATTTAAGTTTTCTTGTAGTTTCATATACGTAAATGAACCAATACTTTTAGTTTTTTTAGTGCATAAAACTTTCTTGTGTACAACACTATGCATACTTACTATGTCTCTCCGTTCTTGTTTTTTCTAAGAGGTCTATCAATGTGATACATGTAATCAATAGCAGCCAAATATGATCTGCATCGATACACTGGAAACCTGAATGATAGAAAATAGTAAATCTTTTATATTTTGCTACACATACTAGTTTACTGTAAACAAGATGTCAAAGGGCAACGTCAAGCCATCTAATTGTCAAAAGATGAAGAGAATAGGGATATATAAATTGCACATCTATTTAATTTATTCTCAAAGTAATGGTCCAGTATGTCAAGCCCCCAGCAGCGGGCTTAACAAAAACTTGTGCCGAAAAGACTCATGGTAATAATCTGAAGTTCCAACTTTATGTCACACTGATAATTTCCCCATTTTCAAGAACTAAAAATGTAGATTTTTCGGTATAGAGAAGAAGGAATACAGTGTATTTTTACCCCCCCCCCCTCCCTAGACGACCATCACTGCAGCACGGATAGAATTACACAGCTTGAGAACTGCTATAAGAGGGCATAACACCTGTCAACTACCTACCATACTGTATTACCATACTATCGCCTACTCAGCGATAGGCCCTGTCGAAAACAGCTAATTGTTTTCATCATTGTTGGTCCTTTTTCTATTCAAATCAGTAGGCTTAAAATTCAAGGACTTTTAAAGACATGTGCGAAACTTGTTAATATTTTTGGTGCAGAATTTGAGAAAACAATATGAAAATGTAAAGTTCTCATGTGCCACCACAAAGTTTATTCATGTGGATGGAAAGGATCGAAACAGAAAACGACAACCAGTGATGTAGGATGTAAAAAAAAGAGTGAGCATTATTTACACATATAACACTACATTACATTTAGGAAAATATGAAATAAAATCAATAAATACTTTTGTTAAAGACTTGCAAATTAAACAAATAAACTGATATGGACTTTTAAGTTGAACATTTGTAGATTGCAATAAATATCAAACCATTCCTAGAATGTCAGTGGCTTACAATTTAACGTCTGAAGGATGAGTAAATAATTCAACAAAAGTGTGAAGGTATTTGTAATACAATTTACTCATTATCGAGGAAATCTGCGTGTGTGCGTCAGTGACCACTTCTACATTTACTCCAGCTCCAAGTATGTCAGCCATGGCTCTTTCAAAACCTTTTGCCTCCATGTGGCCAGACTTCACCTCTCTCTTGTCTTTAACTTCCATGGCTTGAATTTTTTTACCATCCTGGTTCATCATGGTATATGTACAGAAGTTGGCAGTGTGTCCAGGACTGTCCATTCTTCCATCTCCTACAACAGTACAAAATAAACAATCAAACATGGGACTTGTATTTATAAGAAGGGAGTAGTGCAGATGAAAATACACTTTGTTATAACTAACACCACTATTTACTTAAATATAGGCTATGCATACCATCGACTTTTTCTATGATAAAAGTGACTTCAGCATAGTGCTGTAAGCAAACCACAGAACAGCACTAATTGAACAATGGTACATTCTGATTCAATACAATAAATTATTATGATAATAAGACACAAATATACATGTATGTTAAGATGTGATTTGTAAAAGAACAAATGGAAGTCTTGATATACTTGCTATGACAATTCTTGTGCTCATGTGTTCTTCCTGTGCTGAGGCTTTCATGTTCTGCCAGTATGTATTTACAACTGGGACAACAAAATTGCTCTGTACCTGGTTGAAAGCAGTCTGAGATAGTAAGCCAACCCAAAAAAACTTGAACAGCAGTGCAACTTTGGCATAATTGTTGCCCGACAAGATGATTGATGCAGCCATCTTAAAATTTCCTAGCATTACCCCGTTTGGCAGGACAGGTTGGCTGGACCAGGTGTAGTTTGAATGTGCATTTTTGCACTCCTGTCATTATCAAGAAAATATTTGTAAGATAAACTATATAAGACTGAAAATTAGATATCACAAAATCTGCCACGTAAATTTCATATACCTAATTATTCTTTCATGAACTGAGATAATCAACATTCAGAACATGACATTGAATGACTTGTTGGCTGGATTATCTAGCATCTCATGTTTTCTATTATTGAAATTATGAATACAGAAATATCCTGAAAACTACATTGAGTTATAATGTCTGTACATAGCATGTCTCTCAGTGGACGTTGTGAATGAAGTCACGTTTATAGAATTAATATATTTCATTCATACAAATATCAAGTAGATGGACTTCACAGTACAACAATAAATGCAACCTTTCATCAAAAACACACATAAGTAATAACAATTGCCGTAAAGGTCAGCATATAAAGTATCAAATATAACCTGGGTATATAAATACTTATTCCGCTTGAATGGTTTGTTCAAAATTAAAGGAGATTATTTCACTATACAGTCAAACCTGTCTGTAAAGACCATCCATGGGAACAGCAAAATGTGGTCTCTGTTTACAGGTGGTCTCTATAAACAGATTAAATATCATTGAAAATGGTCTGATGGGAGATAAAGTTGGTGGTCTTTGCAGACAGGTTTTGTAATAGTGGTCTTTGTTCGCAGGTGGTCTTTAACACAGGTTTGACTGTAACATGGATGCAAATCTCATCCATTAATTGAACCAAAGATGAGAACATCATTATCTGTCTATGTTACAGAAATTTACTCTCAATACTCAATAATTTTCATTTCAATTATATCATTCTATATGGGAATTAATAACCTACCCATCTGAGCTTCCAACCACACCCTTCTGTGTGCCTCTTCACCTCTGTTTTTTCTTTGCACTTTGCACTTTGCATGACATAAACGGATGGTTCCTTTAGATGCAACATCACTGTCTTTTTTACGGGTGGTTTCCTTAGATGTAAGATGTCTTCTTCGTCGAAACCAATGTCATGCACATCAGCTTCCAAATCAATTTCCACAACTAGACCTTCAGGTGGTGCTGTAATGAAGTATTGACAACATATATTATGTTACCCTTTCAACAGCAATATAATTTACAAAGCAGATATAATAATTAATGATTTGAAAGAAATCAGTTTTGTGCTATATATGCTATACAAGAATCAGAATTATGATATTCTTGGAAAATGAAATAGTCATTATAACTCAAAATATGGAAGCACATAAAACAGTAGAAAACAACAAATGTGTCCATAGGACATAATATGCCCCCACTTAAACATTAAACAAATGCTATTATTCTCCTAATAGTCTGTAAATGTGTATCAAAATTACCAAGTGAACAACATAATAAGGGCTATAACTTTGCACTTACAAGGCGGAGCCAAACATGAAACCGCATGTGCACAACTACACATGCTGGTGAATATTCCTGTAAAGTTTTGTGAGTCTAGCTGATATACTGTTGGTTATATGCACGACACAAGATTGCATGCTCTGTATGCAATATGATCAATAAGTCAAGAGCCATAACTTTGCATGTTATAGGCGAAGCCAGACATGAAACCCCATGAGCGCAACTACACATGCTGAAGAACATTCACTGTAAAGTTTTCAGACGGACAGACAAGGGCAAATCTATATGACCCCCTTTAAGAGCGGGAACATAAAAACATGATCGGGGCTCAGCACGATTTACTTGACACAGCCAATGAAAATATTTTGAAAGGGAATGCAAATAAAATGTCTTTAAAAAAATACAACATGACCTTAACCTCTGACCTATTGATCTCTTAATTTATAGGGGGTATCTTATTGTCATAACCAGGAGACCTATCAAGATTGTTACAGATTTCCTAACAGGAAACCATGTTTCAAGTCAATGTCACCATAACCTTTACCTCCGACTTACTGACCTAAACATCAATAAGGTTCATTTACTTGTCACAACCAGCAAGTCTGTTATAAAGTACAGTTTGATGACCATATTCCCAAGAGAGAATAGTTCTATAATGCTATACAATGCATATCTAGTACACCCATTTTTGACGTTTGACCTCTAAGTGTGACATCGACCTTTGCACGATGTACACATATTATTAGTGTGTAAAGCTGAGGTCAATAATAATGAATTATGAGTACTGAACATACCAGCCGTCAAACTGGTTTAACCAGTCAATCAGGAGATCTACTGGATCAATATTATATATCCTGAAAAATAGCCAGGTTTTGAGGGTCGCAGACACCCATCAGGATCAAGGGCAGCGTTCCTGCAGGGGGGGGGGGGGGGGGGTGTAATGGTCAAGAGAAGATGTTTTAAACCCAAACCGGCTCAACAACAACTAATCACTCGACAGAAGCGGCGATTACTATAAGGCACTATACTGCCGGGCCTTAATGAATAAAAAAGACTTTAATGTAGACTGACTTACACATTCATGGAAATGTCCCATTCAGATGGGATGTATTCTGGATCATTTTCATCCATCACTTCTCCAGCATCTAGCTCTCTATCATCAAATCTACAAATTACAGATACTTGTGATATTGTAAACACAAATACTATGACATTAATTTCATGAAATTATTTTTGTAATATACATATACATGTATATAAATACACATGATATTTTAGCTATTGCGTATGCTGGTTAATATCAATATAGAATGCTGGATGTTCATTATATCTACACGATATGGACATTGCTTAATCTGGTAGTTTGATGCAACTCTGGAGCAGCAATGATTGTTGCAACAACAGTCCTTCTTTACACAGGGGTTCTAACAGCTGAATGTTCTCAATCCTGAAGATTTGCTCTGATCGAAGCTTCAATGACCCAACATTATAAGATGCAGACGTCTGATGATCTAGACTATTGAAACGCATTCATACACAAAACGTTTCGTACCAGTCGCGATTCGGCACCTACCCCCCAAAATATTCATCAGATTTACATTGATCTCAAAGTGACCCTGAAGCCACTTACAATGTAACTTACATGATACCTCTTCAAATGTATTCAAAGAAAGGAAATATTAACAGAAATACACTGTGACACTCACACTTAATGTTACAACAAAATATCTGTACATACGAAATTCGATTGGACATCTGCTTCCCTTTGGATTAGCTACCATACTTGAAAACTTGGTCATCCTATTACATTAAAAAAAGAATACTGTGTTAAACTAACAAAACTAGCAATGATATTTACATTTGATAACCATTTCTGGCATACAATATATAAAAATGTAAATAACATATTGTTTATCAATTCAATCCACTTACAGTTTTATGAAGAAAATACAAACTTATAACAAGTGAGTGGTAACCAAGCAATACTGGTCATTCTTGTGTTTTAGCATGTTCTGTAAATCCATAAACTGGCTGTTACATATAACTATTATGCAACACTTCCCTGAACCGTCAGTTCTGCTATTGTCAATGATACAAAACAGTTACAATGAAAAACTGCTAACCTTGGTGCATCAACTATGATGGGTTTGTGGACTTCTTTAGGGGTTGATGTTGATGGTACAGCAAAAGTTCTGTAAAATATTGAAACATGATACATTGTATTTGTTCATATCTGCCAAGTGTAGCAGTAATCATCTCTAATGGAGCTATGTTATAACAATAATCATTATCTGTATCTTACATAACATATTCAGACAAAGAACATACACACAAACATACCTACATAAATTAAAATTACAAGAGCATGCAAACAGATTAAGAATTATACTTTTTACAAATTATAGTCTCACAACAATCACATGTCAACATTCATCAGCAGTCACACATTACTAACAATGTACCATGGTGTTCAATGTAACAAATGGATTCTATAAGTTCTACTGACAATATACAATGCATAATGATTATTAATACAAAAATAATGAAAGTAATGAAATAATCATGCATACACATGTTTGTAAGTAATTTTGCATCATATTGATTTTGCTGATTAGGATAATTTCAGTGATATTTGTTTTACATTGCTTTATATAAATACTAACCCAATATCTGATTATGATGACAGCGCTTCAATACCAGACATTTGCACCTCCCTACAATATATAAATACTTAGATGTTAGTGTCTTTTATACAACAAATATATATATTATTCATATGAAATTTATGGATCAATATACCATAATTGATTTTAACTGAAATTTGATCTCTTTGGCAACACTACTTTGATTGCTACTGACTCTTTAGAAGTAAACTTATTCAATATTTCAAAATGAAATATTATTAGTGAGCTTTATAATTATATTTTTGGAACAAACTTCCCTAAAATATATGTACTCAAAGATATTTCGATAAACTATTATTATATATTTGTTTTCAAAGTTTTTGAAGTGAAATGACTATGGGTGAAACCACCAGGGGATGAAAAGAAAATTTAATGATACAACAACTACCACATAAGCTAACAGGAAGGTATATTTTGCTCTCAGATTTGTTCACTACAAAACAATGAATATACGGATGTATTTCAATGATATTGGCATTGATATTGCTAAATTTTATATATTTTTATGGGAAGAAAGATGCCAGAGTGCATACAAACTGAAGGCCAAGTACACAGATCTTCAAGCACTGTGTAAAGAGTGTGGGTGACATAATTGGCTGTTTCCAGTAGAGGTGGGCTGCAGAGGGTTCACACTCACAGCCCAATCTGTATGGACCACATTGAGCTCCCTAGGCATAAGTCGGGAAGCAATGCAGAGCTTCAGTGAAAGAGCTCGGGCAGATTGCATAGAAAGCATCCAGCTGGTTATGGATGAAAAGAGATCAGAAGAGCTGAAAGCTATTCACAGAGGGGTAGTGATCACACTACTGATCCGCTGTCCTGAGCTAAAAGGATCGAATCACTCTGTGATGGACGGCGCTCAGCAGATGACCTTATGTGGATGTACAGCTTATACATAAGTTATAGTTGTTTTACAAGCTATAAGTATTATAAATACAAACAATAGCACAATAAGTTAACATTAGCAATACAGTACAAATCCCTCACCTTTTGGACCCGCTAATACTTGACGATTCAGATGATGGGGCTGTGAATGTTTTTTTCCTCTTTCTTTGATGTGGTTCTTTATAACTACAACATGAAAATAACATTGCGCATTTTATTATTGGTATAGCTCAGCTTTCGTCACTGTGAAATTAGTGTTTGCATTATTTTGATCTCTAATCAATATGTCAACCAATCGCACATCTATTCAGGGAATACGTTCTTTAGCTAAATATGTTCATGCTTTTGAATTTGACTGCGCATCTTCCATCTTTGTTTTGCGTTATTTTTCGTCGTTCAGGCATGTATTTAATGTTCATAACTATCTTTTTTTTTTAAATATGTATCGATGGAAAAATATCGAGGATTCATCGATACCGTTTCATTTGTTGACAGCTCTAAACTGAGGAAAAATGAATAAACGACGTACTGCGAAAATTGAAAAGAATAATATTGAGACTATCCCTCACCATGAAATCAGCATCTCGGCGACTTCTTCGTCTTTTTCCAAGCCATTTTCGGCCTTTTTTATTAACCCATGTGTCAATAAATGGCCCAATCCTGACGCTTTCGACACGTCTCTGTTACCTTGTGCAGCTTTCTGCTTCTTTTTAGTCGAACCAGTAACCGTTTTCGGCGGACCGGGCATTGTTTTGTCTTCGAATGTCGCGAGCTTCACCTTGTGATCTCCCGAAACCTTCCCACAATGCATTTTGAAATTTTGGCGCGAAATATAAATAGCTCTAACTAGGCGCGTAGGCCAAGATAGGAATACCTGTTTTAAGCTTAAATTTTTAAAGTAGAACACTGGTCATATCTCCAAAGGCAAATAAAACTGTACTGTGCGGATAAAATTTATTTAAACATCTCAATCATGCTACATGATAAGTAATAAATAACATTGCTTATATATATATAAGTCATCACAGTCTACATGTTTGAAGACATTGTAGCTACTTCAAAATGGTAAGTACAGTCTCTAAATACATATTGCCCTAGACACAAATATTGGCTTCAGACGACATTATTGGGATTAAAATAATACTCAGTTACTTGAGGTGAGAATACATATAGTATAAAAGATAGTGTATAAACTTCAATTGATGAAAATGTCGTCGACATCTGATGAACAAAAGTTTGCCACTCCGTAATACCACACAGTCCTGAACAATCATACATGTTATCCACATTGTACCAGTTATGTACTAGAAAATCGGCAAATAATCATGCCAGTAACAATTGTCTAAACCAGTAGAAATGTAATTGCATTACATATGAATGATAATAAAGCTTTGTAACAATTAATAAATACAGTGTATTTATATAAGCTTGAAGTAACTAATACTATGCATCATATATACTAGGCTGTTATGTCGCACACTCTTCTAGCATAGTAATAATATTGAATTGTTAAGAAATGTTTCAATAGCAAAACATATCATATGATCATACACACACTTAAAGAGTGCCATAATGTCATAATGAAACACTCAAGTGCAGTCATTTTCCACGGTCAATGTGGTTACAGTACTGGTGATAAAGTATACATCTGCTTATTATATAACTTGACTTAGGTTTCATAGAGATATACACTTATTGTCAGAACTAGTTAAATGATATAATTACGCAAAAACAACTCAGCATGATATTCAAATAATGAAATATATCCAACCGCCATACGCTGCAACTCCACAGTCGAAGTATATAGATATATTTCACAGCTCAACTGTACTTAGTATTGCAAAGTAGGGATGTAAATACTGTAATAGAAATCAGTCTACGAAAGCTAATTTTCATTTATAGGTACTCATTTTCGTTTTACATGAAACGATCGGTTTCCTTACGCGACAACACCGTCTACCAATATTCTTATATTTTGTTCGAATTGCATGCTTTACGGAATTCTATAATGAGCAGTTTAATTATTCTGCTGGTTCTTATCGACCGATTGTTTTCGTGTTGACAAATAAATAAATACCATATACTCACTTGCACATGTATAGCCAGTAATTTTACGGAACAGCACAATCAGCACGACAACAGCCCTAAACAAAATGGGAGCTCTGTATATTTACCAAACGACACCGATCAGTATCGAACGACGCTGCGTCGAATAAAACAATATTTGCCTCCCTTTACATGCACCGTTTTGGATCACAGGCAACAACCGGACCTCGCATGTTTTCAAGTCTGAGCGTGCTTATTGCGAATTTGTTTTGAACGGTGATTTATCAGTTTCTTAGATAAGAATCAAGTACATATAGTTTTATTCCTTATTCGTTTTGTTCATGGGAGGAGCGGTTACTATTTAAAGCATTTCAATGACGTAGTTTTGCAGAACAAACAGCCGGAATGGGTTTCAAAAATTTATTATGCATCCATATTCTGTATGTTTATATTTCAGTGAAACTGCAACTTTTATGTATTTTGTTTCTCGATTAAAAACCTTTGCTAAAAATAGTTAATCCCTGGATAGTTCTACTAAAACCCGTGGCGGTCGTGACGAACCTGCTTTTGCAGCAGTTACCTCTTTTCGTGTTTAAAAGTTGTGTTCGGTAACAAGGTCAAACATATTACTCGCTAAAAAATAATGCGAGTTCTTATTTCAGCCACTGGAGTTATTTGCGAGGATTTTAAAGTAAAAGATGGGTAAAGTAAAATCAGAAACATGAATCAGCAAGTTCTTTTACCATTGTACATTTACAAAGTATAAACAAAAAACCAGTTTCACTCTCATCAACTGCCTACCTCATATGACAATACATGTACTATGTTTATAATGATTATGCTGTCATAGTCAAGTGTTTCTAGTTGATATCATAATAATACTTAGTAAATACTTTCTATTTTAGCAATATCACAAATTCCATCCATAATATGTGAGATACATGTAGTTCACAATGTTCCTTTCACTGTGGCTTTGCTGAACTTCTCTTTATTTACATGTTGATATATTTATTTTTCTTGATGCAGTATTACCATATTTCTTTCTATGTTTTAGCAGTCTCTAAAATATTACCAATACACGTGTAGTCGCATGATGTTAGTAACAGGTGACAATAGGTATACTACAAAACAATATGGTAACACAATTAACATTGCTACTGATAATGTTAGTTGTACACTAATATTCATGTTAAGATGAGATCATATTGAAAATTATGTGTTGCAATCGGTAATTACTTATTGAGAGCGCGTGCGTAACTTTAACAATATCATTATTTTGACTCTTCGGTTGTTAGAATATGTTCATGCAGTGGTTTACCGCCGTTGTGGGCAAACACTGAATAACATGTTCATAACATGCTGGTAATTTTTGTGTAAACAGAGCATTTCTATAGGATCTAACAATTGCGGTTATTTTGTGTATTATTGTCCGAAACAGAGGCATAGAAAGACGTATGTGCCCACATACTGTTATATGTCCAAATCAACACGATCTGTAATACTGAGACACAGGTGCCCTAGAGCGTTTTTTAAATGTTAATTGTATTTTCATCTTATGTGCATTTTGTGTGTTTATGACATTTTTCAAAAGACAAAGATGCTTTTGCCCTTTGTTGTTATCTACATCAATAATGCATATGTGCATTTCTTACACGAACATATCGTTTGTGTTATTACGTCACGTTTTTCTACATATTCCCTTTAAATAGTTAACAATAATTAATTTGCTAAACATATTCCCAGCAACTGTGATGTTTGTATCAAAGTTCTCTTGTACGCTTGTTTAGCGATGATTAAGGATGTCAACGAATACGAGCGCCGCCAATGTTTGTGTGTGAATTACATATGAGTACTAATAATAATAACATTACTGAAAGATGCAACACAGTTGGACAAGTCAAGTCTTCCCTGTGAGACTATAAAGTAACACATAACATTTGATGGTAATATTAGGAATGATAAAGCAATGAAAGTAATTATTATCATGATATACTATGATCAACATCTGATGGCACAATATTTACTCATGCTTAATAAGCCGACTACCCAATTTCACTTTCCAGAAAAAGGAGTAATGTTTATCGTCTTGGTCAATAAGCGCTTGCATCATATAAACTTACACAAACATGAACAACTATTCACACATGTACATGCATGTACATCAGTAGCTCAATGAGGTAAGCATTTACACTACAATTTAAGTTAACTGATGTAACTGATTCATGTCTCGAATATGTGTTTAATTTTATTCACAGTGATAAGTTATCTTATATTTCTAGCGTATATTTTCAAAATTAATCCTGCTGTACGATTAATATTATTTTGTATTTTATTTACATTCTTGTTCTTTGCATTCGTTATCACCAAACGTGTCTTCTGAAATTGAACAATCAAAACAATAACATAAGAAAAGCAATTTTGAATATATTCAGCATCCATATAATGTTTATCACGTCTAATCAGGAGTGCCTGTACTAGACTTTCAAACAAATCAACGAAAGCGTCATCTCTATCACCTTCCACGACAGAATGATACGCTTTTCCATATGTTCTGCCTTAATAGTTGACTCTTGACACATGTACTTATCTAGTTTTCTGTGATACATCCGCACATATTCGTGAAAGGTTTGCTACGTTCATGCTAAAACATAATTCATGAAAACAGTGAATGTCTGGATTCGAACCCGAGGTAGTCTTCGTTTACCCATTACGCTATAGAATAAACACACTGATGGGACAAATCGTTGCGAAATATTAACTAGAATAATCACTTGGAAATAAAGTATAATCATGCGAGGAAAATATGTATAGCAACCACCACTAATTTAAAGTTAATTTGAATAAATAAAGCAAATGCTCTCTGCAAGAGAGCTAAGAAAAAATAGACAATTTTTATTTTTTTGAATAACTTCGACATTAGACAACAAGTTCTTGGCCGGACACCATCATGACACGATCGATACAAAGATGCTTTGAAGATCACGAGCACTCGTCATCAGATCTGGGCTAATCGTAATCAGTAAATGTAATCAGTTGTAATTATTACACATGTTTCAAGTAATCAGATTTATAATTACTTTTCTAAATTTGATAACAATTACTGTAATGTAATTATTACTTATAAAAAGTGGTAGTTTCAATTAACCCAAAATCGGCATTGTGTCAGAATGCTATGAAATGTTCACACAATTATTTTAATTATTATTAATTCCCCATGAAAATGTGTGTTTTCGGTGTCATTACTTATTATTATTTTTTGTGTGTAAGATGAAAGTAGAAATTTATTGAATTGTTTTTATTATTTACATTATTATGCTGCTATGGTAACAGAGAGGCATGTATATAAGTGAAGTTGTGTGTTTAACCAATTTTTATTTAGAAAAGGACTATAGTTCTAGTTCATTGTTTTGGACAATAATCTTCACATTTTCATTTTACAACGATCTTAAAATCATTGTATTTATAACAATGCGCTTCATTCCAATATTATTGAAATTATGTACCATCACATTGGCTTCGATAGTGTACAAATATCGCTTCTTGTCAGGTGCAACATATTTATTGCTCATCATTTAAACCATGACCTTCCGACTTCTTAATATATAACAACTTCACAGAAAAACGCATACAGAAACTAAAGCAAATTAGCATTAAACTTACCTCCATCCACGTGAAACAAGGTGACATGCTATCTTTACTCAATATAAAACGATTCTTTAAATATCATCTCACATATGCGACACACAGATATTTGGTATGCACGTTGTTCATTTTGTGACTCGTGCTTGGTGAAAGTTTCATGCCGCCGCATGTTGATGATCGTAGTACGAGCTTTTAAAACCATCGATACAGTCCAACACCGAATATCATCCACACGAAGCCACATAAGATGTAATATCCGGTTATTCTGTACGTACCCGAAACGTTTACAAAGGGAGACAAGCGCGGTTAATAACTCCGCAGTGTCGTTGAATACAAGCGTCGGTAGTTCAATGATAAATTAACGACAAAATTGTGATGATTTATTTATTCAATTGGGATTTTTATACCTAACAGCGAATCATTATCCATCAATAAAATGAACATAACTATCTATGTATTTGGAATTTACTGTTTTGACAGATCGCGTAATCATTCGAACGTCATGAATGTGGTCGAACGCAGACAAACGTCATCATTTTGTGTCCATATCCACAATGTTATTTATATGGAGATTCTTATGTGAAAGTCAGCAAAATTGTGTTTTTTATAAGGGAATAAGGTTCGAAGATGCAGGTTTAATGCAACTATTATTGATAGGATATTATGTATTATAAGAAGCAAAATAAATATCTAGCGTGACTAGCGCAGTGGTATATGAACAGAACTTCACGCTGGCGATCAGGGTTCGATTCTTCGTGATCACTGTATTTGTGCTAGCATAGACTAGATCTATGTTATTTAAATTATGCGGTATTTATTTATTTCAACAGTCATTAAATAATGCTTGATGTATTAAAAGAAGACGAGCAACACAATAGCTTCAAGCATTAACTAAATTTGTAATATAATATATACTGGGTGTCCTGATTACCAATTCGTTCAGATTTCAACCAATGCATTTTGGGTAAATACTTCGAAAATGTACATGCACACAATATATCTTAAACACTAAACCATTTATGCGAATGGACTTTAAATCGGTAGTTAAATATTTTTGATGAAATTTCCTTTCAATAAAGCCAACCTCTCGCATACTTTGTTATTGACGTTTGTTCGAAAATCCGGTGTAAAGGTCGAAAGTCATATTTTGTAATTTCTACTTAATACGTGGATGAACATCTTTGGGTATGTTTCACTAGAACAGTTTTGTAAAATGATGATCAAGTTGCTTTGTGACAGTTCGAAATTTTGTGATTCAAAATTGTAACATAAGTGAAAGTGATTAAAAAACTATCACATATCATAGAAAAATAGGTTTACTGAACTTCCATATTGTCGTTGCCTGCATAAACGACTTTGTCTTCTGGACGAACTAAAAAACGCTTAACCCTACGATGTAAACAAACAAGCGACGAACAATAGAACAGCTTCAAGTTTCAAAGTGTATTGGCATAACGGCAAAGACAATTGCCTTTGTCCATTTACAAACTTTATGGCAAAGACAGTTATGAAATGGTAAGAAAAACCAAAAACAATGAAAAAAAGTAAACAAAATGAATAGGAGATTCACATAGCATAACATGACTATAAATGAGCACAATACATATGAAACATTTCAATATTATCAAAATATAAGATCTCAAGAAGCAGTCATTAATTTGAGGGTATTTGTCTTATAGAAATACATTATTTCATACATTTACATAAATTAGAAATTGTCTTCATATTTTTGGAATTTAAAAGCGATTGGAATTTGTTCATATTTGGCCAAGAGATATGGCCGAGGTATTTAGTACGTATGTTTCTATAACAATTGCAACACATCAGGAAATGGTATTCATTCTCAATAACATCAAAGTTACAACATTTGCAAAATCTATGTTCACGTTCAATACCATTAAATCGACCTTGTTCAATTTCAAGGTTGTGAGATGCCAGTCTAAAACGAGCAAGTGTTTCAATAAAGTTTTCATTGCGTAATCTAGTAATATAGTTTTCACCGGTAAATTGTTCTTAAAAATATATGTTGAAAGTTTTGGCATTGAATTGATCTTACATCTAACATGCCATTCTTGTATACACTGGTCTCTAATCCTACTCTTTAGGAGAGGTTGGTAGTTAATATTTGTATCAAAATTGTTATCTAAACCAAGATGATCTATCACCGAATTAATACGAGAGGCCCAACAGTGGCCATTTATGTTAAAAAAGATATCATTATACATGAGATACATAGGTGAATCAGTATATTTCATAATTTTGTCCAATATTTTAATGAACGCTCTTTGCAAATTACAGAAAGTGGAAAGCGACCTAACTCACTATAAAGAGCATAGTTCGGAGTTTAATTTTTAAATTCTAATAAATATTTCAAAATCGGACATGAAGTTTATCAACATCTTTATAATTATATATTCCCCTTATTTCAGCATCATATAGCAATATTGGCACCACCATAGAATCAAATAATGACAGTTTAGTTTTGATCTCAAAAGAAACTCTATCAAACAATGACAACATATTATAATAAGCACGTAGTTCTTGAAAGATTTTGGCAGAATGTGCCATATTACATATATATATACTAGCGGAAAAAAGAAACTGTGCATGTGTAAAATGTTCATATATCCTTCAATTTTATAAATTAAAGCTTGAAACTTTACACAGGTAGGTTGTGTATCCCTCTCGGTCATTTACACTGGCCAGTGCATGAGTTGTACGGGTAGTTTGCCTGTCAGGCTAACGTCTTCTTTTTCACGTTTTTTTCGTGCAGCAGTCAATTGCAAACACGTTTGTCGCCTAAACCTGTGTTAAAACATAGTGTTGTTACATGTAAGACACAAAACAAGGATCATTTTGAAAAACGTCGTTGATACGCCATGCCAAGGTTGAATGAAACTGACAGATGCCGCGCCGTAGGCATGATTGAAGCTGGTGTACGTCATACTGACGTTGCCAGACAATTTGGCGTTCACCGAAATACTGTAGACGCCTTGTGGAGACGGTACCAACAGTTTGGGGCAACCATAGACCGGCCTCAATCAGGACGTCCACGCGTAACGTCTATTCGCCAGGATACGTACACCCGGGTGGTTCATCTCCGTGACCGACTCAGAACTGCTTCTTTGACGGCTAGAAGTATTCCTGGCCTTAGAAGAATCAGTCCCCGAACGGTACGTAATCGATTGCGTGAACGAGGCATACGTCCACGACGTCCTGCCATACGTCCTGTTCTGCAGCAACGTCATCGTGTAGCACGTTTTGCCTGGTGTAGAAGACACATACACTTCACGCAACAGGACTGGGCACGTATTCTTTTCACGGATGAGTCCAGGTTCCATCTCGACAGCAGCGACGGCCATTCTAGATTGTACCGTCGTGTTGGTGAACGTTTCCATGACAGTTGTGTGATTGAACGACGTCCATTCGGCGGAGGTAGTGTCATGGTGTGGGGTGGCATCTCATCCCGTGGTAGAACAGCACTTGTGGTTGTAGACGGCACACTTACAGGCATCAGATATCGTGACGAAATCATACGGCCTCACATCCTTCCATTTGTGCAGCAACGTAACGCCACGCTGCAACAGGATAACGCTCGCCCGCACGTCGCGCGGGTCGTCACCGACTTTTTGACTGTGAATGTGCTGCCCTGGCCTGCAATATCACCGGATTTGTCGCCTATAGAACACGTGTTGGATGAGATGCAGCGACGGTTACGTGGCCTCCAAAATCAGCCGTTGACGTTACCTGACCTATCACGTGCGCTTGTCAGAATCTGGAATGGTATTCCCCAGGCATTTTTCAGAACACTTGTCACATCAATGCGGCGTCGTTGTCAATCAGGCATCGATTCCAATGGTGGACATACACGGTATTGATGAGCTGAACTTTGTTTAGAGAACGTCTCTGAAAACTGATCTCTATCTAAGACGCAGCTGATTCAATAACCATATCAATTGAACTGGTGTTAAATAAAGGTAAGATAAAACCCTGTTGAAATTTTTATTGCGATTCCTTACATACCTCCTAAGTTATAGCATATTATACACATGCACAGTTTCTTTTTTCCGCTAGTATATATAAAATTTAACCCAAATAGTTAAAACTATCTACAATTTCGATTTTTTCATTATTGATGAAAAACTCTATATTAATTTGATGTTTGCTTTCGTTTTTCGAATTTACATACTTTTGTTTTACTTACGTTTATTTTAAGCCCCTATTTTTCTGAATAGCGATATAATGGCATCTAATTGTGCTTGTGGGATTGGCAGTTAACAAAACTATATCATCTGCAAATAAAATCATATACATGGACAAAAGCTCTATATCACTATATTTAAGGTCATTCAAGGAAAGATTTTCAAAAACATAATTTATAAAGAATATAAATAATAACGGCGATCGCGGCTCCCATTGCTTTAAACCAATTGTGATATCAAAAAAATCAGAATACGAAATAGAGCCATTGGAATGGCATAATTTTACACAAGACTGCACATCATTGTAAATACATTAAATAATTCTACTCATGTTACAGCTGATGCCTGACTGTATTAGTTTATCCATTGTGCATCGCTATTAACTGTATCAAAGGCTCTCTGGTAATCAAAAAAAGCACACCAGAGTTTTGCCTTTTTACTTAATACCTTTTGAATGATGCATGTAATAGCAATAGGACAGTTTTAGGTTCCCATCGGTGATCAGTACGCACCGGTAATCAGTGTCATGAGTATATATATATATATATTAGTTTTAGACTAGTTGCATTGATATCAGATACATTAAGTCCTCATACAAATATTTTAAATAGCTCTTTTCGTACATTTCTTTCTAAAAATGTTGTTACCATAGTAACCGCTTATTAAAATGTTATGCATAATGATTAGTAATAATTACAATAAGTTGAACAATTTGATTAATTTATGATGAAAAAAGACCTCATTATGATATAAGTTGTATTGGTTTTGAGTAGTTTCCTGAAATGTATGTAGGCATCATGCAATAATATTTTAAGTTTCCATGGAAACAAGAAGTCAATATTGTCACAGAAGAGACAGTTGTCATTTATTTTGAAACTGTTCCATTGTAAAGTAGCTTTTCGAGTTGGCTGCATATATGTATTTTTCAAATATTTCAAACAAACGTTACCATGGCAACCATAATTGAACAATTGTAAAAATGTCTGTTTCAATTTTTATTAAGATTTTATACAAACAAAAATATTTATGTTCAATAATGTTAGGAACAATGTGTTTTTCATACTTTTTCCAAAAAATGGGTGCCATGGTAACGTTTCAATACTACAGATTTAAAAATGCTGTTTTGCAAAATTCATCAAATGATGTTAATACAACAACGTTTTCAAAAGAATTTGACACAGGGCGGATTTTGTTGGTTAGTGAACCTACCCCTTTAACCTGTAATAATTCCAAATTCAGAAAATCCCTGCATTCTGATTGGTTAATCGGAGGCGTTTACACTTGCGTGAACGCCCAATTACATTGATTACGGACTATTTTCGACCTAATTCTAAGGTAAACAATATGATGAACAAATTGGGTACAATATATTCGCAAGCAACACATACATTGTGTAGATCTATTTATTTGCTAGTTCACCACATATTTTAGAAACAAGTTTAGATCGATGAATTATTAGTTACATCGTAATTTATGAGGAAAAAGACTCACTTGACAAACGATGTTGACAATAGTGGACCAGACTTCAAGAATTCCATTGTATTCCTCCTAGTTCTAATTTGATTCAGAATATGTCCCTTCAATAACGAAGCTATTGCTAGCACGTGAAGTTTGTTGTTGACAGATTTATATTATACGACAACAAGCAAACATTACGTTATAAAGCTAAACATTTAATTTAATCCTAGCCATATGATTTCGCGACGTGTTATCAACACACGAATCATCGACTTTTTTTCCGATGCGCGCTCACCCGACATGTTTATATAGCGCGACCTTAAACTGCATTACTAGCTTACTGTTTACACGAAATAACGGATTAGCGTGTAATAGTAATTGCATTTTAACTCAATATCAAATATGGCTCCTATAAGGTCTGAAAATTAGTTTCAAGGTTTTGTTTGGCTGTTCAACCTGGTACTATTTTTGATGATCCTCTATAATTTTGGAAACTAACAACAAAGAATACTCATCCCTCGCAAAGTTAGCAAGCAAATAGCTTGCAATCCCTGCATCTCCTGTCTCTGTAGAGAGACTGTTCAGAGTAGCAGGACGAATGTTTAGACCTGATAGATGTTCATTGAAATATCAAGCCTTTGAGGATCTGATGATGATCAAATCCAAGTTATTTCAAAATACTACTACATATACTAAGTTCCATTCCGAAACGATTTTGATACTAACGGACGGACACAAGGACAGTTTTCTTTGCTTTACAACCATGTAGCTATGATAAAAACTGCTCAGAATGCAATTTACATGATTTTATCTTAAGGTAGCCCACTCCTGAAATTGAAAATTTCCTTATAACTACGATTCTACGATTCCCTGTTATAAGTTAAGAAATAAGTGTCCTCAGTTAGTTTTTGTTGAAAAAAGTATATGTTTGTGTTTTTACTTTTTTGTAAAATTATATTGAGCAGAATAATGCCAAAATATACTTAAAACTATGTCAAATTACCCCACCCACGTTTTTACAATAATAAGGGAACATCAAAAGTTGCCCTTTGAATAGTCAAATACTTTTGAAAACGTTGCTGTGATAAATCCTTTGATAAATTACACAAATTTAAGCTGCAGGATAGTAACTGTAGCCATGGCAACAACAAAATCGTTTTGCAAGAATATGGAACAAAAACATATTTTAGAAATTAGTGAATACATTTGTTGTACAAAGTGTTTAAGAAAACACAACTTTAATTGTTTTTGGTTTTGGTTGCCATGGCAACAGTTTTGATTTTTTTTGAAAAACAACAACATTTATGTATGTATGCACCTATCTTAAAAAGCTACTTCACAATAAAACAGTTTCAACTGAATAATCTTAAAATTAAATGACAAGACTATCTTCTGTGACAAGATTTATTTTTGTTTCCATAGTAACTCAAACTATTGTTACAAAGTCTCAAACATTTAAGTTAACTACTTTCTGAGCACATTAACTTCCTGATTCCTATCCTTAATGACAGTTACCGGGCAGGTAGGCACATGGTAACCATTATTTAACTAGCTCGCGGCTCATCAACTTGTCATATCAGAACGGACCCCTTCCATGATTCCAACCTTCCACTACCTGCTCGGCCACAATAGATTAGACAGTTACATTTATATTGCAGGTGCACATTTATTTTCATAATAATGATTCCTAGTTTACTGGTAGTTTAAATGAATGCAAAATATGCATTAAAAATAAAGTTACTGGAGTAAATATTGACATCAAAACAAATATTGTTTCTTCAATACTTCAAAACATATACATTTGTATTCATTTTTCACTTCCCTGAAGATTTAACATTGTAGGCATGGAAACAACACAATTAGTATGTAATTAATATGAAGCTCACATACGTGTAAAATTGTTATGTGCAACATATTCATTCATGCCAATGTTAACATCAAATTGGATTGACATCAGTATAACGTTAATGTATTACTTTGCTGACTGGAAAAGTACAGAACTAAATGTAAATTTTTAACACCAGATTGGATTGACATCTGTTTGTTTCTAGACTTCAGTTATTCCTTGAAATACTCTGAAATAGAAGGAAATTAATAAGCATACATGTGAAACCTCAACAATAAGACATCATTGGCTCCAGAGAAAGTTGTTTTTTGTTCTGTCAGGCAGTCGGATTATCAAGTTGAAATATAGAAGGAAAATAAAAACAAATGTCATATATATATTACTCAGGTAGTATTACTTGATGTGGTCATAATTCTAGGATATTTAAGAGTGATGTTTTACAGTACATCAACTCAGGAGTTTTAATATTCCTACATGACTGTGTATGTGTAAACATGTAAAGTTAAAGTTAACTATTATAAATACATGTACTAAACATATTTAATTTTGCTTGGAGCTTCACATGATGCAAAAGTCTGGGTTCAATTCCCTGTTCCGGCATTGATTGTTTTATTTGGAGTTTTTAAAAACAGATATATATATAGTTTATAAGCAGAAACATTTATATATATGGTGTATATGCCATAGATTCATGTCCCTTTAGAAGCATTATTAAAGTTATGGCACGTTCATTCACTGCACCGTTTACTTACAATTTGTATTAACTAAAAACAACATTGATTTAAACAATTACAACGTCTGAATCAACATTTGTATATGTTTTGCTATGAAACATGTATTTAATAATCTGATTAATCAGTAAACTTTCTCATTAATTTCACACATTGGAAAATCTGCATCGTTCAGGTTTATAAACGCTTGATGACGTAAACAATATGACGTAATATCATGACGAAATATCATGTTTATCTAGACCTATAAATATAACATCGCTGTGTTTTTATTGCGACTAATTATTTGCTGGCAAAATTACGCTTCACAATGATGCTTTCGATTTTGCCAAAGAACGAAAATGTTGGTATTGATCAAGTTGATGATTGATCTGTTGATTATTGGAAAACATGAAGACGTCATTCATTCAAAGTTTTTATATGTTCACTAACCATGATCTCCGATTGCATCTTTATTGTTGCAGTATCCCCTCTGTTCCGCCAATTCTTCCTCTGTGTCTGAACGATGCGTTTGAGTCTGTTTAACTGTTTTACGCTTTCGAAACCGTGCTATTTTACGGAGGATGTCAACAACGCCAAAAGCGGTCTATGTCGAAGGGAGGTAAATCTTGATGTCGCAAAAGTAAATAATACCGAAATAAGAGTAAATAATAGCGGAATATAATTTATTCTTAAACACATTGGAAACGAATCGCTACAGTAACGCTACAGTTCGTTGTGTAATACCATTTAATAGTTTATTGGGGCGACTTTAACATCGTCCCATCTTTAACAACATCCGCAAACGGGCTGCGCGAAAATATGCGCAGATGACGCATAAACGTCATGAGTGGGCTACCTTATATACATACGAGTATCATAATTGGTAACAGTTGACAGGATGGCGGGATGGCGGGATGGCGTAAAATTGTCGTAGATGACACTATATGCTACTTTAGCAATATGGAATAAAACAATACCAAATGTGCTACATTGTCACATACGACTATGTTATTGATTATAAGTATAAGTCATTGAAATAATTAATGCGTCAGTGATTATGAATTTGTTTACCTATTTCTGTCTTGTAAATATATCCGGCTAAATGTTCACAGCTCGACTGTCAGAGTATATTTATATCCAGTTATTCCTCGATCATTGCTTACATCAATTATAAATATCCTTTTTTTGTTACTGGTACAGAACTGATTATGATACGTTCTCAAGCTGTCATCATTAGAATATAAATCGATTGCCGGTAATGTGTTTTTAAAATGATTATAGATTCTACATGGTTTGATCAATTTTCTTGTGAGTAACCACCTCTCGTTTAACGGATTTCTATCCAAATTAAGATATAGATATTTGGCCTTACGTTTGCCAGCGATGTAGATATTTGGCCTTACGTTTGTCAGAACCGTCAATTTTCTCATTTATAATCAATTAGTCCGTGAACTACATGCTCTGCAAGCACGGTACTGTTTGTTTGCATTAATAAATTGTGCACGTGATATTCCTCATTCTTTGATAAACCACAGACATTGGGTTTTCTAACTGTTGACCTTTTGCAGTATTGGCCGGATTTTCATATCAAGCATTAACTCAGACGTAAACCTGTAACAGTTAAGAAATGGCCTAACCACGTGTTCTAACGACATATTAGTTAACTTGGTCAATTTGAATCGCTAGTTGACTTATACGCTCTGAATTATTTAATTAAGGGAGTGTATCATATCTAATACAAAATGTAAATCAAGGCACAAAAGTGCTGTGGGACCGTATCACTCGTCTTTGTGGCGACGCTGGCAACTTGTTGCATAGATTTGGTTTTGCAACAAAACAGTTTTATACTACCAAAGTATGTGTAAGTCAAATGGTTCGTATGGAATAAATTTAAACAAAACATAAGGCAGAACTGCGAGAAGAATAATAATTAATTGAAACAAGAGGGCCATGATGGAACCCTAAATCGCTCACCTGAGCGCCTGAAAAATTTGCGACTATGGTCCCGTGTTATTACAAATAACAAACACATTTTGATTTCTAGCATGTTAAGAATCACTATAATGAAAATGTATATACATCGGGAAAGTGACCTGCCACCTCGGCAGCCATGTATTTTTAGTGAATCACACAAATGAACAATCTTGGAAGAGGGTTAACCAAGGTCTTTCGTTTTTGACAATAATATTTTTGAGGTTTCAATTATAAAACATATATATCAGTTTCTCTTTCAGACTAATACACTCATGGATACATAGCCATTGGCATAATACAAAATACCAATGACACACAACAGACACTCTGTTATTACATTTAGTGATGTCTTTAGCAACAGTCATATTTATCTCTCCATATCAATAATAAGGGGGCCATACAAATATTAGCGCATGTTATGGCCGAATAAAAGGTATGTGTGATTCAGGTTATATGTTGAAATATGTTAGGGTTGGTAGGTTGGACAAAATGTTATTGTATTTTAAAACTCTATTAGGACATTTAGGAAATGATAATGTTTTATTAGATTAATGTTGACCGTTGTACATACTTATACTGTAATGGGAAATTGAATAAAACATGTCTTACTTCCTTCTTAAAGTAAATTTTAATTTAGTAATGGAATTATCAGTTGCAGAAAATACTTTCAGAATAATTGAACACAATTAGATTCGGCGAGCAAAATCTAGGGTAGGTCGGGTTACCTGAACCAAATTTTGTTTCTATTTTGACCTAACAACATACAATGTCACAAGCTTATGTAATAACACGCTTAGCTGATGTTACTTGTGGTTTACCGAGTACTTTTCAGAAAGTAGTTTTGCAAGGCCATCATGACCACTCCATGTTACAGGAAGTTTCAACTGACACCTGAAAACCACATTTATTTTCATATAAGTCAACTAAAGCGCAAACGTTATCATTTACTACTTTATAAAAATTAAGTATTTTCGATATTGAAGAGAAAATGTCACGCACTGAAATCAAAACTGAAACTGTTTGTTTGATATTACTAACACGTTTCTGTAAACTTGACACATCCATTTCCTCATTGTGTGCAGCATATCGAGTGTTCAGCGCAAGACTATCCTAACTCATATGTAGTTATGTCGGTAAATAGCCATACATGGCTAATGTTATTTATTAATGTAAGTATCCGACAATAATTAAATTTTTATTTGACTTGACTCGAGGAGTTAGTCTTGCACTGAACCTTCGATATTGTTCGCCAAACACATTTGTTCCCAAGGCTTTAAAATATGATACTAATATTCAGACCAATTGCACAATTATGTATTTATTAATGTAAACCATAAATTATTTTTACGGAGCAAAAAGCTTAATGAACTTTTTCCAAAGAGCATTAACAACTATAAACGCATTTTTAAAAATTATATTCATTGCAAAATATGCAAAACTTACATATACTGAAACGAAAAAGAAAGTGTGCACTTGGTTAGAGGGAATTTTGTTACACTTTTTACAAATTTGGTATCAAAATGTGCAAAAATGTATTGACAACACGATGTTTTACTTTTAAGTGAAATTTGATAATTATCAGAACATTGTTTTACGTGTGAATAACGTAGGGGTGAAAAGTAAAAGTTGCAGATTTGTAATGTTTTGTAACTGCTTTTTTGCCTTCGGATATTTGTCAAGTTACGTGACAATTAATCAGTATCTGTTGTGGCCTCCTCGTCTACGGATCAACGCAAGTATTCTAGATCGCATGGACCTGACGTAACGTCTTATGACGTCGGAGGGAATGGCGTTCCATTCATGAATTAAGGCTGCACACAAGTCATTGATATTGTTGATAACATGGTTTTTCCTTGCTCTCCGACCAAGCAAATCCCATAAATGTTCAATGGGATTCATATCCGGAGAGCAAGCCGGCCAAGGCAAGACGTTAACGTTATTTCTAGCGAGATAATTCCTGGTAAGTATAGCAGTATGTGGCGTTGCGTTATCATGCATTAAACAACCAAGGTTCTGTTGTAGGAAAGGAATAACAACTGGGCGCAAAACTTGGTCAACATAACCTTGGGCATTTAAATTACCATGAATAACAACAAGGTCTGTTTTCCTACCGCCCATAATACCTCCCCAGACCATTATACTACCCCCTCCAAAACGATCTCGCTCTAATATACAGTTCTGGTCAAAACGTTCTCCTTTACGTCTAAATACCCGAACTCCACCGTCAGCAGTGCTAAGGTTAAATCGCGACTCATCACTAAAGAGCACCCTAGACCACATGACACGGTTCCAACGGAGATGACGGCGGGCCAAGACCAGTCTGAGAGCACGATGTCTGTTATTAAGGATCAGGCCTACATAAGGCCTCCTAGCCCTTAACGGGTTTGCATTGGCCCGCAGTCGGTTTAGAACCGTATCCCTACATACGCCAAGCTCTCGCGCAGTGCTTGTAGCGGTTTTGAACCGATGACGTAAGTGCGTCAACGTCATATGTCTATCCTGACGTGCCGTTGTCACCTTCGGTCTACCGGATCGTGGACGATCTCTAACGCTTCCATTCTGATGGTAACGCCGTCGGAGTTTTATTATGGTATTTCTATGGCAGTTAAACTGCCTAGCGACGTCAGCAACGCTGACGCCGGCCGCGAGTTGCAGAAGTGCCTGAATTCGTTCGTTTTCTTGAAGCCGTGGCATCTTGTTTACGAGTGAAATTCAAAAGTGAACTGTGATTTATTATTGCATAACAAGTAAAGATATCGGTCAGGGTCAACCTGTTCCTGTACACACGTTGCACGGGTAGCACGAGCGAAAAGTTGCATAATAGCCTGCTGTCAATTTGAAAGCCGTCTATGCGCTTAAATATAGGGTAAATGGGTGTAATGTGTAAAGGGTTATTTTCTTTACTTATGATGACAAATCCGTATATCTAAACTTTGTAACAATGAAGTTATGCCCAATATAAAAGTGCACACTTTCTTTTTCGTGTTAGTATACTTACAGAATAGCTCCACAATAACTTGATTGATATTAATGACAACAGGCAGAGAGAATAAGTTGTAACATGGAAATCTAACTGATAAATACGCCTCAATGATAAGCACGATCATATATAATGCACTAAGAAGTTCCTGTCATCAACATTCTATCATATATTAGTGCAAATTTGAATTAACCAAATACATTCTAATAAAGTATCTACATTTTGAACAATATACATACATTATACGCAATTGTTTAATTATTAAATCATTGTCACTTACCAAGATATTCTTGTTGTGGGTGGGGTATTTTCCAAGTTATTATTACTTGTAGTATTACTTGCCATCGAAACATTTACAGAAATCGTCTTCAAACCCATTTTAACTCAACAGAAACAGCTTACTACATCACGAACCACTTTAGCACGCAGTCACTTCTCAAACTTTCGTTTTCTTGAATCATTTTTGATATTACTTCGTTTGGTAAATTTGGCACTACTATGTTGGGTGAACTTTTGATGTGGACGTTTTGAACGTGTTCCTGGTATTCAGTCTTTTTGTGTTTCGAAAACGGGAACCATTGATGTTTGCCTGTCTAAGTGATACCGTACATAAATGTGAAGCATATTTAAATAGGCCATGTTTGACAAAATGTCTCATAAATGCGGTTCACACTGATGTTATATGTTTATTCATTGTTATTAGAACGAAGAAAACTTATATTCAATTTTTTCCGTAACACTTTTATCTTTATTTTATTTATTTAAATATCTCCAAGTTGTCATACCTCGGTATCTGCTCTCTTCCATTCTCCCCTCTCACACATTTCTCCACTTCCTTACGTTAATCCATCGCTATCAGTTGTAAGCTGGAAAATCTCAAACGAAGGTTTAACTTATACCGTGCCCCGCTATTCAGGCGCAGACAAAGTTGTTGTAAATGTATTCGACATGGCGGAACTCGGAGGTTATCTGACGTTTAAAATCGGTCATATGTGTTATATTACACAGGGTGTCGGCAAACGTATTTATACCTTCGGCGAAGTTCAAATATAGCATTTACCATACAACAAAGACGATTTGAGTTATTTTGCAAAACATGTATATATTGAACACGTTTTGATTGGTCCTTTATAAGTTTAGGCTCAATTATGGTTGGCTCGGAAACGATGTTGTATGGCTTTTTACAATAACGTTTAATAACTAAATTTGAACGGGCTTACGATGGGATAACGAATAAAGATCATGCACAATGAAATAATCGAAAAAAGGAAATAGACTGACATATATCAAGCTCTTTAATAAAATAATAAAAATATGTTTTATCCGGCGAAGATCTTGTGGGTAAAATACATCGTCTACTAATTGTCCCCAGATATATCAACAGAGCTTATAAACGTTTCGAGTCTCTCAGATTCTTCTTAAACATCTTTTTTATGTCCTCTTCCAGCATGCAAATAACCAATAAGCTTAGCGTTTGCTAAATTTAGAATGTATATGGATGCCTTGCTCAATCTGATAAACAATTTCATTTGCATTGAAATGAGCTGAATACCGTGGTGGTATATAAATAGAACAAGCAATGTTTATCAACATATGAACTAAAGGGTTTCACCCACATAACACTAGAATCATGTTTTTCCAACAAAATCAATACCTGGATACAAAGACTTCAGAATAGACAAAGCCCACCATGTCCCGTTTATAACGCTTACTCAAACTGTTAGGTCTGAGAATTTTAAATCCTTCAGCATTTTTTTAAAATTCCTATGAAGATTTTTGAAATGTTTCAGAGAAAAATATGAATTTAACATTTGTCACAATAATAGAGAAATCATCACCCGCATCATCACCATTTAAACCCTTGGTGTTCCAAGAATCAATTGTTAAGGTCAGTACATTGGTTATGTGACGTAAATTGTCACCCGCTGTTAAAGCTTTCTGCTAGGACAAATTCTATAAAATAGCTAAAATGTATCGTGGTATAAGTTTATTAAACTTATTTTTCAGAAATATTATTTGAGATATCGTACACATAAGCATGATATAATCTCACTTAGAATCACTAACGAATGTCCATGATGTTATTTGTCACTATACAAACATCATATACAATCTCATTTTCACCAAACGTGACTCAACGTTGATACTTATTTTAGCAATACTTCGAGGTGTCGTATTGTCGCCCGGTTTTCGGGATTATCTGTCGCAAACGACGTGTGTACAATTTACATGTACACTGTTACAACAACCAGAAAATGGCATCTAAGTCAAAAACCGAAAAATCCCACGACAATGGGACACCACGATGGTTTGCTTAATCTCGCGTCGTGAACTTACTTTTCTTTTAAGTTTAATTTTCGATGTGACAATTAAGAAAGACATCCGACAATTAAGACGATATTTATCGTTCAAAACGCTAGCAAGGATAATTGCTCTCATATGAATTGAACTCTTCTGACAGATTGAACACAATATAATTTCGCATTGTCGGGTTTGCATAAAAACGAGACTAATTGTGGCTCGAAAAGGATTCCGTAATCTTTACATCGATATTTGTTTTGTGTTTATATTCAGTGAGTGGTTCAACTAAAGAAGATGACTTTAAATACAGTGACGACTACATACCACCAGAACACGACATAAATGGTATATATACATACACACACATATTGTGTAGTATTTTATATCCTAGTATGCTGTAAACATCGTATAGAGTGTTTATTTATTACAAACATTAATTAGTGTTATATTACTATTGACAATAGGAAACAGATATATGAATATATATCACACTCACTCAACACAACTAATAAATGTGCACTTTATTAATGTCTACAATAATTTTATACATTGGCCGATTGCTACATGTTGATCATGATTCTCGGGTCGGATTTATCGATTTAAAAACATGGTGCATTGGGTCAATGTAGGCACACGCGCTATTAGACTCTTGCCAATCGTTAAGTGGGAGTTGTAGTACTAATTCTGTTCGCATCATCACATTTACTGATTCTATTTGTTCAATATGTGGATTTCTGACATGAAATTAATAAAATATTATGCCGGTTTCTACGCTATATTTGTTTAAAATTTCAGTAAGACCAGGCTAATATATTTAGTTTAAACATATACTGAGCAAATGTAGAAACGTCCCACCATATTCAAAGAAAGATTGCCAGAAATATATAAGGTTGGTGGTACTTAGACCTGTACAGAAAATGATGTTTATTGATTTGTGAATCCATATTAGTTAACTAATTTTGCTGGGATGAAAAGTTTTCGAGTGAGATAATAGCAAAGTCGGTAGGGGTCAAAATATTTTTTAAAGAAAAGTTGTTTTTTAAAAATGTTTAGGGATTAATGATTTCTCTCCCTAAAAAGTCTTAATTGTATCCATGATGATTAATATCGTGTGTGGCCACCATTTGCTCGAATACACGCCATAATTCTTCGGCGCATGGACGTGACGTAACGCACAATTAGTGCGTAAGGCAGATTCCTCCACTCTTGCTGTAAAGCCTGTGTCAGATCTCGAATGTTGTCAATTTGGTGTTTGACCCTCGCCTCACGACCCAGCTCATCCCATATGTGCTCTATCGAGTTGAGGTCAGGCGAAACCGCAGGCCATGGAAGTACGGTGACATTGTTTCGAGCCAGGTATTGAGTTGTGAGTCTGGCTGTGTGCGGGCAGGTATAGTCTTGCTGCAGTGTTACACCAGGGCCGTGGCGGCGAATGAAAGGCATTGCATGAGGAGTTAGCACATCAATAAGGTAACGCTGTGCATTGAGGTTGCCCTGTATGACTACTAGCTCAGTCGTACGGTTACCCATGATCCCACCCCATACCATTACACCCCCACCATCGAACCTGTCCCTCTCAACAACACAACAATCTGCCAATCTCTCGTTTTTACGCCTGTAGATGCGTAGCCTACCATCTGCATGGCTGAGTGTGAACCGAGATTCGTCAGTAAAGAGAACTCGGTTCCAATCAGCCCGCCTCCAATTCAAATGATGTCGTGACCACAATAACCTAGCACCACGGTGACGTCGCGTCATTAGTTGACCGATATATGGGCGTCGTGATTGGCTGAGCGTTGCATCGCAAGTGATTACGGATGGTCTGCGATGACACACCGTATCTCCTAGCCGTTACGGTGGCTGTCAACCTACCCTGACGCAAGTGCGTTAACGTGATGTAGCGATCAATTCTGGCGGTGGTGACACGGGGTTGACCAGGGCGGGGACGATCGCGAACAGTCCCAGTATGTTGGTACCGGGTTGCAAGCCTCTGTATGGTCTTACTATAGCAGCCAAACCTGCGGGCGACGGCACTGGCCGTCATTTCCGCCTGAAGCATTCCAAAAGCCTGATTTCTTTCAACTTCAGACAAGCGTGGCATGATGAAAAGAGTGAACAAGTAAAACTTTTTTCAATTTTTGGATTAGCCTGTGTCGCAAGTATCGTACGTCGTTGACTGAATTAATTGATCGAGCACGTATATAACGCGCACGTGCATTAAGTGAAAATTGAGGTTCCGGTTGGTGAACGGTGTTCACGTGTTACATTTGGTATCAACCTTACACAGGTGTATTTACAAATTACCAGTGTATCGCATGTTCATTTACTGAACGTGTAACATAAACATAGCCGAAGATATGTCTGTTCAAAAAGTGGGGCGTTTCTACATTTGCTCAGTATATGTATTTGTCTAAAACGTCCTGTAACATATAGTAAATACAAGATTACAAAGTGCATGTAATAGTCAAGTGGATATAATTGGACGCTAAAGATTATCATATTTTTACCTGCACACTTTCAAGTTTTGTTAAGTGTATATGTATATTGTAGATTATTTCAATCAATTTCGCAAGAAGATGTTAAAAAAATATATTTATTTGCTAAACATTGTCCGATATAAATATATTTATTCTAAATTCTAACTTATGTTCTTTGAAAATTGTTGTTAGTTTAATTATCTACGAGCTATATAATTCACAGATCCAGATGAATGGCCTGATGGTTCTTATACTCTGTTTATGTCAAAGTATGGTTGTCCAATTGGTAGATGGAACAGAGGATACATATCCTTTACATGGCGGACACCACACATCATGTTATCACATAAACACAAGACTGACTGCGACAATTATAATATAACAGCAGATGTAAAAAGCACTAAATGTCGTCGTTTATTATCTCATGAAACACCACCAACATATAGTTATATGTCTGGACCATATTCAGAGTACTTTAAATTTATGTCAAAGAATTCACAATATGGAAACTAAAATCACAAACGAGGAAAGCAAATGGCCTCAGGCATACTTTAGTTTGTTTGGTACAGATTCTGGATGTCCACAAGGTATTGATATATAACAAATTTGATTTCTTTGATATAAATATAAATAATATATATTTGTTATATAATTAATATTTTATGAGATAGATGGTTTTCATTTAGACATATCCTGGAGTACTTTGCTATTTTCTTTTACAATGCAAATATTTTTACTGATCTTTATGAAGTAACTTAGACCAGTAATGATATAATAATGTTCAATTCAAGAATTGCATTATATGTTTGCTGTGTGCCTTCTACTTTCGTTTCCCATAATATGATACGCCTTTAATTGACTTTAATTGACCTAAACCACTATGTCTACTGTATATTTGTATACTATTATATTATAATCCAAGGCTAGAGATTGTTTTTAACCACAATTCCTTCATTGACAGGATTTCACGATGAATACCGTCCTTTGATATTGCCTCCCGTCGACACATGGACAGATAATGGATTTCTTCCTTATTTCGCCGTAAATAAAGATCACAATGAAAGTAAGTTGAAGCGCAAATATTATGCCCAGCTTCCTGTTCAATTAAGGGAGTATTTTTGTTTGCATCAATTCATGTTTTTGCTTTCTCTTATAAACCCAACTATCTTCATACGATAAGCATATTATCACGTCGTCCTGGTTGTTTCCATTTGTTTATTTTTCACATTAATTATTGTATTGTAAATGATTGCTTCTAATGCCAAGGAAAATAACTGCTTCGAGAAAATTGAATGTCGGGACATAAGAAATGTCACATGACAAATAAAAATGCTGAAATATGAAATTGTCTGCTTCAATTCGTATCAAAAAAGAGTTTAACATTCCACATGTTTATAATCTCATTTCGATATAAACTCAGTCTTACGAAAATTAGCCATTTAATGTCGCCGGCAATTGTGACCGCGACGTTATCTTATAAAGACCTCGCATTTCAAAACAGTTGCTTATGCTCAAATGTAAAGGCCTTTGGAAATATTTACAATCTGCAGAACGAATGTTTGTTCCGACAAATATATGACACACGGAACCATCGGCGGTCACTGAAACCCCAATTTCGTCAGAAAGCTTTCCTGATGTATAACGCGTATCTAGAGTACTGTAGACCGAAATATGGTAAAATGAATGCTTACATTTTAACATTTTCGGCCATTTTATCGGTAAAGATAATGCAATCATTCTTTACTTCATGGATTTGGCTTTTATCAATGATTTATTGTCCTTGTGGTGATGGTGACTGGTGAAGCTAGTATGGTATAATTAAAACAGTCACACATGTTTTTCGAAAAAGGGCTTTATTTCTTAAAGCCGAAACATTGTTAGACATTATGTACCAATATAAGCTTGAATAAGAACATATATGGGCAAGAACTTATATATTACCGCCAAATTGAAATCACTACGAATTCGAACATTGAATGCATTTAGAACTTCGCAAGTATTAGACAATAAAAGCAATTTTGCCTTTTCTGTATTCATTATATTTCAAGTATCCATATAAAAGTACTTTACATAACATTTATGCTTTTAGACAGACAGATGGTAATAATTGAAAAGGGAACTATGTAGTGTACGAGTCTTTACTTAATTATGAATGTGAAGTTAATTGTGTAACATAGAGAAATGATACTGCTCACAATTTGTATACCTGATATAGTAGTACCTACTTACAGCAAATATATATTGTTCCAATTCGCAATAGTACCACTATTTAAGTATTATTTTATAATCTACGATGCCTAATTTATGGGACGACACCTAGCCTAGACTCAACAATCTAACGGTTGTTTCGCATCGTTTTGCTAACTTAGACAAATTTCGTTGTTTATGACACGACTGACCGTCAACTTTCTACACAAACCGTCATGATTTATAAAAGTTATGGTCTGCAAAACTGCTCAAACTAGGTGAGTATTTATACGTGCGTTCTAGAAGCAAAAGCGTGAGTGATATTGGATTGCATGAATGTGCATGTTCATGTATTGCTGATATACACATTATACAAATAAATATATATGTTTGCATTTCCCCGTCACACGTGTGGCTAGTAGATTAGAACACATGTCCCGTAGAACAGAGTTGTTTATGTATAATATTGTTAGACACATATTCTTAATAGGTACGTACTTAATTATATACAAAACAAACAGTTTATTTTATGTTTCAATATATCTAAATGGTAGGAAAAGCCTATGAAAGTTGATTTGCATTGGTATTTATCTATTTCCCACGTGTCTCAATACTTGATGCAAATATTGTGTGTTGTCTTTACACTGGAAACTAATGCCATTGTTTTATGTGGCCTTCAAAGGTTTATCAAATTTAATCGAAGTAGGAACTATCCGTCGTGAAGTTGGTCTTTCAGTAGGGACACAGATAAAAGGGAGAATACTTGTCATCCTAGATGAAGAAATACATTTCAGATCTTAGAAACTATCGATCAGCTCATTATAATTTACGGGATAAGAAAGTTTTTAGTCGGATAGTTAAGTCGTGTACTTTACTGCATTTATACTGACTGACATATACAGCTAAATAGCCATTATTGGCTGTAGGAATGTTCAGCTTTGAAAGGTAGTTAAAATTGACACAGTTTTGTATTTAGACACTCATATTTTTGCTTTTGACAAACTGACTTTTATTGATCAAATGTTTTAACATGTTTAATTTGACATACTTTACTTCTCTGAAATGAGGGTCTAATCTACGGGACAATTTCTTTTAATTTACGAGGAGTAATATTGGACCAGAGTCATATTCTCACTACGTTTTTAAAATAGAAAATGTCTCATTAAGTTATTTATATGGGCATAAAGGGTGTGCGTGACAGAAATTGTTGTACTTTTATTGCATTTATTTAGATTTGTGTTAAAGCTAAGAAGCAGAAACTTCAAAATACTGAAACTATAAAATGTTATTTGTTGCGTCTCGTATTCTTTTTTCCTACGTTACGATGCATGCAAACCTTTGAAATCGATTGATTCATACAAGTTAGTTTCCCTGCTAACATGCTACAAACTGTCCATGGAATGAAAGTGGTATATAATTTGATTTAATTGATTTGACAATGGGGTAGGGTTTATTGTAATAGTGCCCTTTGAAATCTTATAGTGACACCTGTTTAATCCTATAAAATGTACTTTACTTTGGAGTGACTTTTAAACAATTTCAGAATTAGACATATAAGAGACAATCTCAATCAATGCTGAATATAAAACTAACAAAATCGAACTTTGTAATAAGCGATTTAACATGTTTTTACGTGAGCCTGAGTCTATAACCTCCGAATACTAATTTGAGAATGTTTGCAACAACGTCATCGATCTTCTCTAGATCACAAATAGACATTTGTAGCCCGAAATTGGATGTGATAGTGGACATCGGAGTACAGACAAAGTGTGGTAGTCATGTCATCATTATGAATTTTTTTGTTAAAATAACAATCATATCGCTGTTTGTTTCTCGTATTTATTCAGCACTTTTACATTCAATCTGAATCAGAACTGCTGACCCAAATATCTCTGGGAAATTTGGGTATCTTTTTTACGAAGAAAATCATTATAAGCTCGTGGTTCTCCCTGACCAATTCGGCAAGTGGTTGCCTAGGTGGCGGAGCCACAGCCTCCTTGTCCGTGGATTCCAAAAGTTGAGGAAGCGCTGCCAGTGCTTCGGCACGCATGTTCCTGTGTTGTGGTTCCAGCCTCGGTGATGGACCATAATACGAAAATAAAGTATACTGTTTTAAGCATAGATTTACTAATAGTTCGAAAACATTGACAATTACAATTGAAATTTGATGTCAATTTGCAATCATTTCATGGTCCAAGTTGTGGCACTGCAATCCAAACATGAGAAACATAAATGGCGTTTGCGCCTTTAAATCAATTGTACGTTACACTTTTGAGAAACACCCTGTTATGGACATATTCCGATGTCCACACCAGACCTCGGATGTCCGTTGCACATGTCTAATGACAACAGAAACTATGTCATCATGTCAAACTCAATATCGTGCACATGTGTATTCGGCGATGACATACGACATGTTCTTGTTTAATTAATTTGAAAATCAATGAAATAAATCAAATTCTTCCAGATCAGGAAATATGTATTAGTGGCGGCAGTGGTTACATTTAACAACCAGATAAAGGAATTGCTGTGAAGAGTTGGAAGATAATGGCTAAATTAATATTTTCAGCAAGTTCTTGATTATTTACAAAGTTTTCTTTTTATTTCATTTTCAAAGCAATAGTCACATTTAGAGAATGTGTGCGCGATGTACCGAATGCAATCAATGATAATCACTTCAGAACAAATAATTCGCTATTCATTCTTCTTAAGGTATGTATGGTACATTGTATATTATGTATATATATTTTATTATGTAATATATTAATTGTTCATTATTTAACGGTTTTTGTTGATTTTTATGGTTATACTTCATAAGAAAAATTCAAATCGATGACCCAGCGAACTTAATCCACAAATAAAGTTTAAGTGTATAATATACTAAGTGATATCGACATTGTACAGACTAATCATTAAGAATGTAATAATTTCATGATTTGGTTTGATCCATTTTATTCCAGCACGAAGATCTTCCATGTCCTGAAATTGCAAACTACGACGTTTGGCCTGAGTTTATTTCACTTGCCCCTTTGCACAGTTCAACCTTAAACACAACACGTTTGTTCCAATTATGTTTTTATCCACCGACTACAGGTAAGTCGCACAGTGGATATATCAAATCTCAATTTATTTCCTTTTGATCAATTTTCAATGTGATGCCCATCCGGTCCAAGTGATGCTATAAATACCGGCTTGTGTAACACATGTAAACGACCGCACATACAGCGGGATGGCATTCGTTATTCATAAATGTGTATGACAGAATGTGCTGTATTATTACACAAACCCATGATTATTCGACAGTCGTATTTGCAACAAAGAAATGTATAAATGAGGATAGGATAGAGGATATAATTAAGGATAGAAACACGATAAGCCAAAACTTATCTAACTGAAGGCTGTCTGACAACTATATAGTTACACAATCACAATCCTACTTACACAAACATGTTACAAATCATTGTTCTGATAGTAATCATTCAAACATTCATTGATCAAACAACAGAAACAACTACACAGAAAACCAGCAGTTAACGTGAATTACCTCAATAAATTTGACTTTTACTATATAATACTATTTCATATACAACGGAATACTTGATAACGAAATAATGTTTCGTAAAAATACGCCATATTGGCGCAATGGCAAGACATTTAGTAAACATAAAATTGTTTCGTAAAATCGCACAATAAGTGTCGGATGTCACTCTAGACTCCCTACAATTGAATTGTTGGTACATGTATCACGTTAAATTCTTCTCGTCTACTATTCTTAGAAGTAGTCAGTTCTTACACAGAAAATACGTTGTTGATTAATGAAATATGTAAATGAAAGTAGGCTGCTTGGGTATTCACAAAACATCTTAGAGTAAAATATTTCTTATGAATGCTAGAATTTTCTCAAATATGACAACATACATAAACTCTGTGAAATTAACTTTATTACACTGCAATCAGCTTTCTAAAAGTCGAATAGAGAAGGCTAACAAGGATGTGTTTCGAGTCTTATGATAGGATTATATGTGGTGTTAAGGACGGCTGAGTATTGTTTTTGACATATCCATAAGATGATATGACAACGTACAGCAGAATGTGATCGTAGGAAAGCTATATCGAATGTTGCCAAAAATACGACTGTCACCTGTATTAGTGATGTGAAAGCATTTTTATTGTTAAGTAATTATAATGCATATAACGCTTCTATTGGATGACATGGGGTCTTGAATATTTCACCATGGAGCCTATCAAAATCATTCATGTTAATACTTGAGTGCATAGATTGTAGGATTAAATGGATATATTATAATTTAAAATACTGCAATCAATTTCTACCATTTACAGCCATTGTTGCATGATTTATGCAGCACTTTTGAGTGTTGCCATTATGTACATGTACCTACACATACTCGTTTATTGTATTATATATCATGATGTGTACCTTTTACATAGTACGCTACCTGCTTTATTTTCTCTATATCTTTTCATCAGTCCCTTGAAACTCTTGATCTTGGAAAAATATATTGACGTATACGAATTATGGCGGTAGCATATGTCCATGGCTGACAACAATTAAGGAGCATAGAAATCAATGACCAGTCTCTTGTGATAAAACACTCAAGACTGAAGTCAGGAATATAAACAAATATATATTTTCTATGAGAAGATAAAATGTGCAATGCAATGGTAACACATAATTTACACTTCTGACTTGATTTAATCTGTTTTATATCAAAATAGGAGACATAGATATGATACAAGACTGACAACATGTTTATCTACCATTTAAAACTTTAATGTTGGCCGATTGTTCAACTGTTAAGTCGTGACTTAGCTTCCTTGATACAAACACATGTCGATTATATTTCGAATGGCTTAGTCCGCATGTGTACATGTACAGCTGAACTAGAGAACGCTTAAACCTTCGTATAAGTTTCGCTGATAGCGATGGATTACATGTGTTTTGTAATTTAAACCTAGGTCCCTTTTAACATTAAGGAATTGTAGAAATATTGACGAGGAAGTGTGGTGGACGACAACCAGCGGTATATGGCAAAGTGTTACAAAAACAGTTAAATTTTAAGTTTTATTAATTCTACTTACAATGATTCAAAACAAAATAGTATTAATGTTAAGCGCATTGGTTTGACATTTTATTGATAATGAGTGCATATTTTAACATGCTTCATTTTTTACATTTTGTATTAAATGTGAAACAATCGCTTAACTAATGTCAATGAATTCATAACGAATATGTCGGTTAAGCGAAGTAGTCACGTTCAATCATCAAATTTTACGCACATGTAACTGGTTTCTATTTATATTTTGTTTTATTTCCCATTTCATATCAGCTGTCTGCTGATGACTTACCTTTTGATTTGGCAGTATTTTATATTTGATAAGACTAAAAACAAAATATGTTTGTGGTTTACAGAGTATACTTTGTACTTTGTGGGAAAACACAGGGACGAGATATCTAACGACAATGCTGATATATAGTTCCTAACCTTAAGTTCATAGCTTAGATATTTCTAAGACGCTTCAAGAATACCACTCACGTATATAAGTCTTTTACTGTTAGCTAAGAGTTTTCTAAAAAAATTGCGAAATACCTTACAATTAATCAAAGATGCTTTATGAATACCGCCCCAGACTGGTCTCTTTATGTGTTGCGTGCCAGTATACCATGCACGTTGTTTTCTGGGGATTGGGTTGCATTTGATGTTTATCTATCTATACATTTGAAAAGAACGTTCAAGTTGTTTGACCGACTTCTCATAGGTTTAGAGAGTGTTGCCATTAGCATATATTTCCGTTTTATTGTAAGTGTAAATATTATGATCAATAATTGATAAAAGTAAGAAATAATACCAGTCAAAGATTGGAACTCCGGGATACTCCAGATACAACATTTCGTCAAGGTTCCATTAGACCTTTACATAACAGACTATACAGTACATTAACTTGTATATAGTCGCTTTGCAGATGTCCCATTATGTGGTAATACATCTTTACTATACATGATATGTTTCATTCTTTGTGAAATAGTACAAAATTGGCACAAAAAATAAATAAATATAGATAGTATTGTTATGTCACTGTTATACGTATAATGTGTTTATAAAAAGTCAAATTGTATTACCTTGCAGATTACGAGTACAGCGGCGGTAAGTATTATCATGCTTCTAAAATGTCACACATTAACATAATTACATCTTCTTGGTAATATAAATAGTTGTGTTCAGTAACAAAAAAATGTGTCAAGAGACAATGTATTCATGCACCAATGACACGTTTAATTAACTAAATAGAACACGCAGAAGAAAAACCTTTATATACACATATTATTACAATGTTAGGTATTGTAACATGTAACCGAATATACAAATGACTATCATGTGTATTACATTGTCATCATTGTCATCATTATCATCCAGCTTGAAAGAAATAATACCAGTCAAAGATTGGAACTCCGGGATACTCCAGATACAACATTTCGTCAAGGTTCCATTAGACCTTTACATAACAGACTATCCAGTACATTAACTTGTATATAGTCGCTTTGCAGATGTCCCATTATGTGGTAATACATCTTTACTATACATGATATGTTTCATTCTCTGTGAAATAGTACAAAATTGGCACAAAAAATAAATAAATATAGATAGTATTGTTATGTCACTGTTATACGTATAATGTGTTTATAAAAAGTCAAATTGTATTACCTTGCAGATTACGATTACAGCGGCGGTAAGTATTATCATGCTTCTAAAATGTCACACATTAACATACTTACATCTTCTCGGTAATATAAATAGTTGTGTTCAGTAAAAAAAAAATGTGTCAAGAGACAATGTATTCATGCACCAATGACACTTTTAATTAACTAAATATAACACGCAGAAGAAAAACCTTTATATACACATATTATTACAATGTTAGGTATTGTAACATGTAACCGAATATACAAATGACTATCATGTGTATTACATTGTCCTCATTGTCATCATTATCATCCAGCTTGAAAGAAATAATACCAGTCAAAGATTGGAACTCCGGGATACTCCAGATACAACATTTCGGCAAGGTTCCATTAGACCTTTACATAACAGACTATCCAGTACATTAACTTGTATATAGTCGCTTTGCAGATACCCATTATGTGGTAAAACATCTTTACTATACATGATGTGTTTCATTCTCTGTGAAATAGTACAAAATTGGCACAAAAAATAAATAAATATAGATAGTATTGTTATGTCACTGTTATACGTATAATGTGTTTATAAAAAGTCAAATTGTATTACCTTGCAGATTACGAGTACAGTGACGGTAAGTATTATCATGCTTCTAAAATGCCACACATTAACATAATTACATCTTCTCTGTAATATAAATAGTTGTGTTCAGTAAAATAAAAATGTGTCAAGAGACAATGTATTCATGCACCAATGACACTTTTAATTAACTAAATATAACACGCAGAAGAAAAACCTTTATATACACATATTATTACAATGTTAGGTATTGTAACATGTAACCGAATATACAAATGACTATCATGTGTATTACATTGTCCTCATTGTCATCATTATCATCCAGCTTGAAGGAAATAATACCAGTCAAAGATTGGAACTCCGGGATACTCCAGATACAACATTTCGTCAAGGTTCCATTAGACCTTTACATAACAGACTATCCAGTACATTAACTTGTATATAGTCGCTTTGTAGATGTCTCATTATGTGGTAATACATCTTTACTATACATGATATGTTTCATTCTCTGTGAAATAGTACAAAATTGGCACAAAAAATAAATAAATATAGATAGTATTGTTATGTCACTGTTATACGTATAATGTGTTTATAAAAGTCAAATTGTATTACCTTGCAGATTACGAGTACAGCGACGGTAAGTATTATCATGCTTCTAAAATGTCACACATTAACATAATTACATCTTCTCGGTAATATAAATAGTTGTGTTCAGTAAAATAAAAATGTGTCAAGAGACAATGTATTCATGCACCAATGACACTTTTAATTAACTAAATATAACACGCAGAAGAAAAAACTTTACATACACATATTATTACAATGTTAGGTATTGTAACATGTAACCGAATATACAAATGACTATCATGTGTATTACATTGTCATCATTGTCATCATTATCATCCAGCTTGAAAGAAATAATACCAGACAAAGATTGGAACTCCGGGATACTCCAGATACAACATTTCGGCAAGGTTCCATTAGACCTTTACATAACAGACTATCCAGTACATTAACTTGTATATAGTCGCTTTGCAGATACCCATTATGTGGTAAAACATCTTTACTATACATGATATGTTTCATTCTCTGTGAAATAGTACAAAATTGGCACAAAAAATAAATAAATATAGATAGTATTGTTATGTCACTGTTATACGTATAATGTGTTTATAAAAGTCAAATTGTATTACCTTGCAGATTACGAGTACAGCGACGGTAAGTATTATCATGCTTCTAAAATGTCACACATTAACATAATTACATCTTCTCGGTAATATAAATAGTTGTGTTCAGTAAAATAAAAATGTGTCAAGGGACAATGTATTCAAGCACCAATGACACTTTTAATTAACTAAATATAACACGCAGAAGAAAAACCTTTACATACACATATTATTACAATGTTAGGTATTGTAACATGTAACCGAATATACAAATGACTATCATGTGTATTACATTGTCATCATTGTCATCATTATCATCCAGCTTGAAAGAAATAATACCAGACAAAGGTTGGAACTCCGGGATACTCCAGATACAACATTTCGGCAAGGTTCCATTAGACCTTTACATAACAGACTATCCAGTACATTAACTTGTATATAGTCGCTTTGCAGATACCCATTATGTGGTAAAACATCTTTACTATACATGATATGTTTCATTCTCTGTGAAATAGTACAAAATTGGCACAAAAAATAAATAAATATAGATAGTATTGGTATGTCATTGTTATACGTATAATGTGTTTATAAAAAGTCAAATTGTATTACCTTGCAGATTACGAGTACAGCGACGGTAAGTATTATCATGCTCCTAAAATGTCACACATTAACATTATTACATCTTCTCGGTAATATAAATAGTTGTGTTCAGTAAAAATAAAAATGTGTCAAGAGACAATGTATTCATGCACCAATGACACTTTTAATTAACTAAATATAACACGCAGAAGAAAAACCTTTATATACACATTATTACAATGTTAGGTATTGTAACATGTAACCGAATATACAAATGACTATCATGTGTATTACATTGTCATCATTATCATCCAGCTTGAAAGAAGCATAGCTTGACGATTTCAATATGAAATCGACGGTTATTTTCCAATAATATTCTTATTTTGGCGATGTTGAATAAAGGTGGTATAGTATTGGTGGATAGTGTTGTATCACCAATTCTAGGCCGCGCAAGTTTAAGAACATCGATGAAACAATGAAGTTTGCACTGCCCATTTAAATGCCAATACAGTATATACGTCGATCATTTCTATTACCACTGACAGGGACTGACTTAAGCATTCTTTGCAGATGGTAAATTAATCAATTTTATTAAACCCCGAAAGTTACTTGAAGTCCCAATAAGGGTCGTTAATACTAGTGTCCAATCAAATTTCAGAAGATTCAACATCAATACAAAACGTAGTTATTTCTTACCTTATCGAACTGTCAATTTAATCTAGCGAAATAAAAATATGTTTTGTTGCCGAGGTTGAGTTTGACCTCATCAATACTTGTGTTCAGATGAATATTAATTTCGCACACGGAATGTCACGGTAGTACAACGCAATGTACTGAAATCGCGACAAGGTCAAACATGACGTAAGCATCAGCCAATGAGCGTAAATGTGTGTTTATACAAAAACATGTACAGTTGCTGCAGTTAAAATGGATGTTAATTACCTGTATTGAGTATTCAAGTGTTACCATTAGATTATTTATTGGAGTTTTAATGGAATCCCAACGAGCGACAGAAGGGAGAAATTCCATGAAAAAAAAAAAAATCTATGAGTCACTTATTGTTCATCAATTATGTAATCCTATCTTACGCCAATCAATGTTTATAGGACATATCCCTTATATTCAATAAACTATCCCTCATTGTAGAATATAGATTGGCGACTATACCTGGTGAACTATTTGGGCCCGACAACTTTTACTTTTTCTGTACAAGGGGTGCTCTGCTGTCTTTTTATATGAGATAATAAGTTATTTGAATCCCGGTAGCGCCATTGAACGAATTTTCGTATTCCTCAAAACATGACGTTATTACTTTATTATAAGACAGTTAGAAAGTTTTATTTTAGATTATGGAGGAATATATAATTGTATTAAAAGCTCATAATAAATGGAGCTTTGTTATGTACACATTGCAGTGATTTTGAGAAATCTCAAAGGTAACGAGTCTTGATGTGCATTTTAAACGACAGGTAGTGGAGAATTGATTATTTAAAACATACATGAATTGTAGTGAGTTTCTTGATTTTTGGTCACGTGATACTGCTAAACAATAACAAATACACTTTTTTATATGTGCCATTTTAGCTTCAGTCACTTTGTTCATAGAAAGAAGTGTTCGTATTTTACAAGCTGGAACAGAGGATATAGAAGAACGTTCTGGTATGTGTCTACATGTACGCAGTACTTGATTTGTATACATGCCTTGAAGCGACATGCCAGGTTGTCTCTTCTCTGATGGATACATGGTAGTCTCATGCAACTGGAAATGAATTTCAATTGGATACAACATGACTGCGTGGGACTCCTCCATTTATTTTGTCTTGATCTGTCAATGAAAGTTTTGACTATGAATGCAGCCCTCTATCTCATATCTTATTTAATGTTAGTTTGATAATAGTGTGTTGCTGAACCGACAATAACCGGTTGAATTAATCAAGACTAACGTAAAATATTTCTATTTCCTTCACTTGAAATTTTGCCAAATCAAAGTTCTTCAGTGACAACAAAATTAATATTATGTGTCAGTGCTTGTTTTTGAGTTGTTTGCGATGCGTTAGAAGATATACACATTCCAAATGTATATCCTACCAGATGTATAGGTATAGTATGGTGGCATATTACTGCCTCCAGTTAGCATGATAGCGTTCGCGAATTGTTTCGTGTTAACCACTTAATTATTATGATAATTATCTAGCTATCTAGTTAATATTCGTGATAAATTTTCGGTAAAATAAATATCATACAACTAGAAACAGGCTTGAAAGTGCCCAGAACTGCCACCTCTTACCTTTTTATGATGTATTACACTAGATTTAAGTAGTAACACGAATCTTATCTAGTTGACCACTTATTATGTTACTTTTTGACCGACATCTCAGAAAGTGTATACATTGACCAGATATCAGAACAGCTACGGTGATCGCATAACGAACACATACGCCGAACTAAAAATTTTTTTTTCTTTGTTAAATATGTAATGCAAGTTTTTTTACCCAATTGACGTCATCAACGTAACACTTACCGTCTACATTTACCTGAGTGCCGGATATTCCATCCGTACCCGAAGTTAGCGAACATTTCTTGTTCTTGCATACCTTTTTTAAGAAATAAAGGACAGCATTAAATAAAACGACTTACTTTTAAAGGTATTTTTTCTTATAGTTACGCATTATTTTACAAATTCATTTAAATTCTTATACGATCGTACATTGTACGTGACGTCATTACGGGACGTCATCAGCTTTAGACTCCTTCTATAACGGGGTAGAATAGATAGAGTTTTCCAGCAGCGGTGTACACGCGGCAAATCCCAGTCATATTTATATGTATAGATGACTTACTTATCGTAGTGTTCAGTTAAATTACTTATATTCAATTTTTCACAGAAGGAAGAGTTGACATCGACCATACTGTGTTTTGCTCTGAAAACTCTACGTGCTGGATACTTATTGATATGGGAAGAAGTCTTATGATTGACGTAGGGAACCATTATGCATTTTACGTTGGTAAATATATGGAATTCTATTAACCAGCATTTAGATTTTCCCCTCAGTTGTAATTGCAGTCAACTTGTAAACTCTTGTGCTGTAAGATAAATACGGAATAGTTGACACATGCAAACGTACGTAATAAAATTATTACGTTATATCTGAATTATGTATGAGTCAGTAATTGACGCAATATTCAATACTAGCACGACTCCAGCAGATACCAAAACATACATATTTATAAGAAACGTAATATTGCGTGTTTGGATAACTCTGGACTGTGCAAAGTGAAAACATAATTATGTCTGTTCTGAAAATGATTAATACTGTATAGTATCGAACAACAATGACATACGTATGTTTTAATTCAGTCTTTATAGCGGTTATGTGTGTGGTTACCTAGATGTTAAATCGATTTGAACCCCAAGTAATTTACTGCCAGTTCCAAAGTTATAAATTGCTGTGTTGTTACATGTATTATTCATTTATAGTTTAGATGTAAATGTATGTTGAGTTCCCTTTTCCCAAGTGCAGTTTTTTCACTTGACATAATATTCATGTTTTTGCCCCTCCTCTTTCGGCCTATTATTGCTGACTTTCTTGACTTGTTCTGTGATATATTCCATCATTTCAACTTAACCCTTGTCGCCCCCCTAAATTGCCCTTAGTAGCGTTTTATGATCAACCAGACCATTCATTGTACCCCTATTCCCTTCCAAGTCTACCCTTGCACCTCTCCATTGCCTAATGTGTGTGTGGTAGACTTTTCTTTTCCCTGAGCTATGTGTGGGAAGGCATTGTTTGGTGTATGTGACGTTCCATGTAACAACTTAATCTCTTTTTCAGATGACAAATATTCAATTATTCAAGCTGGGAATGACAAATGGGAATTGATCAGATATGGTGGTGAGATATTACCTATGTTTTATGAATTGTTAAGGTAAGTTTGCTTCATTTGTCATTACAGCTTTATAGATTTATACCACATAACATAAAACTATTGAAGACACACCGGTATCCGTTACTTTAAATATTTAAGAGGCATTCTCTGTTATTATCAAAGAAAATACAGTGTCCCCGTAGTAATAGCAATCGTATCACCCCTATAGAGGCATTCTCAGTTATTATCAAAGACAATACATTGTCCCCGTAGTAATAGTAATCGTATCACCACTATACAGGCATTCTCTGTTATTATCAAATAAAATACAGTGTCCCCCGTAGTAATAGTAATCGTATCACCACTATACAGGCATTCTCTGTTATTATCAAATAAAATACAGTGTCCCCCGTAGTAATGATAATCGTACCACCACTATAGAGGCATTCTCTGTTATTATCAAATAAAATACAGTGTCCCCCGTAGTAATAGTAATCGTACCACCACTATAGAGGCATTCTCTGTTATTATCAAATAAAATACAGTGTCCCCCGTAGTAATAGTAATCGTACCACCACTATAGAGGCATTCTCTGTTATTGTCAAATAAAATACAGTGTCCCCCGTAGTAATAGTAATCGTATCACCACTATAGAGGCATTCTCTGTTATTATCAAAGAAAATACATTGTCCACGTAGTAATGGTAATCGTATCACCACTATACAGGCATTCTCTGTTATTATCAAATAAAATACAGTGTCCCCCGTAGTAATAGTAATCGTATCACCACTATAGAGGCATTCTCTGTTATTATCAAATAAAACACATTGTCCCCGTAGTAATAGTAATCGTATCACCACTATACAGGCATTCTCTGTTATTATCAAATAAAATACAGTGTCCCCCGTAGTAATAGTAATCGTATCACCACTATAGAGGCATTCTCTGTTATTATCAAATAAAATACAGTGTCCCCCGTAGTAATGATAATCGTACCACCACTATAGAGGCATTCTCTGTTATTATCAAATAAAATACAGTGTCCCCCGTAGTAATAGTAATCGTACCACCACTATAGAGGCATTCTCTGTTATTATCAAATAAAATACAGTGTCCCCGTAGTAATGGTAATCGTATCACCACTATAGAGGCATTCTCTGTTATTATCAAAGATAATACAGTGTCCCCCGTAGTAATAGTAATCGTACCACCACTATAGAGGCATTCTCTGTTATTATCAAATAAAATACAGTGTCCCCCGTAGTAATAGTAATCGTATCACCACTATAGAGGCATTCTCTGTTATTATCAAATAAAATACAGTGTCCCCCGTAGTAATGATAATCGTACCACCACTATAGAGGCATTCTCTGTTATTATCAAATAAAATACAGTGTCCCCCGTAGTAATAGTAATCGTACCACCACTATAGAGGCATTCTCTGTTATTATCAAATAAAATACAGTGTCCCCGTAGTAATGGTAATCGTATCACCACTATAGAGGCATTCTCTGTTATTATCAAAGAAAATACAGTGTCCCTGTAGTAATGGTAATCGTATTACCACTATACACAGTTTCAATTAATCGATTAATTGTCGCCTAAGATTTGCGCCCCGTACCGGACGTGACGTAATGCGAGGATAAAAATATTTACAAAACGGTCAATGCTGCTTACTTACGCTACACATCAACAAAAGATTATGCGTTGTGCAAATTTATTAATGTTTTCGTACATAAATCGGACATTTATTTATTCTTATCAAAATATCAATATTTTTATGAAGTTAAAGTAGAGCTATGCAGAAAGTATAAGGTTGCAATATATTAAAGTGTTTGCATTAACAGCATTCAACAAATCATAGGTAACGAATTAACGCTGCACACGAGGGAGCGTATTTTTTTCACATACTCGCGGTTAGTTTTCTATAAATTCTCGGATTTTCACAACAAGAACATATGTACCATATATTTAACTTACCCCAGTGTAAAAAGCAATCTTTTAAGATGACAAATCCTCAAAATATATGTGGTTTATATTAAAAGTTATTCCATAAACGGTGATCAAACAATCCCAGTTAAAGAAATTTTCGGAGCATTAATGCTTCATAACTTTTTCCAAACAAGTCAGTAATTTTCCGCTTCAATTTTTGATATTTTCATCGAAGTCTAATTGTACTAATACACTGTTATGTCAATTAAATATTTTTAAAAGGCTGCTGTGAAGAACAATCAAGGCTTACGTAATTGAAAAATGTGTAAAGATCAACTAAACACATGATGTAGATCACGCCAGCATGTCATGTTGTGTGTACGCAAGTCGTCTATTTTCCCCAGCACAAGCGTGTGCAAAATATAAATTAAGTAGGTCAGATCAAGGTCTGTATTGTCTGTGAGACAAGGGTTTTGGCATAAATTTAATTCTGAACATGAATTAACAATCAAAAATGTTAAAAATGGAAAATCTTTGAAGTATAGACAGTTGCAATCTCATTGTGTTTATTACAAATTGAGATCACAGACTGATACATGTATGACCTAATCATTTCAATTAACAAAGGCACTAATTCTATCAAACAGGAAATCGCAATATGAATTAACACATATAATAAATATCTCCTGGGGTTTTATGACTCTTGTGTTTTTTTACAGCTGACACATAGGGCAATTTTCAATTACAGTAGTGACCAGCAGAACTAATCTGCCGAGGGCGTGGTTTATGAATTGCAAAACAATAGGCATCCACCAATCAAATTAATTAAAATACAAGAAAAGTAATTAACAACGGTCAATTATCAATTCATTCGATCATACTTGTTTAAACATTGAAACTAAATGGCCAGCCAGCCACGAACGACGTCTAAAAATAATGTATGGATTATAGAGCTATGTCCCGTTTTCAGAAGAGATTCTTTTAAAAGTAACTATAAACAATATTTATTTAATGTGAGTAGGAATAACCAAACAGACAGTGAGTTTCATATTTTATTTTGACATTAATATATTGTTTTAGACAGTGCGTCTGCTGATAATATCGTATCGATGCGCCATATCGGGCGTAGCGCATTTGTGGTATTTAGGTCTTTGGCTATATCCATGTTCTTTCATATGACGGTCCATGACTGAAATGACGAAAAACTATGTATGGTTCTTCTTCAGACATGCGTAGGATTTCACATTAACATCAAAATACGGTATTCCAAGTCCATATTAACGACTGAGTTTGTGAAATAAAAATTCCCAGAAAGTCGCAAAAAATATGTGGCAAACAAACATTGAGCATTTAAGTAAAGCAATTTCGCAAAATCCATGCGGTATAAGTTTTTTATAAATCTCCTAAAACAAATACATCCTAAAACAAATTACATCTGTAACATACCTTATCTTTCATTCCATCGCAGAAAAATTGGTTATGTCGCCATTTCGCGCTCTGAATTTTACCGTTATAGTAATTGTTTATCCTCTGACGACGTCATCGAAGGGCAGATAATTCTATTAACGGTACAATTGGAATGGTGTATGGAGGCATTTTTGACAGATTGAGAGTTAAAATGTAAACTTCAGATGCACAAAGGAAAAATAATCGTACGTAATTACTTTGACGAAATAACATTATATTTGACAGAAACTATATTATACTAATCAAACCGGCTTAAGAAAATGAATTGCATATGAATCAAATTTGAGAACTTGATAGTTTGACTACATGTATTTTTTCAAGTATTTCAAGTAAAGTTAAATTGCCTAGTATAGATAACATTAACACAGTCATGGCATCATCATTATATTATACACACATGGTGTTCATTAAACCACAAAATATCGAAATTGCACGTCTTTCGTTTTTCAAAATCGAAATAAATTTGTTTTAAAAATCGTTGCTAACGGATCTTCGAATAATTAAGATAATAATACAACCTTACCGTCATTTTGTATTTGTTGTATATTTCTAAAATATAACCCATGTTTAATGTTTACTTGATCTTGACCATTGTATATACTCGTATACTTCACATTCCAGTTAGCATTTCTTAGGTAGCCACGAAACCAGCTTACGTTTTTGATACAAGTATATATCCAATCTTGAGAAATAATGTTGACGAGGCTTCCTAAAAATAATCTTCCTCTCATAAATAAACCATGATTATCTCGTGAAACTTGTGGTATAATACGATAACTTTCCATTACTTAAGTATTGGAGTGTAGTCAATACAAAATGAGTAGCTGATCATGTGTAAAAGTACCAAGCCATGGCCATTTCCCCTTGACACCTGGTAAGGCATCATGTCTTCAGACTCCTCTGCGATTAGCTTTTTGTCACCCAGTCAATCTATGGTACCACATAACGTGGTAATAACACTGACCAGTTACATGTATGCGACATTAGACTATAAATGTTGTATAAATTGAGAAAAAAAATACAGTCAAACTTGCTGATGCGACCACATGGCTTATGATGCCATTTGCAGTAAGCGGCCACTATGAAACCCCCCCCCCCCCGACAACTTCGCTAAATATATTTTAGCTTTGCTATGTTTTCAGTCATCGTTTTACTTCAAACTACCGCTCATTCATAATTGACAAATTTCATTTATTTGTAGTCGACGTGTCTTGCGTACGAATCGACAATAAACAACTGCATATTGACATCCAGTTAAAGGTGTTGAGTAGAGACCTGTTTGTTTTCCGATGATTTCCCCTCCTCGGTGACCAATCAAATGTCAAGGCTTTATCACGTGTATAAATAATAAAACTGTTTGTTTTTACATTGTACTTTTAAAATGTTAAAGCACAATTTAAGTAGAAATGTATGTATAGTAGCAGACTAGAAAATATTGAAACCCGATATCTTATCTGGAACCAAGCTTTGTATTAAAATACCGTTTCATCAAGAGATCACTTTCTGTCTGACCCTTGGGCGGTATCTTAATACAAGATTGACTGTACGTTCAAACATTTCTGAACCAACCAACGTCTCAACCAACGTCAATAATGATGCCAATCTGCCCGGCTAGCTCAGTTGGCAGACCGCTAGACTGTCATCCGGCAGAACTAATTTTGGTTTTCTGGTTGGGCAGATCATAATCTTCCGTGACATTGGCCACAGACATGTCCTCCACATGTGGAGAAGTTTTCAATTGCTTGCGGAATAGCAATTTGGTACTGTTTGGTAATGAATTCCAGGAAAACTGCTGAAATATCATTGAAATACGGTTTGAAAACAAATGAAAAAACCAGCGAATATTACGGATGGTACTTCTTCGCTCGTCTAAAATGAAAACGAACTATCCAAAAACGTAATAAATGAACGGAATGTAATTCAAGAATAATCGATTAATGAAATTTAGTGTTTGTCTTCCAAACTTTAGGAGTAAACTGACTTTAAATGCAAATTACTATGAAATGTTACCGCATCGAAACAATATTATCATAAATTTTGTTAGCACCCTAAATACCACAAACTATCAAAACTGTGACTACGACGATAATCTGTATTTTTATAATAGCATCTATTATTTTCATAATTCTATAAAAAACATAAATATACGACCTGCCGCAATAATTTTATCAAGAAGTTTAAAGATATAAACATTAAAAATCGATATTTTTCAACAAACTATGTGTTATAAATTATATGGTAATTTCGAAAAAGGACGACTTCATCTTTACTATATTTTATCCATATTAATAACATGGTATTAATAATTTTACAAGGCAATGCTTATTTAACAAAATTATGATCTTGTTACCAATACTTTTTTCGCATTCGACAATACTTAGACTTAATGTTAAATCACTCAAACTAATTTGATAAAAATGTTCTTCGCTCTAAAGGTTTTGAGTACTGAGCTAAGCATGATAAGTTAAGCAATACACATGCAATATATACTGAACCAAACAAGATGCTTATTTCATTTCAACCCTAGGTAGGGGTCTGATTTGAAATTCTGACACCAGCAACGTATATGACCACCGCGTGCATTGATGACGGCTTGGCAGCCACGTCGCATTGAGTTGACAAGCTTGTTGATATCATATAGAGAGATGCGTCCCAAAGCCCATCAACGATACTATGTAGATTTGGGCGTCGCAGTAGACGTCCATCAAGATTATTCCAAAAATGTTCTATCTGATTGAAACCCGGACTTTTTGAGGACCAGTTGCCTACAACATCGATGTTGTTAGTTTTTAAAAACCGAATGTTATCACGAGCGACGTGGGCTTTAGCGTTGTCTTGCTGAAATGTTGAAATGACGCCATGCTTTTGTAGGATAGGGACAACGTGAAGCGCTAGGATATTCTCCATGTATAGGCTTTTCCCAAAACTAGGTAGTCTCCCTTGAAAAGTTGTCGTTCCTGAGGCCGTTATACGCATGCGCAAGTGTTTAGTAAACTTCCGGGGACTATTGATACGTTAATCCGTTAATCAATATATCAATAACAAAGCGATTAAGAGATGAAATCAGCGAAGAAATCATTGAAATATTGTTGTGTTTGTAAGGGAATCTACCGTGGAAAAGTTATCGATGGAAAAACTGTTACTCTTCACTCGATTTCCCGCCCTAATACCATCTCCATGATCACGCGTTTTCACTCAACTTGTTTTTAAACCACTATAAATCCATTTTTTTTCGTAAAATTCGGACATTCTAATTTATTCTTATGAAAAGATCGCTCTCACCTCAAGCTAAAGCATGTAAAAAATTGGGTTACTATATAAAGTATTTGCATAAACTGCATTTAAAACATCATAGGTAGCGATTTTACGCTGCACTCGCGGTAATTTCTTCACATACTTGTGGCAAGTTTCCAATAAATGTTCGTTTTTTTATAATAAGTACCGTAATTTTAACTTACACTAATGCAAAGAGCAATCTTGTAAGATGTTAATTCCACCAAAAATATATGGTTAATAATAAAAGTTAATCCATAAACGGCGATCAAACAGTCCATTTCCAGAAAATTTTCAGAGCACGATTGCGTCATAACTATTTCTAAAAATGTCGGTCATTTTCCGAAAATGACCGCTTCAGTTTGGATATTTTCATTTAGTTTAATTGTACTAATACACTTCCTTGTAAACTATTTATTTCAAAAGAATGCTGCGAAAAACAATTATAAAAGATACAGAAAATTATAATTTGAGATACACATGCACTTTGTGTATTTCTAAAATAATTGTGGTGAAATTGGGTTTATAATTTCTTATGGGATTGTTTGATGGCTTTTTTGGAATAACTTTCAATATTAACCACATGATTTTAATTAGGATTTAACATCTTAAAAGGCTGATTTTTACAATGGGGTAAGTTTAATCCACTTTATAACTACTAAATGAGTCATTCTTGCACGCTTCGATAATTTTCGCTATCTCCGCCATTATTGACCCGACGCTAATAGTCCCCGGAAGTACTGAAGAAGTAATCGGGGGAAGTAAGCGGTGATTTACTAAGGGAGACTACCTAGTTTTGGGAAAGGACTATAGAGGAGCATTTAAATTACAATCAGTGACCACAATTTGGGTCCGATATCCATAACCAATAACGGCCCAGACCATTACGGACACTCCGCCACCGAAACGATCCCTCTGCATTATGCAACAGCCTGCATAACGTTCGTTCCTACGTCGGTAGACTCTCACTCAGCCATCGATCCTGGACAAAGCAAACCTTGATTCGTCGGAGAAAATATTCGTTCGCTAATTCCGGGCTATGTGAGTACCGAGGTTGACGGACGCTTTAGGATTTGCAGTGAGAACGAGATTTGGTAGATGCTGGTTCAAGATATAGCGGTGTTGATCTGGCGTAGTTACACGTGGTATACCGCTCCCTGGTAAGTCGTCGGTACTTCCGGTCTGCGCGAATCGCCGCCTGAGACTCCTAAATGTTTGTACAGATGGCAAACCTTGTGCTGCCACCTCTTTATTTATTTTTTGAATCCGTGGCATAGAAATTCAGTAGTCAAATCTTATATTTTGAATGTTTTTTAATTATTTCTTGACTAAAGTCGTCTAATGCAATATATTGAAGTGAATTTTTTTTCTACATATGGACAAATCCGTGCGTACACGTGGAAATGCATTTTTGGCCGATTAAGCTGACCTTGTTTTACATCAGGTTGACCAATAAGTGCAATGTCAATACATACTACTGCATGTACAGGTTTATACTAATACAAGTCATAATTAACCTTGAAATGTTTAGATGTATTTTACGAAAGTTTCTTTTTTGGTTCAGTAAACAATCAGGTTATTGAACTTTTGTAATATATATACTCGAGGACAAAAGAAACGCCTCATGTATATTTTGCATATAAAATCCATTACCCACAACAAATGCGTGTAAATCGTAAAAACATTTTTCCATAATTCAGCTTGTCCAAACATGAACGCCCGATACAACGTTGTTTATTTAACCGCTTCATGTGTTATCTGTGCACGGGTATATCGGGGCTCGAGCCCGGACTTTTTTTAATACTTTCTTTGCTATGTGTTTACTGTCCAATGTGTTCATTGAACGATTTACAATCATATGCACTGAACATTTGTCATAAGTTGCTAAAAATGCCACGTTTGAATTTTGAAAATCGGAATAGAATGTTAGGCCTCTTATGCTTGCATTTCACAGAGTGATATTGCAACTCGGTTTAATGTTAGCAGATCTACTATTGTGTGTCGTGTGCGACGATATAGGGCTACTGGGACAGTTATGGATATCCCTCGTTCCGGTGCACCAAGGGCAACCATCCCCAGCCAAGACGTATACATTTGTCAACGTCATCTGCGTGAACGCTTTTTAACCGCACAATCAACAAGCGTGAGAATCGTAGGAACGCGAGGCGGTCTCAAGACGTCCTCGAGTGTATCAGATTCGCTGTCATCGACCATATCGCGGTTACTTACTATCTGAACGTCATCGCAGAGCTAGACGTGATTGGCATAGTGTCTTGTTCATTGACGAATCACGCTTCAATTTGTATCACACTGATGGCCGGGCACGTGTCTACCGTCGACGGGGTGAACGTTTCAACGCGAACACAGTAATGGAGATTGATCGACTTGGAAGGGGGAAGTGTGATGGTGCGGGCGCCATTAACCCCAACTTCCGATCAGAACTCATTGTTAATGAGGCCAATGTAAACGCTTGACGGTACATCGACGAAGTTTTGCGGCCTGTTGTATTTCAGCTGATGCAACGACAACGTGACCATCTGACGTTTCAGCAAGACAACGCCCGTCCACACATTGCAAGAATTACAATGGACTTCATACGTACGAACAACGTGACTCTTTCTCGATTGGCCTTTCAAATCACCGGATTTAGATCCAATCGAACATCTTTGGGATGAATTTTGGTCGCCGTGTCCGTCAACATTATCAGCCCTACAGACGTTAAATGGACATGCGGACGCATTAAGGAAGGAATGAGCTCGTATTCCGATACGTGTCATAAGGCGTTTGTGGCAGTCAGTGCCTTCCAGAATAAGGAAATGCATTCAGAATGCTGGTGGACATACACGTTACTCAAGTCCTCAAAACAACTTGACACCTCTTTGATATAAACGTTGTATCTGTACTAATGCTATTGTCAAAAGCGACCAATCGCCTGTGAAATTCATACTTGTATATTACTAGTTTTATATCATTGAAAGTATTAGCATTACCAGGTTTGAATGTTCAGTTTGTTCTAAGGTCAGGCGTTCAAACTGTCCTTGGGTTATGTATGACATATGTGTATTGCAGGTATTCCTGCTGTATGTCTTCATGTTAACCCCCTATTGTTCCATAAATTTTGAAAACAGTTATACTGCAACTGGTACTTCCTAAACTGATTTTGAAATGTAATGTGTTCTGTTTATGTAAGACATTAATGAATGTTACTTTTATCAAACAATTAATTGTAAATCTCAAAATATTGTCCAACCCAAATCTATAATATGTTTGGTCATGTAAGCTGAAACACACAGACATTTAACTGTAAAGTTTTAAGAATCGACATTTCTGCTTGCTGTTGTCTGGAATATGTATGCAAAGTCCTTGGGTCTATAAATCTCTCTTCTAAAGTCAATAGAGTTGTGTACTTTTAGTAAAACGTGTACAGTGTATATATCTGCAGTATACATACTACAGTAGTAACAGTCCGACCTCAATTAAAAATATAAACTAACATCAACGTCTCACCTAAATCTGATATCAATACGATGTTGACATGTTGTCATGGCTCGGCATTATCACTGAAGTGAGCGTAGGATTGTTCAATAATCATGAATGAAATGCACTTAACATTCGTGGCATAACTTTACAAAATAAACCGATCACAAAAAAGTGGTGGCGTACTAAGAAATGTAATTGCACGATCTATGACGTGGATCTTTATGTATGTGTTCGGAGGTATAGTGAAAAATACGCTGTCTAACTATAATATTCCTACTTTTATTTAGCGCATTAAGGCATAAAGGCATCTTCAAACAGTCTATACATATGTGGTTTGTTATGCATGGGTTTTCACATCACACTTGTAGCTGATAAACATCTTACGTGGTCATGTTCAACCGGACAGAACGAACATTTATGCAGGTGCGCAAGTTGCGGCGTCCGGCGGTAAGCTTCACGTGTATGCTCCTTTCTTACTCTTATGTTGGACTTATACAGTATAGGTTACAACTTGGGACCATTTTCTCTCTTATGACAGTCTAAGTTTGGTGTACGTGGTTAGACTTAGGGTTCTCTATGAAACGCACAGTTGGTTTCGAAAGGTTTTAAAGAGCAATTGTAAATAAAAACTATGTCAACAATTTTTCCATTACTTGTAAATGTTGCATAGAAATGTTCATAAAAATATTATATTTCATTATCCAGTATTTTAAAATTGTGTAACTCTTAATAAACAAAGGTAGTATCCGGTTTGAGTGCCACATGTCATGGGTAAATGCCTGGCTGTGTCATGCCTAAGATATGAAAAAATGGTACTTAATACTCCCTTACTTGGCACTCAGTATATTTAGGATCTAACAGGGGATAATTTAACCCCGATTAGTACATGTTACTGGATATTATGTTGGTTGCACACTAACTTTGTAGTTCAAGGACATGAAAATAAAATAGCAAATTTGATAAACCTCTTGTCTGAAATCAAAGACGATTACAGTCTGAATTTTACTCCCACTGAACTCTGACGGTTTTTAAGGTTCATTGTGATACGCAATTGATATACTGTAAGGGAATGTAACAAGTGTTGGTCTCGAAACGAGACACTCATGTCGACTTCTTTTACAATAAGATATTTCCCTGGGTAACATGCGTGACATCTGAAATTCGGATTCTTTCACACTTCATTACTAGTTCTTGACGTTAGGAGTATAGTACATAACTTATGTCTTTACGCGGTTAACGTACAAATAGTACGTGTTCGGTTTTAACCATGCAGGTCACGTGATGTGTAATTGCATCGCGTGATATATATGTCAATATATAGAGATGTTGCGCGAGAAAATACAAGTTATACGGTTGACTTCAATACGTCCACTTTCTTTAACTCAAACTATCATAAGGTATTATTCAGGTTCGAAGATTGTGTCCGTACTATGGGGAAAACATATATATATCTCAACTAAATACTATTACTATTAGTATTTGATTATAATACGAATGTTTTTCATTATATGTAGTACATGCTTGGATTAAGTCCGCGTATCCTGTATTTTGGGGAATGCTATCAGTTTTGACTGAGCGGCATGTGCCGGGCACACATTTCCCTCACACGGCTGTCATTCCAATGATAAATACGCGATGGAGATTATCATATGAATCTACCATCAAAGCATGTCAGATCAAATGATCATTGCTACCAAAGTATATAAAGTCAAATTTTGTACAATGTATTGTACGCATATGTATTGTATATAGTACATGTATCAAACAAATGCGACCCCTCCAATAAATAGTGAAGTTTTGCCAGCAGCACACGAGTGTTTGTTATTTGTACATGAGTTAGTCAAGACTGACACATTCACTATTCACATTCCTAATTTCAATTCATGGACAGCTTGGATTGTCGTGTCGGATAATATCTAACTTTCTCGTTATATCATGAACTCGACAATCCGTCCAATATTTTCCTCGGTTGACAACTATCACGTAGTTGCACAAATCTTACAATTTACCTAAATGAGTAATGCACTCGTGAAGTAACGGTATAGTTCGCCGGCGTTAACTTGACCTTTGTTTACAAGCAATCGTGCAATGTAAACATACCTAGATAGGTAAATCAGCTTATCACAAGGTTAATTGTATAATTCATATCCTCGTAGTATAGACGTTTATGACTATAAGCGCTGTATCCTAGTGGTAAGTACCTGGGTTATTTGATGTGCAAGTTTTGAGCCTCAGCACTGGTATGTTTATTTCTAAATCATATAATATAATATTTTACAGTAAAGTAAATCGTAATTTCCCTGTAAATAATCATTGAGTCTGTTTTCAGTGGTCAGGTTAACGCCGGCGCACTATACAAGTACCATAATTGTATTTACTCGAATGTGATTGTTCTATCTTATCGGCTCGGAGGAGTGTACATTTTGTCTCCATTTGCTCCATAAATGAACATAATAAGCACATATAGGCCCGTATTCAAAAACCTACAATCCACTCGTACTCAACTTACAATCGCCCAAGTGACGCTCGAGTGTAGCTGGAGTGATGGTCGAGTTAGTGTCGGTCAAGTTAATATTTGGTATTCACAAACCACACTCACACTCGACCCACTGGAGTAGCTAACGGTCAATGTATACGTAGTTTTCATTGTCTAATGATTGAAATAATTGCTGTAGCATGGGTAACCCAACAAGTATTGTGTAAATAAATGGACTGAAGAAATCAGATGATAATTTTGATAATAATATTTTTCAACATTTTATATGAAAAATTAATATCCTGCTCATACGGATTTAAACTGCATGGTTAACATTCTCATTGCTATTTACAGCCATGGAAATGTCAGGAAAATACTGCGGGTTTAGATCTAACAGCTACATGTAGCCAACCTAACACTTATCTGCGTTATGATCATTGATCATCCAAAAATACACGAAACTGACTAAGTGTAACCACATTTCATAGACTTAAAGTAAATAAGCACTTCAAAATGTCGTATTTATTTTCGTTTAAGATGTATATGCTTTACGCGGAGGTAACTCTTGATTTACTTTCTGTGAATTTCTTCAAATTTTAACTCAAAGTTATTTCCTAAAATTAAAAACACATCCTCGAGCTGGATATTTTTGATACTCTCTGTGCCTGCATGAATACATGATAAATAATATTTGTTTTAAAACCACATTAACATGCCAGTTTCGACCAACTTCAGAGAATGCCTCTTACGTATAATTAGTGGGTCTTGTGCAATATATACGATAAAATGCTTTGACTATTTTCGCCGAGTGTGAGATTAAAATGCAACTATCCACCTTCAACATGAGATGTTGTAGCAGTTGGGAGCAGTCCTACTAACATGGCTTTGCCATTTGCATATCAGCGTTGGGTACACAAATCAAATCTTACGTTAACCACTAAACCAATTTCTCTCCAACCGAACAACGTTTGAAACATTGACGCGGATTAGTTAACCTTTCATTAAGGCCTGTATATTTGTTTACCAAAACTTAAACATAAATTGTTTATTGTAAGGATTTTCTTGCTCCGAGGCAAAGTAATGAAGACACTTATTGCAATGGTGTTAAGTTTGTAAACAAAACATTTTGATCAGATGCGTTATTATTATTACTGTTAACATGACAAGGTTGTATGACAACCCGATGAATATAACATTGTTTGTCATAACTGCATCTGAAAGTAGATCTATTGTATATTTCAAGATTTATCTAGTTAGTAGTGTTGCAATTCAACCCCCACAGAAAATTGTCCGGCATTAGAACTAAGAATACTTTCTTGGTTTATGGACCAGTCACGAGCATAATATTATTTTTAACAGACAAATGATTATGTAACAAGTTCATTAACATGAATGCGTAATTTCCCGAAGGTATTGAAACATACTGGTTATGACTAATCACATTACGGGATTATTTTTATCCAATCACCTACGCAGTGATCTCCCCTCACTGGTATCGGAGTTACATTAATGTAGCGTAATCGAGAGACCGGCTATTGTAACATCTCACCATTTGTTTATGTTGCACAGCAAATCTTAACCTTTAATATGCAACAATTGTGCTTCAGAGGAGCCAACACACTCGTTGGAAGATACATCAAAGTCATCGTACCAGGTACAAAGGGAAGCCAGATGTTACAGTTATATGTTTATGTTAAACGTAAGGTTTTACATATTGTATCTTATGTTAGCGCTGTACGTTCTGATTTTGAAGAATAAATTGATGTCACTCAAATTTCAAACTAAATATCATATATATCAATAGTGGGTCCAAATGTTGATGGTATATTAATATTATCCTACACTAATTAGAACATTTTCCACAGACTATCAAATCAAAGTACTCAATGTATTGTTAGTAGGTTTTTTGGCAGATGTCAAACTCAGTTGAAATTAACAGTAAACAAGTTCACTACAACAAAAATGACACATTATGAAAAGAAAATCATCAAACGGTAAGCAATGAACACAACATGTAGAACCTGATTGATGACCTTCAATTCGTTTAAAATTCGTTAGTAATTAATGATTAATAAAGGGTGCTGAAGTCGTTTTTATATCTAGACGTTTCTGGATGCAAATACACTTTATCTGTAGCAAATTCACTTGCACACAGACAACAAAAATGGAAAAAATATTTGTGCCCGAATCACAAAATGTACCACTTGGACAAATTATTTCCACATCTCTGTGCATAACACCGATTAACAACTTCAAAAGGTCCTACACTCCCCTTATTTCCCGAGTTAATATTACTATCTGATTATCTCTTCATATTACTTTTATCGAATATTCCTGATATGAGGTCAGATTTAACGATCGATTTAACTTAAACCGTGTCAGTCGGAAGTGATTAACAATCGGATTTACTCGCAATGGAAGTTATGTTAACATTGTTTCACTCAACCTGTGTCTGACACTTATGTTGTACAGTGTCAAAACAACTGTTAACAGGTACATTAACTGATACATACTCTATAGGCAAGAATATGTTTCTCAATATCATGTTTCACTGTTCTTGGAGTCTGACTATACTGTAGCGTAGTCACGCCCGGTTGTTAGGATTATCATTCTTACAGACTAAGTATACCGTACTACAAGAACCACAAACGTCCATTGTACGATTATACAACTTTATTTAGCATAGTACTAATCAGTAGCGTGTAGTAACGAACCTAAGCACAGAATCCAGCAGTTCTTATCATGTTCAGTTATTACTCATTAAACATCATAGTTGGTCGTCATCATTCATCAATGTGAACAAGTGGGTCATAGTGTGCCAAGTAAATATGAATCGAGGTACTTTCATGATGACCCGTAGGTCTAGCAACTGTCACAATAATGGACCACCCAGTTTGCTGAATTCTGTAAAAAAAATAACAAATTTAATTATACATGCATACAATATTCACTACTGGAGTATAATAAAGACACATCCTTGTTTCATGTGTATGACTACACCACACTATTGAACGTGAATTGGTATAAAGGGGTAAACTCCAAGAGCTCAATATTTACATAGGAAGATAATTCCTGACAATAATCACATTCCAGAAGCAGGGATTATTAAGGTCCAAATTTATTTATAAATAATATTGGATTTGCAAATATGTATTCAAGTTAGCTTTTTATAATACGGCCTTGTACAATTTGCATTGAAAAGTTGCCATGTTCGTGTTTCGAGGTAAATAAAAATACAATTTCTTGGTATTGCGCCTGCATTATTTGCGTAAAAAGTCATGTACTTAACCCTATACCTTAAGGAATGAACAAAATGTTCTTGATTTATTTATAATATTTTTCTTGTTTTAAAATCTACGAAGCACCTCAATGATTATTAACATTGTTCTTACCTAAATCGAATGATCGAACCTATGACATTTTGTAAATGTTGCTGGTCCTTGATCTTGGTCCTATCATATACAAACTCAAAGAACATCAATACATATACTATTCAGTGGATTTAAAAACTTAAATAATGATCATTTAAATAGTTGTGGACAAATTTAATAGCAAAATGGCATCAAAATAAAAGCGAATTCCAGAATATGCCAGTATCCAAACTATATTTATAGTTTCATTTGGAACATCCTGATTAGTAAAAGAAATACTATTTCGTCATCAAATGACAATAGGAGCTTATACTCGACATGCTGATGGCATGTAAGGTAAATCCTAATGGTAGTTTTTTTATATACTGCGATATGACACAACATGCAGCGATGAATGTACATGTCAATCTACTGCATGATGATATCGTGCACTTTAAAAATCATAAACCATATCATTATTAGTGAAAAGCTCATTAAAAAACATGCCATGAAATGTTTTTAATTAATGATATTCTAGCGAACATTAATTAGTATAAGTCGTGTACATGTAAGTACAACTGTAGATTACCAACGAAATATAAAATATTGTAATGAAATAAAACAACTACCTCCCGATGAAATCAATATCACAATAAATAGTTTTGCTCGTTATTTAATTTACCTACTTTGATCAATAAAGGTGACCAAACCATGTAAATATTGCATGACGTCACTCTCAACTTATCGTGGTATACTTATATCAGTGAGCATAAATCCGGTTTGTTATAACTTTCCAATACTGTTTATGTCCTGCCCGAACCAGTTGCGACATTTTATTTTTTAAAAACATTGCATTATCAATACAGGCACAGCTAATGTGTGACTGTTCGAACTAAAGATGACAACACAAGTAAAAGCTCTACCGCTGGAAACATGATACGAATTTATACAAACAATTGTCGTATATGTAAAACAATTCAACAGTAATTAAAGTTATAACGCAATTTGATAAATCAATACAATAACAACAAAAGTACGCTTTATATATATAATCAAAGGACTGAAGGTCTGAGAGGTGCTTCCAAGGCAAGACATTCTATAAAGTATTAAGACTCGACTGTGCCATATAAACGTGCTGTACTAGGTACGACAGGATATTACTGATCACAATGTCTTAGGGGATTATGTTCGGGACTTTCTAGGCATTGACTTTTGCTCTGGAATTAACATGAAGTGTTCCATGGAGTATCTTAAAACTATCGACCAGCCCATTTGTGAATGTTTTGTGTCGTCTTATACATATATTTTTTTGAATTTACGTTAGTGTTGTCATTGTTTCTTGTTGTTTTGTGATGTTCTCTAAACTACTTACTTAATTGTTTTTCTCTTGTATATTATCAGTGTATATGGCACAGTCTTGTATAAATTAAGTCCCCTTACACCGCGTTTACTATATATTTTATGACGTCATTAAAATTGTATGACGTCAATGATTTTTTATTATACCATACCAAGAAAACTTTTCTATCTACAATGCGATTTACATTTTATGACGTCATTTGACAATACCAAGTAAACTTTTCTTAATATTCGTTGGGTGCAGTCGTGTTTTTGTGTTTTATTTTCTTATTAGACATATTTCTTTTAGTTATAAATTCCATTTCCCTATCAATACTATCTAAGAATGTTTAATTAGTAAACACATTATCAAGTTGACTTTATTTTAAATTGCATTTTAATTTGACATTTTAAGGTTACTTCTATTCTGATGTTACTATTTTAGTTACGGGGAACAAGGTCAGTATAAGGCTGCTTCCTCCTCCGTGCTCGATTAGTTACTGTATGGCTGTTGATATGTACGTGATGGTTGGTTTATTTTAATGATTAGTTACTGTCTACTTAGACAATTTATGTATATATGTTGGAAATCAATGACCATATATCGATAAGGTGTGAGGTTAGCTAGCTTTTAAATCGATTTAAACCCCCAGTATTTTTTACTGACAGTTCCAAGGCTGTAATTCGCTATATGATTGTTGTTTCTGTTTGTGTTATGAATGTTTTATGTTTCCCTTTCCCCTATGCAATTATGTCACTTTATATAGTGTTCAGAGGGTTTCCTGCCCAATTTTGGCCTATTGTGGCCAGTTGTCTTGAATTGTCCTGTGAGCTTTTCCATCCATTAATTCCCCTCTCCCCCTCCCTTTACTGTCCACTTTGATTCTCCTAATTATTCCTTATGGTCTGTTGGGCCATTCCTTGTGCCTCTGTTCCTTAATGTGTGTACCGTTTGACCTCCTTAAGTGCATTATGTTTTGTGGATTGTTATTTTTCCTGAGGTCTGCGTGGGGAGGTATTGTCTTGTGTATATGGCGTTCCCCGTAGTTACGTATTCTCTCGAAAACCTTCTAAACTGTTTTCGATAATCGATTAAATACGGACATCTGTGTATTAGGTATGTAATTGAGGACTATTCTGTACTTTTAAGAAACATTTCAGAGATATTAATACGCTATATAAGTCATAGACCAAAAAGTTGTCCCATAATGTTACCTTTAAAAGTGTTGACACTTTACACTGTCGATATTATAAAGGGTATGGAGTGAAACAAAGAAGTGTAGCAGTCTGGTTATTGTGTAACATGGTATAAACATGATGAACTCAAGTATCCTGACCCGTTCCAGGTGGAATATAGTGCAGTAATAAATCTCAATAAAATGATTCAGTCTTCAAGTTTACGATATATTTACAATTGTAAAATAAGAAAATGTTTGTATATTGCCGTAGTATATCACTATATACCTGTATGACTTTCAATATAAGAGTCTGTACTTTCGTAGTGAAATGTAATTATGCATATAATTATAACCATGCTAAACAACTACTATTTTGGTAAAGGTCTTCATATAAATGAAAAATAACAAAGGGCCATAACTCTGTCATGTATAGGTGGATTATGACTTGACTTTGGATGTGCTTCAGTCGCATACCCAAATCTATATATTAATAGAGATTTTCAATGAAATCTGTCCACCCACTACCAACTTATTGCTCCGGACGGAAAACAATGTGACGTACGGAAGAACGGGCAATGCCAAAACAATATTCACCTCCTAATAACTCCGTTTCGGCGGGGGCTGATATATAGGGGTGTTGATTTATATCCTCGGTCAATATGCGTTTGTACCATAGAAAGTTACCAACACATCCAACAATTATTAACATATATCTGTATGTGCATCAATAGCTTATTGACACTGCAATTTAGGTTAATTTAGGTTACTGGTTCTAGTCTCGGATATGTGATTTATTTATATTCACAGTGATGCATTATTTTATACTTCTAGTATAACTTATCCTGATGTATGTAAAGTATATAATATTGTCATATTTTTCATTCATACTTACATACACTTATCTAGTTTTCTGAGATTCACCAACACCTATTCACGAACAGCTTAATAGTTTCACTCTAAAAGTTAATACATTAAAGCAGTGAATGTTGGGATTCGAACCCGGTTGTATCCATTAAGTTAGAGCATAAACAGCCAGATGCAACATGACAAGCCCGCCAAATGTCATGCGATTAAGATAAGACGGCTATATAATGCCATACAGTGCATATCTATTGTAACCGTTTTTTACTTTTGACTTATAAATGTGATCTTGATATTTGAGCTATGCACTGGTAGGGTATGGGTCTTACGTGTGACACACCATCTCATCATGTTGAACATATGTGCCAAGTAATTTAAATACTCCCGCGATAAATCACAAGTGTCATATTCTGGAAAAGACCTATCATACCGTTTTCTGACCTTTGACCTATATGTGTGACTTTGACAGTTGAGCACTAGACACCATCTTTAGCGCAACACACCACCGCTGCATAGTGAAGTATATGTCTAGTAATTTAATAATCCCCAAATAAAGGACAGTGTAACATTCAGGTCAAGATATTTAAATCCGTTTATTATGTTTGTCATGTAAGTGTGACCCTTAATCGTGTTGCTAGATACACGGAACTTGCACGATACATGAGGTCACCATGGTGAACATTGGTGCAAAGTAATTCGAAAATCCCTAATAAATGACAAAATGTTTTAGACTCATTCTTTAGACATTTGACCTCCAAACTGATCTTTCAGCTACAAACATGGGTATTGCGCATTACATGCCGTCTCATCATGGCAACCATTAATGTCAAGTTATTTCAAAGTCTCTCAATAAATAACAGTGTAATATTCCGGAAAATATGTTTTAGACCATTTGTGTACGTCTGACCTACAAGTGTGACCGTGACATTTGAGTTACAAACATGGGTCCTGCGTTCGACACGCTGTCTTACCATGGTGAAAATTTGTGCCAAGTAATTTTACAATCCCTCAGTAAATGACAGTGTTATGGTTCGGACAAGGTGTTTTAGACCTTTTTGACCTTTGACCTCCAAATTTGATCTTGACTTTTGAACTATGGACATGCGTCCTGCATTCGACAATCCGTCTCATTATGGTGAACATTAATGCAAAGTAATTTGAAATTCCCTCAATATGTGATGGTAAAATGGTACGGACAATATGTTTTAGACCCTTTATAGATATTCGACCTCTAAGTGTGACATTAACTTTTCAGCTACGGACATGAATCTTATGCGCGACACGCCGCCCCTCCATGGTGAACATTTGTTTCTAGTAATTTGAAAATCCTTCCATGAATATCAGTGTTATGGTGCGGACAAGGTGTTTTTTTTTGACGCAATTTTGATGTTTGACCTCCAAGTGTGACATTGACCTTTGAGTTACTGACATGGGTCTGCGACACCCCGTCTCATCATAGTGAACATTTGTGCCTTGTTTTCTGAAAATCAATCAATGTCCCAAAGTAATTGTTTGGACAACGAAAATTCGTACCGACGGACACACACACACCGGACTGATATTGTGGCGACTTCGTCGATCACACCGCAAGCGGGCTCGACAAAAATAATCATTTGGAAAATAGTATAGTCATGCAAGATAAACTAGTTTTCGTAACTACCACTAATGCTTAAGTAAATTATATAAAATACAAATACAGTTATGATTACTCTTTGCAAGCTTCACAGAACACGTTAAATTTTGAAATATCTTTAGTATAATCTAGAATGTCAATGAAATTCAAGGCACTATTACGAAAGACCGGTGGTGACATTTCAAATTCAATATTTCACGATTTCCACTTCATGATTTCACTAGGAATTAGTTAGATTTGGAAGAAATATGAGTCAAACAATCATAATTAGGAGTCTAGTTCAATTCAGTTTGGGGGAGTATGTGGTTGACTTGATTGTGGATGAAATTCATCAAGTATCTCTTAATCTTCATCACTGGATTTAAACCGCTGTCATCTAAACATAGAAAATAAATTAAACACTGTCATAAATTATCCGAGCATTGTGACTATCCGAAATTGGTACATCGAACAAATGGTTCATGCTCAATTAGTCTTACTCATTTAAAGATGTATCTGATTCACCTGAACCTTAAAATGTTTAATAGGCTTCGTCCAGTTGTGTTGTTACATAGTCTAAAACATCACAAATAAGAACCATTGCCATCTATAACCGTTTAAAACAATATTGTTAAATCATATTACTAAGAGACAAATCTAGTAAAAAACACCCGCTTGTTACATAACTGAACGTTTATTTTTATTTTATGATAATATAAATGTCTGTTTTCGTCAAATACAGAGAAAAACATTATAAATGTATTCTGTGATAATTCATAATTATTGACTAGATAAAGTAGATAAACAAAAGTACAAACAAGTGAGCGTAATATATTTTAAAATGACAATTTTGGTAATACTAATTTATAATAATATTCACTTATACATACAATATCCTAGTAAAGTTGCTTAAGTAATATTAGGGCACTTAATCTGATATATAGAATACTAAGCGTCACGCAATCGTTCATAAATAAATTCGCAAACACAATTGGTGATGCGAGATTCAGTTAAGAATAGAATTCTGACAAAATTTCGCTGCATCGTAACCTCATTTGTACAGGTAGAATTTACTTCTTGTAAAATATTAATGAATGTTGGTATATAGAAAAACACATTCCACAAGTATCTTGTGTACACCCATAATTTTACAATTTGTAAAATGGTCATCTTGCCAAAAGTGAATCTCATAACTCCACAATAATATTAACGCATGAGGAAAACGTACAAAAAGGATTTTCGCAAAAGAAAAAAACACATTCGAAATGACTTTTTATTAACATATTATACAGCAGGTTCTACATGTTGTGGTTATTACTGATTGTTTCATCATTAATGCATTAATCTATGTTGAATTTAATTTGTTTCAATTGCGGTTACTTTAAATTGAGGTTGCAATTTGTCAAAAATCCCCTTCCAAAAGTACTTTCAGTACTGTGATCATATTAGAAATTAATACGCGATTATTCGGGTTAACTCATTCGTCAAATATGACTCAAATAATCCAGAAAAGTCGTTTTTATCAAGCCTATCATTCTACAATTTATATCTCCGACGAATCAGTCATTATACTCATCGAATATATAATAAAATCAGAGGAATGAACATGTACTATTTTCTTGAGACGATGAATATGGATGGCGTTATTTCGAGTAGAACTTCCGGTTGAGACGATGATAGCAGAGAGACGCTAAAGCATCTCAACACATATCGGATATAACGGCGTATATACCCAGGTCCCAAGACATTTGTTGTAAGCGTGTTCCATGTGAACAGGTTTTGTTATGTAACAGCTCAGTCATTTATTATTTAGATTTTATTTCTTGATTATACAAGTGAATATATGCAATTTCCTCATTGCTTGTAGATTTCATCCAATAAGCGAATCCTGGTTTTGATTAATTACATTTTCACAATTGGATTTTTCAGTAAATTAACATTATCCGCGTTATTCCCAACATTTTTTTAATATAGAGGCAAACTACACTCGTATTCTTCAACGACAAAATATACTTAACTGATACAGTTTATCCCCATCTATAGTAAACAAGTAAGCTCATCGATCCAGCAATGCGAGGTAAGTTATCACGAAATCCGAATAAACTATTATAGTGCGTCACGAGGAAGTGTTTACACGTGTATAAACCCCTGAAAACGGTAAATGACCCATAGTTAATACTGTATTAATATTTATATATAATGAAGTAGAAGGTTTTCAGAATTGGGTCGCATGAAAAATGCAGATTGATGACGTCGGTAATATTTTCGTTGGACATTTACGACTATGGCATCCCTAACTCGATCATGTTAGAATAGCAAATAAGATAAAAGCAGTCGTTTGAAAGAGACTAATTCAATTACTTGTGTTACGGGATCGTCATTGAATTAGTGCGCTTCCAAACACCGTTCCATGTCTTATTCACTAATAATAATTATAATATTTCTTCGATGATTCGTTCTGTACATGCATGTATAATTATATAATATGCTTGTAATTCAACAATAACGTTAGATGTGATACTTTATAAATATTTACTATATCATTTATACTTATACTTATGGTGTATCGATTATTGTTCTTATTGCGTTTTTTTAACTTAGCCACAAATACGATGTGTATGGTTGATCTCGGTATGGCCGATTCAAGTATTACCAGGGATCAGATATCATCTTCTGACAATTCAGTAAACCTTGATTCTGTACGTGCATATAACACTGGATGGTGTGCAAATAGCAATGAGTCTAATCCATATATCCAGGTAAGTTATATACGGAGATTTACGTTAATTTCGTGTTTTTAATTGAGCTTAACGGTATTTTTCAACATTGTCCAGTTGATCCATTGACTTTCTCGGGAATCAACTAGTTTCAACTTGGCCTTCCACATGCGGCTGACAATTTCCTGTATAAATCAGTGGTGGAGGACAAATGACTAAATCCAAATGTCACAGAAGAACATGACCACCCCCGACCGGGAATCGAGCCCGAACCTTCCGGGTGACAAGCCCAGTGCTCTACCCACCGAGCTTTATTGGAGCTTATACGTGTCTAGTGATAAATGTAATGCCATTGTTGGTTTATTTAGCATAAAACATTATGAAAACGAGCTGTACGCAAATTGCAGGTGCGTTACCAATGTATTTACTATTGGTTATATACACCATGTTTAAGCCTGATTAGAGACTAAATAGATATACCGAGAGTATACATGTATCATTTTAGGTAGATTTACTGGCGAACACATCGGTAGACGGTATAACAGTGCATAACTGGTATGGAACTGTGATTAAAATAACCAACGGTCGTTATACAAGAACGTTTATACTGATGGGGATACGATCATTCAGTGTATTATACTCAATCGATAGCAATTCATTTTACGCATACAACAACATGGTTAGTTCATATTTTACATTTAATTTCTGAACATGTTGTCATCCTACAAATTAGAACATTGCACTACGTAGATATTGCCTTTTGTCATAAGTAGGATTCCACTATAATGCAAATAATATAATATATTATATAATATAATTTAAATAACTATGTCAAATATATAAACAAAAAAAATATATGCCTGTTAAATAGCTCACATATATTATGTATTTTCAATTCATATGCACTTGTGTTTCATCTGATAAGTTAGGTATGATTAAAAACGAAATTAACTAATAAAAACACTCCTAGCAGCTTATTCTAATGATACGGATGATGTCATGCGCTGAATTATAATTCACTTAATTTGATTATTTACTATGAAATTTGCCCACGTTGGCATTTCAGAGTTTTTACATGGACCAGTTTCGGCCTTCAGATGAACCGCAAACCTTTATATTCTATAAACAGATACTAGCGAGATATTTGAGGATAGTTCTGTTGGAACCAATGACACACGGACATTTATGTATGAGGTTTGAACTCCACGGATGTCGCCGTAATGGTGTGTATATATGATATAAATTGGTATTAACAAACAAACGAATGTTTTGCTACTCATTTATTTTTACTATCAAATGTGTTCCTATCGTGATATTATGTTTGTACAGCCCGAGCACGTACCGGTATTGTGAGCGTAATTTTCATTCATAATGACCCCTGTCCGTGTGTTCACAAATGTATCTACCTATCTTTAACAAGTCGATCATGCAAAGTAGTTTCTATGTTCTTAAATCAATTGTATACATCATACAGTACTTCTCAAAACTAACACTAAATGAAATAAATTGTTCTAACTAATCGTGTTAAACTATTAAGAACTTACCGTTTTGAAGAAACAACAAAAATATTTAAACTTGAAACTTGACTGAAAATGATGTGTATCAAACCAGAATAACATTCCGAACCGTGATACATATTCATGACTTTTATCAATTGCTAAAAACAGCATGCGTGTACCAATTGTTCAATGTTTTAAATAAGACTATTTTGATTGTGATCTCGATCCTGAAGACCAACTACGTTCTGTTTCTTACAGGAGAAATTATTGACGGACCACATTTAACATACTTTGACGAATGGAGAACAAGATATGCCACATTTATGGGTACACATACTATAACATCCCCAGGTCCATTCACAAGTGTCGGTTATCCTTCATCATACCGAGATGGCACTTCTTATGGATGGATTGTAGACTTCATGAATGTGGGATTTATCAAATTGATATTTAAACAAATATCGCTTCGAAATTACCAGGTAATTTTTCTGAAAATACCGTATCGGGAGGGAATATATGAATGACGCCTTCGTCCGTCCGTAACATGTGGTTCCCGCTATGTATCTATATATCTCAGCGTTAAAGAGTTTCATGTAAATTCGGTCAAATCTTTAACTGAATCCATGTCCGAACCGCTACAGCTTAATATCAATGTCGCACTGCAAGTCAAAGGTTCAATCATTGGATTTCGAGTCCGCCCCATATGTCCTAAACCGGCTAAAGGATTGTCACGAAACTCGAATTAGCATCTAATAGCGAAATAATGCATGTTTATGTCCGGTCTGTATCTTCTGAATATATTTTATGAATGTTTTTATGTAAACGGGTCTTAAGTTCATCTTATCACGACGACGTGTAAACTCCATATTCGCAACGCTAAAGCACCAGGTCATAGGTCTAAAACTAGTCTAAACATTTTGTCTGTGATATAACATTGTCATTTGTTATTGGGATTCTTAAATGTTCACCATAATGTGACGAAGTGTCGCTTGCAAGACCAGTGTGCGTAGGTCAAATGTAAGAGAGTCATAACAGATATGCACTGTATTGCATTATGTTCATATTGTCTTCATCTCTTGACCGGGCTCGACATGTTTTCCTATTAAAATAATTTGACACAAATGATGAAAGATTGACGTGGTGGACAAACGGCCTAATATGGCCATCTTCGTGTCCATAATTGCGAAGCACTATGGCAAAGATATATAATACGGTTTCAATTGTGCGGTGGGGATATAGCGGTTTTTTTTATTTTCAGGACAAAAGTTTCAAACAATCTTGGTTTTCTTGCCAGGATATTTTTAGGATTGTATCAGATAACTTCAAATGGACCATGCCTACACCAACGGACGATGAAAACATGATAATTGAGACAAAGCAAAAGTATATTCGCATAGAGTTCACGTCGTGTCTCCCATATACACCCAGAAACAAAGTCAGAAAATATTTCAATGCGTTGGTGGAAAAAGCGGGTATTTTGCATTTTTCATATAAGTCTGTGAATCGAAACAAGTTTTAAATTAAAGTTTGTCCCGAAATACGCAAATGTTATATTATCGTCAACGACTGACACATCTACTGAAACTAAACTATGCATTTGACGATACGGAATATAATAATATTTCATTCATACTGATTTGTGTCTGAGGTCAACTTAAGCGCAACAACCAGTTTCCGCCCAACAAGTCTAAACAGTCTAGCATTTTCTAACCGGTAAGCCATATATGCTACTGAATTTAGATGACCGAAATCGAATTGAAGTTCATTAAGTTTGCCAATGTCAAAATTACTGACTGTACAAATCCAGTTCCACTCAACAATTGGAACGTTTGGAGATGACCTTGAGTATTTTAAGGACCATCCGATTAACTCAGTTGGTTGAGCGCTGTGCTGTCACCAGGGAGGTCCGGGTTCCATTAAACATCCCTTGTCCTAAGTTATTTGTCCTCTAAGTCTGATTCATGCACGATAGTTGTCTGCTGCCTGCAGTATGCTAGTACTGGTAGAATTCAATACAAACTGATAGGTCACTGACCGCCATGAGTAACAGACATAGTGTTTAAAAATGGCGTTGAACCCAAACGCAACAAAAATGTATTTTACAATCAACAGTTCGGAGGTCAAGATAACAGTGGTCATTTGGTTCAAATGCAGTTTTCACTCATGTTCACTCGTCATGGACAGTTGATGGCAGTATTGTTTTGATTTTATTTCAATTTAGAAACTAGTATAAAAAAGAAAAGTTTATCTTTAATACAATTTTAATATCTACCTCTAATATACCTTTATCGTCAAGTACAAACAACTAACGAACTACTCGGTGTTTCTATGAAAAATGTCAAAATTGCTATAATGTTTGATTTTCCCTTTTTTTGTTCAATTATTTCAACAATGTCAGCCTATGAGATGTATAATTTATGTTGATTCACACTGTGGTGGTCGTTTTTCTATTAGGAACAAGGGATAGAATATTATTGTTATATCCTAACTATGATCGTATATATAGGTATATAGCATAACTTATTACTGTTGGCATTGTCAGAAACGACTAACATACATTTGTTCTATGTTTAGTTATAATATTGATTGACGTGGTATTCTAAACAAATATGTTAGTTGACATATCACCATTTTATATTTGTTAATTGTACAATACGACAACTTATATTTCAGAACAACCAACTTGCACAAATGTTCTGCATGGAACTGCGAACAAGGACAATACTCAATATTGTAACTTACATACGATGATTTTGTCAACTCGGTCACTGCACAATATTCAAAGCGAAACGTATCAAGAATTGTGGAATATAACAATTCCCAAGTTTTCTATTCGTCTCACTGTAACATATTTCCATATAGTATGCCAGTCAGGTAAGTTCCTGTTTTACTTTAAACTGTAACACACAGCGGAAGCCAACATGATTCTGTCTTTTGAGAGGAAACTCATGTTACAGAAATCAAACATTGTTTTAGAGTGATTTAGTAATGTGTCTTGTGTTCGGGTTTTCGGACATCTTGCCTTCATTGAACTGCATTCGATAACATCAATTGTATGAAGAGCGTGACAGTTAACCTCGAAAATAATCACAGGCAGAATTTTGTGTTTTGCGCCGCTTTCTTTTCCATGCAGCAGCTCATGTTTTAAGCTTTAATTAAAATTCAGTCTTAAACACTTTCGCCCACAAACCCTCCGGACTGACAGAAAGGCTTCAGTTTAACATACGATCATATTCTCGAAAACTCGGTCGCCTGGATGTTAGTATCAAATCTATCAAATTCTGCTTTCCCTAACTGTCTCATATCCTGAGGAGTTCTGAATACGAAGTATCGCAGTGCGATTTCAAACCTCTTCTAAAATTACGTTATTCGATATAAGGCAGTTGTTGAGGTCACTCAATCATAGCAGACGTACGTACCATTTTTTTTAAATGGCACGTTTGAAGTCAAGGTTTTCTAAAAGTATTTTTATTACCAATCACCCATTTTAATAACTGATATTGAATTGTCCAAAGTTCGTCGGGGAGACGTCGACTTATCGTTGTTAAAATCTGCTCAAGCCATGAATAAACTAAATTTAGATAATATGCACCTGAAGCATTTGTGTACAATAAACGCTTCTCGATGGTTAAGTTACAAATAAATACTTTCATCTTTAATAATGAAAAATACCAATTTGGTTAATGGGAATACCCTTGTTTTTTCCGTTGTTGGTCTGACAGAATTTACCGCAGTGCATACAAATGCATACAAATGCCCAATAAATTGCAAGTTAACTTGACAATGACTTCGACCCATCAGCGTTTAAATCAATATTTTAATGTCCTACTTGATATGGATGTTTTGGGAAAATGTGCTACCATGAATTATTTGTGTATCGTTTGTCAAACAATGGTTCAGTTACTTCTCGTAATGCTAGGGTCTATAAATATATTTATATTTCGTACTGTCCCATCAATTGTTTGAAGCGGTGCGAGTTCAATCCCAATTTAGTGTGTTTTTTGTAAATTCTATATAACACAAATAGCCATTAATTAAGTTATCGTTTAACAATAAGCACCCTCGCGTCATGCGTTCTCGATAGTCTAACGAAACAACAGCGTACTTATAAATACAATGTTAAATATATACTTCAATATAAATGATCTTTGATAACTAGTGCATCGATTCCAGACACAAGCAGTAACATTCATTCTCCGTAAAATAAAAGACGTCGAGATGCAAATGGTGACTTAAATTTTGGAATTCTCGAGCTATTTTGGGGAAATGGAACACCAGAAAATAGTAACACTTGCAAGCATAATATGTAAAACTAGGATTATCATGTTAAGACGCAAAGTCAGATTCTACTTATATTGTACCCGCTTTCAGCAACAAAACCACACACATCATGATGCGAAACAACCACACAATCGCAAACAAACGACCCGACGTAAGTAGTTTTTGCACAAGGTTAACTACTTGGTATTGACAGTTGAACATGTTCTGTCTTTGTATTAGCTACGCGAAAATTTAAATAAAATAAATCATGATTTTTCTAGTAAACTATACAATTAAAATATTGTCATTACTAATCCACTGTATGATTTATCTGGCTTTTGATCGGATGGTTGAAGGTTTATTGATAAGGTACTGACGTCATCACGTACAACGGTATTTTAAAACAACGAACAAACATGTTTTGTAACTTTTGACATATATAACCGCTTAACTGTGTATACATACACACTATAGACGTCAATAACTATTTAAATATTGAATTGGCATTCGAATATTCGATAAAAATATAAGTTTTCAATTTCGGATTAAATTAAGAAGATGGTCATGATCGAAATAAATGACATGCCACACGTGACAATGATATCTACAAGCGTTAATTGACATGTCATTTGGGGACAAGAGAGATCATTGAGGTGATGATGGGAAATCAGTTGAATGGTAACCATAATGTTAAACTTTGAATTAAAATTACAAATCTATTATGTTCATATTACATATTAACATTTTGAAATGTAGCTATAACATATTTAGTAGTAGTATATAAGTCGATATTATCAGCGTTGCTTTGACTCCATTAACTCACATGCTACGTACAGTTCGGTTAGGCTAATACTTGATCGGACTGCAATATAATGACATATATAGAGACATTTCTATTCCACTATCCGTTTCGTAAACAAGTTATAATAAGATTCATGTACACTATTTTGTCATATTGCCGGTAACAAAGCTTTTCCTGAAATCAAGCACAAACTACAAAATATGTATGTGTGCAGGCAGAAGTCAAATATTCTACATTTCTTGCACTGTACTTTAGCCGTTAAATTTCAAATATGCTTATGCATTTTAGAGGACTATCCAGGTAGTGGTAAATAACTTGGATGTGAAAAGGCAGCCATATGTTTACCATACATTAGTTTGTTTGTGCAAGCCTTTTTTCATAACCGGTCAGCTAGGTTTTGAGATTACTTCAAATAACTACATTATGTTATTAACAATTCCCATTTATATTGATCTCTTAATAAAACATTTATTTCTCATACCCTGAACATTTTCTTTTCGAAATCATTTGCAATACTTATCTTTCAATAGCTAATAACCACATGAAACACAAGACTACATACACCATGTACAGAAACAAAATAAGAAATGTAAGCTCGTAATAAGTAATGAATGTGTAATTCTCTATCTACTCGTATTTTCTACAAGGTTGGATAGTTTAATTGAATATATATGTTTACTTTGTACACAACGAAGCGATAACTACGCTTTCACTACGCAAAAGGCGGACATTATTTCATTAGTAAATTACACAAAATATGAACAAGTGTTTAGAACGCTCTGTTAGCACATTTTCCAAAACAATTTTCTGCTTCGTACTTTGTTAATGAATTATCAATGTAGCTTACCATAATATTTTGAAAGCCTATGAATTAGTCAAGTTATTGTATCAATGTTAATACGAACCAATTATTTTCTTGACATTTTGTGTTGTTTATTTAACTTTTAGCGAACACATACCGCACGGTTTTTACATTGTTATACTAAGAAAAGACTAAGACAAGATGTCTTTTCGAACGATATTACGTCACAACTCCTGCCCTCCAAATCTATCAATTCATCTCTGAATAAAACCATTTATTATAACCCAGTTGTTTGCGGTTACTTTACATCGAAGTAATTACAATACAGTGAAGTGTTAGCTAAGCAGGAAATGCTTTTGTTAAAGAATATTGACTGAAGTAAGCTTGGATTGTGTGTTGCAAATGTTTCAGGCACAGTGCTGGAAGTTACTGACCAGTTTTTACCCACATTATCCTACACAAATTGCGAGCAACCACCATCTGTACTGCTATCCGAATCTGAAATGATGGTATTGATGTATAAACTCGCATCATGTGCACTGGTGCCAGATAAACAGTTGATGAAGGAAGGGTTCCGAGCACATTACAGTCAAGTAGAAATGCACCACCACCAACTGTTGGACACAATGAAACACAATGTACAAGGTAAATAAGAACACGGCATGCATCAAACAATAATATCTGTAGACTACCATTTCTCACAACATTCCGATAATTGAAAATGTTGTATATGAAGTTAGTTAGTAATTGTGTGATTCAAACGAACGCATTCATGTTAACAAAATATAGAGGATATTTGTTCATTTCGGTGGAAGATGGAATTTTATTTCACTCCTGGTCAAAAGAAAATTATATTTTCACGACTGACCACGAACACCTGACTTATTGTGGAATTACCATGTTTCTTACTGTTTTAAGTATATATGTATTAATTTTGCGTATTTGTTTGTATGAAACAAATGCACAAGTATTTACTGTACTTGACTTGATTTGAAAAAAACATAACATCAGAAAATCCATTCCGTTTAAAAGATACATGTAATATAAACCTCGGCAAATGTTTTTGTATTTAATTCTTAAATCCATTGATGATAAACGTTGCATCTAATACAATATACCAACACCAACTGAATCTTTATCATCGTTAGTAATGACACCAATACACTTACGCCTTCGTCCAAAGTGTAGTTTACCTTAATCATATATTTATATATGATAAATTTACACGAAAATGACGTCAGGTCGCTGTGGTGTAGTGGTTAGCATAACGGACCGGCAATCCGTAGACCTGGGTTCGATTCCCGGTAGCGCCAGTGACCGATTTTTCGTGTTTCTTAAACTTGACTTTATTTTATTAAACACGCGCTTTTCCTCCAAAATGAGAACAGTGTAAGCGAACGAGTTTTCCGAAATGCAACGCGGAAGACGTTTCTGCTAGTCAAAGGTGAGTGTTGTCGTATATTTTTTATTTGTACAAAAAGCAGTAATTGTTTTTCAAAAATCGCGCAATGTAGTACGATTTTTAAATACTTGTTATTGATGCAGAACCCAGTCATAGTTTGTAAATATATTCCTGGATGGCGCTAGAACTTTTACAATTTTCGCAGGTAAGTGTCAGAAATTTTGAAAATGTCATATTCGGTTCATATTTTAAAACATTCCACCAATATAGTCAAATATATCCGCTCTGATTCTCCTAGTTATTTCTTCTGGTCTGCCAGGCCATTGCCTGTGCCTCTATTCCTTATTATATGTACCCTTTAACCTGCTTAAGGGCCTTGTGTTTTGTGGATTGTTGTTTTCCTGGAGATCTGTGTTGGGAGGCACTGTCTTATGTATGTGGCGTTTCCTGTAGCTACGTATTCTCTCTCTTTTATAACTCAACCCATGTCCATTCGGTACTCTTTCACTCAATTTGTTTGATACGACGGTTAGAGAAATGAGTGTTGCTCAATTGTTTTCATCTGAAAAAGCTCGAGGGATTGAGAACTACCGATCGAAAGGAGGTGAAGCGCCTGCGTTAATCCTGGTCCGACCATCATAACCTTTTATTTCACATTTCATGAACCACTATTGTGATAGATGTTATATACTGAAACCCAAAATTCGTTGCTATTCAAATTATGTGTTAACTTGATAAGTATCATGATAACTTATCATACCAGATACATATCTTAACACGAAAAAGTGTCTGACAGTGCCCACAACTGCCACCAATTACCCAACACTCTATTTAAGAAAAGAGTAAAGTAGATATTTATCGAATTAACTACTTAACACTTATCTAAATATATTGTCCGTACTGGGTTTAAATAGTGGCAGTTGTGGGCACTATCAGACAATTGTTCATGTTAAGATATTTATCTGGTATGAACATTTATCACGATGCTTATCTAGCAAACCACACACTTTTCTAGTTAAATAAGTAGTTATCAAGCTTCGTTAAAGTGATAAGCACATACTTATATAGTTAATTAAGTAGTTAACTAGTGGCAGAAATATGCCACCATAGGTCTGATTATGATGTGCGTAGTTAACGTTACTGCGATGGTACATGTGGGTAACTATGATGGCATATTTCTGCCACCAGTTAACTACTTAATATTTGAACTGATTATTCGCAGAATAATTGACAGGATCGATTTCAGATTTGTATGGAATGGGTCACGATCGACCCAGTCTCATATGAAATATCGGATATATCCGCATCTGACAGACACATCATCAATTATTCTTAGATAAATCACGATTCGAACATTTTTTTTTCAATTCGAGTATGACAAAAATGTAATTGTTGATTGCATTAAATATGTTTAATCAAGCATACACGATGTTGTACCTCAAATATCAAGGTCATATTTCACGGAAGATAGAAATTAAGGCGGATATCCGATTACATGTATATACAAAAAAACATACATTTATAAAAACAAATAAACACGATAAGTTGAGAGTGACGTCTTGCTGTGTTTACAAGGTTTGACCACCTTTATTGATTAAAACTATTTATTGTGATATTGATTTCATTAAACTAACAGCTTAGATCGCTCAGATGGTAGTGAGTCCGCTCCTTACAGTACTAATTAAGCTTTTTAGTTTTGGGTCTGAGTTCGAGACCTTCGGGAGGTAGTTTTTTATTTTGTCATTACAATATTATATATTTCGTTGGTCATCTGCAGCAGTACTTACACGACGTTTGCTTATTAATGTTCACTCGAATATCATTATTCAAAAACATTGTAAAGCATGTGTATGTATAAGCTGTTCACTAATAACGCTATGGTTACATGATTTTTAAAGTACACGATGTCATCGTTTAGTAGATTTACAAAGTTGATACTTCGTAAGGAGTTCAAATGAACATTTTAGCGACGACACTATAGTCATCATTAAACACGTTTGATTTAATGACAAAGCAATTAGACGATAACAAACACAACAAAAATAAACAGACAGAAACGACAAACAAAAAGTAATTGCCAAGCACTGAGTAAGGGATAAAACAATCATAGTGTCGATAAAAAATGAGATACAGGAATGTGCCTCCAACTCACAACCTATATGTTGGTCAAAGTTACTAGTCAGAAGCTCTACCAATGATATATCGCGGAAAGTAAATTTAATACTAATCATGAAGATAATAGGCATGGTAATTACCGTAAAGTGGGTATTGTCGTGTTTACTATCGACTTATTTTAACTTAGTTATACACTTGTTCTTTTTTATTGGCTAAAATTAAAAAATACAGCCCGAATACTAGTGTAACAGGCTTTGCTGTTTCCCAGATTCAGTGTATATAATATATATATTATAAATTTTATAATGTATTCATACTAACTTAAATTGACTTCAACTTATACAAATGAGCGCCGCTGTACGATATTCCAACCTATTCTTTAAGTGACATCATTTCCAGAACACGTCACATGTGACGTCACCATGTACTAACCATAAGCAATATTTGACCCATATGGCAATATGAAAGCGAAGTGACCATAAGTAGTAAATATTGTTTCCTGCTTGCAAATAGTGACATCACATGGTGCGTTTTCTTGAAAGACGTCACTTACAGAAGAGGTTGTAAATCCCGTAGCAGTATATAAGGATTCAATGATTTATTTCTTGTACAATAATATTATTTTAGCAGTAATTATACAAATATCTAATAAACACAATTTAAGCTGATGGATCAAAGAGTTAACGCAAGCGCTTCATCTCCTATCGATCATACTGCATATCGGAAAACTCGTTCGCTTCGCTTTCACTGTTCTTAAGTTGGAGGTAAAGAGCGTGTTTGGAGGGCGTGTACCACAGTATTAATATGTGTATGCATATTGAAATATAAATAACTTTCGTCTTAATTTACAGGCAAAGCCAATACCGGCACAACAGATTTGCTGTACAAAGGTAAAGTCGTTTTTTCTGTTATTTATACGTTCGGTTCAAATTACCCTTAATACATGGAATACATGTATGTACTACCGATTACATTACAACATATTCTGTTCATGGACCCACCAAACGTAATCATAAGTATATAAACCAAACATGAATATGTGAAATAAAGCTGTGTGAAACCGACTATTTGGTCGTTACGATCCTATAAACTGATCTGGTTCTTCATCTGACCGAGTCATAAAGTGACGTGTGTTTGCTTTATTATATGCTGTTTCAGGTTTTTATGTGTATTTTTATATGTCTTATTGTTTACTTTTACAGCATGTTCGAGTACATTTATGAAATGTTACAATATATATACTGGCGAACAAGTTACATGGCAAGTCGCTGGCGATGAATGTTGGACACGTGGAATGACAATGGTTTCAATACGTTCGAAGGAAGAATTGTTTGTTGTTAAATACATGCTGAGAACATTCAGAAACGTCCAAGTTGATGATCATAGAATATCCAGAGTGTTCTCAACTAATATTGTAGATCCAAACTATTATTCACATATAGGTATTTCTATGTCTCATCTTATTACTTATCAAAATACAGACCACTAAATAAAGTGTCTATTGATGGGATATGTCATGTGACATGTGACATGTTACCAAATATATTTAGACATTTTATCTGATTCTATGATAGGAAATAATGATTATGTTCTTTAGTAATACATGTGCATGTACAAAGTGACACAATAGTCAATACTTTACTTACGCTAAATGAACTATGGATTGATCTTGTTCATTGAACTGGAATATTCAATCGATATGTTCCCTGGAACATTATTCAAATTCATACAAAGCACCAGTATTGATAAATTAATCAAGGACATGTGTAATAACCTGTTAGGCCAGTCAAAATAAAAAAAATGGGGGAAAAAAATGCACAGAAATAATTTATGTGGATTTGTGTCATATAAGGCATCACATTAAATATACTAAAAGTATAGGACAATCACACGGTGCAAAATGTGATTTTTGGGGTAAAATGGTTGAAAATTTAAATAAGAATGGGAATTTCTGGAATTTGCCAATAAATATGTCAAATTTTGCAATAAAACTACCAGAATTACTGTATTTAATAGATATTGCATACAGTACAAAATAACTTAAGTATAGAAACATTGAACAGTGTTAAATGTGATTTTTGGGGTAAAATTTAAAAAAAATCACAAAAAATGAGCATTTCTGGGATTTGCCTATAACTATGTCAATTTTTCCAATAAAACTACCAGAATTACTTTATTGAATAGATATTTTATTTCAGTACATAATACATAAAGTATAGGAACATTGTACCGTGTAAAATGTGATTTTTGGGGTAAAACCTTTAAAAAAGTAACCAAAAACATGGATTTTTTTGGAATTTGCTAATAACTTTGTCACATTTTGCAATAGAACTACCAAAATTACTATATTTAATAGATATTGTATAACAGTACATAATACCTAAAGTATAGATATATTGTAACAAGTGAAATGTGATTTTTGGGGTAAAACCTTAACAAAAATGACCAAAAACATGGGAAATTTATGGAATTTGCCAATAACCATGTCAAATTTTGCAATAAAACTACCAGAATTACTTTATGTAATAGATATTATATTACAGTACATAATAATTATAGTATAGAAACATCGTACCGTGTGAAATATGATTTTTTGGGTAAAACCTTCAAAAAAATAACCAAAAACATGGGAATCTTAGGAATTTGCCAATAACTATGTCAAATTTTGCAATAAAACTACCAGAATTACTTGATGTGATAGATATTATATTACAGTTTAAAATACCTAAAGTATAGATACATTGTATTGTGTGAAATGTGATTTTTGGGGTAAAACTTTATAAAATAACCAAAAAATGGGAATTTTTGGAATTTGCCAATAACTAAGTCAAATTTTGCAATAAAACTACCAGAAATACTGTATTTTATAGATATTATGATACAGTTCAACCTACCTAAAGTATAGAAACATTGTATCGTGTGAAATGTGATTTTTAGGACAAAACTTAAAAATATAACAAAAAATGGGAATTTTTGGAATCTGTTAATATCCCGTTCATTTTAACTATAAAATTTTCAGAATAGTTATTTTTAACTCATGTTATATTGCAAAATCAATACTTTAAATCATAGAAATAGTTTATAATGCGGAATGTAATATTTATTTGAAAAATATATCAAAAAAGAAATAACTAAAATTTGCAATTTCTGGTATAGTTTGCTTATTCCTGGATCAAAAAAAACAAAAACAATGAAAGTCACAGAAATGACATAAGCTACGTGTTATCTCTCAATATAACATATGATAACATTATGCTATCAAACCAAACAAGGAATGTGGTTTTGAGGTAAAGGTTCTGAAAACAAACGAAAATGCTATTTCCGGAAGCCATATAAATTTGATCACACAATTATATGATTATAATAGAAGCAATGTCGGTGTCTTAATGCAGCATAAGATATGCACAATGTATTAGTCAAATGCCAAATCTGGGCTGATGGCAATCTCACAGCTGACTCCTTTGCATCTGAATCAGGCTGAACTACATTCAAATCCAACATTCTTGTATCTACATGCTACTGTACGGCAGCCAGTTTGACAAGTGCACCGTACAACTATCATTATGTGACACTGGATATAGTTTGTTACCTACTAGTTCCCAACCCCCATTCTAGCGGGTCCAAATCATCATGTCCTTCCCAGTCCTGTATTTTAGAGATACTCACAAACTATTGTACATAGATGCATCAGACGTAGGTGGTAGTTTGTTTGGGGTCCACATAAATTGATGTTATTGCAACCTTTTCAACAAACGTAAAAAAGCATACGATGTTCAAACTTTGCCCCGACTCCCTTTCATATATGCAAACTAATGCTTGTTCCCTGACCGTGTTCTGGCCTCCTTAGAAACTACTTCTGAACTCGGATGAAAGTTGTGTGAAAAATATTATATTCCATCATGCAATTCTTGGATGTGACATTACATCAAAATTGTATGGTTTGAACATTGTATGCTACATCTACGTGTGTTGAAAAGGTTGCCAAGACCTCAATTTATGTGGATTTATGTTACAAATATATATTACATTCCCCATCATAAACTGTTTCTATAATTTATATTATTGATTTTGCAATATAACATTTGGTGAAAATTACTGTTTTGAAACTTTTACAGTGAAAATGAACGGGAAATTATCCGATTCCAAAATTTCCCATTTTTTTTTAGTTTTACCCCAAAAATCACATTTCACACGATACAATGTTTCTGCACTTAAGTATTTTGTACCGCAATATAATTTATATTAAATACAGTAATTCTGGTAGTTTTGTTGCAAAATTTGACATAGTAATAGACAAATTCCAAAAATTCACATTTTTTTATATTTTTTTAAAGTTTTACTCCAAAAATCACATTTCACACGATACTATGTTTCTATACCCTAGGTATTTTGTACTGTAATATAATATACGTGTATATTAAATACAGTAATTTTGGTAGTATTATTGCACAAAATGACAAAGTTTTGGGCAAATTCCAAAAAATCCCATTTTTATTTAAATTTTCAACCATTTTACCCCAAAAATAACATTTTGCACAGTGTGATAGTTTTATACTGATAGTATATTAAATGTGGTGCTTTATATGACACAAATCCATCAAAAGTTTGTCTGTGCATATTTTCCCTCCTATTTTTCCACTGGTCTAATATATGTATGGCAAATTCCAGAAATTCTCACTTTCATTTATATTTTTACTATTTTACCCAAAAAATCACATTTTTCACTGTATGATATTCTGAACCTGAGGTATGTTGTACAGCAGTTTAATATCTATTAAATACAGTTATTGAGGTAAATTTATAGCTAAATTTCGTCGAGTTATTGACAAACTCCAGAAATTCCCACTTTAATTTGTTGTTTTTTTTCACCAGTTTACCCCAAAAATCACTGTTCACAACATATGATGTGTCATTACTTAAGGTATGTTATGGTGCAACATAATGTCTATTAAAAACAGTTATTCTGGAATTTTTATAGCTAAATCTGAGTTTGATATAGTCAAATTCCAGAAATTCATACTTTCTTTACCTTTTAGTACATTTTACCCCCAAAAAAGCATTTTGCACCGTAGGATTTTCCTATACTTTTTTTTCCTTACACGGCAGATATTAAACAATACATTTATGCCAAAATCATTTCTGTGCATTTTTTTTCCTTTATTTGCCTTTTTTTCAGTAGATTGACTGGACTATGTCTCCTAAATATATATAGACTCTTTAGGATAAAGCTAAAATAAGTGTATGCATTGATTGTATGTGTCAATTATAAATGTTTGATTAATCGTGTTTTATTATTTGTATATACAGGACTATCCAGAATAGTTAAAGCTGACGGAATTCGGCAATTTGTGTGGCAGGACGTTTCACCAGTTATATTTTCTGCTTGGTTAGTGGTTATTCGCATTAGTCATTTACGTACTGATAAAATATGTATTACCTTTATCACCAAATAGTTTGTTTTTTTTATATGTGGTTTTATGGCGCATCGACAGCTTCGGTCATTTAGCGCGCAAGGAATGTAAAAAACATGTGAAACTAAAAAGGTTTACGACATATACTTGTATATGTTAAATTAGTGTAAATATAGTGGGTAAAAATTGGGATCATTAGGGTAAGAATATATTTTTATGTACCAGGGTGAGCGAGGCAATCCTCATTCACCGGTAAATGTAATATATGTAGGTATGGATTAAAAATGTATCATAATTTGTTGTAAAAGCCAATCTCTTTGATGTAGCTTATAATTTTTCCAACTTGGATAGTCTCAAAGAGACTTTTTATGTCAGTGGTATTGAAAAATTGGGAACGGACTGGTTGAAGGTCAACACAGTCGACAAGAAAATGTTGTACTGTGAAAGGAGTATTACATGTACATGGAATGCAGTCCAGTCTAGCATCCTGGCCAAACAGCCAGGAGTGTGTAAGACGTGTGTACCCAATTCTTAATCGGGCTATTAAAACCTCTTCTTTTCGAATGGGCCTGTACGCAGGTTGCCATTCTCCAAGTACTGGTTTCACTGAGTACAGCTTGTTGTTGTCCTCTGTATCCCACTTGGATTGCCAGGAATATTGGGTGCTTGATGAAACAGCAAATATAAAATCAGAAGAAGGAACTTTAACATCTGAAATGGGTAATGTCAAGGCAGACTTGGCATTTTTGTCGGCTCTAGCATTTCCCTTGATACCGATATGACCCGGGATCCAACAAAACACAAATTCTCTCGTAGTACTTAGTCTTGAAATTCGTTCAAGGATTTTGCAGATCATAGGGTTTTCAAGATCTTTGTTGGAAAGGGCCTGTAAGGTGGATAGGGAGTCGGAAAATACAATGAAGTTACTTTCTCTAGATTCCTCTGCAATATTGAGAGCAAGATCGATAGCTTTCACCTCTGCTGAAAAGACCGAGGACTTGTCTGGTAGGCGACATTTCATAATTTTTGTATTAGACACTGCTGCTGCTCCAACAGTGTCACCGTCTTTAGATCCGTCAGTGTAAATTGGTTTGTGAGTCGCATAGTTTTCTTTTATTTCATTGTATTTTGTTTGGAATGTGATACCGTCTGTGTCAGACTTCTTGTCATTAGTTAGATCAAAGAGGTAATTTGCAGACTTGAGGGTCCAGGGTGGGATGCCTGGAATCGTGTACTGTTCAATTGAGTCCATATTCACTTGGATGTCTTCAATATACTGATACATGCGAATACCAAGCGGAGGTATGTCATTTGGTTTCTGCTCAAAGAGACGTTTGCATTTAGGGTTAAAAACAACTTCATGTGTAGGGTTAAGAGGGTTTGCTTTCAGTTTCAGAATATACTGCAGGGAAAGTTTTTCCCTTCTGAGCTGAAGAGATGGTTCGTTAGCCTCGGCGTAAAGGCTTTTCACAGGAGATGTTCGAAATGCTCCTAGTACTAGTCTTAGACATTGATTATGTATTGAATCGAGTGCTTTTAAGTACGATTTCCTAGCTGATCCGTACACTATTGATCCATAGTCTAATTTGGAGCGGATAAGGGATCTATAAAGACGTAAAAGGACTTTTCTATCAGCTCCCCAATCAGAGTGAGCAACAACTTTCAAGAGGTTGAGGGCTTTCTAGCACTTCTTTTTAAGTACACGTACGTGTTGGATAAAAGTAAGTTTCCGGTCAAATATGACACCTAGGAATTTAAATTCAGGGACCACTTGGATTGGTGTATTGTTCATGTGAAGGCTTGGTTCAGGATGCATACCCCGAAGTTTGCAAAAGTGCATGCACTTCGTTTTGGGCTTAGCAAATTTGAAGCCATTTTTATCGGCCCAGTTTTGGAGTTTATTTAGACATTGTTGGAGCTGTCGCTCTATTATATTCATATTGCGAGATCTGAAACAAATGACAAAATCATCCACATAGAGTGAACATTCTACTCCAGGGTTAATAGCTTTCACAATATTGTTTATCTTTACGCTGAAGAGTGTGACTGACAAGATACAGCCCTGTGGTTCACCCATTTTCTGTTCGCGACGTCCTGATAATCTGTCACCAACACGAACGCGGAAGTAGCGTTCATTCAAGAATGCAGCTATAAAAAGTGGGAGGCGACCTCTGAGACCAAAGTCATGAAGATCTTTCAGAATTCCATACTTCCAGGTAGTGTCGTAGGCACTTTCCAGATCAAAAAATACTGACACAACATGTTGTTTATTACAATAAAAGCTTCTTTCAGAAATGTTTCTAAGCGTACAAGATGATCATTTGTACCACGTTGGCGTCGAAATCCGCTTTGGACATCAACAATTAGGTTGTTGGATTCCAAGAACCACACAATACGATCGTTTACCATTCGGTCCAATGTTTTGCAGATGCAAGTTGTGAGAGCTATAGGGCGATAATTATTGGGATCACTAGTGTCCTTACCCGGTTTTGGAATAGGAATCACTAGCGCCTCTAGCCATGAGGTGGGAAACTCACTAGATTGCCAAATGTCATTAAAAATATCAAGTAAAATAGAGAGTGTGGTATCAGGTAAGTGCTTTAAAAATTGATAGTGAACTTTGTCTGGTCCTGGGGAGGTATCGTTTGTCTTGTGAAAGGCAGTTTTAAGTTCTTGTAAAGAGAACAACTTGTTATAGGATTCCTGGTTCTTGGAAGAAAAATTAAGCTTCTTCTTTTCCTCGTTAGTTTTGTTCTTCTGAAAATTTGTAGAATTATTTTGCGATGAAGACTTTTTCGCAAATGCGTCTGCCAGAGCATCAGCAATTTTCTCCGGAGTATCTATTTTGGTATCATCAACAGACAGGTGATTGATAGGGGGTTGGGATTTTCCCTTTAGTTTTCGTATCATGTCCCAGGTTTTTTTGACAGAAGCTCTACTATTTAGTCTTGAAACATATTGTCTCCAAGACTTTCGTTTACTGTTTTTAATTGTATGTCGAGCCTTGGCCCTGAATATACGAAAGTTGTTAAGATTGTCCTGAGTGGGTCTCAGATTGAATTTCCTGAGGGCTTCTTTTCTGTTTTGTGTTGCTCTTTTGCATTCCTCGTTGTACCAAGGCTTGTCAGGGTGTTTAGGATTTGGGGAGGTTTGAGGTATGGACTGTTTTGCTGCATATATTAGCAGCGAAGTAAACATATGTGATGCATCATCACAATCATCAAACTTTTTACAAGTGATTGTCTGTTCACAAGTAAGTTTAAACTTTTTCCAATCAGCTTTGGAAAGTTTCCATTTTCTAGGGCGTTCGTAGCTCGATGGACTTGTGGAAGAGATACAAATTGGAAAGTGATCACTTCCACATGTGTCATCGCATACTTTCCAGTCAAAGTCTGGAAGTAGGGTTGGACTACATATAGAAATATCAAGAGATGAATATGATCCTGTTGCAGGATGCAGATAAGTCTTTGAATTTACATGATTCATAATAGACAAATCATTAGGCGTAATAATATGCTCAAGTTGGGTTCCTCATTGGTTAGTATCATCACATCCCCAGATGATGTTATGACCGTTAAAATCACCCGCTAATATGTATGGGGCGGGAAGTTGTGTTATAAGATTGTTCAGTTTGTTTATATCAATAGGCTCTCTAGGTGGTATATAGATAGAACATAGTGTAATACTATTGTGCATTGATACTCTTGCAACAACAGCTTGTAAAGTTGTGTTTAAAGTTATTTGTGAGTGTGGAACACAATTGTTTATAATAATAGAAACTCCACCTTGGGCTTTGTTGCCCTCGGTATACACTTTGTTATATATAGAATGGTATTTAAAAGATACACAATCATTCTATTTCAAGAATGTTTCTTGAAGACAGAAAGCAACAGGTGAATGTTCACTTATTAAAAGAGATATTTCATCTATATTGACCTTCAGGCCTTTACAATTCCATTGTATGATATTATTTGACGCCATGATAGATTAAAAATAAAGTAAAAGAAAGTCTAAGTTTCTTTTTCAGTGGGCATGTTCTCACCCCCTGAGACAGAGATTCCATCGCTGTCATCCTCCATGTCACTTAGAAATTCAAACTTGTTGTTGAGGGGGGTTTCGTGATTGTTAGTTTTTCGTGGTTTTTGTTAGGGTGATGGAGATGTAGACTTATGATTTGCAGGTTTTTCTTTAGGGGGTTGGGAGGCAGGTTTGTTGTTCTTTTTGGTTACTGGTGTAGATTTTACCTTGGGTTTCAAAGTAGGAGGGACTGGTGATGTGGTTTTGGATGGAATGGATTTTGGTTTTTCGGGCACAACAGGTTTTTTTGGCTGATTGGATGTTTTTGGTGCAGGGGTAGGAACCTTTGGGACAGGCTGTCTCTGTGTCTGTACAGATGAGGGGGCCAGACCTTTAAGGTCCTCTGCAATCTGAGGGTATTTTTCAGTTAGGAGTTTAATAAGTTCACTGCAAGAGTGACAAGGAGGGCTTTTCGCCAAAGGGGCAGCTGTGTTGGCATAGCTAGCACTACTGCCAGCCTGTGCCTGGTCCTTCTGGCGGTTCTGCACCACCCTCCTTGCCTCTACAAATGAAATGTTTTGGCTATATTTAACTTGCAGGATTTCCTTCTCACCTTTCCACGATGAGCAATTCTTAGAAAAAGAAGGATGTGAATTTTTGCAGTTAGTACAGTGTGGTTTCTCTTGGCAGTTCTTCGATTCATGGTCCGGCCCCTCAAATGCACAGACCGCACAAACCGGAGCTCTTCTGCACTTTGTCTCGTGATGGCCCAGCCTCTGACATCTGAAACAACGCAGATGATTTTTGCACATACACGGAGACTGGAACATTTTCATAGCCAATTTTTAAACTGGATGGAAGTACAGATGTTGAAAATGTCAGTATGTAAGTGTTTGTTTTGATAATTTTACCGTCTCTTTTAATTGAGATGCGTTTGACTTCAGAGACAGCCTGCCCCTGGAGATTAGTTGTAATTTCGTCGAGAGACTCGCAACATGCGAGATCTCTACAACGAATAACCCCTTTTGAGGAGTTCAGTGATGGGTGGGGTTTAAAAACAACCCCCAACCCAAAAAAGTGTTTCTGGCTCATAAGATTTTTGTTTGCTGCATGGTAGAACATTCCACCAGCAACGTGTCATCTTTTAATTTTTTTACTGATTTTGGTGTTCCAATAATTGATAGTATTGTTTTTTGTAGAACAAAGGGTGATAGTTTAGTAATAGGTTTTTCTGGATCTGTAGATTTTATGACAATAAAACGAGAGAAATGTTGGGGGGGTCATGTTGGATAAGTCTGTCTCAGAGTCTGACTCTGAGAGTGTTCGCTTGGCTTTTTTTGGGGTTGCCATGCTGATTGAATTACTTCATCAGTGATGCTCCCCACCCGCCACGGAGTCCAACAAGGGGTCATGACCAGGGGATATCCAACACTGGCCATGACAGGGATACATCAATGATATACTCGTGATAAAAGGGTTAAACTGGACAAATGAGTTCCCTCAGAACATTTTACAAGCTTTAAAAATACTTTGGGAGATTTCGAATGTCAGTTAAAGGCCAAACGAGTATCCGATTGGCCCATGAGGCAACCGCCTTCCAAGATACAAATAAGTAAAAGGTAAATCGTGAAAGTCGTCAACGAGATAATGTATGTATTTATAAAATAAACAAATATAAATAGACATGGGGGCACAATATATCGTGGGGCTTGGCATGACTAGCCGATTGATCTGGACGGGCCTTACAGACCTCTCGTTTAGCCCAACTAAAGGCCAAATCAGTGTATTGCGAGACCCAAGTATATATTGCCGACTCAGAACCCGCTCAACTACCAGGATCCTCTCATCAGGCGACACGGGTAGCAGCCCACGGCAAACGGGCAGGCACAGTGGTGTGGGGGGGGGGTCGTACCCCTATGTAGTGCGACAGCTGGGGAATTCTAGCCCCCCTCAAGCTGGGGAATCCATTTATTCAATCTCAATATCAGAACGGCTAAACTACTTGGCGCTCAGTGTGTTGATTTTATTTAATCACTCAAATTGACACATCAACATGGGGATCGATTTATCTATTTATCGTGCGCGCATTGGTTCTTTTACACCAGCGAGACCGAGACGCAAACGTGGAAAGTACGCTTCTTATTCAGCCCATTGTCATGGACCTGATATACATCTGCGTGCGTTTGCTTGCTGTTCATTTATATTGCTGCTTCTTTCTGCGGTACACATCGGACAAATAGCAAATACAACTGTTGGAGAACTATTTGTGAATACTAGTAATGTATGGTGTTCGGTCCCTGCCACAGCTAGTGGATTCAAAAGCAGTATGTACGTGTGTATTAACAATCCAATGAAGTATTCGAGTTATACATCATACTCGGATCGAATGACTATGTTATCATCTGATATCGAGGTAAATCCTGGACCTACAGAGGACACTCAGCAGATACTGCTTGCTATTGAGAGGCTAACTAGACAGACAAATGACCAACATAGGGAGGTAAAGGATGAACTTGTGGCCGTTAAAAGCGAACTAGCAAACGTAAATTCACAGATAGCTTCTCTGAAGTCGAATGTTTCTACCATTCAAAAAACACAGTCAGCATTTGAATGTAGAATTTCTGAAGTTGAATCAAAATTAGACAGGGCCAAATATGATACTGATATTTGCATTGAAGATATGGCCTCATTATCCTACAAAGACGAGAAAACATCCGAGAAAATTGATTTGATGGAAAATCAGCTAAACTTCATCGAACGGGAGCATCGACGAAGTAACTTACGTATATTTGGTCTTCCTGAAACGGAAAACGAAACCCCAAACGATACAATATCTGCAGTGATAAAAAGTGTCCTAACTATAAATAGTGATGAAAATGATGAAAATGATACTCACGAAAGTACACTGTTATTTGCAAAAAGACTTGATCCGAGAATGGTACTAGCACGATTTCGTGATCCTGATGAAAAGTTTAAATTATTCCAAGCCCGGGATGATTTACAAAGTAAGGGTATACGAATATCGAATGATCTAACCACTAGTGAACGTGCAAAGTTAGAAGACCTGAAATTACGTGGCAAAAAGGGTTACTTTAAGAAAGGCCAATTAGTCATTTTGCCGCACCAAGACGCCGATGAACCTGTGCAAACTCGTGTGTTTAAAAGAGCGTTTCGTAATTTATCGCAAACTGCAAATATTGCAAATGCTGACTCTATTGATATTGATAATGATAGTTTTGATGGGTTTGTTAACAATCAAGTTGACTAGGATAGCGGTCAAGGCCTTACACAGCAGCTAGATAAATTTAAAATTTTGTCATGGAATATACAGGGTTTATTGAATAAGTATATGAACGCTACACTTTGTGAATATTTAAATACATTTGATTTAATCGGACTGCAGGAAACATGGATAGCAGATTATACGACAATTGACGGATTTATGCCCGGTTATACATCGTTTGTCTGCAATGCTAAGCATTCAATAAGGGGAGGTCGTAATATGGGAGGTGTTATTGTATACCTTAGAGACAATTATGTTAAACATGTACACAGAATCGTTGACGATTTTGAATTTGGTGTGATCTTAAAATTTGGCAAACAAGTATTTTCTGCGAGCAAAGATTTAGTTTTTGCTTCTATATATAATCCACCACAGGGATCTCATTTTTACAGAAATGTTATTAGCAATGGATTGACTGATCTTGAAAATGTTTTCTGATTGTACTATATTACTAAGTGGCGATTTCAATGCTAGAACTGCTCACATTGAAGATTATATTGTCCAATATGAAAATATTCCGGAACTTAATGAATTTAATGAAATACTAGATAATACAATAAATACTCAGAGATCGTCGTGTGATACTACTGTAAATAAGTTTGGGCGTGATCTCATAGCATTCTGCAAGTCATATTCTTTATATATTATGAATGGCCGTATAGGACACGATCAAACATATGGAAATTTTACATGTATAAATTCTCAAGGATGTAGCGTAGTTGACTATTTTATTGGAAATGACGATATGTTTAGCAAAGATTGTGATATGCGTGTAGGTCTAAATTCGGAAAGTGACCATTTACCTTTAGAATTAGACTTGCCATTGCTAAAATTGGCGAATGGTATGGTGGCAAATGTTAATAAGCCCAATCCAATTACCAAAATACACATACATAAGGATGAAGCTACAATCTATAATGACCTTTTAAGGAACAGTGTGCTGTCTGGTGAGTTTGACCAGTTGGACAAGGCGATTGACAATAAAAGTGTTGAAGTCGAAACTATTGTTCAATTGTTCGAAAGTTGTATAATAGGCATTTCTAAACCGTTCTCAAGAGTTGTTATACGAAGATTCAGAAGGCCAAATAGCTGGTTCGATAATGATTGTAAATGTTTGAAACGCAATACTAATAAACTGTTGAGAAAATTCCGGTTAACAAAAACTTATTCTGATCTCGAGGCATATCAAGAATGTAAAAAACAGTATAAATGTTTGTGTAGAGTTAAGAAATACAATGCCAGTAAACAATTTATAAATGACTTAGATGCTTCAATTCACAACCCGAAGTCCTTCTGGAGTAAAGTCAAGGAAGCAACTGGTAGACCTGTCAACAATCCAAATATAACTACGGAAGAATGGCACGATCATTTCAGAGACTTATTTAATCTAACTGACATGTCTGAAAATGGTAATAGCATTAACATTGATGAGGATGTTGAAACTTTGAGTGAAACCGAATCTGCTCTCTTAGATAATGAGATAAGTATGTCTGTGGAGGTAGCAGTGCAAAATATTAAAATAGGCAAAGCTACTACGGGCTGTATTCTACCAGAACATTTAAAATATGGTGTTACTATTTTGTTACCGTACATTGTAAAATTGTTTAATAGATTGTTTTTGTCTGGTATATATCCTGAATCATGGACTCGAGCTATTTTAGTGCCTGTGTATAAGAAAGGAAATATAAATAATGCAGATAATTACAGGGGCATTGCTTTGATAGATGTTGTTAGTAAGGTTTATATAAGTATACTGGAAAAACGAGTAACTTTTTTTGCTGAATCTTTTGATAAAATTACAGAGGCACAGGGTGGCTTTCGAAGAGGCTATTGTACTGTAGACAATGCTTTTATATTGTACTCTATCGTTAGCAAGTATCTGTGTAAAAAAAGGAAAAAGTTGTATATTGCCTTTGTTGACTTTAGAAAGGCGTTTGATTCGGTGCACAGATTGGACCTTCATCATGTTTTGTTTAGATACCATATAAGAGGTAAACTATTGAATGCAATTCAGAGTGTTTATAAATCAGTAAAAATGTGTGTTAAGTGTAATGATGAGCGTACAGAATATTTCGAATGTCCAGTTGGCCTTAGACAAGGCTGTAATTTAAGCCCTATTTTGTTTACATTGTTCATAAATGAATTATATGTTGAACTGACTAAAGTGGGTACGCGTGGAGTACAGCTGACACCATCTATTGTCGAGATATTCATGTTAATGTTTGCAGATGACGTTGCCTTGTTAGCTGATACCATTTATGGATTACAGTCGCAATTGAATACACTCCTGCAATTTAGCCACGACTATAAACTGACCGTTAATATTGAAAAGACAAAGGTAGTCGTATTCAAAAATGGTGGCCAGTTAGCAAAAAATGAAAATTGGTTTTATGATGGAAAGCGACTAGAATGTGTAAACGGTTTCAGTTATGTTGGCATTTATTTTAGCAATACTTTGTCTTTACAAAAAATGGCAGATTGTGCAGCTAGCAAAGCCAAACGAATATTGGTGTATATTTTGTCAAGTTTGTTTTCTCTACCAACGATGTCACAAAAATCGTATTTTAAAATATTCGACTCAAAAATATCATCAATTATGTTGTATGGTGCTGAGATCTGGGGAATGGAATATATGTATCCCATTGAACAAGTACAAATATATGCTGCTAAACGTTTTCTTAATGCTCCTTTTAAATCATGTAATGCGTCTATAATGGGTGACGTGGGACGTTTTCCTATACAAATTTACTCTGCTAAAAAATGCATTAAATTTTGGCTACGATTATTAAATATCGACAATAATAGATATGTTAAATTGTGTTATTTGATGTTGAAACAGTATGATAGTCTAGGATATGTTAATTGGGCAACCAAAGTTAGGTTATCATTGTATAGTAATGGGTTTGGTTATATTTGGGATGCACAGGGTTGTGATAACCATAAGTTATTTTTGTATAAGTATGTACAAAGACTAAAGGACCAGTATATGCAAAACTGGAACCAAGAATGTTACAATAACCGAAAATTGTCTACCTTTTATATCAATTTTAAAACTATATTTGGCACAGAAGCTTATGTTGATGCAGTTGATGTCAAAAAGTTCAGACGAGCACTTGTCAGTTTTCGCTCTTCGTCACATAATTTAATGATAGAAAAGGGTAGACACGTTGGGTTACTAAGACATGAACGTTTATGTAAATATTGTGTCAATGTTGTTGAAGACGAGTACCATTTTCTGCTGATATGTCCTCTTTATAATGATATAAGAATACAGTACATTTCCAAAAAATATTTTATATTGCCAACTATCAACAAACTAAATGTATTGATGTCCAAGTCCGACGTAGGAACAATTCAAAAGGTAGCAATGTTCCTTTACTATGCTTTTAAGAAAAGGGATCACTTTCTAACAAACTGTAATTAAATACTTACATTGTTCAATACGATTATTATTGATAAAACATGTTCATGATTATGTATATGTAAGTACAGGTTGTAGCTCGTATGTTGGAATTATAAGCAAGATAAGTGCAAGGGAGAGTTAGCGACCGCAGCACTTGATTTGTTTGTAGTTCTAACATGCGAGCTATAGCCGGCTTATAGTTACTGTATAAAAACCGTTATATTATGTACCCTGGTGTGGTCATGTATTGTATTTGCATAATAATGTATATATGTTATACTGTGTATGGGCCGGAGGCCATTAACGCAATAAAACATTGATTGATTGATTGATTGATTGAGTGATATTATCATGTCGTGTAATCAATGTAAATCAAAGAATAAACACGGATCCTTATATTCTAGAGTAATAAATGTAACAGAATACTGCAATACTCTTATTACAAGTGAAAAGGTACAGAAACATACATTTACATTTGGGTGGTTAAGAAATTCAATAAATAAGAACATGACAGAGCGCATCATTACTCGCCCGAATACATAGCCTCTTCAAACATATATTTTTTACTTTCCATTTAACTTCCTATTTCAACAGCCACTGTGATTTTGACCTCTCAGGCAGTTACCTCATACATAATATGTCATAACGTGTTAGTGTCATTCAAAAAATGTATTTTTTCGGCGTAGCTGTATATAACATTGATTTTGACCTACATTTGTGACCAACCAATTGTTGGCCTCGAAGCGGGCTTTTTAAAATCTGACCAATCATATTTGTACCCAAGAGGCTCAAAACGAGGATTTCGTTTACCCAAGGGGTACATAGCGGGGATTTAGTAATATGTGCGTTCGTTAGCAGTTCTAAATTTGCTGCAAGTATATAATTTGCTAAGTTCTGATACTAAAAGTCACTGTGACTTTGGACATTGTCACAGTGAACTCAAAATTAGTAAGGGTCATAAACTATCCATAACCAGTGTGTACATTTACATTTGAAGGCAATACGTAAACGTATTATCTATGTATAAAGCGGACAGCGTTTTGCAAACAGTCTATGCGGCTTTGATCTTATCTCAGCGACCTTTAACATATCGGGGCCATGTGCTAAACATGACTAGGGTACAACGTAAGTTTGAAGATCCTAAGTGAAATCTTTCACCAGTTATTGAACAGAAACACTTTTGATACTTACATTCACTGTGACTTGAGCTTTAAACCAGATACAGGGATCATATATTGCGCATTAAGAACGCACATAAGGAGTTTGTGGATCCTAGGTCAAATGTTGTTTATTTTATGAGCGAAACTGTTGTTGTGCTAACACATTGATTTGACCTTCGCCATATACAGCGAGCATTTACAACGGCAAATGCACGTGCTGAATTTGAGGATCTATGTCAAATCGCTCTATATAGCGGGAGCGGAATTTGTTTTTAATGTCACTGTGACGTTCATCTTAATATATAAAGGATCACAATCTACCCATAACTAGTATGTCTATTAGTGTTTGAAGCTTATACGTCAATGTGTTCTCCGCTTATAGCGCGGAAACTGGTGGTTGTCATTACATATATTTGTGACCTTGATATGTGTTAATACAATTACTATCAGTCATCTACTACTCATTGTGCCCTTTCACATTTGAAGGGCATTAGTCAACGTGTTTTCAGTGCAATAAACGGAATAAATATGTTATTAACAGCCGCCAATGTGAATTTGATCTTGTTGAGCGTAAACTGTTTTCGTGCAAAACGTCACTGAGACATTGGATCTAGTCCAAATGACTTAACAATAAATAGTAATGTAATGTAATACACGTGATTAGTGTTCTTTCTTAGTTGTCAATGAGCGGAAACCAAATTGCCAACATACAGGTGTACTAACTGCCAACCAGCAGAGACCTCACATTCATGGAACTGTCAGTATATTGCCTTACACTAGTGTGAAGGCTTACCAATTACCAAGTATATCTTCAAAACGCATCTAACATGATTGAATTGGCAGATACTTACACAAATATGTTGCGTTGTCTCGACAATGTTTACACACCATACATATGAATAAAGTATCTTAATCAGGGGATCACATAACAGACATGATGAACCCAACAAACCTGGCACAAGGCGAATCATAATGGGGCACACATGATCAGAACAACAAACAAACCATAAATCACACGAAGACTATAAAGTAACTTTCTATCAGTAGTCGGGATAATAACCATACCTTAATACTTAAGTTATCAATAACCAACATATTAAACTCAGTGCAGTTGCTTAGTTTATGTATTTTATCAAATCTCTATTTAATTCTAGTTTTTACTCCTCATTTAGCATATTCACTGTTATGAATCATTGACTTTAACATGTGAAACAACATTTGAGCCTCAATTCTGAACCAACATTACTTCACTGATTGACCATTATATGTTTAAAATATTTTAACTATTTTAGTCACTATCACTTTCTTTATTATAGGAACACGGACCAACCTGGACCAGAAGGTGACTGTGTACGTATGAGTTTTCATCTAGCAAATCAAAACAATACTTGGGAAGTAGAAGACTGTTATTCACAGCTGGCTCGGTATTTTATATGTGAGGAACCTGAAGATCATTTTCCTTTACAAGGTATTCATAAATTGGAAAATGGTGTACGAGGGGTGTCCCAGAATTACGTGGAATTTTGCTATGACTTGCAAATAGTTAATGATAAAGACATAACAAATACAAGCAGCAGTGCCACACTTTTATTCAGCAGGTACACAACAAATCAGAGATGTTTGTTACCGGACGTAGATTTGATAGTCCTTCAAAGAACACAGGGGTACATGAGACGGGGCAGGTCATTGTGACGATACTACGTACTAAGTCCAGCGTCGCTATTTATGTTTTCTCAATGTAGTCTCCACTGCACCGAATACACTTTTCATGTCTCGCTATCCAATGAGCCACTCCGTCTCAAAGCCACTACCGCTGTATGTGTTGCCAATGATAGCTCATATAGTGACCTTTTAGTGCGAATTTTACAACAGGAAAAAACCTGGAAGTCCATAGGCGCCATGTCGGGTGAATAAGGTGCGTGCTCTACCGTCTCAAACCCAAGCCAATTAATTTCAAACTGCGTTGCTGCTGCTGTGTGACTGGGGACATTGTCATGTTGTAGTAATACTCTCTCTAGCTATATTCCTGGTCATTTATGTCTGATGGCTCGAACTAGATCTCTCCGCATGAATTTCCAAGAAACGCGTTCTCTCCGCTCCATGTGGTCCTTTGTTAACAGCCTCGGAACCCAGCGAGCACTAAGTTTACGCATGTGCAAATGTTTTGAAAAGATTCTATGCACAGATCCTCGACTTATTCCACTGAGGTCACTTATATCGCGCACCTCATATCTGCGATCTTGACCAATGACGTCCTTTAGTTTGCAACTGACGTCATATCCAGCGCTGCATTGCGTCCTCGACCCACGTCATTATTTATGTCCTCTCTTCCATCTTTGAACCATTTGTGCCATTTGAAAACCAGTGATCGCGATACGGCTGGCTTAATAGCTGATTCTCGTAGCATATCTTGAGTCTGCGTCGGCGTTTTACCAAGATTTACACAAACGTTTATGAATGTGCGGTGTTCTGGATAATCAGTTGACGCCATATGTTGCACGTTGTTTTTAACCACCGCTCGCACAACTTGTATCACAAAACAACACTTCCGACGGATATGACGTAAGTATTTTCAGAATCACTTAACATGACATCACATAAGATATGCACGACGTCGTGCAAAATATATTGTTATTACAGAAGATATCGACTTCTAATGATAGCAATATATTGTTTAATAATGACCTGTCCTGCCTCACCGATGGTTGGTTACTAAAGTGACCGTTAACATAAGTTATTTACATACTCATTATAAAAATAATTATCGAATTCAATAGCTTCTAGTTAAGGCTTTGTGTGTGCCACATTTTATCAAATTTTGTTCATAGACAAATTAAACAATGCAGAATTCCTCGTAATTCTGGGACACCCCTCGTGTATAAGAAAACATATATTTTTATACGTAATGTGTGGATATATTTGTTATCTTACCAGATTTTGACTGATCATCATTTAAGTAGCATGTTACTTAATTTACTATCGATCGATCTCGGAAGTTTTGTAAGAGTATGTTGTGTTAACTAGTATAAAACACAACATTTTTGATGTATAACGAATTGTAATTTACCAGACACAGGATAAACCAATACCAGTTATGATATAACACATATCTATAAATAAAGTATATTAAGGGAAAGCTGTTATCAAAGGGGAACAACTCATCAACGGTGATCAGAGGGATATTTCATGTCCTCCAAACTTTTAACAAGACAGAAAAATGTATATTTCGTACGACACAATTATCATGGGTTTCATTGTGACCGAGGCTTTAGTGATATCATTTGTATGACAAAAATTAAACACAGAATGAAATCAAAACTAACACGTGCATTTGTAGATTATATACATCATGTAAAGCTGGAAAAACACGTATGTGAGACACGTGCCACATACTGCACGGACTATACTCGATAACGTGGTACATGTATGTGTCTCAACACAAAGTCAATCATGTTGGGAAAACACACTTTGTATGTTCATTCATTCACTTAGATCTTGGTTGGTCCACTAGACCAATTTGATGCACACTAACCATTATAATTTTAGTAACAATTAAAAGGGTACTGTTTAGTTTTTAAGAAACAAATATATGTGTAAGGATATTTAAAGAATATGTTTATTAATCACGTTTTGTAGTCCTTATTAAAACAACTATAATATGCCTAATATTTCATAGCCAGAACAAATAATTCAGTGTAATGATGGTATTATGTTCACATTTTCTATCTCTTGTGATGCAATGCTATCAAATGATACCAAGATTATATTAGATAACCGTGCAAGATGAATGGGCTAACTTAATATATATTATCGTACCTTCTAAATATGACGTTTGAGCAAACTACATGTACTATACACTTTTATGTGTTTATTTTATTTATGTCGTATCTCTTTGTCATCAACTAGTTCTATGCATGGAGGAAAGAAACACACCAATTATACCACAGTGCACCACGAACAGGCTCTTTCTGTTTTTGTATACGTGCAGATACGTAATTTATAATGTTTGAGTTATTGTTCATATAGTTCGTCTTCTTCGATCATCACATGTTTACGGGAAGACAACATCGCAGCACTTGTGTAGTATTTGGTTCCAATAGTAACATGTGATCATCATAATAAAAGAAATGTTCTTCACATGACTGTGTTCTTTTCGAAATTAAGATGTTGGTGACGTAAAAATAATTTATTATTTTCACATTTAAGACTTCAAAAAACATGTTAGTGCTCAAATAAAAAACGATTGGCCTTACCAACAATTAATATGATGTAATTTGTTTATTTTGCGTTTTTGTAGTCGTTTTTTAGCGAAACATCATGTCAGTGTCACATTGCTTATAATAACAACTTTACGTTAACGTCATACGTACAGGAAAAACAACGGTAATCAATAACACAGTAACAAAGGTTTTAGTAGGTCATGGCTCTAATTAGTAAATATACATGTGAATGATCTACGGCGACGTAGACGTCAGAGAAGAAATGTTCCATCAGTCATTATAGCTCGTCTGAATCCATTGGATTTTATAGACGACAACATAATTTTCAGAAAGTATAGAAGGTGATAGATGTTGCATTGACATACGTAATAACTAACACATGTACACCTGATCACTAACACGATTGCGTTTGTATGAGAATGCTATTATGTATGCGTATGGTAACTACTACGTGTACACGTAATCATTGACACGTACTCCCGTGATAGCAACTCCGTGCGAACGTGAAAGTTAACAATCTTAAGAACTTCATTTTTTCTCATGAAACATATTCTTGAAACATTTCCTAAACGGATGTTGTAGTAATGGTATGGAAGGAACGCCTTGTTGTTATCACATGACATATAAGGAACATGATTGTTTTCAATTTTAAACAGTTTTCCTGCAGATTTGTCAAAATTATATTGACGTCAAGTTATATCAAACGCTCCTGTTATAACTTTATATAAAACAGTTATATTCTATTTCTCTCGATTAAACGTGTTACGCTGTAATCTTAAATATGACTTTCGAATTTGGTCCATTATTGAATCACTATATCGAAGTTTTCCACATTTTTCATTTACAATTGCTGCCCATTTTGTCCTCGAACTAGTTAGTTCAACGCTGAGAACTTGTTACTATTTTTTTTCGAAACTCGGATGCATTTTCTTTGATTCCATTTTATATGCAATATCTTGTAAATGTCAATTTTTGGCGCGGGTGTTTATACATGTTTAACGGTTACACTTCACCTGAACCATCATTGACTATACAATTACGACATCTTCTCTAAATTGTCTCCAATTTCCATAATTGTGTAGCAATTTCAAATGCTTGTGAATATGATCAATTTATGTTGCGTTATCCCATTTCTTAATATTCGGTTGTTTTTTAAAAGATCGCAGTAATCAATGATTTATGAGAAGGCTTTAGTGACGAGTTATTGAACCTAATTGTATGCGTCAACAAGTGAAGCCATATAAATATATGTACACGTTCTGATGACAATCACCGGAAATTACCAGTCTATTTAAACTCACTAGTCACGTGATCGCACCTTCCAAATTAAAATTCCCTGTCTCCCTCCCCCTCCCCTCTTTCTCTCTCATTCTCTCGTTCAGACTCTCTGATAAACTGAAGTATTTATTATCGTTTATACAAATCAATGCTGATTTTTCCTGTAGATACAGTATCAGACAGATGTTATACAACACACTACCCATACACTGGGACATGGAATGTTACATATTCTGGTCTTACATGTCAACGATGGGATTCAACATACCCTCATACACCAGGACTACACCCTGATACAAATTTTCCTGAGGGAAATAAATCAAACGCTGAAAATTATTGTCGTGATCCGGATTTTGACGGATATGTGTGGTGTTATACCACAGATCCTGACGTCAGGAGGGGAACTTGTTTTGTTCAAGGTAATTACTTATAATTATGTGTTCGACTTTACATGTTTGTGTGGAAATATTTTCTGAAGTTTAAGTTGTATTGCCATATTATATATCATAGCAATCAATAATCGAATCACACTATGTATTTACTTACATGTATGTATCGAAAATGAAGTACAATTTGACTTGAAACCCTACCAATTGAATATATTAAGAAATATGTAAATGCTCAATCGGACTCCTTCCATGTTTAGCGGACCAGTATTGACATATTACCCAACATACTTACAATAAATACTGTGAAATTACAGTTATATGAGTTTGTGTCGTCTTAAACAATGAAACATTTAATCGTATCATTATGTGCTTTTTTATCGGGTTTTACGCCGTCTTTCAACAATTGTTCAGTTATATACGGCGGCCTTTGGACAACAACAGTTTATTTGATTTTATTGTAAGCCAGAAATAATTTGTTCTTCCACAAACAACTGCCAGCTTCTTCACACGTGGAGGACATTACCGTAACCAATGGCACAGAAGACAATAACCCGCTCAATGCCCGGGATCGAACCGGATCGACCGAGTGACAGTCTAGAGCTCTACCAACCGAGCTAGCAAGCAAGGCCTGATTATTGCATGACGAACATGTTCTTAAAAAACTGTATAATTCACACACTTTTCAATTACGTAGATTACAAGCATTCTACAACTGAAGCTCCTACACATTCAATGTATACATGTACGGACGGAAATCAAATATCGTCACAAAAGAGATGCAATGGTATGGTAGATTGTGCTGATGCTCAAGATGAACTCAATTGTGATTATCAAGGTTAATATGATTTGTATTTGTTATTTTATTAGACAATATACAAGCTTGTTATGTTACCATAATGACTGATAATGTTGCCATAAATGTTACTTTTACCAGTATATTCATTGGGCTAATTAGTTTACCGAAATACAATGTTTACAATTTATATAGTATAGTATTACTAAAACGAATATTCTAATTGTGTCTTCCTAGTACAAAAACTATTGAAAAGAGATACAGTTACAAACGAAATGGGAGAACGTGTACATACGCTCTTTATATGTGGAAGTAATGAAACCATTTCATTCCTTGCTGAATGTAACGGTGTTGTTGATTGCATTGATGGTACAGATGAGAAGAATTGCACTAGGGATAAAACAGGTATATGTAACATGTACAATGTAATAATATGTTAACATATTCATTTTATACACATCTTTCAGTTGATTGAACTGACTGGTGTATCATTATCGATAATTATATCTGGTAAACAGCATGCGATGCATTAATGTACAACATTTTGGTTGAACATTTTAATTTCAGTTCAAATATCGTTCTGTTGATACGGATTTCTGATCTGCATTGTGCCTTATTATAATACCACATTGAACCCTGTCTCTTGAACACGATACTGTGATATATAATGTCGTCATCTTTTCATAGTTTTTTTGTCAACAGAATGTTCAAATGACGAAATTCAATGTGGAGATGGTAGTTGTATACATGCAAGTCTTATGTGTGATTTCATCCCCCACTGTTCGGACTTTTCTGATGAGCATTGCGGTAGGAACACATTTATAGCTGCTCAAAATAAAAAAAACTATGTAGATGTTATATTTGTAATGTAGTCGGTCTACTGAATAACGTTTCATGGTTTTATAATAATTTAAGAGAATGTCTTAAACTTTCGCCATGTGATTTTTCCAATACGCTAAACACAAACAAAATATGTGTATACTTCAAACGGCGATTACATCAATGATACTAAGTAGGGGGAAAATGAATATATCATTTTGCTTGTATTTAAAGATTATCCCGAATGTAATTCTACTGGAGAATTTGAATGTAAGAATGGACAATGTATTCCTATTGACTATAGATGTAATGCATATACAGATTGTGTCGACGGATCGGATGAAAATACATGTGGTAAGTGATAACTTGAATCTTCCCGAAGTTTTAACTTAATTATTAACATCAATTGTCAACGACTATTTTACAAATTACACACGCACTTATCTCTGTGGAAGTCTGATTCCCTGGAAAATAACGAATACATACACCACGTGCAGGAATTGTGAAGTTCGGGAAAAAACCCGCTCAAGGAACTCGAACACACGACCTACGGACCAGAAAATAGGCGCTTCCCTTCGAATACTATTCCTCCATTCCAGAACGTAAAAATAACATAACATAAACATAAGACATTACATAATTAGGTGTATCTGTTATTGTAAACGTTATGGTAAATTGCTTTTAATGGTTAGTTACTGCTTACTAAGTCAATATATGTGTATATGTTGGAAATGTATCGGTTAAATGTGACGTTAAAATCGAGTATTAGTATTTTACTGTCAGTTCCTAGGTTGTAAACCGCTGCATGTTATTTATATTTTATATGTATGTCAAGTTCTCCTTTCCCGAAGTGCAATTATATTACTTGATCTAATATTCATAATATTCTGTTCTCTCCCATTTTGGACTATTATTACAGACTTGTTTGTCATGTGCCGTGATGTATTATGTCCATTAAGTTTACCCCCTTGTTGCCCCCCTAAATTGTCATTATTTGTACTTTTTGATAGGCCAGACCATTCCTTACTCAATTATTATCATTGTTACCCTTCCACCTCCTACGTGTCTACCCATGCTTCTCCTCAGTGATAGGTATTTCATAGACTGTTATTTTCCCGGGGTTCTGTGTTAGGATGAATTGTCTTGTGTATGTGGTGTTCCCTATAACATGTTAATCTCTCTATAATCTGTTCGTGCAATGAATAATTCGTTTGTATCAATGTATACAATGATGTATGCTTTTTTTACCAGCTTCGTGCAAAAATGAGACATTCCATTGTGATTTAATGACGTGCATCCCTATACGATTTGTTTGTGACGGGATGTCAGACTGTAGAGACGGAAATGATGAGAATAAATGTGTGGACGCTAAATATTCAACGTGTAAAGATAGATGGATACATGGATTGCGCAGAAATGGAAACTATTTACTAGGTGATATTTATAGTGTGATTGTGTCCTCTTCTTTTAAATCATTTACAATTGAATACAAAGAAACAAAACAGTCGGACGTTGATATCTTGCATATGTATAATCCACACCTGTTATTGACGAAAATGTTTATTGCGCAATATCTGTTTGCTTACTTTTATATAACGTCCGTTGAATTCCACAAACCCATAGCTCAATATTTGGCGATTTTGATACCATGTTTCTCGTCTCAATTAGCTATTTACATCACCTATAATACCTGCCTTATGGAACTAAGCTTTAAAGAGGAAATTCATAAATGTTCAATTGACTCTTAACACATTAAAATGTTATGTTATTCAAACCTCACAAGCAACTTTCTCAAAATGACAAAAATGAGATTCCGTTTTGTAGTATTAAGACGACGATATATTCTATTTTCAGACGACATCATGGCGGAATGTAACTTTGACAACGTGCAAACATATGGAAGCGTATCTACAATATTTTACGCAAGTACCGAATAGTAAGTCATGATTAGCAAATATTTTGACGATACAGAATATCGAGAATAGCAGTATATTTTAGCCGTGGCCGATAAAAAGCAGACACCAGGACACACACGTTGGTGAAGTCAAACGCAACTACAACAACAACAGCAACTAAATTTATTTACAAATATCAGACGTCATCGGCGCATGTGTACCTCTTGAATGCAATCACGAACACCGACAGGCAGTGAGAGTAAACAAAAATACTAGAAACTAGTTAAAACAGACTAAACCCGAAATTAAGTCACGTAAGCTGTGTTGTCGATTTAAAGCAATCAACATATGTATTACCTTGTATACGAATCACATTCTTTTCATCCATTTTTACAATTGTTTTATCCACATAATGCATTTATACGACGACGTTAGCATTTGTTGACAGTTTCTTTTCGACTGTACTAGCTTGGTGTTGCGATAGAGTGATTGAGCTCACACAGGTAGCTCCGTAGGTTCTCATTAATGCACTCGTTTTGTTTTCTGATATAAAATAAGTCCGGGATTTGATGGTTTTGCAGGCACGGTTTCTTTCTGTAGATATACAACGTACATGAATTGTACCATGCATTTAACACATGTTCACATGGATTTAATATAAATCATAACTAGAATGCACTGACATTGTATTGTATCTTTGAATATCAACGTTCTGTGTGATAAACATTTTCCTGACTAACTTTCACTGAATGTGTATTGTGTATATTTGACAGTGAAAGGGGCGCTTGGTTACTCGACAACTATACGAACGCTTTTCATGTGAAAGCAACCACACAATCCAAAAGCATCACGTATTTATCAGATGATGTCTATGACTGCCATCAAACGGTAACATAACACATTATTTCGTCGTTTAATTGATAAAAATACATAGAATGCTCCTTGCTTTTCCGTATTTAATCTTCATTCGAATTTCTTATTCGCATAATACAATGCGATGGACACGTGTTTAAAAGGCATACTTATGTTGTAAATGGAGCACGACTTCAACATCTCTATAATCACTAAATAATTATAGATGACTACTATGTTTGATATAAGTTTCTTGATTTGACATTGTTGATTTTGCCATGAAACCATTTTCTATACTTTGTGGTTGAGCTACTGTTTCTTTGACAGTTTACTCAGCGCTGTACATTGGCAGTACGAACTGTTGCTGAAATTGAAGACAGAAACTTTGATAACGCTTATCAACACTGTCGCTGTGTAGCTTTAACAGTCATACCACACAGACCAGAGAGTGGGTAAGTTCATGTGTTTACTCAAATGAAAAATGTCAAACCAATGATTTACAAAGAGAAATTAAGTAGTTACATAAAACGCAACATACACAGGACAATGCCTTCCCCCATAGGTCCCTGAAAAAACAACAGTACACAAAACATGAGTCACATAGAAAGTTCAAGGGTAAAAATGTATGGGAATAGGGTTGCAAGGTCCGACCATAAAAGGACAAGGGCGGACAGTTTAAGATGGTTTACACCACGGAATAAGTCAAGAAATCAGTAAGATTATGCCGAAGGGGGAGGGGAAGACATGAATAGTATATCATGAAAAAGAACTCTACATGGGGAAGGAGAGCTTAACATACATCTATAAAAATAAATTGAAATAATAACCACACAGTGATTTATAGCCTTTCAACTGTCAGTTCAAATACTGGGAGTTTAAATCAATTTAACAGCTAACAGCTCACACTAAACCGCTACATGGTCATTTGTTTGAATGCATCCGGAACATTTAAGTTATTAATTAGTCATATTCATACTGATGATAGGGAAAGGTCACTTAAAATATAGACAAATAGAAATAAAGTATGACTTTAAATATACTAAATTATACTTAGTTAATGACTATAATTAGGGAAAATTAAGTAAAGTTTTAAGAGAACAATATAGAGGGAAATATTTCCTTGGTACTGCTAAATGACGTCATATGTATTGTCATTAAATGACGACATAGTAAAGAAAGAAGCTTGGATACATCTAACTTATAGACATGCCCTAATGTTAAGTACGCAATTTATAGCGAAGATGAACTCAAATGGGCCAAACTAATTAATACTTCGGAACAAGGAACAGCACAAAACGAAACAAGGAAAACACCAAAGGAAAAACCCTCAACTTTAGACACCTAAAAAGGGTTGGAAAGAGTGTTTAGATACTACATGGAACTCATTATGTTAGTTCCAGAGCAAACGTTAACTCCTTCAAAGTCGACAGATATATGTTCATATAGCCCTTAAACATTTGTGCCCGGCGTGCTGTTATAAAGGTGCAAAAGCTGTAGATGTATTCGAACTCTTGAAGGCGGTAGTTCTCATTATGTCAGGATTACAAACCTTTCTAATAAACCTTTGTATCAGTTTAACAAGTAACTGGTTAAGTTATAATTGTTATGAATTTGGCGAAGTTTGCATAACAAATCTCTCAGTTTCAACTTCCAATATATAAATAGTATGAACATAAAATTATAATAATAATATTGTTTAATAAGAAGAAAGCATACAATATGTCAAAGGCTTGGGATAATCTTTAAAACGCATGTAGTAAATAATACCAATACAGAATAATGAAGACAATAATAGAAAGGAATATCATGAAGAGAAGATAAGCGGGGCAATCTGAAGCAAGCAATGTATCTGAAATTGTAATTGTTTCAGAATTGTTGTGCAACATAACTAAATTGCCGACATATTACGAATGGTCGTTACTCGATTATGCTACACTATACATGTACATGTAGTACTCCGATACCTATTAGGGGAAATGAATTCGTTAGAGATTGGATAAAAATAACTCCGTAGTCATAGACAGTATAGTATGTTTCAATATAGTTCATCAGTACTTATTGGATCAGTCGTGAAATAACACATTCATGTTAATAATATATGTGTTACATATCGATTTACCTGAATAAAACCATACAAATATGAGTGACTGGTACCAACAACCTAGCATGTTCTTAATTCCAATGCCGGACAATTTCCCGAGGGGTTGACTAACAACACTACTCACTAGATAAATCTTGAAATATACTATGGATTTACTTTCAGACATAGTTGTTAAGGCAAGCAATCTTGTGTTGATTTAGTTTTCATACACAATTATCATGTTTACAATAAAACGGATAAAGACTCTATCGTGATCAAAATGTTTTCTTTGCAAACCTAACATTATTCCAATTAAAGTGTTCTGTGCGTCGGAAAACAAATAAACATGGCAATTTACAAGTTAATGTTTTTAGGTTTGGTAACACACACACTTGTATAGGCCTTATGATACTTTACGCTACCTTACCGAAATCCACTGGAGATGTAAGCGTCTATATACATGTATTTCTTTATATGCAATGTTCCATATAATGTTTGTATGTACTTCTAAATCAACCTAATATTTGATATTATAACACAAAATTAGCAATATAAAGTGCAGATGTTGTATTAGACGTGGATTTTGATGATTGAAAATGGTAGTTGGTACTTTTAACAAAATTCAGTCGATTCCGGTAATACAACTTACCCCTTAACGAACGGATAACCAATCCGCGTCTATGTTAAACACGTTGTTCGGTTGAAGAGAAATTAGCTTAGTGGTTAACGTAAGATTTGATTGGTTTACACAACACCGATATGCAAATAGCAAAACCATGTTAGTACGGCTGCGCCGAAAAAAACTTTAACAATACAATTAAATTGACCCCAATAGGGACAGGAACAAAATAAAGGATACCGTATCTGTAAACAGCAGTGATCCGAATTTTGTTGAATCAATTGAATTATAAGATGATCGAAAATCTTTGTCGTTCGATATTGATTTTTTTCTATTGAAGTTAATTTAGTGCAATCATATGTACAAACGTTTATCACTTGAGACAATGCGAAAAGGTGTTTAGTTATTTAGAATAATATGTACCAGTACGGCAATATGGTATTTTATCTGAACAAGAAAGGCATCCAATTAAGTTCGTGAAATAAAGCATGTACATTGTAATTTATGTATCTGAAACCATTCTCGCATTTTTTTGAATAATGATTATTTTATTAATATATTTTATCGAAGATGAGTGTCATACGATGATATTAAATAAAACATGGTAACAGTTATGCATCATACAGCATCATTCTCACTTTCAGGATTTAAATCAAAGCGCTGTGTGCGATGATGGCATTGCGGTATAGATTTACTTGCTTGGTATTGTTTATAAACAAAGAATATATTCAAACGACCACAAATTACCCCCAAATTAAACCATAATCACGCTAAAATGCGTTGCTGTTGCTACAGATCACTTATTTTGAATTAAGTTGTTTTATATTGTGTCATATGCATATTTTTGGAATACCCCAAACCCAAGTATTGATATAGCCAAACAACTAAATACCCGAATTCACACCAAACGAACTGTTAGAAACTGCCTCAAACTGTTTTAATACTTAATTTATGTGATACATTTTTTAAATACTACATCCAAATATCCAACTTGTGAGTTTTACTTCCAGGTTGCCAGACTGCTTAAAAGCTTATACATTAATCATAACGACGTTACATTAGATTTGGTTCTCTGACATATTGTGTCTCTCCTCTCCGAGGGAGACATATTGTTTTTGTCTTCGGTGTCCGTCCGTCCCTCTACTGTTAGCTTGTCCGCTCTTCATCTCTAATACGACTGGTTGGATTTCGACCAAAATTCACAGAATTGTGCATGTGTGCAACCATGTCGTTTCGCTCCGCTCGGATAATTGTTCACTGAGTTATGGCCCTTGATGTTTTTATAATGGTGAAGTTTGTCCGCGCTTCATCTCAACTATGGCTGACTGTATTTCAACACAACTTCATAGGATTGATAAGCATCTAGTGTAGTGCATCCTTGGCGTTTTCGTTCCGCTCAACGTTATGGCCCATTGATGTTTTCTTTAGATATACAGTACATGGTGAACTGATCAAAGAAAGGACATAGGACTATATTTCTTGTTTGCTCGATATTTTATTCTAACATCCTGTATCAGTATAAAAATTACGGACAAACTGCCATCGGGGAGACATATTTTTTGTTTAAACCCATCTAGTTCATATCTGTGTATCATAGTATATTCGTAGCAACAACTTTGGAGATATTTGTTTACTCATCAAATGTATATAAATGTCCTTCCTCGGAGTTAAATTGTTCATATTATAACAGTTTTAATCTTATTCTGAAAAATGACAACATATACAGTCTATTTGCAATATGTCGAATTGTCATAAGTCTACGGAAATATTTTCGAACAATCGTATTTTCCGAGTTATCGTATCAATAAAAGAAATATCATGTTGCAGTGTTTGTAAATTAAGGAAGCCAATCGATAATTTAGCTGAAACAGTTTAATTTTATCATATCTTAAAATACATACATTGTAGTACATTCATGCGCAAGAAAATTGCGGACTCATACAATGCAGTTCTAAAATCATCATAGACGCATAAACCACTCACTATTATTCAAACTGAAACTGATATAGATTTATTGATACTTGTCACATCTTATTTTGTTAAATTCATCAATCGTATCCATTGTTCACATAGCGACACCAATATGCTGTTTTTTATTGACTATATACCTAAACAAATATACTGAAATATCGCATTATTGAAGTAAATCGCACTTTTTCAATAGAAACGAATTGTTGATGGGATATATATTCGAAATTAACCGTTATTTCAAGCCGTCGCGGTTTACAAAAACGCAATTTGAAATAACAATAACAAATGAAGCCCATATAACTCATGACAGTACTCTTGACCTTACCAATATTGTGTTTACATACCAACACACACATGGGAGACAACCCCGTAACTAACAAAACCGCGAACAAGTGTTGAGCCAATCAAGGTCTTACCATACAAACCCATCGTTGTAAATTGCAAATTGATAATCAGTGATGATTGTAACAATTTATTGGCTAAAAAAATGACTCACATGGCAGACGATTATAGCATAAAAGCTATTCCCATAACTAAATACAAACGTATTGAAGATACCGAAGCAATCAGTGGAATGACGCCGTCAGCTGATTCGACGTCCACATCTTGTCAAGAACAAATATAAACTGTACAATTTGCCTCTCGTAAAGTTAAAATGATCTTGCGAAAATGGGTTGGTATCGCATCGGGATTACTTCCGCCAACAACATCATTTCCGCTCACACGAATAATTACGTTCTCGTACGTTGATAAATATAATAGAACTAAGCAGTCTAAAACTCGCTGTATTTCTATTTGCGTTTAGATGTTTTGGGGGTTTCCCTTCTTCCCGTGCAGTTCTGTCACTTTATAAAGTGTTCATGTTATATCTTCCACACTCTCGGCCTTTTGTTGCCATCTGTCTCGACTTATCCTGTGATGTGATTGCATCCATTCAATTTCCACTGTCTGTCCACTTCGATTCTCCATAGTTATCTCTTATGGTCGGTCAGGCCATTCCTTGCACACTTGTTCCCTTACGGATTAACCCTTGCGCTTCTTCAAATAACTTTTTTTTGTGCATTGTTGGTTTCCCGTAGGTCTGTGTAGAGAGGCATTGTCTTAGTAAGTGGCGTTCCTTGTAGCAACTTATTTTCTCTCTTTCATCGTCATTAAATGATTTATCAGACATCGACTCCCACATTGACATCTGATCATGATGTTGAAAATAATTATCGGATTGTCGGATTGCGACCTCCATATCTTCAATACTAGTATTCATTAGACTATACTCTAAATGAAAGCGATCTAGTATTTGTGGAAGATTCATTTCACCATTCCATTTACTAGAACTAACATTTATGTAATATTGTGCAAATTAAGGGTATGAAAATGTACCTTTACATTGCCTATTGTGCAATTTTGTCTCTACTATATTACTTCTAGTACCACACGCTAATGTGTAATAACTCAGAGCTCCCCTGCTGAAATAACTTCCCGTTCCTTCCTTCACAGCATCATAAGTGTCAGCATTCGGTACAAAATTCAATTATCTGAATTTCAACCTCTCCATCCTGCCGTTTGCTTATTGTGTTCTGATTCAAGATATATTTGTTTTATTTCATAATTCCTGTTTTATATAGTTCGCTCAACTTCCTGCAATTCCCCAACGACATTTTGTTATGCAACTTGTATCAAATTGATGAACGTATTGAGTTCTTTCGAAATATATCATACACAACAATATCGCTCATCAGATAAATCCAGTCGATGCAGATCGATATTGATGGGGCTAATGGTCAGCGGTCACTGCGTTTGTCGGTTGTTTCCGTAAGTGATCGTCAATTTTCAGATGATCACCGATTGATAACTGGTATAGGACATTAATATGTAGCCTCGGGCTATCTTAGATCTATGTATCCGAAGAACGCTTAAACATTATGTGTTATGCACATAAAATGAAAACGATTGGAGTTCGATTTTGTTGATGAAACACGAGATTATTGAGAATGAACTATGTGATAGTCAAATGTTTTGCTCGAGAAACAAAAAAGAGAAAACAATATGGAATTCGTTTCACTTAGCGTTTGTAATAAACACTTTGTCATTTCTAATTCAAATTGCAATTACAAATAATTTGGGTACTATTTTAAATACGAGATATACTGTGGTACCCGCATATAACACGCACAATATGTATTACTATTCCACATTGCCAACGCAATGCGAATGTGTATAATAAATTATATTTACATGAAACTATTTGGTTTTCATCTATGTTATATATTCGCCATTATTGACAGTTTAACAACAATACAATAAATAGTATTTATCTTCACAGTTGTCTTATGATTTTGTAGTAAGACCTCCTTTTGTTTGGTTTAAGACGGGTTTACGCTATGGATCGGGTCTGCGGGATAAAGTGTACGAGAATAATTATACTCATCGTTGCGTCATCTACGATCCCTTCCCAGGCATGTGAAGTGACCAGATTACTATTCTTCGAGCACTTGTTAAATTTGAAACATACGAATTTTGGTCGTTATGGTTTATAGCAACAACGAAAAATCAGTAAAACTATGGCTAGGCATTACGTAATAGCCCGAATTACGAATTCGCAGGATTTCCACAAATATATACACTAGTACAAGTGGCCAAACTTATTTTCTCTACATTCTTTCACACATGTTTAGTGCGAATATTACTGTAGATTTAGATAATATATAACAGAGAATATGCCAGGTATATCAGAACGTCGGCGTATTGACGCCTTAATGATGCTAGTCACTTTGTGTACATGTATTTCTAAAAAAAAATGTGGTGAAATTGGGTTTATAATCCCAATAGAACATATTAATTAGCAATTATAATTATTCAGTGTCAGCTGTAAAAAAACATTAATCATAAAACCCCAGGAGATCTTTATTATGTGTTAATTGATATCGCTATTTCCTGTTTGATATACTTAATCCCATTGATATTTGCAATGATTAGGTCATATCAATCAGATCATTGCCGAATCTGGTTTATTTCTCTTCGATAATTTTTCAATGATAAGTCAGTGATATATATACTAACACGAACAAGAAAGTGTGCACTTTTATATTGGGCATAACTTTTTTGTTACAAAGTTTAGATATACGGATTTATCATCATGAGTGAAGAAAATAACCCTTTACACATTGCACCAATTTACCCTATATTTAAGCGCATAGACGGCTTTCAAATTGACAGCAGGCTATTATGCAACTTTTCGCTAGTGCTACCCGTGCAACGTGTGTACAGGTACAGGTTGACCCTGACCGATATCTTTACTTGTTATGCAATAATAAATCACAGTTCACTTTTGAATTTCACTCGTAAACAAGATGCCACGGCTTCAAGAAAACGAACGAATTCAGGCACTTCTGCAACTCGCAGCCGGCGTCAGCGTTGCTGACGTCGCTAGGCAGTTTAACTGCCATAGAAATACCATAATAAAACTCCGACGACGTTACCATCAGAATGGAAGCGTTAGAGATCGTCCACGATCCGGTAGACCGAATGTGACAACGTCACGACAGGATAGACATATGACGTTGACGCACTTACGTCATCGGTTCAAAACCGCTACAAGCACTGCGCGAGAGCTTGGCGTATGTAGGGATACGGTTCTAAACCGACTGCGGGCCAATGCAAACCCGTTAAGGGCTAGGAGGCCTTATGTAGGCCAGATCCTTAATAACAGACATCGTGCTCTCAGACTGGTCTGGGCCCGCCGTCATCTCCGTTGGAACCGTGCCATGTGGTCTAGGGTGCTCTTTAGTGATGAGTCGCGATTTAACCTTAGCACTGCTGACGGTAGAGTTCGGGTATTTAGACGTAAAGGGGAACGTTTTGACCAGAACTGTTTATTAGAGCGAGATCGTTTTGGAGGGGGTAGTCTAATGGTCTGGGGAGGTATTATGGGTGGTAGGAAAACAGACCTTGTTGTTATTCATGGTAATTTAAATGCTCAAGGTTATGTTGACCAAGTTTTACGCCCAGTTGTTATTCCTTTCCTACAACAGAACATTGGTTGTTTAATGCACGATAACGCAAGACCACATACTGCTATACTTACCAGGAATTATCTCGCTAGAAATAACGTTAACGTCTTACCTTGGCCGGCTTGCTCTCCGGATATGAATCCCATTGAACATTTATGGGATTTGCTTGGTCGGAGAGCAAGGAAAAAACATGTTATCAACAATATCAATGACTTGTGTGCAGCCTTAGTTCATGAATGGAACGCCATTCCCGCCGACGTCATAAGACGTTACGTCAGGTCCATGCGATCTAGAATACTTGCGTTGGTCCGTAGACAAGGAGGCCACAACAGATACTGATTAATTGTCACGTAACTTGACAAATATCCGAAGGCAAAAAAGCAGTTACAAAACATTACAAATCCGCAACTTTTACTTTTCGCCCCTACGTTATTCACACGTAAAACAATATTCTGATAATTATCAAATTTCACTTAAAAGTAACACATCGTGTTGCCAATACATTTTTGCACATTGTGATACCAAATTTGCCAATATTTAGCTTCTATAAGTATAAAACAATTCCCTCTAACCAAGTGCACATTTTCTTTTTCGTTTCAGTATATAAATAAAAACAGGTATTGTCTCAACTTACCTTATCTTATAAATTTATTTACGTCCAGTTGAGTGAGAAAATGACTCGATCGTTTATTTTCTTCGAATTAAGCATTCTGTTTTGCAATATGGCGGATCAAAGTTGGCGGGCTTCTATTTTAAGAAAATCATCATAATTTGTTTTCAAAATTATTATAATTATACGCCCAAGAGCAATCTTGATAAATAGTACTTCAATATCAATTTAAGAAGATAAATGGAAAGAATGTATTTTAAAAGGAAGCAAAAATCCTAAATAATGCGACACCACGCGGAAATCAAGTTTCGGAAACCAAGGGCACACACAAGGGAAGCAACTCGAATAAATAAACTGGATTGAATTTATGTTAAATCGCAGCAGTATCAAGATTTTATTGCAACTTTTTCTCACATCATAGATAACAAAATGTATGAACTTAACAAAAACTAACTTTATTACAAATCAGACCAAAACACAACGTCTAATTTTGACGTCGGACTGACGTCGCTATTCCTACGTTGATACAACATTGTATTTAGGTCGCCGACGTCGCCACCAAAATCCAACCTGTATCCGTCGATCCAACGTCATGTGTTTGCTGGGGGACTCCCGGACTGCCGTTATTGTCGAACGTTGCAGTTTTAGAATGCCTCTTTCACCGAGTCTAGGTACATGTCTAAACCAACGTCTGACAAATGTACCCCATCTACCCTATGTCTATCTTTATAATATGTTCTGGATTTGCTATAATTTGTTTCCCCAATCTATTTATTATTTTCCTTTTCTTTTTTATGTTTATATTGTGTTCGTTGTTCCCTCCACAGGTAAGTCGTTGAAGTATATCAACCCAAATAATTTTTGTTTCCTGGAAAACATTTATTATGTACCCCATCCCCTCTGAAATTAAATTCATTAAATCTTTAGTGTTTGTGTTTACCAAATCGTTACCCCCCAAGTGAATAATTATTAAGTCCGGCGCCCGTCGCAATAGAACGTCGAGCTGAAGGCTAAATGTGAAATCGTCCCAAGTCATACCCCTAATTGCCCACCAGCCAATTGTTCTTAGCTTGGACAACCTCAGATTGTCTATGTTCCTCTGGATGGCTTATTTCCCTGCCCAAAATGGTATTGAGTCGCTTACCATCCAAATATCTCATAAGAATATAACGGCATGTTTATTAGAATATGCGGAATTGCCTCTCCAGCTGTTTTATTCGTACAAATTACCACTTGGTTGTCATAGTGTTGAATTTCCGTTTCCTTTTAATTGCGAATGTATGATTTATATGCTTCTGAATTCCATCTGCCCAATTTCATGATATGTTCATTTGAGACTCCCATTTTAGCTAAATCAAATGCTCTTACTATTCTAAAACTATGTGTCCTAATTTTTGTGTTAGTTAGTTTCAAACTATTCTTCGTTTTATTTAAAACTGCTGCAAATTGATATATGGTTAGTACCGCTTCAAAAACGAGGTCACAATAGCAGACTTATGCGCAGGGGCGTTGTCATGCAACAGGGATAGGTACTTAAAGCCAGCGTGTGGGCGACGTTTGAAACATTGTTTTTTAAGTTTCTTCAACACTTTTTCTTTATAAAACATACCAGTCACATATTTTCTATTTGGTACAACCAATTGCATAATAGGACCACGGATATCAAAGAAAATAACAAACATTGCTTTCTTAGCACTGATCAATCTTTTGGCAATTGAGGGGCGGCGACAGTTTTTGGTAGCCCATATTTTGTTGTTAATTTTTCTGGTAGGCTCGAAAAAATGTACCCATGTCTCATCTCTAGTAATAATGTCAGAAAACTGCTTTCTTTGATATTTTGGAAACATTTTAAGCAGTTTTCTGGCAGTTTCAAGTCGGACACGCTTTTGCTTGTCTGACAAAAAATGAGGGATCCATCTAGCTGTAATACGTCTCATTTTTAAATGACGTTTTACAATGCGGAATACGCTTGCGGCTGAAATACCAACTATACTAGCTATCTGATGCACAGTTAGTCTGGCGTCAGACTTAACCACATCACATACTTTTTTTAACCATATTGTTAGAAGTAGAACTACAAGGACGTTCCGATTTTATTGCATCATTAATGGAGACACAACCGCTTTTAAACTTCTTAATCCAACTCGTGACGGTGGCATACGACACTTCATTCTGTCCATGAACAACACACAATTCGTCAAAAATATCCTTCGCTGATACGCCAAGCTGGCATCGAGTCTTTTCAGGTGCCTTCACACTTCTCTTGCCGACCATTTTGCTAGTGTCAATGACTATATTAGCGATAATACTGCGTGTACACCTGTTAATTTAGTATATATGTGTAGGGAATTGATGTATCGCTACATCGGTACGATTTTCACGAAAATCCCGTGCAAGACGAGGCCGCACATATTACAGTTAATCTACACAAGAAAACGTCCCTTTTGGCTTTTTGTGTATGTTTTATTTTGACCTCTACTTCATACTGACGCGTCGTACGTTTTAACGAAACTCAAAACAATAAGTGTAATTGAATAAGCTAAAAAACGATACCACACATGATAATATTCAATCATTGGATTATCAGAACATCAAAAAGAAAAAAGTGCACACTTTCTTTTGCGTTTGAGTAACTATATGTACACGTTTATTGAAAGCGTCTGTAAAACACGGCGATCTGTCGTGATGTTGTCTTAGTGATAAACAATGAAAGTGGGAGTTGTGAAGTTTGACATCTTTTATTACTAAATTCATTAAAATAATGTTATTCAATTCAATAGTTTATGGAAGGAATTTTAATATTTAGGCCTATAATTGTGCAAAAGTAAAAGCATGTTGTTTTTTTCCAGATACAGCATACATTCATATTTTCTCATTTTCCTTAACATGTGTTTAAAACATAATGTTTATATTAAAAGTTCGATAAAAGTGTGATCGATCCCAATAGTAAACGATGACCTAATGACTAGCCAGCTCTTAACTCTATTCCCAACACGTTTGTATGACCACTAGGACCACTGGAATGTTCGGTCAGTTTTATTTATCATGTTAAACAACCGCTATCTATAAATATAAAATTTCGTCCGGGCGCTGACGGAAATTTCTAAAGTTCGGTATCCTCCATAGTATCCGTATATAATGCAGAACGGGCAAACAAAAATGATGGGGACTTTATTTAACTAACAATTTCCCCGCCTAAATTGCAGTTGACATTTTATTGAAATATATCTTTGAAATATGAATAAATCTTTCTTTTTAATTCCGCCTGTATTTTTTTGTGTTTTCAAGCATATGTCTTTAGATTACAAGTTAAACCAGAGATATCATTTTTTTCGGCCGAATTATACTATATTCAACGTGAATATGAGTGGTGTGATATAAATGCAAATTGCTATTGTAATTGCTCATACGTTTAGCTTGTGAAATAAATGTTTGATATATAACGTGCACGAAGACCTCGACTGTTTGAAAAATACACGTGGCAATGAAAATACTACTACGAGTAATAGAGCTAGTGATAAGCATTATACAAACGTAAGTGAACATTCTGTGAACTATAGTTTAATCTGTGACCCAACGTTTGGACAAGTGACAATGGCAAATCCATTTACATATTCAAGTCAAATGGTGGGTACCCCATCACCCGCGCATACAGTTCAATCAGCAAGTTCCCAGATACTATCTTGGGCCAATCAATTACTCGATGATGTAAAACTGATCAAAGATAAAGTGACCAAAATTGATAAGGTAGAGAAAACTGTTAATATGATAAACGCTAAAATTTCAGACATTGAGATTAATATGAACTCTCTAGAACAGAGAGTCACGGAGACGGATAAATCATGTAAATTTATGAGTGATTCTAGTGATATACTAGATAATAAGATAACGTCTGCCAAAGAAGACATCAAAGTGATACAAGAAAAATGCAAAGCACTCGAGATGCATACACGTACACTGGAAAATGATAAGAGCAAGATGGAATCGACAGTAACAGATCTCCAAATGCGACAAATGCGAGAAAATCTCATGTTCTATGGTAAACCGGAAGCTAAACCGGGCGAAACAGAAAACTGTGTAGATATTATACAGAAGGACTTCCTTCAAGACATCTTTGGTATTGCTGAAAATTATGCTACATCCATCAAACTTGACCGGTCACACAGAGTAGGGAAAATGAACATACGGTCAAAAAACCCTCGTCCAATCTGCGCCAAGTTTTACGCTTATAGTGATCGTGAACGTATCAGGAAACTATCGTTTGAATTCACAGACGAACCGAAAAGTGCAGATCTTGGCATCGGTGTCTAATGGCCGTTTGCTATACGAGAAAAACGAAGGAAACTTATACCCACCATGATCAAATTGAAAAAGAGAGGGGTGAAGGACGTTCGACTGGTAGTTGACAAACTGTATGTCAAAAATCGAGAATATGTAGAAGGTACAGATTACTTCTCCTCCGCAAAGTATGATACCAACTCGACCACAGGATCACAGGATAACTTTACAAGACATCAACTCATGGAATCAAACTAGGGTAGTCATCTGGGGGCAATTAAGTATTACAGCATGGAACATTAATGGATTAAAACGTAAACTCGCAGACGACGATTTTTTGGATTACATTAGAAAGTTTGACATTATTCTTCTAAATGAAACATGGATCTCTGATAAAGAAACATCTACTCTAGAAATTAATGGATATTCAAGTGAACATTTATATGGAAATAAATCAAGAAACACTAACAAAGGTAGATACAGTGGTGGACTATCTATTTATTTCAAAAACAGTTTTAATAAATACGTTAGTATTGTTGAAACACATCAGATTGGTATTATGTGGATAAAAATCTCTTCTAATATTTTACATACTCAATCTGATGTATACGTCTGTCATACTTACGTGCCACCATGTTGTTCAAAGATACTAAATGTCCAAGATGTTGACATATTTGATTTGATAGAAATAGGTTATACTAAATATAATGACCTAGGAAACGTCTATGTATCAGGAGAATTCAATAGTAGAACTTCTGATTAGCTGGATCATTTTCAGTTTGATAAATATTCGGATAAAAATTTATTCTTTGTAAACAGTGTTGACATCCCAGTTCGCAAAAACTCGGATAATGTAATTGATACACATGGACGAAAATTACTCGACCTCTGTTGTACTACAGGTCTTTTGATAGTAAATGGGCGGGTACATAATTATATCAATGGAAAATTTACATTTTGTTGTCAAAGGGGTGTTAGCACTGTGGATTATTTGTTGACATACTTTAAAAACTTTAGTACTATCTCAGAATCGGAGATATTAGATCATACTGAATTTTAGTGCAAACAGTAAATGGCTCAACTCGGACTGTTTTCACGCTAAACGAAAATTCAAATATTTTCACTCGTAACCAGACGGAAGCTCATCGCATACATTTTGTTAAAGCGCGAAACAAATACAATAAAATAAAATCGAAAGCTAAACAAATGTACAGAATAAATGAAGGACATAAAATTAATAGTTTGGCAAAAACAGAACCTCGAATGTTTTGGAAAAAAATAAAACATGCCTTAAATAAAAATCCCGTAAGTTCTGAAAATTTGAAAATAGGAGACTTACATGAACATTTTAGAATATTGTTTCAGGAAACATAAATGATATTGACCTTGACCTTAACGATCAAGAAATTAATTCCACCGATGACCAAGATACAAATTTATATTTGGAAGACCTTGATACAGAAATAAACGCTGACGAGTTACAGCGTTCTATTCTCTCCCAAAACAATAACAAATCACCCGGTCTCGATAACTTACCCGCCGAGATTTTCAAAACATATTATGATTTATTTACTCCTTTCTTGTTGATATTATATAACAAATTGTATAAGAATGGGGAGTATCCATCTTCATGGGGAAAAAGTATCATTACTCCAATAATTAAAACAGGTGATCCTGATCAGGCAAAAAACTATCGTGGTATATCTTTAATACCAATCTTAGGCAAAATATATTCTCATATTCTACTGAACAGGCTAAATAAATGGTCTGAAAAATATAATAAGTCATCAAAAAACCAATTCGGATTCCAAAAAGGTAAATCGATCATTGATTGCATATTCATTTTAAATTTAGTTGTTAATAAAGTACTTGACTCCGGTGGCAAATTATACTGCGCGTTTATTGATTATGAACGCTGCTTCGATAAAATTGATCGACAGTTCCTTTGGCAAAAATTACTTTCAGAAAATATTCACTGTAAGATGGTTACAGCTTTAAAAGCGATGAACTCATCTGTCAGATCATGTGTTCGTTATAAAAAACGTTACTCTAATTTCTTCGACTCACACGTAGGATTAAAGCAAGGAGACCCGACGTCCACTCTTTTATTTATGTTTTTCGTGAACGATATTATCAGTAATATAAATGCTGACTTACAGGACATTTTCACTATAAATGAACTCAATTTATTTCTCTTACTTTATGCTGATGACCAAGCTGTTTTCGCTAAATCTAAACAAAGTTTACAAGCAGTGTTAAATGATATTGAAAATTATTGCAATATTTGGTGCTTGAACATTAATACAGAAAAAACTAAAATTATGACATTTGAAAAAGGTAGACACACACAACACGATTTTTATATATACGGATCTAAGCTAGACATTGTTAACAGATTCAAATACTTGGGTATTTTTCTTTATAAAAATGGAAACTGGCATCGTAGTCAGAAGGACATTGAGCAACATGCATCTCTCGCTTTAAATAATTTATTCGCAATTCTCCGAAACATTGAGTTACCTAATTCAAAAAAATGTCAACATTTTGACACTCTAGTCTCATCTATTCTACACTTTGGTGGATAAATTATCGGTACTCACTCATGTACAGACCTTGAATTAGTACATAAACAATTCATGCGACGAATATTGTTTGTTAAACGCTCAACTAATGTGACCGCGTTATATGGAGAATTAGGTAGAGTTCCGTTAATTGTCATAAGAAAAATAAAAATGATTAAGTACTGGGTAAAGATATTAAAATCACCATAATGCAGTTTAATACGGTCGACGTATAACATGCTGAAACAAGATGCAAAAAATTCAATAACATACAGTGGCAAAAATTGGGCTTTTCAAATAAAATCACTCCTTCAGGAACATGGCTTGAACCATATTTGGTTAAATCAATCTCCGCATAACATCCACCTGTCTCTCATTAAACAAAGAATATATGATATGTACTTCCAACAGTGGTATGCTAATATAACCAATTCAAATAAACTTTCGACATATAGTATATTTAAACATGAAATTAGTTTTGAGAAATATTTGGATAATATACAATCATCGAAATATCGAGTAGCATTATCGAAATTTAGAGTTTCGTCCCATGATCTTGCGATAGAAACCGGTCGATACGAAAATATACCTCAAATAGAACGAAAACGCATCTATTGTACAATGAATACCATTGAAACAGAATACCATTTCCTCTTAGTTTGTACTTTTTACAGAGACTTAAGACAAAAATATTTCTGCCGATATTATTGCCATTGGCCAACTCTTACAAAATGTTATAATATCATGTCTTCAAACTCAAAACGCATCCAAATTCACTTGGCAAAATATATCTACTTCGCTATGTCAAAAAGAAATTCTACAAATCTGTGAAACTACACTGTACTTATATTACTATTAATGTTAAATATTTGTCTGACTTTTTGTAACTACCATCATATTTCATTTTAAATCTTCACTATGCTCTGATGACTATTTATATATGTGGCAAAAAACTTTGTAAATTGTTTAAATGCCGAAATCAACTGTATTGTATTGTATTGTATATCATCCCGTATATGTGTTTACACTGTATATACACTGTAACGGTGTGTTGCGCTTTCTCAACAATGATCGTTTGCACGGGCTTTAAGTTACATAAACAGCCACAGTGACAAAGTGACTTTTCTAGCTATTAGTGGATGAATACTGCTATCGAACACAATGGTTGAACTAATAATGTTACGTTAGCCAACTGGATGACTTCCTCAACCTCTACATTCTATACCACATGTAGAATTTGAACCCGCAGCGGTACGGGGCAAATAATGTATAGTCTGAGACCAAACACATTGGTCACGAAGGCCCATTATCACATATACATATTTCTCAGTCATTTACAAATAATTATCAAGTAGCATTGTAAAACAACAATACATTCAATACTTACTAAACTCAATAATAAATGAGCTTCATATATTTTTGCAACATGCATTATGGTTATTTCAGATTTGTACATGCGTGTGACAACATTACACAAAAGCTAGATGACTCACTCATGTTTATAACATATACTCTCGATGATTATGAACCATATTTGTGGAGAAAGGAATCGTACAGCAATGATATGGAGATAAAAGTTGGACCAATCACTTGCAAGAATGGTTTGTGCAAAGCAATACTTTAAAGTACTAACTAATGTTTTCAATATTGCACATATATCCATATATTACTATTTATACCCCAATGTATAGCATGTAAACATATTCTGACTCTGACCTTAATGCATTAATATATCATACCGCTATATTATTAATATATCAATATCCTTGAGATGTTCGGTGATTGTCGTCTGACAAAATATTTCGTAATACTTCTCGCGTAGACAGTCGGAGTTAAGAAGCTTTATAATACGTTTAGTTTTGTATACATGAACATAGTCCAGTCGCGGACGTCACATCTCTATACTGTCGCTGTACAGCGTCCTGCTAAATTATTCACACAAGTAAATAGAAGTTGGACACCGTCGGTCTTACCACTGCATTTACTCTTATTTTCGTGAACATAATTATAAATGCTTTGCATGTAACACAAACTGTACGACAGAAAAATTGTAGCTTTTCGTTGATTAATTTGTCTGTTCGACACAATATTTTGTATACGACTTGTTTTGTGAAAAAAATAGTGAATTGAGCACCTGTTAAAAAAGAAGATCGGAGGGTTGCTACCAAGATCACCGTCGATATTGTTATTATTTGCTACTCATTGAGCCAATACTGATAGTGAAATCTATCACGAATCCGATAAAAAGTTGTTTCAACGTTAAAATATATCTTGAATTGCTAACGGGCGAATTGGCAGGAGTGCGAATGTCAACATCCGGTTTGTTAGGTAGACTTAGTTAGTTTACTTGCGCACCATGGGCGGAGTTACGTTTGATTGACATATACCTTAGTCCAATTGTTGCAGCCATACACATCTGACCCCTGTCTTCTTGTCGAAGTTATTGTAAGTTACTCAGATACGCTATGAATTCGAGTTTTGTTTGCTTCTACTCGTGAACGATTGCTACAGTTTTTCCGAACTCTCAAAAGTCTGTTTGTCCGATAATAAAGACGCCATAATAGTGCTGTTAAAAGCATGCGGCAAAATCCCAGGTTTTTACTATAGGCGTGTGCGTGGCTCTGTTCCGACGACGCGTGTCAAAGTCGAAGTACAGAGACACGTATGTGGGGCTAACATGAATCGTACTTAATCCCTATCTGATAAGAACAGTGCTCTATTCGACAAGCATCATTCACATATAGTATAGTTGTCCTGCAGTACAGTCGATCCATTGACTCGATGGCAGAATTTTCGCATTGATGATACAATGTAATAGCCAATCTAATGTATGTACCGTTAAGTATATGGTAAACATCAGTCATAATAAGTGGAAGATTCACTTGGTTAAACATAATAATGACATGAACTTATTCTGACAATGTACCTTTTATTTAAGAGCTCATAAATAATGTTACAACGCTTCCTTGTGATGAAGATGGTTTGATGTATCCAGCCAGTAGAAGGTGTATATACGATACTGATAATGCAGGTTACATACTTGGATGTAGGAGTGGTTCTCATCTTCAAAATTGCTGTAAGTTTTTATGCAAATATATGTTATTAAAATCTTATATGATAAAGAAATTTCTATCACGATACTGTATGGAGCATGGAACTTAAGTGCATGCTATATTTATTTTTGGTTAGACGGTCCAAATGTTTAAGTCTATATTTATATGTATTATCAGATTTGAAAACGTATGTATGTAGTACAAATGTATACCTTACGCCAGAAGGTTTTCTGATTACCTATTGTAAAACAATCTGCATCTTTAGATTCTTAAATCTCCATTTTCGAATAGCTGCATAAAATAATTCGGTCCTTCGTTAGCAACATCACAATTGTTTTCTTTCTTTTAATCGTGATTATTATGAACATGTCGTTCAGCAAAGATCCAACCCACTACCTGGTGCTATTAAACAATCCGGTAGATAAACAACAGGTCATGAACCAATCAACCCGCAAGTGCTTTTGAGATATTTCGGGGATGCTGTCAAATAGGGTAACGGCTACCTGCTGGGGGATTTAAAACCAACTACAATGGTTTTAGAGGACGTAAGAATGGTGTCTGATGGTGATAATTGCTCTGTTGGGACACGAACTCACGACCTTTGGATCAGGAGTCAGGCGCTCTATCCCTCGACCACTGCGCCTCCCTCAACAACTCGATATCCATATGCTGTCATTTGACATACAGGCTAATCTGTTCAATTTATACGAGTCGTATGAGAGTCAATTAGTAAATATGTACGGGTTAAATGATTGCGCAGTCTTCTTTCAAGTAAAATACGTTGAATATATGCTCTTTAAAACTCAACTGTGTTCGTACAAACACGCAACGGACAAATAAAAGGCATTGGAAATAACGTCTTACGGTTTAAGAGCACATTTACAAATACTGCGAAACACACGTTTTATTCAAATACAGATCATTTGACGCGTTGATTTAAAATAAAAAAAGCACGGCGAGAATGGCAAGGTATTTAAGTAGTAACCATTTTAATTGATCATAACACCGATAATATTGCTCTCAATAACAACTTATAAGTACCATACGAAATTTCAGAGAATTTTCTACAACTTAGTTGCAGGTACCTGGTTTATATCTTTAACAATAACAAAGTGTGTGACAGGACGGTTTATCGATACATTCATATACGATCAGCGGTGTTATCGACCAATCACAATACGCGCTGCAGTAACGTGTACAGACACGTCCATGGCGTTTTTCTTGTAATACAAATAATACCGCTCCCTTAGGAATTCATAACATTACTGTGGTTGATGTAACCCTGTTGTACAAACTTTAATTAGTCTGATAATCAGGTCCATGACCTCACCCTAATGCGTCAACTGCCGAAGCAGTATCATAATTCATTAAATGCAACAGTCATTCAAACCAATCCCTTTTTACGCGTCTACACATGATTTATCTACACATGATTTATCTGCACATGATTTACCTACACAATATTTATCTACACATGATTTACCTACACCTGATTTATCTACACAATATTTATCTACACATGATTTATCTACACATGATTTACCTACACATGATTTACCTACACATGATTTACCTACACCTGATTTATCTACACATGATTTATCTACACATGATTTACCTACACATGATTTACCTACACATGATTTATCTACACATGATTTATCTACACATGATATACCTACACCTGATTTACCTACACATGATTTATCTACACATGATTTATCTACACATGATTTATCTACACATGATTTACCTACACATGATTTACCTACACCTGATTTACCTACACATGATTTACCTACACCTGATTTATCTACACATGATTTATCTACACATGATTTACCTACACATGATTTACCTACACATGATTTATCTACACATGATTTATCTACACATGATTTACCTACACCTGATTTATCTACACGTGATTTATCTACACATGATTTACCTACACATGATTTACCTACACATGATTTATCTACACATGATTTATCTACACATGATGTACCTACACATACTGTATCTACACATGAAATACCTACAAAAGATTTATCTACACATGATTTATTTACACATGATTTATCTACACGTGATTTATCTACACATGATTTACCTACTCATGAAATACCTACACAAGATTTATATACACATGATTTACCTACACAAGATTTATCTACACATGATTTATCTACACATGATTTTAAACTTGACGACATCAGATGTGTATATTTGTAGTATTCTGTCAAGTGTAGTTACATTCTTAAAATCGTAATTAATATGAGAACATTAAAGAATATCATGGGGTTCATCAGCTACGTCATTGTTTTAGTTACAATGATTGCACATTTGTTTATCTATATAAATATGCTCCAATTCTGTATTTTCTGCAATATAACTGAATAAGTGTTATATAAGTATGTATGTATGTATGTATTGTTATGCATCCGTGCGATGTAATGGTGATTGTGCACGTTGTACGTAACATTTCCTGCTTGACCATTGTTGTAGTCAGTTTAATACTGTTAGTACATACGGTTATTGCTTTTTTGTTGATGTAACAGTTTGCAATATTACAAACATGTACATAATTTCAAAAGATGTTGTAAATATATACTTCCAATTATAGCAATTGTGGCGTTATTATTTACACTAGTTATTGCTTCTAGACGAAAATAGCAAGTTATTGCATGTTAATATTAATATAACGTAAATAGGTTTCCAATTTTCTGATTAATACTATGAAGTCGTAGTAATTTTACTTGACATATTAAAATGCTAATTCGTTTCATGACTGACGAGTGATGAACGTGTTTTATTTTGACAGTATGAAATTCGATGCTTTGTTACAACACGTTTTGCAATAAAAACGCATTTTGCAATAACAAATTTAAATCGCTAAAAATGCATATGTAGAACCTTAAACAGCTGTATATATGTACGATGATACTAAAAATATATGTGCGACTCATATAACTCATATATTATAAAAATAGGACGATATTCATATTCGACGCATTTTGCAATAAAAATTTCACACCCGTCAACGCGTTTTGCAAGAAAAAATTTAAATCGCTAAAACCGCATGTGTTGTTTCTGCAACAGTCGTAGATCTATATATGTATAATTGTACAAAAAATACATGTGCGACACATATAACCCAAGATAGATAACACTTAGACGAGATTTATGTTCAACGCATTTTGCAATAAAAAGTTCACACTTGTCAATAAATTGAACATAACTCTCGGTTTTAGCGATTTAAATTGTTTATTGCAAAATGCGTTTTTTAGCGTAACGGGTTGTAACAATGCTTTGTATCAATATTTTCTTCTAACAAATATTGTAGCCACATTTACCTGTCCAGACGGGACGATCAAATGCCCAGGACGTTACTGTGTTCCCTTGCATTACATATGTGATGGAATAAATCAATGTCCTGATAATGCGGACGAACATGGATGTGGTAAGTTAGTAGCTGACGTAGTGTAAATGTTCAATTTAACATACAAGGTACATATTTCTACATGTAATAACGTTAAACTGTTGTGCTTTTTCATTTCATTTCTGTGGAGTTCAATAATTGTACCTGATTAGTGATGTTCTTCAATTAACGAGTGAGAAGTTCATTTCGTTGTGTTATCTACGGGCAATATTTGACTAATTTATTATAAATCATTGGCAAAATGTTTGAGATCGCATTTTCTATCTAAACTATGTGAAACATTGACCGAATGATTGTTTTAATACATTTTCGCCCAGTTTGAGATTGGGTAATGTGGGGTCAAAATCTAGGTCACTATGTTATATTGTAATAAAAGCTTATTAACACTTTAACGCATTCTTACGAAACATAATGATAGTTCTAAATGAATACTAGTGAAGGTGTTATATTGTGCCATCTGTGTTCCAAGATTATGTGAGAAATCACATTGTTACATGATCTATGCAGTATATTAGAATGTCTATCGTTATAGATGATATATAGCTTCTAAGGTACTCTGATGATCGACAGATTCAGAACCCTCTTTGTATTTAGTAGTTGTCTTGATACAGAACAATCATTTGCATTTAGTATGACTATGACCCAAATTAAATTGGAAGTGAACTGTTTTTCGTGCGATATAAACACATTTGCTAACTATATTTCAGGTTGCAACAATGATGATCTAGAGCTGATACTGTTAGTATATGTTGAAGATTTTGTTGACAGTAACCAAAAGTTACGGCAAATAGTTGGTCAGTTCAACAACCCTGGGACAATTGTTCGTATCGTGAGCTATGATGTAGATCCATCAATATATGAAGACATGATCCCATTTGAACATAAAATGTTGTTGATAGAGGACACAGATGTCAACAACAAGACTGTGATTAGAAGAGAAGATAAATGCTCGTATCGTATACTAGCATCAGATTATTTTGACCGTGTTAGATTCACAAAAAATGCTACATCAACACGTGGTGTTATAATCCTACAACATGGAACAGAATCAGAATCCGTTGCACAACACATCTTGCAGAATATGTCAACACCAGACTTCGATGTTTATAGAGTTGTAATACGGCCTTCAAGTAATTTTGAACAAGTAGAAGATAATGAATACAACTATGTCACAGATATTACCGTGAATAATTTGGACATTCTGTCATCAATGGGAAGTAAACTATTTCCTTCTCTGTGCAAAGGTAAATTAATTGGTAATGACCAAAAATGAATATTTGAATATGTAATTAGAATTGGAACAATTTTGTACACATGTTATATAAAAACACAGGAAAGCAATGGCTAGAAATAAAACTTTATGTCCGTAATTAAGGTAAGAGGATACTAATAAGAATGTAAATTTTGATTCATTTGGAATACCTTGGTCAATATCAATCCTTAGCCTATGTGTTAAGCCTCTTGCCTTACATGCGAAGGGTCTAGGGTTCAAATCCCCGCTTGGCCCAAACAAGATTATTTGCTTTTTTCATGACATGTCTTGTTTTACTGATTTGTTTGACAAGGAAACTGATATAAATTGATAAAATATAAATAATATCAATGTGTTTCTAAAGAAATGCCATATTTCTCCAAAGTTTGATAATGATGCATGGTAAAATTTGATACATACATATTACAAGATGTAATCAAAGCAAAACTGGACGGTAACAGTTTTTCATTTTGTTATATTTTGTTAAAGAGGTGTAGAGGATAATTGTGATGTCCATTATGTTAAAGTACTCACATTATTGTGTATGATTATGCCACCTTAAAAATTGGTATTTCTTATTTAGACTTAACAAATTACGCCATTTACAGAGGGTGTATGCATATGAAGTACCACGTATATTTTTTACAAAGCAAACTATTCTCGAGTTATTATCCTAATGATATCACTAGCACTTTCTTTTTAAGAATAACACAAATCCATGATAAAATAGGCTCATTTTGAACTAAAAACATATTATTTATGCATGAAGAACATGAGTGGAATTTGTGACCTCTCAAAGCAAGTTGGCTTAATCTTAAAACTTGAAAATCTTTTAAACGGCACGGTAAAACTTTGTAATATTTTGCACTTAGTTGTCTTATGTGATCCAGAAACTCATGAAAACAGTTTAGTTAAGATTCTTGATGATAAGTATTAGAGTGCTCTTACCTTAAGTAAACAGTTGACAAGGCTGTGCAATTAAAAGATAATGAGTATAACACGTGATTTCTGACTAGAAAATTGCTTCAGTCATTCAGGAATAAGATGTTATCTGACGTAACGCCTGAGAACGACAACACTAAAATCGATACATACTTACACATAAACCATGAAAGAGATACTGTTAAAACGCCCGGTTAAATTAAAGGCAATCTATCTGCTTAATACATTTTGAACATAACCCTGTCTGCTAAGAATTCACCGAGACAATTCTTATATCGGAGGAGGTGCATTTTGTAAAATACTTAAAAGTTAAAACTTCCACTATAGTATTTGAATAGTGACAATATGTCACCTCTGCACACTAGGTCCCTCATTTAAAGAGAAATGGAAAATATACAAATATGGCACCGTAAAATTACCATCCACCCACATTCGTTTTTGTCTGAGAAACTAAACATTAGTTTGTATGGCCTTAAACATCTCCTTCAGTTTAATTCAAATATTATGAATCCATCCGTAAACTGATTTATATATTTTTGGATATAAAAGTATACATGTATTATAAATCATAAGTCTTGTCATATTACATTTCATATTGCCATATTTGGAGATTTTCATACTGACTTTAGATTTTATTGCAGATTCTTCATCAACCGTATGTCAGAACAACTACAAATGTTCATCATCGAAGTTATGTATCACACTTGATAAAGTATGTGATGGACATGTACACTGCCCGTTTGCTGACGATGAGATGTTTTGTGATTGTGTTTGTCCATCTAACTGTTCATGTTCCGGTTACAATGTATATTGTACATCTGCACACTTCGACAATTCTACTGATTACCGTAACCTCATGGATAGAAGATTACGAGTACTTGATTTGAGTACAAACCTACGCATTGGAGAATTTCTCTTTACAGAGGAAAAAATGGTCCCGGACTTTCCTCATATGATCAGATTAAACTTATCAGAATGTAGCATAACAAAGTTGGGAACGAACTATTTTACAGATTTGCCCAATTTGAGAAGCTTAGACTTGGGCCGTAATAAAATATCAAGTATTCCTCGCCGAACATTTTATGGACTGACTAAACTTGTTTATCTGAACTTGTACGGTAATGAAGGATTCATGGTATATGAATCATTTGCTTTCTCTGGACTTGCTAGTCTAAGAGATTTAATCATCATGGATTCTGACATTACGTCTATTGCACCCAAGGCGTTTTCTGGCCTCAACCTAGATGCACTACAAGTATGCAATAACCAAATACATGACATTAGGGACAATGCCTTTGGTGGTCTTACCGTAAATAAAATCCTCTTCGAATCGAACTCTATCACAAAATTTGATAGAGGATTGTTCAATGGAATATTAAATATCACATCCTTGAAAACATCATTGTATAAATATTGCTGTATTCGTCCAGATTATCTACCAGAATCTGCATGTTTGCCTGAAAGAGACGAATTCTCATCTTGTGACGACTTGATGAGGAACTCTGCATTACAGACAATGTTATGGTTAATGGGAATAGGTGCATTGCTGGGTAACATACTCGCGATTGTATACCGCATTGCGTATGACAGACAGAGACTTAAACTTGGATTTGGAATCTTTGTCACCAATCTTGCTGTTGCTGACTTATTAATGGGAATGTATCTTTTAATCATTGCCGTTGCTGATGCTTCATTCAGGAAAAGGTAAGGGGCAATAGTATTATTATGATAGTTAGTAGTTAGATTATGATAGGAAAAATGTTGGCAGGATGAGGTAAACGAATGAAGCTAAGGTTTTTGAAGAGGGATTTCCTTGCTTTACTAAGATGCCGATAGTAAACATATGGACTAGAGTGGCACTTTAACACAACGGCAAAAAAGGAACAAGTGCATGTACTATGTTATTTAAATAACTCATTGAATACAAAGTAGAGATATAATATGACAAGTGTACTCCCTTGCGTATCAGTTAGCTATGAAGTGACGTGGATGTGTGTTTCCTAAGGCAAAGGGACATTGCACTGTTTCATTTTGCCACCCCCTGGTCACCAAATGAAACGATGAAAAATCCCTTGGCTCAGAGTAGAAATCGAACTCAGAACCTTCGTTGTACATTGTACTTAGCAGATATTACTTACTGTCAAACAAGGAGGACATTTAATGTATGTAATACATCACGGAGTTAGCAACAATAGGTTGACAGGGAGTAGAAAATAACATGACATTGAACACTTTATCAAAAGGAATAATTACACATGAGAAAATGGGAATTTAAAATACATCTGAAAATATATAAAATTACTGAAAATGAACACTTATCCGAAAATAAGCATATCCGAAATAAGTGCTCATGGTTGCTAAATGCATTTTTACCTTTATTTTGCAGAATCAATTGTTTATTTATTCAATTTTTTTTTTTAATTTAAGAAATAATGGGGAATAATGTAAACAAAGTTAAGATGCAGTGCAACGAAAACATGCCGCATTTAGTGGAATATTATGACGTGTCGATACTAACATTTTGGTGTCATGAAGGCTGTCTGTTGGTTATATAGCTATTTATTTACCGATAACAATCAACAAAACGAAATATGTGAGAGGCTGAAATGTACTTATAAAACAATTTGTATAATACATACTATTTTGATATAATCGCTGTGTCATGATGCATACATATATTTTTTCAGATATATCTTTATGGACGAGTACTGGCGAAATAGTGTTTGGTGCACATTGGCGGGTGTCCTGTCTACCATATCTTCGGAAGCAAGTGTTATGTTTCTGTGCTTAATCACGCTTGACCGTTTCATTGTCATTAAGTATCCATACAGTCGACTACGTTTTAGACCAAAAAGCGCAAGTGTTGCGGCGTCAGTAGCTTGGATACTTTCTGTAAGTATCTCTGTCATACCACTTATTGCCAAGGATCATTTCCAGAACAAGTTCTACGCAAAATCCGGTGTTTGCATTGCTTTACCTCTTACACGTGACAGACCACCCGGATGGCTTTATTCCGTCATCGTTTTTATCGGGGTTAATTTCGTCACGTTCATTTGCATTGCATTTGGGCAACTTTCGATTTATCTCGAAATCAAGAATGTTTCATCGAAGGTAAAACAGAATAGAGGCGGAAAGTCGAAGGCAAGTAGAAGTAAGGAGCTCATTATTGCAAGGAACCTTTTGTTGGTGGTTGCAACAGATTTCCTGTGCTGGTTCCCGATTGGTTGTATGGGTAGGTATACTTAGGTGATAGATACATCTGTTCCTTTATCACCATTATTATCACCGTCATCTTATATACATGCTGTTAACCAACAACTTATAAGCAAAGGCACACTTATATAGCCAGCATTGCTCTCTTAATTATCACCACAATCATCGTCTGCTGCACATTATCAGCGACCAAAATACAACAATGATATAGTATATTTTGTTAATGAGCTACGATACATTAGTTTAAAGCATAACTTCAAGAATGTGACCAGTGTCGATATTTTGTATGCATCATCATCGAACAATTCTTATTTTAAACGTAAATGTGAAAAAGAAAATATTTACTAAGGGTTCTGTAACTTAAATGAGGTTCATTTTAAATAATCTTAAGAAATTACTCAGTTCAGATTAAAAGCAATTTATCGTTGCGGAAATTTTCGTCTTAAGAAATTTCGTATTTTCGTAACTAGTAATTACTACTAAGTACTTTTGTATTACCGTAACTAGTACATGTAATTACTACTAAGAAATGTTGTATTTAGTATAGTAGCATACGTCTGAAGGTGTAACAAATTAGGTATGCATAGTAGTCTCGAATCCACTGACGATGAAATGGAGCGTCTTTAAAGAAAGTTAGTGTATGTTAAAGCTATTTTTTGTTGAGATGAAGCGTACTAAGATTAAACATGTCTTCAATTCTGTTCGACAAATTAAGATGAAATATAAGTAAAAGTGGCAGTTACTGTTATTTTCAAAATTGTCAAAATTAACAAATATTAATGAATACCGAGCCAGATTATGTTGTTTATTGTGTTAGGTATGATGGCAATGTCTGGTTATGTCATACCGGGGGAAGTATATGCTTGGGTAGCTGTATTCGTTCTTCCTGTAAACTCTGCACTTAATCCAGTCCTGTATACATTAACAGCTATTCTCGGAAACAGGGTACGTATGCTTTAATTCAAGCTTTTATTGATTGAGTGTATGTTTTAGTTCTTGACTAACAAAAATACACGTCTTCGACTGAAATCACATTTAATCGTTTGTTATGTTGTGCTTTATTTGTATTGAACTCGGTATTTTGGCATATTTAGATGTCTGTTGACATAATGCCTATCCTGTGTTTTTCAGATACATGTAGTACTAAACTATCTGTCCCACAGCCATCTACCAATCTTATCACAGGAAGGGAGAAATGACTTAAAATGTATTATATTCTGCCAGATTTTGAGCTGTTCCGATATAATTAGTTATACAGGTTGTTGACAGCGTTATAGTCCAGTCAATCTAAATTTTGACCTCAAAAAAATTGCAAAAGTAATTATATTGCGTGAACACATCAGAATTAATGTCCTTTTTAACATATAAAAAATCTACAGAAATCTAATTTCGGGAAGGTAGTAAAAAATAACATTTTGTAAAATTGGTTACGATTTTTGTGTGATGGTCCTCCATGGCCGCCATACCATAAAAAGCGTCTGCTACACATTGACGAGTTCCGAGGAATTATGGTAAACAATGCGGAAACTTTCAGAGAAATGACTACAAGCAGCATTGAATAAGGTGAGTTTGTTGGAACTAAACAATTGAATAGTCTATTCCATTTACGGCCAACAAGTGATCATTTACAGCCTACTTGAATATCAGAAGTACTTTGCAATATGTTTTCGCGATCCCGCAACTCTCATGTACGCATACTTCCCTTAAAATCAGAAATGCAAAATATAACAGTAATTACAGAGAGTTTTCTAGCATGTGTTTGTTAAATTTTATATTGGAAACATATTTTATCGACTGTTTTGCTAAAAACGACATTCTACATGGGTTGCGCCTGAAATAAAATCTACGGAAGCTCATCGGGGCCAAAAATCCCGATTGAGCATTTTTATTCATGTTACTTTTTTTCGCAAAAATAAGGTTATTTAATGATTTTTCCCCATTCTAAATGTTTATCTGATCAAAATATTGATTTAAAAAAAAGTTTATGATAATAGCGCATAGGCTAAATGTTAATTTTTTGGTAAAAAGCAATCTAAATTTTAATGTTGTTTTCGTTAAAAATATCTTTTAAGAGATGATTTAATTGTTGTTACACTAGGATCTGAATGGTTTCTTTAAATTATTTTCAGTATGGCTTCTTTCCTAGAATGCTGCAGGATCTGTAACACTGCTGATGACAAAGAAACAGCTACTCTAACGCTGAAAGGAAGTGATGGAATAAATTTGGCCAGTGAAAAGCGAAATGACTCTATCCACACAGTTCCTGGACAAATTGTTCATATAAATTGCAGAAAACAATACTGTAATTCCAAAGTTATTGCACGAGATATCAGAGCACGCCATCAGCATATAAGCTCTAGGTCTACACGATCACAAAATGAAACGTTTTTGTTTGAAGAGCACTGTTTGTTCTGTGGACAATCAACCAAGTTAAATGGTAAAAAAAGGGGATACGATGTATTTCCTGTCAGAACACTGGACTTTCAAAAAAGTATATTGGACATTTGTTTGACAAGAAGCGATACTTGGGCAAATCAAGTCCATACAAGGATAGAATTTGCATCCGATTTACCCGCTAGAGACGCAGTATACCACCAGACATGCAATGTGAATTTTAGGACCCTCAAAGAAGTTCCAAAGTGTTTTCAATCCACTCCCCAGAAGAAGAGTACACAGTCTCGTGGCAGACCATCAAACCACGATGCAGGCACAGCCTTTACCAAGATTGTTGACTACCTTAAGGATAATGAAGATGAACAAATCACAGTTACTGACTTAGTTGATAAAATGAGAGAGATGTGTGGAGAAAAAGCATACGGTGTACAATACACGAAACAGAAATTGGAAGAACATTTTGGAGATGATGTGATAATTACTGAAATCAATGGCAAGCAGAATGTTGTTACACTTAGAAGAGCGGCATCCTCTCTTTTGCATGAATTGTATTGCCAAAGCAAGACAGACAACACTGAGAATGAAAAAATGAAAGTGATCAAAACTGCGGCAAGATTGATTAAGAGTGACATCAAATCAGTGAAAACCGATAAGCAATTCTATACAAATCCACAAGAGATTTCTTCAGTTGATGAAAACAAACAATGTGTACCTGAAAGTCTACTACAGTTTTTGAGAGAAATATTCAGCGAAAAGAATGTTGACGTTAAATTGTGCTCAATAGGTCAGGCTATAATGCAGGTTGCGCGTCCACGAATAATGCTAGCTCCACTTCAGTTGGGTCTTGCTGTACAGTTGCATCACCACTATGCATCAAAATATCTGATTGATGTGTTGAACAGTTTAGGGTTCTGTGTTTCTTATTCAGAAGTCCAGATGTATGAGACTAGTGCTGCTGTTTCAAACAGAACAGATATAGAAAACTTCCAAGATGACATGTTCATCCAATATGCAGCAGATAATGTGGATCATAACCTTCGAACCCTTGATGGACACAATACTTTCCATGGTATGGGTATGATTGCTTGTGTTACACCAGGGAACTTTGGAAATAAAGCTGTTAAGGCGTCAGAATGTTTCTGTTGAGGATATATTGGCTGTTGGAAGAATCGATATAACATTCTACAAAACACCGCAAACTAAACAGCCAATCGAATTGTCAGAGTTGAAAAGCCTGTCTGTATCAGACAACATCAAAAAAGTGACATTACTTGCTCAGATAACCTGGCCTCTGAGACAACCAGGGCCGGAATGGTCAGGTCTTATGCAGACAATAGGAAAAGGCAGCTACCCAGGAAAATCGTCAATTGTCTTCCTACCAATGATTGATATGGACCCAAGCGATTTGTCATGTATCTACACAACCCTGAAATTCATCAGTAATCATGCACACAGGTACAACCAAACTGCCATTGTTACTTTTGACCAGCCACTATACTGGAAAGCGATGACAATCATAACCAATGAGATTGAGCAAACTTCACTAAAAAATGTTGTGGTTCGCCTTGGGGGTTTTCACTGCATCATGAGTTACCTTGGTTGTATTGGTCAACTTATGTCTGGTTCAGGCTTGAATGAATTGTTAGAAACAGTGTATGCAACCAATGTCATCCCACACATCACAAGTGGAAAAGCTGTTTCAAGAGCAATAAGAGGACATTCACTTGCAACGAATGCGTTAAACATTATGTTGACGCGTCAGTGCTCAGAATCCCCAGCATCAAGTGTCGATGGCATTATCAACAACAGTGAAGAGAATGAAATGGGTCAAGGGCTAGACAATAGCAGATTAGTTGAACTGGCAGGCATATATGAGAAGCTCGTTTCAGGTGAAGTCAGCATTGAAGAGGTAAATGGCAATAGCATAGTAGATGAGTTGAACAAATCAATCACTTCATTAAAACAACACCTTGTGCAATATCCTACTGCAGCATTATGGATCCAGTACATTGAGATGCATGAACTATTGAGAAGATTCATTACTGCAGAAAGAACTGGAAACTGGGAAATGAGCTTGGAATCGATGCGTGAAATGTTGCCATTCTTCGCTGCTGCAGGCCATAACCTGTACTTGAAATCAGTATACCTATATCTACAGTGTATGCAAAATCTCCATGTGAGTAATCCAGATGTTTACCAAGCCTTCAAAAACGGATTCCATGTAGTGCGTCGCAGTGACAGGTATTGGGCGGGATTGTCGACTGATCTGGTGATTGAGCAGGCCTTGATGCGGAGCATCTGAATGCCAACGTGCGCAGTGGTTATTGTCAATGCCTTCCTGTGTCGAAGTGAACAATGCCATGCAATTGTTTTGTGGTAAAGAATTCTACTCAAGTCCGCAGCACAAAGAGTTTGGCAAGTCACGCATTGAACGAGATTTTAAAGATACTCAGACTTTCTTGTCATTTTTAGCTGAGAGAAACCCATTCCGTGAAGATCCTCTTCTATTTAACATTGAAACAGGTGTTACATCGGATTCAAAAGTGAATGCACATGAGGCTAAGAAAGTAGTAGGTAGGGTGATTACATCATTAGTTGGACAAAATGTTTTCGATGTCAGTTTCAAAAGAAGTCAAAGGGCAAACACTCTAGATGCTGCCAACAAGTTCAGGTTGACAATGACACTGTGAAAATTGACCCTCAGTTACTCTTTCAAAGACTCTCGGCTGCAGCACAGAGGTTCATAGAAGATATGCCTAGTGTGTTTGCGTATGAACTTTGCAGTGTCCCTTCCTCATTGTTTGACACTTCTGGGCTTATCAGAAAGTCCCAGAAATCACTATTGGCAGATGCTATCTGGGCTCTTGGAGACTGTTGTGGTGTTCACACAATTGACACAAGTGAGTGTATGTATGTGTTAGATGGAGGTTCTCTACTGCACCATATTCCCTGGAAAAGAGGGATGCTTTTCTCTGAAATATGTGATGCATACATCAATTATATCACTGCAAACTACCCAAGAGCTCTTGTCGTTTTCGATGGCTATCAGTCAGGACCCACTCCAAAGGATAGTGCACATGTTAGACGTACGCATGGTGTATCGAGTGCTAAAGTGTATTTCACAAAGTCAACACCATTCTCGACAAATAAGGACAAATTCCTAGCGAATTCTGAGAACAAGCAGAACTTCATTTATATGCTGGGTGAAACATTGATGGAGAAGGGATATGAATTTGCTCATGCGCAGAGCGATGCTGATGTTCTTATAGTAAAGTCGACCATACAAATAGCTGGAACAACAAATGTCGTCACTATAGGTGAAGATACAGATCTTCTGGTGCTGCTACTGTACTTTATAGACCCCAGTCATAGGAACATACACTTCAAATCTGCTCGGAAACAGAAGACATCAAAAGGACTTAAGGTATGGGATATACACAAAACCCACGATGTTCTTGGTCAGACATACACTCGAATATTACCTGTGATACATGCAGTAAGTGGATGCGATACAACCTCCCAGCTGTTCGGGATAAGCAAAGCGGCAACATTGAAGAAATTTCGGACAAATGATCAACTTGTGAAACTTGCTGAAGTCTTTCTTACTCAAGCTTCAAGGGAAGACATTGTGATGTATGGAGAGCATATTCTTGTTATTCTGTACGGAGGCTTACCGGTTGAAGGTCTAGACCTACTACGTTTTCGCAAGTTTTCAACAAAAGTTATGTCAAGTTCATCACCTGTGCAAGTCCAATCCCTTCCTCCTACGTCTGCTGCTGCAAGCCACCATAGTCAGCGTATATACTATCAGGTGCAGGAATGGATCGGGGATGACAACAGTATTCTACCATGTGATTGGGGGTGGAAAACTACCCAAAACCGTCTGATGCCGATACAAACAGACATTTCTGCTGCACCTAATGCTCTGCTTAACATGGTCAGGTGTAAGTGTAAACAAAGCTGTGACTCAAAAAGGTGCACGTGTAGAAAGAATGGACTGGAATGTACATCGGGATGTGCAGAATGTAGAGGTGTAAGCTGCACGAACAGTGTTAGATTCGCTGACTCGGACTCTGACACTGATTAACTCATTATGACAATGCATGTACATTTCCATGAAAATAGGTATACCATATTATGCTCTATTTGATGAGTAATCCTGTTTTCTTGTAAGAAGAACGATTTCTCCATATAAAGATGTATTGTTTGGTAAATCGTAGTGTGTTTGCACAATACAGCTATTCTAGTGTATAACAGGTATTCACTGACAATGTTGAATTCAGTGAAATGACGTTGACTTTGACGTTTGATATCAATAAGACGGATTTAACTCATAGATCGATTAATTTGTTTATTTTTGTTCTTTAAATGATTGACAATAGGATACAATAACAATGATTAAATTTGGAACTAATATACATTCTAAGTCAACAGGAAATAGTAAGCTCTTTCATGCAAAGGTTTATGAAAATATATGGTATTTTTTTCATGCTTAATATCTTTATAATGAGAATTTTTATTTTTTATTATGCGCTTCTTTACCCCACCCACTTTTCCGAAAATTTTAAAGCTCCCTGTGATTTAAATATCTATATTTTTGTTCATATATTATAGCAAAATGCTTATAAAACATTCATTGTATTGCACAAATATTCCAACGATGATTTTATATCAAAATATGATGTCTCTTTGTGCATAAGTCGTATTTCGTGTGTTTTTGTTAATCGCAAAAACACCGTTACAGGTCCTCTTTTAAAATGTGTTTTTCAAAATGTTCCCGTACTTAGATGTTTGTAGATTCTGGATATATTATCAAATATAGATTACAAAACACGAAAAAGTGAAAGTCATTTCTTTTGCAATTTTTTTGAGGTTAAGGGTGTTTTTTCCGTAGATTGACTGGACTATTAGCCTCGGGTTGTATGTATCACAGACAGGTTATATTCCCCATATTCCCTGTCAACAGCCTGTATAACGAATTTATAATACTGCAAATCCATGTTTTCATAATAATTTTGTTAAACAAGCAATGTTTCGATGCCTAGCTCTATATCTAATAATCAGATATGTGTTTTTTGATTCATATAATTGTTAGGAGTGTTTTAGTTATGTATAATAGCAGTAATTAAAACGTATTCATTTTAAAATATATCGGGTTACTTGCTGTAGATCAAATTAATTTTATTTCACTCGCACGTATATTGACCGCATTGTATACCTCATAAGGTACCTCAATACACATGGTTAAGCGCGCGCTGGTTTCTAAAATTAATTTTCAAGCGTCTGATCACATGGACTTTATCGAGCTGAATTTGGCTTTAACCTTAATCGGTTTGGATATTAATACCATTAATTGTGTTGTCGAAATCATGAGATCAATGATACAACCAAATTGAATTAAGGTATAACATCAAATACATATAAATAAAGGAGACGATATGGATAGGTTATGCAAACGCACGAGAAGACACGAATGTCTTCAGTTTCTAGTAAGTATTTACAAAGGTAAAATAAACACAATACACATGATGCGTGAACATAGAATAGGAGTAACACATGGGAACACTTAGTGGCAAAATATCATAATTTTAGTCAGACTTACATAGTCATTGACGTTATTCACGAGCCGTTGTCTATGAGTAAGCTACACACACATATCAACATTTCATACAAATGCATCCAAATTAGGTGTAACTGTTTCATATCGATTGGAAATAATATTCCATTTAGTAACAATGACCTCGAGCCCTCTGACCACACACCCAAACACTCACTGGTTACAATAGAAGTTAATATGAACTACGTTCACAAAGTCATTAGTGTCATGTTTATAGTTTATGTTATTGAAAGAAAACCATCGATGTTGACATTCACCCCTGTGACATTTTATTCCATACATACTATTTTAACCTTTCAACTAAAGTGCTAAAGTACGACTTGTATTCAAATGAAGTAGGAATGGAGATTTAACTTTCTCAGAAACTGAGATGAACGCATAATTTAACAAATTTCCGTTCTGTCGTCGAACTACGAATTAAGGGCGCATAATGTCCAACCAAGCATGCAGTGTATCCAATTAAGCAAACTGGAAACTTCTCTTATTAGGATTGTTTTTAATTCAGTGAAATTACCAGAAATGTGGCGTGTATCACTCGCAAATATCGAAATAAGTATCGTATGGTTTATCAACTGACGATACACAAGCTAGTTAATACTCGCAACCAGTGCCATTGTGTAAATTCAGACAACTCGGATTACAAGAAGAGGGTTTTTATACATTATTATCTTGCATACACGGTCGGGATTTCCCGCGTTTACACCGGTGCTGAAATGCTTTATCTGACGCCCCGGTGAAATTTGAGTCCTGTACAGTTGACGTCACATTACGTGTCTCATGAAAGCGAAGAAGCCGATATTGCTATGTTCTCATGCAATCGTTTATTGTGCTTTTCAGAAACAACAAGATACAGCGAGTTCGACAGGCAGACACAAGAAAGCAGGTAAACAATGTAATGTAGTTTCTTCTTCTTCAGGGTCTACCGTTCATGTTCGATCTTGTTTGAATAATTAGTTTTCAAAAGTCGGTTGTTTACAATATACTACTACAGCTCAAACATACTGATATAATGTTACAAACCGCCATTTAGCACGTTTAGCAAAGTAGGATAGAATAATTAAAAAAATGTATTATAATTTCACAAAACTGTCATCAATCAAATAATTTAACGTAAGTAACGTCTGTGTCTATCTGCGGCCTGAATAACTGCATGACAACGACTTCTCGTTGAGTTTATGTAATTGTGTTAGAATCTCTAAGGTAGTTTGTTACGAACCCTTATGATGTTACGCTTAAGATCCACCACGTTCAGCTACCGTGGCCATCGATGAGCATAAGGCTCATGAGGTATTGCTACTGGTTGAAGAATCTCAATACTTAGGACAGAAGTCTTTGTGTGTAAGTACCAGACCAATGTGCGGGCGTCGGGCGAATGGTCTGACACTTTCCATCCGATTCAAGCCTGTCTGGCATATACAACTACGTCCGTGCGAGCCAACCATTACATTTGTATTCCTGCCGTTTCCGATTCCGTTGTCAGACGATCACGGCGATAAGTTACTTGATTGTAATGGTCTTGGCGAACCGTAGTCACATTGCCTCTGGGCGCTCGGGGAAGGTCTGTAACACTTCCTGTTTGTGATGTCTGTTGTGAATGTTTGCAACCTGAACGATCAACTTGATATGTGTTCATGTTGCTATCGAAGGTTTATATGATAGTTAAAATCAATAGACGTTCAATGGTATATTAGATAAGTGAAAAATCAGGCGAGTTGCATGATGTATGGTGCTAATCACGTAACGTTGAATTACTTTCTGAAACACAAAAAAAGATTCTACAGGACAATATCAGTTATAATCAAACACAATGATTAATGCCTACCCGACGTACGTGAGTCTCCGCTGCTATCATTCGACCAGACAGCCCATCGCTTCAGCGCTCATATGACCTACGCTTACATATAATGTTGTGTTTTGTCATTTAACAAACAATAACTGTGTGGTCATTCAACATAGTATTAAATCAATTTGTAATAATTGGTGCACTTCTTGCAAAGCGCAACTTTCAAGCATAACCGACACACTTTAGTGATTTTGTAACGAAATGCTTATCCATAGATGAATAAGGTCGAGCAATGGTGCCATGCAACATATTATTATTCTAAGATGTATTTTGATAAAACTGTTCAAGATGAAAAAGTGTCAGTTTTGAACCTTCTGTCAGTAAAGATACGGACGACACTGGATTTTAGTGACTTCTCTACCTCTTTTTTAATGAATAAGCTGCCGCGCTTCACATGTTGAAACCAACTTGAACATGTTTAGTAATTAATGCTTTAGACAGACGTATCCACCAACTGAGACCACAGACATTTGAAAATGCTGCTTTGCTGAGATTCTGTGACCATTTTATGATATTTTATCATAAATCGCTGTAACATAAACGTTCATTCTAAGGAGCTAGTAACGCTTCAATGGAAAGTGTAATAATGTTTGTTAAATTAGCAAATAAAATCGAACCTTTATCCATTATTTAAATTAATTTGCATTCACATCTATCAATTATTCATATGAATATAATTATGGTATGTTTACGTTTTGAGTTGAACATATTTACCTGATTTGTGAGAACAATCAGTTAGTAATGTAGGTATTTGTAGTATCTTAAGAAACACTGACATAGAGGATCTACATGAGTGTTCATGTTCAAAGTATTTAATTAACTCGGCAAAGTCTCGTATTATATCATTTTGACCGACGAGTATGTAGTAACTGACGAGTTTTGCACATGAATAGTCGTCACTGTCAACTGTCAGAGATGACACCACCTCTCTTGAATGATCTGGCGAGAGGGGTTTCTTCGCGTGGCTACGCTTCATCAGATACATAGTACCTCAGGTTTTGTACATTCGAATGGTTGACCATTTGGGAGAGTCCCATTGATCTAGATTCCGTGTGGTTGAAATTGACGTTTCGGTGAAAATAGCTGTGCCATGTTAACTAGAGCTATATTGTTAAATGTTGCAGACGAACAATAAAGTAGCTTTAGTATTCGACGTTGAAGGCACTTAAATCAAAATACCCGCATGGCAAGATACCGCTATGTAAATATATATATATAAAGAACATTCATTTGTCCGAAATTATGTGAAATACAAGCGGAAAACAACCGCATCTTTCTTCGAAATGTCAACAAATATACCGGATGATGACGTCATGGTTTTCTAGTACATGTACAAAAAAGTAGTCATTTTGTGATTTATGCTCATTTCAATACAAAGGGAGTCAATTCAATTTAGTTTCTACAAAGTGGTTTCCCTTTTGGGGCTACAAGTGGGGTAAAAAGTAGTCCCGAAAATCGGAACAGTGAAACATATCAAAAAGTGAAAATACCATTTTTATTCCACTGATAAATCTCTATAAACCACTGGAAAGCATACAATAAATTAATGATCAATTTTGAATATATCTGAAATATCATATATTTTCGCGACAATCTCCGACCAAGTCCCTTTATTTATTTGATGTTCAAGCACTATGCAAACAGCTACCTGCACAAATTTATACAAAATATGCATAACAAATGTAAAATGCATTTAATACATTGACAACATACTTGATGGAACAGCCATAATTTAATACAGCAGTGTGCCGCTTTCAAAACTCGTGTATATGTATACCGCCATTTCTAAAATTTGCAGAGCTGATATGTTGCTTAGTTTCGATTGTTAAATTAATATTGTATATCATTAATAAGTAAAAATTATGACAAATTACTACAATCGTTTACAGTTTGATTATTACGGTATTGGTTAAATACTTCTAAATTGTATAAAATTATGGTAACCATATATATATCAGATGACAATGTATTTATACACGCTTCCGACGATTGTCCAACGTTACGACAACGTCGTAAATCGACATTGTACGGACGTCGTGGTTTTAACGTTGGCTATACGTTGGATTGTGGTCGGCGACGTCATGACCAAAATCCAACGTTGGGCCAACGTCGTATTGACGTCAGATGTTTGCTGGGTTAATACCGATAATTAAATCGGATACAAAGTAGACCTATGTTGAAACTTTACACAAAACAATTAACAATATGATCAATAATTTACTAAGTTTTAAGGAAAACCTTGAAGAAGTTCAAAATTTAGCGCACACGATCTGCTGTGACGACATGAGGCCGTGATGTCACTGAGTTAATTCTAAAGTAAAATCATCGGAGGTACATGCATTTGAGTGAACGTAAATCAACAGATCTGTTACCTTGACACAGTTGGATATGTGTCACTGTGAGTCGCTGTCAATCATTCCTAGTCGTTTTCTCGGAGGATGGATTGCATCAGCGTGTGGTCTATTCTTGTAGAAGTTCACATATAAAAAATCCACCATGGTCCGGAGGATATACAGCGAACCAAGTGTTGATACCTCTACAAGCTGAAATGTGCATTCGCATCGGATTTGAAGTACGCGTTCAGGTCGCAATGGTTAGAATTCGGAAAAACTTTCGTTTATGAAGCTTTTTTGCCATTTAGACGATCGATAAATTCTACATATTTATCGTAGACCGATACGCGAAAGTCTGCCATGTTTTTTTATATTTCTGACAGCGCGTATTAATGTGATGCGGCCCTAATTTGCATAAATACTCCACTAGTGCTTTACGAGAAATAATGCATAGGTTATAATCACTCCCGCGCCGTATGTTATGTGATAAATAGAAATAATGCATGTAAACTTCCTGCCGTATGTTTACATTGCTCGTTGTAGTATTATTATCTCGTGAGCTATACGTATCATCAACACGAGCTAATTTGTGGAGATGTTTTATTTAAGATTCAACTTCTGTCAATAATAGCTGACTGTTTTATGAATGTTTATATTTCAGCAAAATATAAGCGAGACGTTAAAAATGTTTTCACATTTTTTGTCCCCAAACAACAGACGTATACTACAAGAATGATTAGTGTGGAAAGTGTAATACAACAGAAAAGAAATGTGACACTGGGTGTTTTACTGAAGATAACCACACAACTAACAAAGTGTCTGCATCTTTTGCACAAAAATTCGATGGCACTAGAAAGCTTAGATGCCAGCAGCGTGTTTGTTACAATGGAATACGGAAAGGTTGTATCTCTTATTCTAACACAACCATAAATATGCTTTTAGTATTGTGCTTGGCACAGGGCACTTCGGTTGTACCGCAATTCCGATCGTCACCTTCTGACCAGTTTGTGTTTTCATGTATACATATGTTACACTCTCGTTTTAAAATACCCTTCTAAAAATTGCCATAAAGAGCTGATGTGAACCTATCTAATTTATATTATGTGCCCCAACACAAACCTTGTGCGTCAACCCTGTAAGTTGTCACCTAGTTTAAACCCTCAGTGGCAGCAGGATTTTCATTCACATGTGTGTGTCTTCATCCCCGTAGATGTTGTAATTGTTTTGCTTTGTGTATTATGTGATCTTGTGATCACTGTGTACTTTGTATTTGATATTTTCTGCTCGACGTCTTCAATCATTTGCAGCTTCCATTTAGAGAAGGGTCGCGATAATAGTAATAGCTTCCGAATTCAAATTCAATGCCATTGTTTTAAAAACAATTAATTAAATTTAGAATTATGATGAAACCTGTGTTAAAAGAATGTTTGTAGGCAGCAGACGATTATGAAGAGACACACTGTTGGTATTGTATTTAGGCATCTTGATTAAAGTGCTCTGATCCTAGAATTAGAAAAAAGCAGTTTCTGACTTAAAGGTGACTCTTATATGCTTACAGTTATACTTTGATATCCAATGTAAATCAATCTCTCTTTACTGTATCCAAACTGCTGGACTGGCTATGAGAGCAAAGTGGGGATACATGTGTCCTTGGACCTTTATCAGTGTATAGCTTGAAATGTCTGCATTATGAACTTTCAGTATAAGTCTCTTGGTATATTCCATTTGAATTATAAACATAGTTCTTATTTAATACAGTACATAACTCATGTGAGTACAAATTGATCTTTCTTTTGTATTTTATCAGCTATTCGTATAACACAGCAAACCAATCGCTCGTTTTATTTGATCTTTGTATGTTTCAGATAACTGGTGATATTGTAATCAAACAACAACCACAACAAAGAGCGTCGTTAGAAAACAAGACAGACAATACGTACCAACTGGGGGTAATTGTACATCGTCTAATGGAGTGTAACTCAATTGAGTCTACGCGAGAGTAATTTCATACGTAACTGTTCTATATGATGATACATTTTAAAAGGCCAACAAGGGTCCATTTTATCCATGGAAACAGGAACACGAGTATAAAACTTCAGTGAAAGACATCATATATTGTTTATAAATTACGCCATATTTGGCTGTACATTGCAGATGTGACTCTGTGACTTTTCGCGCGCGATAACAATATTCATCAAAACACAAACGGTGATGACGACAAACGCAACTACAGTAAACACTTAATCATATTTAAACCTGCAATGACGGAATGAGAAGTCACATGTCTGAGGAGAGCATGTACGTCAGTCGACTGCGAATATAAACAAAACAGGAAAATGGGTTAAATTCACCAGTCGACAAGATATTGTTAATAATTGCATCGATTTTGACTTCATCGCAATTCGTTAAGCCAACTGAAGTACGTGAATTGCGTAAAGTTTTAGGGTAGACTTGAACATAGGAATATTCAAAATAGAAAAATGATAATTCAATCGGTTAAAACGATATATTGGCATTCCTTCGAAACCTTTGACCCTGTTAAATCAAGAAATTGCAATCCAATTGTTGCTGAAAAATGTGTATTTTTATTCATTTACTTGTATAATACGTAATGGTATATTGTATAGTTTTACTTCATTTATGGACTTGGTACATGTAGTATGTTTACAATGAGCTAAAATATTAACTTTCTTACTTATTTTAAAACTTTAAAAGTTTACTTTTTATATTAATTAAGAGTACTTAGAGTATACACTGCTTAACATTGACAAGCGGTCGTTTAGTATACAGCATCACATTATTTATTTTGACACATATACGTATTAATGATTATTGTAACATAAACTAATAAAGCAAATATCCTAATCGTTGTTACAACTACCATATGTAAAAGCTATACTAAAACAAATGTCCATATGTCTGAAAAATAGCTTGAACAACAAAATATATTCAAATGTCACGACTAATTGACCGATTATTAATGTTATGTATAGGCATGTCAATTATATTGTATTAATACGTATTTTTCATTTCCCTGTAGCAACCTAATCTCTCTTGTTTCTGTGAAGTTTACGAGTGGCATTTTTGTTTCAACTTTTTTTAAATATACTAGATACAGTAAATCATAGCATGTTTGATTGTTCATGTATTTTTATCACCGCTGTTTATTGTTTACCGTTGTATTGAAGTGTTCTGAATAGTAGTGAACGAATACAGTGTAGAATACATTTCTACCTGGGCAAATAAATCAGAAGGGCTTTATCAAAAGCAAATTGACTAATGTTTCCGTTTCCTATGTTGGTATGGAACTAGTCAGTTTGATATGCCTTTTGCTTATAATGAAACATTTCAAGTGGTGATTTCAAGTGCAGCATATAAACGTCAGTGGCAATTGAGGGTGAAAATTCATCAACTGTATTCCGATGTCTCACTTACGGCCTCGGTCAGTTGATAACGCTTGCCACATGAAACACCAGTGCAAATTATGGACCCGTTAGGACTAAAACCCTGGGAACCATTGTCATGCGGGCCTGTACCCTTTTGGAACCTGTATTGTTGTCCGTTGCAGTTGGTTGAGAATGCACAACTTAGATCGAATAGATTTATATTTAAATGGGATTAATATAGAATAATTAAGTCGATGAAATTTACTATGTCCAACACCAAACTGACGAAATTAACACTTTATATAGTACATTTTAGTATATTTATGTATATAGTGTATCTTCAACGTATTTTCTTAGATACATATCTGTATATAACGATTTGATCGTATTTACCCTTGGGATTGGTATTATTATTGTTGCCATTTTTGTTTCATTTATTATGTGTTTTTTTTCTGTATATTAGTGTATATCGTCTCAGATTTGCACCATATTGTAACTTTTTAAATGAATTTATGGTTCTTCATATTGCTTTTTGGAATTCATATTTAGAAGTGTATATTCGTTACTTTTATTTTTGTGTTGTGGTTGTATAAGTATTGTTTCAATGAAAAAAACAAAAACAAATGTTCATTTTTTTCTCTTCCATTTCGGACTATTGTTGCTGGCTTTCTCAGCTTGTTCCGTGATGTATTATATTAATTTAATTATCCCTTTCGTGGTCCGCCTTAATTCACCTTAATTGTTCGGTATGGACGACCAGGCCATTCCTTATGCCCCTGATCACATGCGTGTTTACCTTTGCACCTCCTCACTGCCTGCTGTTTTGTCGACTGATGTTTTCCTGGGTGTCTGAGTTTGGAGGCATTGTCTTATGTATGTGGCTTTCCCTGTAGCAACCTAATCTCTCTTGTGTCTGTGTAGCTTACAACGGGCATTTTGGTTTCAATTTAAATAAACTAGATACAGTAAATCGTAACTTACTAGCATATTTGATTGTTTATATATTTTTATCACCACTGTTTATTGTTAACCGTTGTACTGAAATGTTCTGCATATAAGTGAGTGAATACAATGCACATAGCGTGGGGTTTTATTTCTATCTCGGCAAATAAATCATGAGGGTTTGATCAGAAACAAATTGACTAATGCTTCTGTTTGATATTTTGGTTTGGAAGTAGAAGTAGTCAGTTTGATTTGCCTTTTGCAATTATTTAAAAAATTCATGTGGTGATAAGACTGATGTCAACTACAGTGTATAAACGTCAGTGGCATTGAGGGTGAAAAATTCAACAAATGTTTCCTGATGTCTCAATTACGGCCTCAATTAGTTAATAACACATGTCACATGAAGCACCAGTGCAAATTAAGGATCCGTTAGGACTAAATCCCTGGGAACCATTGCCATGCAGATATGTACCCTTTTGGAACATGTATTGTTGTCCGTGGCAGAAGGTTGAGAATGCACAACTTAGATCGAATAGATTTATATTTTATGGGATTATTATATAATTATTGTCCAATACCAAACTGACGAAGTTAACACTTTCTACAGAACATTTTAGTATATTTATGTACGAGTATTTAGTGTATCTTCATAGTATTTGTTTTAGATATATATCTGTTGGTAACATTTTGATCGTATTTAACCTTGGGATTGGTATATATTATTGTTGTCTTTTTAATTTCATTTATTGTTTTGTATTTGTTCTGTATATTAGTGTATTTTATCAATTTCAAAGTTTTTTAAAGTAATATAGGCCACCGGCCCAAACTAAACAACAATGCATTCATGTGCAACACAATATAATGTCAAGAGTTGTGTCATCAATAAGATTACAATATATTAAACTCTCAAAGACAGCTACGATAAAGCTACGATGTATGCTATCAGATGATAATTATGATGATCTTATACTGTAATTGATAATACAAAATCATGTATTTATACATTCGGTAATATTCAATTAATAAAATTGCTATTAAAAGTGACTCAACAATTTATCTACATAGAGGGCATCTCTGAAAATAGTGTTGTCATTGTTTGATGAGAGCATATTGTAGAAATCATGTAGAATGTTATTGGAAGTTTGTCAATTGATAATGTACTGATTACGAACACTATTAAACATTTCACATTGAAAGAAAATATGATATTCGCATTCATCTTTTACTTTTAAAATGAATTTGTTGTTCTCCATTTTGGTTTTTGGAATTAATATTTAGAAGTGTATATTCTAAACATTTTTGTTTCTGTTGTGGTTGTATAAGTATTGTGTCAATGAAAATTATAACCAACTGTCCAGACTTGTTTTCATATTTTTATCCCTGTTTAGAAGTTTGATATATAGGTGATTTATACACCTGGGATAAGGTATCGCAATATCTTCAAATGTGTTTTCCCCTTTTGGCATATATATCAGAATTGTAATTGCGTTGGTTTGTATGATAAGTTTGACTTCTTTGGTGCATCGCTAAACACGTTAAGGTGTTTCCTAGCTTTCTATTTGGAATTGACTACACATACATGTATTATAACAAAATACGCTGCCACCACAATGTACATATGATACAATGAACGGTCAATAAAACAATATAATTCTGAAATTTTCCTCTAGACAACCTGTCCGCGCGGTTGACTTAAAAACAAAAACAAATCATTACGGTACATGTACAGCAACAAATGTGAATACAAGAATCAATGGATACATGTGATGATATGAATATTACAAGTACTATTAACACAACATTGTTTGTAAACGGGTATAGATACTATGCGATGCGGTCTACAAATACTTAACTTTTAGTATATAATTCATATATTCAACATTTTGCAGACTTATAACTATCAACAACAACATACACTCTAGAGGTATGCTTCAATCTGAGTATGAAAACCTACGTGTATTTGTAAACTATCAAACATGCAATACTGCCAGCGTGATAGCTCCGCGTTTTCGATTTGTTTCTCAAACAATTAACGACACTCGAACGCTTGATGGTGAAAACGTGTTGCAGCGAAATTAATATCTCTGTGGAAACGCGAAACCGTGGAAGTGTTTTCGTATCTGGCAAAAGCTTTAAACCGTGTCACCAATCAAATTGCCGCATTAAAATTCGTTCGGTTAAGAAATTGGCGAAATAGATGAACATGTTCAACTAAATCAGCTCCGATTAGAAACAATTGTTATGTGCCGAGCTAGAACATATATTCAAAGAAACTTTCAACTACATAAATAACCTTAAGACTATAGATCCGGCTATAACAAATGACATTATTTTTATCCTCAAACTACTTAGCCTACTCATTAAACAAACTGCTTACCGGGTCGGAATATTTCCTTTAACTAAGATGATAAACACATGATTAGGTTCCAGACACTACAAATCAATCAATGAATTACAAAATCACAACATCCCAAATCTGTCCCCAAACGATGATTAACCATACACGCGTTTCGAACCAACACCCACTACTGCTTCAGTTTCAATCAACCAACCAACCAACTTTTCCCGCTGATATACACTCTTACCGTTTTCCGTCTTCGTTCATCAAGGGAAACCAGCTACAAACTCATAAAAACACCCAAAGTACCCACAGTCACCCAAAGACATCACACACAAGAATCATCACACAACAAAGTACGACAAGTTATGACGATGATTTCAGCGGTCGAGACATGTGTACTTTAGTGTAAGAATACTAAGATATCATGTTCACTACACGTCTACAGTACAGTATTACATAGTTTAAGGGGCCATGACATTTGACATTGAATCACAGTAGCCTAGTTTAGGCATAAACACGAAAGTAGGAATTTTGTTCGACCTTCAATATAAATTCTTACAAATCGGGCAGGATGTTCTACTCACCGGGAATGACACTATTTGTCATTAAATATACGTGTACATTAAACAGTTTTTCATATGTGAATGACAAATTCAATTGTTTGTGCATAGAGCAAGGTGTATTGCAGCAGAAAGCTGGGAGTGTAATGTTTGATGTCTAGGAAATTGTGTCAAATTCAGTGATATAAAAACTATTTTCATTGGAAATGCATAGGATGCATTTTCTTGTCAAATATGTTGACACTTTTACATAATGTATAAAACCTCAGTAAAAACAACACCGATGTAGGTTCAATAATATCATATATTTCTTGTAGACTGCACAATTTATAGAAAAACAGGATTTCCATTGGTACAAGGGAGTCAACTACACAAGAATCTTGTCTTGTGAAGAGCTTGTAATTCCGCTTAGCTATCCACAATCAACAGTAGGTGATTAGACAAAAATATAAGCAACATACAGAGGTACAGTCTAAACACCGTGCTTGCTAGGGGTTCGTTCTCCGCTGTGCGTGACAGTACTGGTGTAGCTTACGCAGCGGGCAGATAATGATAATAAAGATAACTGTATCGACACAGGTTTATAAAAAGTACATAAGAATACAATTCATATACACAACAATTGCCGGAAGTCTTACAAATAACAACAATGGTCATACTCACATAGGGATGAGGTCCCTACAACCTCAACAGGTTCAATGACTTAATAAAACATTTTCCTCCAACCTGTCCACAAAACACACACACACTTCCCTCATAAATGGTGAATGCTGCATGCTGCAATGTTACAAGCAATAAAACATTAAAACAAGTGACAGCGAAATTTTCTGACAGCCACAAAAGAAGGTTGAAAGACATTGAGCACGAAAGCGCTTAAAGAACTTAGAACCAATAAACGACCAAGATAAACATTGCACATGGAAGAGTTGTTCTAAAGAATACCTACATAGTTTATTCACACAGACTAATCCTGACCTTCCAATGGCATTTAGTGATAGCCGCAAAAAATACCACGACAGCAGCACCTTATATACCTGAGAAGTGGAGCCCCAAAGCGGCGTCCATGCTATCACATGGTAGAAAAACCCGTACAGATCGTACCAGAAAACACCGGGATTAAAGGTTAGAAGCCACTAAAACTGAACCCTGCCACACATACACAATTATTACTTCATGTAAATGTAAGGCAGCTTTGATATTTTGTTTTTGCTGAGCAACTAAGCATATACACCATTGGCTCTTGACATTAACTATTGATCTAAATATGTTACAAATAATGTTTGTACTATTGTGGACTACGTGGTTAATATGCTTGCCACATTACAAGTACTGAAAAAAACTAGTTTTGAAGATGGACACATGTTCCGTATTGACAAAGTACATGTACTTGCAAATGTACCTGTATTCTACAAACTAGCAGCTGGTTGTCCTGTTTGAAACCAAATATGGATGTTAGATTATGATAAATATATATTTGAACTTTTTGGATAAAATCCACCAACAAATTATGAAGACAGTTAGCGTCCATTTTTCCCAATCTGAAGAAAAGTTACCAATATACAGTGAATACATTTTAAGCGTAAACAATCAATGAGCAAGCAGTAAGTCGAGTCCAAATCATCATTAACAATTATTTAATGATTTTGTAAATATCCTAAATATCTTACTAGGCGGTAAAACTAGAAATATGAATATGTAATTCTTTAATTACAATTAACTGTTTAAAATACTGGATACATTTGTCCCTGATTTTGAAAATTTAGTGCGGAAAAAGTATTTATTTTACCGGAAACTTTTTCCCAAATACCCTAGAAACAGCTCTAAATATCCACTTAAAGTTATGTAGCAATACAAATTGTATGTATCATGTCTTAGTTTCCCTGGGATATGTGTGGGGAGGCATTGTTTTGTGTGTGTAGCTTTCCCTTTAACTACTTACTATTTTCTTACATTGTACATACATCAGCTTGTTTTATTGCTGTGCAACGTTGTATTACATCACCACAATTTAAAAATTTGAGCTAGTTTAAGAAATAGGTTTGTATCTCGGTGGGCTTGACCAATCGGGAACATAAATCATTATTGTTGATCGTAATCGGAACTAGCATCCATGAATGTATTGGTTGGTCTCATAACGTCATCCTCGACTGTATGTCAATAATTTGTTGATGAGTCCTTGACTACTAGCGTTGTAACTTAGCTGTGTAAAATAACCTCGACAATCTCTGTCTAACATCAAGAAGTTGGCTTAAAACTACTGTTGCAGAATCGGAAACTATGTATAAATGATAATCAGATTGATTGTTTAATGTAAATTTATTTGCAAATTGGACAAATTGAAAGTATTTTCATTAACTTATAGTCAAGTCAAATTTATTTAGTAGATAAAGGCGTTCGACTCCAAATACATGTCAATACAGCACAATGGTTTCAAAAGAATATAATAGTTGTGTCACATATTCTAGTATATGTATTATGATAGTATACAGTGAATAATAATTCCACCAATTCAAAATGTTTCTTTGAGCAATGCTAATTTGAATATTTCTTTTGGGTTGTCTTTACTAAAAACTCTATAAAGGCTGTTATCTCCTATATAGTAGTTGAATAGTTTTTGTTTTCTAATATGTCAAATTTCGAGCTTTGAAAAACACATGAAATTCTCACTCGATAATATGAATATTTCTGTTTCTAAACAATGACTACAGTACCTATCACCACGAGGAATGTTTTTATATCTCACCGTTTCAACATGAAATCATGGCTAGAACACTGAAAACATACATGTATATTTTACACAGATGACACTTATATCAGTGGTACAATTATTGATTATAACCAGAAATACGATGTACTAGTTGTTTATACTTAAATACTTGTTCATTCCGACCAACACTTTTAAAGCGGTCAGTACCTTTTTACCAAATTGACTCTTTCTCATTACCTGATTTTAATCAGTTGCAATTTATATAGATGTTAGATACATAAAATCTTCAATATATCCGGATGTTAAGGAACAATACATAATGTTTCTAAACTAAAACAATGGAATTTCATCAGCATTTAGGCTTGGATCTAATTAAAGATTATTTAAGCAAGTGCAATTGTATTTGCTAAAACCGGGCGGAGTCCTGCGTCGTCTTTGAGAGTCGTACGTCGACGCAGGACTAAAAAAGCTGTCGTAGCTGGTTTTTAACATGTCAAAAACCTTAAGACCCGACTCTCCAGTTTTACAAATTCTTGTGTTCACGTACGTCCGACGTACGTCAGACGTACGACAATTTATGTCAAGCCTTAGGTTTTCTTAACTATTCCGGAGAGTGTAATTGTCGCACGTCGTCGTAGGACTAGTCCTACATCGTCCTGTGTTACCGTGCGTGAACGTAGGACATATGTCCTGCGTCGAAGTACGTCTAGTCCTACCAGTCTTGCTTTGTCGTAAGACTGTCCTAAGAAGATGCAAGACTGACGTACGACAAATGCAGGACTGGACCTACCACTATATTAAGCGGGCGTTCTCTGTTGACAGGTCGTTTTATGTCGAGATTCCGGACATGCCACCCAAAGTAAACAAGAAGGGGAATATTAGTGCAGTGAAGGAAGTCACATTGGAACTCCCGTTCTAGCTCCCGCATCCGATAATCGTATGTGCCAAAACGTGGCCTTCGCAGTTCGACAGTTGCTTCACAGATTGTCGTACGACGATCTTTTCCCAGGTTCTGCGTCGTCGCAGGAGCAACGCAAAACTCTCTTTCTACACTACTTTTGTCGTGGCAAGTCCTACGACTACTTGAAAAACTGTCTAAAACCGAGGAGTCCTACGACTGAAAAGTCGTACGTCTCAGTGTGACTGGGGCTTTAGGATGGACATTGCTGTATTTATAAATGGGTAATATATCTGATGTAGTAAAGACTCAGTTTGCACATCAACAAAGACCAGAATCAATGATGACATCAGTAATAGTTGACTTCAAAAGTAACATGCTGAAACATGTACAGTTTATAATTGCAGGAATAAACTCTCTGAATATGGACAATTAATGATAACATTCCCGGTGATATACTGGCTAAGCTCGCAAGCACATACGTGCCCTATATGGGATACATACGGGTAGGCACTCATGTGCTGATATTTATTGGACCCATATGGGTCCCGCCTGTGACATTTGCCCTTGCTGGACCCACATGGGACCCACGTACAAACCTTTATAGAACATACATTCTATGTATACTGCTCATAATGGTGCTATATGTGTTTCCCCACAATGGTCCTATATATATTTGCCCAACAAGGTCACGTATGTATTTGCCCATATTGGTCCGATGTTGGACCCATATCATGGCCCATATGGGTCCGATGTAAATCCATGTTGCTCTTCCGATCTTTGCTCTCATATATTTTGTCAGCTGGAAAATACCTTAAACAATATTTAGGCCCTTCACTGTTTGTCCTCTTTGATTCTTCTAGTTATTCCTTATGGTCTGCCATGACATTCCTTGCGCATCTGTTCCCTAACGTTTGTACTCTTTAACCTCACCAAGTGCCTTATATTTTATGGAGTGTTGTTTTCCCGGAGACACACAGAGCGGCCGAGTACGGCATCCTGGCACATATGTGGATTTGTTGTGACATAGAAATGCACGCAGCATGATCTACATCTTGACATGACGTATTTGAACCGAAAACAAAGCAGTCAGGAAGACACACACAAATACTTATTGTATTCCGGAAGAATGACCGGAGATAAACGTTTAAGTTCATGCAAAATATGTCAAATTCTGTGAAATGAAATAATTTCGACGGAAAGGATATCATTCTCAATCAAATATTTAAAGGCGTTTTTACATACTGTACTTCAAAGGTAAAAAGGTGATGACTCTATAATACTTTTATATTTTCAATATACTAAACGTACTAAAATTTAAATCATATAACAACAAAATCGTGTACATGAGAAATCATTCCTGGAAGCAAGAACAACGTGGATACTATTTTTAAGATATCAATTGAAATCTTATAAATGAAAAAATCACTACACGAAGAATATGTACCTGTAGCCAAACGACCTGCAAAGTACACCAGCGTTCTGTAGTCCATAATAATTCTCTTCCCACCTATCATAACACACGGTACCCCAAACACCATTCAAGTTTACCTCAACGTATCCACTCAGTTCACCAGATACAGCGTGGAGGTTGAAGCCACATATTCTGAATTCACTGGATAGCTCACACTACAAAAAAAGTGATATATTATTTCAATGCATCCTGACAGTGTAAAGTATGCTAAATAGTTTATATAGTCGAGATCTCCAACAGGCATTTAGTTTGGTACAACCAAGTGACTAAATACTTTATGCAAGACCTGTTTATTGTTCATGAACCGTAGACAACTATCCGAATAGCGACACGTTTACTTTATGTATCAAAGACAAAACATATAACCCTAAACCTCTTATTTATGTACACTAAAATATATAATTATCAGTTTACAGATACCGTTCTTACCATTTCCACAGCAAAATACTATATTACGTACAAGTATATCATATATAAAAGAAATACTTTTGAATTGTAATTTTAACACTTTTTCTTAGTTTGGGGTCATGTATCCAAGTCCCGATTTCACGAAAACACTTAAGTATAAAGTCAGAAAGTGTCTAAAATTTAATTTACAACTGTTATAATATGTGCAATCGAAATGTTGGCAAGACTTGACTTCCGCGCAAAAACAAATATGTATTTATTCTGTTAATATAATATTACCACAAGTATCATTCTAAAGGCAACGAGCTATAGAGAAAAAATCTTATTTATCTTTTATCAGTTTATCAAAGATATTTATAAAAAAAACATAGGTGTTAAGAACAAATCGTTTGATGGCCAATTAAACTTAGTTAGGATTTTTGTTTTCCTTTTTTTGAGTTAGAACTTAAGTATTTCGTGAAATCGGGGCTAGAAGTTTCATATACATGTAGTAAGTCCAGGTGAGACTTGTATATCATATAACTAAATATGTTACGCTGAGCCAGAACAAGAAACTATTTAGTATGTAAACATTATAACTTCCCTTTGTTTTGTGTTGTTGTAATAACAATCGTAGGAATGAGTTATTCTTAAATTTAAACAAAAATATTCCAGACAGTATTTAAAAAGGCTTAAATATTTATCTCAATTGATACATATCATTACATAAGAATATATATCATTATATATGGTGTCATAATTCTGCCACCGGTTAGCTACATAATGAAAGTATCTAGGGACCGCAAAACCTGTTCGAGTGTTCGACCTATCTCCGTTCGAGTGATCTACTGTTCGTTAATATGAAATAAGAAGGGGTTTTGCCGGGACCTAAGAACCTGTTCGAGGTATCTACTGTGTTCGACCCAAAACTGTTCGAGGTTTCGAAGTTTTACTGTATGTGGGTAACTAAATTGAATCGTGATTATTGTTCATACCAGATAAATATCTTAACACGAAAAATTGTCTGCTTGTGCCCACAACTGCCACCACTTACCCACTTAACCCCCTAGGTTTTCAAAACGGACAATCTAGTTAAGATAGTGATAAGTGGTTAATGCGATAAATATCTAGTTAACAACATAATATTTAGATAACAGTTAAGTGGTTTACGAGTTAAGTATCTATTTAAATATATAATGTTCAAGTCAATTATGTAGTTAACTGGTGACAGAAGTATGCCACCATAATCATACATGCTCCGATCAGATACGTAACATAACCATCAGTTTATAATAACTTCTACTTTGTACGGTATGGATAGGGGTGCCCACTACACAAACGTAATTGTTTGCGATGAAAATAAAAACTATCTTAAAATACAGTACCTGGTGTTCTCTCATGTGTGCATATTTCACATTCCGATCGCATGTTGGAAAGTTTGTCCTTATTAGAGAATTTAATGAACATGTGCCACTTGTTTCGTCATAAGTGCACGATTCACATTGATTGTTGTCCATGCATAGTCCTACACAGGACAGTAATCCACAAATATCATTGTATGTATTCAACACGGTCCCATACTGAGTATCAGTATAACACAACGTGTGAATTACTGTCCATTGTGTCATTTTCTTTGTCGCAACGACGTACCAGCAAAGTACCGACCTTCCAACCACAAAAGAACAGTAAGATAATGTTCTAATCGACATCATAATTGTTCACACAGAAGTTCTAAAAGAAAATGTAATTAGCAAAAAATAACACTATCAACAATAACACGACTACTGTCATAAAACATACGTTGTTCAATACTGTACTTTTTTTGATGACTTTGCTCATTCACCTAAATCACTTTCCGGCAAAACTAACTTTATGAAACGACTGCAACGATCTGACGTTAACGATTTACTGTTACTCGCAGTAAAACAGATAATTTACTGAATTGTGAGGGCCCTTTCCTACTCTGCTTGATATATCTATCAATGCGAGCTAGTTTTCGCTTATTCTACATGCGCAGGAAAATAGTTGCATGACCATTTTGGCAAATTCATTCATATTATTCCCTTTTGACAATATCAAATTTAACACGTAAAACAAAAGTTGTGTGATGTGGAGAAAGAGCATGAACAATTGTCCGCAACAATTGCTGGTTGAAAGATCCATCAGTGTTTCTATGGATACTACATGTAACTATTGCACTGAACGCGATGACAAATGTAACGCATTCTACCTAGACTCTTCCGAGACATTTGAAAACACGTTGATAACGGCGTACCATACAAACTTTACCATCAAGATTTACCTTGTATCCATTACGTAACTTCAGTAAAATTGTCAAAGGATGCTCCAGCAGAGTTCAAACCTTTGGACATATTTTAGACCCATGAATATCTGCAGTCTTTGTGCGAGAAAGTGGCGATATGGTTATCATACCAGTAAATACTCAGTTATGATTCGACAAGAGACACAAGTTCCCAGTATTTACATAATGTGACGGTGTAATAATACCCGAAGTTACAGAGTACAAACACGTTTGGCATCGTACAGTGCAAATCAAAGTTTCGTAATTACAATAATAACATTTATATATGCAATACCGACAGAATAAATAATATGTAGATAATATACTAAAATTGTAAAAAAGGCGATAGTGACAGGTGTGATTTACCGTGTAATAGGTGTTTCAGCTACAAACGTGTACACATGAGGTAAACAATATAACATACTTAATATCGTCAAGTGTTTACGATTAAAAAGCCTGTTTGACTTCCGTCCCAATTAGTGATCACCGCAATTCTAACCGCGTTTACCTGGATACGTTAAAGGGCGCATTTATACATGGAACGGTGAAATTGGAGCAGGCAAAAAGTAAATCATTCGATGCTTGCTTTGGATCTGCGTCCGACAGTTTAATAAATAAATGTAAATTGACATTTTTATTCAGACTATATTAGGTACATCTCATTTTTAGAATAATTCATTGTGTAGTAGTACAATTTTTTTTAATTATAAAGGTCTTGAATAGAAACCAACGCTTTGATAGGTAATTTCATGCCTGATCATTTTTATATCTGTCTATACCCCCCCCCCCCCCCCCAAATAATCCGGCTTAAAGAAGGCAAGCAATTACCTTTAACTTTTATTTGCAATAAAATGAGGTGTTACATGCGTCAATGATTTACTAAAATTAGGTTTTATTTGTTCATATCCTTAGTTTAATTCAAACACTACATATCCATTTAACAAACGATTTCATTAATTGAACTTCGTATTAAATTGTGTTTAATTTTCGACTTAAACATTTGGCGCATGCGCGATCTGATTGTCTCTTATTCAAATGAAGACATATAATTTCAAGCAGAGCATTTTATTATTCACGGAATGAAGAAATGGACTATTTTGTCGAAACTTAAGTATGTTTTTTTTTTTACATTTCAATCTTTTTTCTTCATTACTTTGACTTAAGGACTATGTAATACATGAAATTCCATTAGATTGATTTTGTTCAATTTACCCAAATGCATTTTAGTCATGACTTTTTTGTTTCATTTTGAGTAAAAATAAATATACAGGTCACTTTATATTTTTAGTATCTTTGTGTAGTTTATCCAGTCAATCATATTGAAGGCGTCATGAGATTTCATTTTCGGATACGTGTTAGCTGTTTAGTTCGATGATGAATTTTGATTGATTATAAATAGTAATAATGATAAGTACTTCTTCAATTTCCCTATTGTCATTGAAATTGTTTATGCCAATAGTTCCATGTCTGTTCAAGCTTTGTTAGTTGTGGGTTTTGTTTGTGCCATTTATTCTGCCATTGTATTAGTTTATGTTTATATTTGCACACATCTTCAAGCTTTGGTGTTTGCGGGTTTTGTTTGTGACATTTCTTAGCCATGATTGTAATTGTCTATGTCAATATTTCCATGTCTCTTCGTGCTTTGTTAGTTGCGGGTTTTGTTAGTGTCAATTATTGCTATTCATGTTCCTTCGTGTAGCAGTGACATATTCACATTATGTTACAATCAATAAATGTTCTAGTATAAGTGGAAAAAACAACTACCATATCAAATGCAGAGTTGAGGGCTGTTTCCCTCGTTTTGGAAAAAAATGTGAAACAGATTGTCCGATCTATCTAGCTATGTGCAGAAATGGTAACTATTTTTAAGTGTACATAGTCTCAATTTTGACGATTATGAGAAACATGGTGGTAATTGACTTCATGCAGATGTACTCTACAACACCATTCTGTCACTTTTCTTGCATGTTTACCAAAGGCACAAATACTAGTGTCCCATACCGGTATTTATTATCCTGACTTACGTGCCGAGTTATCGATAGCATAGGAAATACTCGTGTTTTGCATTTCCAGAAAACCTTTAAGAAAAGTTTCAAAGCAATGTTTTAGAGCATGTCTGTATGAAGGCATTAAAAAGCCATTTTTCTCAAAATTATTACTGAGCATATTTTGACAGAGGATCAGACCTCTACCTCAAATTTACCTTTAATGGGTGTAGAAAAATAGCCTCAAAATTTAAAGTTTTTTTCTTATATGCTGGATTTTCCCACCACTCCAGATGTTATCTTTGAATAGAAATCGATATATTTGGAAAGTAAAAGCATGAATCGTCTGTCAATAATAATACTGGTCTTAAATACGGGTTTTAATGTTGAAAGTGTATTAACCAGAACGGCAGACCTTCATCGTGAATAGAAGTAAAGTCGTCTCCTTTACCTCAGACGTTATCGCCTAATTAATGGCAATTCAAGATGTATCTGGCCCATCTGAACCTTAAATTGTTTTAATGGTCTTCATCCAGTATTGTTGTTACTTAGTCTAAAACATCATTAATAAGAACCATTGCCATGAACAATCTTGTTTACTCATACCACTAACAGACACAACTAGTATTGTTGTTACATAGTCTAAAACATCATTAATAAGAACCATTGCCATGAACAATCTTGTTTACTCATATTACTAACAGACAAAACTAGTATTGTTGTTACATAGTCTAAAACATCATTAATAAGATCCATTGCCATTAACAATCTTGTTTACTCATATTACTAACAGACAAAACTAGTAAAAAAAAAACCCCGCTTGTTAAAAATTGGAAGTTTTTTTAATTTTATGATAATAAAAAGTATTTTTTCGACTTATACAGAGACATACATTATACATGTATTCTGTGATAATGCATATTTATTGAAGTTTTAACTAGACAAAGTATATCATGTTTAGGTAAACAAATGAACGAAACGTGAGCATAATACATATTTGAGAAGTTCGAACCAACTTATTGTTCAAGGACATGATCTACCGATTGCTAATGTTTTAAATACTATTTTGGAAGAATTTTACACTTTTAAACGCACCACAGTATTCAACAAACTGTTCATAGCTAGCCTGATCGTGACAGAGAATCATAGAATGTAGGTAGACTAAAATAATAGTTCAGTGTTCTTATTTAAATATATTGAAAGGCAAACAACCCAGCCTAAATAATTGTTTGCTCAAGTAACTTTAAATTTATTGTATACTATGCGAGCTGTCTACATAACGTAAGTTGATGTTTGCTTAAAAGAGGTCAAGTGTCTAAAATTACAACCGGTATACTGACACTGATTTAAGTGATATTTGAGTTCGACCCCGTTAGATTAATTCACACTGAAAGCTTAGTATACTGTATCATTATACACCACGTGACTTTGCCTTTTTAAATTTCCATATACTCATTATGAGTCATTCCGTACTATTACCCTGACATACCGTTTTTCACCGGGTGATAGAATACTATCACACGGCTAAAAATAGACGAGTCTGCGTTCCCAAGTTCATGATGGTAGACGCTTGGTATACAGAATAAAATCAAATATATTTTGAAAAAATACTAGTGTTGACATGTTTGCATTTATCCTTTGTTCGATATAATAAAATAGATATCAGATGGTTTCCCAGTGTGAAGATACATATTGTCAAACTTCGCTTCGAAAATGCTTCGCCTCGGTAATAGTATTTCCCTCATGTTGACAATATGTACTGTCACACAGGAAGGCAATTGATATGTATATGATAGTGTCGGTGTAACTTGTATCAGTCTATTATTTTCAGTCTATGTGAGTACAGATGTACTGGTATATAATGAGATTGATTCACTGACTGCCTTCAACCAGTATGGGAAGTGTACCATCTGTTCATCACCCTGGTAAGTAAACAGAGGCAAATTACAGAGTTTATCTGGTCGACACACTATTACACCTATTATTTAAAAACACTTTGTACACTCTTTAAGGCTTAAATAAGAGTAATATATCGTATCGTATCGTATCGTATCGTATCGTTTTGTATTGTATTGTATTGTATCGTTTAGTATTGTATCGTATCGTTTTGTATCATATCGTATCGTATTGATCGTATTGATCGTATTGTATCGTCTCGTCTCGTCTCGTCTCGTATCGTATCGTATCGTATCGTATCGTATCATCTCGTATTGTTACTTTCATAATTTGGTATATTTTGTTCATTAGAAGCCAGAAAGATGAAGAAATCCATTGAGAGACCAATATTGTTCAAAAGGACTCACGACATTGGGGAGCATACAAAGATGACAGAAGTCTACAAGACACAAGTATACTTCCATGACAGTGGGAAGCTAATGTATGTCACTCGAACAAATATGCAAGAAATGCTTTCAGAAGAAGAACAACGTAACTGTCAAATATACGACGGATCTTATTAACAATCAGACAACTAATATAATTGCATAAAATTATTGTATATAGTAAACAATATTGCGTTAATACTTTATTCATGTATTGATTGTTCAATGCATTAGACATTTGTAAATTTCTCTATCATATTTTTGTATTTGTTTATTTCATATTGCTAACTTAAACAGTACTCCGTTAAATAACGAATGTTGTTGTTTGCATTGTGCTTTTCAAGTTGCTTTTAATTCTGTTTTGAACAATTCAGTGATATACTGTTGTGATTTAATCTGATAAGATGTATCTGCCCCTTCGTCATTACTAACGTGAATTCTCAATGCACGTGGTAGACTCCATACACGTGATATGTCCATGCACGTGGTAGACTCCATACACGTGATATATCCATGCACGTTGTAGACTCCATACTCGTCAAACTTGGTATCGCCATGCTATCAATGATATTACATTAATCGCCTCGCCGAATATAGCATCGATTCACTTGATATCGCATTGCCTCGCCTGATATTACATTAATTTATCGCATTGCTTTGCCTCGCCTTTGATCGCCTCGTCTAATATAGCATCGCTTCACTTGATATCGCATCGCCTGATATTACATTCATTTATCGCATCGCTTTGCCTCGCCTTTTATCGCCTCGCGTAATATAGTATCGCTTCACTGGATATCGCATCGTCTTGCATGATATTACATTCAATTATCGCATCGCTTTTCCTCGCATTTTATCGCCTCGCCATTAGCATCGCTTCACTTGATATCGCATCGTCTCGCATGATATTACATTCAGTTATTACATTGCTTTGCGTCGCCTTTTGTCGCCTCGCCTAATATAGCATCGCCCCGTCTGATATTACATTCATTTATCGCCTCGCCTTGTATCACCTCAACTAACATAGCAGCGCTTCACTTTAGTTCGAAAGGGCTTCCTCTCATTAATATTTGTAATTTGAAACACACACATTTGTTTGAATAGATGAATGCTATTACTAATTTGTTTAAATAACATGTTAAAAAATCATTTGCCGATATCGTAAACCCACAGTCTTTGTTTTTATAAGAAAGTGATAAGTTGAAAAAGTCGTACTTTTCAGATTACTATTTGATCAAGGCTGATGTACAGATATATCCGCCAACTCAGCACTTTTTAACGCAAAACTAACATATGCAGCGTGAATCTGTTTATATAAAAACAATATCAATAGTATAATAACAATAATTATTTATTCCAAGATGGACGTTCGATAAACTCGAGTCCTTCTGTCAAACACAATAAACAACACAATCATACAAGTCATCAATATGTAAAACAATACAAAAACATACATACAATAAGTAAAACATTATAAAGATATAATGCCATCATTACAACATGCAACACGAATTCCAAAACAGATTCAACAAATACCGAGAAGAATTACATGAAAGAACTGTGACGCTGACATTCTGACTAGGTGAACGTATACTATACTTTGTTTTATTTACATAATAACCGCATAATGAATACCACTCATTTATTGTGCGGCTATATTAACGTACATAACTATTATTTAATATTGTCAACATTTGAATGTGTACTCTGTAATATAATTAATCATTTACTGTTTTATCGCTGGTAAATAAATCAGAAACTTGAAACTATGAGTTGCGAATTCCTATTAATATATTCTTTCCGGCTCGACCGTCTTGGTCGGTGGTGTGCATTCAAACGTTTAATGCCATAATCGTTTAACTGTTGCCTAAGCGTTTAACATAGTGCAAAAACATTGTATATATTCATCGCAATGTCTTCAACATCATTGTTAAAATATTGTAAAATTGCTTCGCCATAGAAGTGATTTCTCTCTTGGAACTGATGTTTCATAACACAAAAGCACACTATAACTGGTACGTTTCGTAACACTACAAGTATACAATAAGTTTATAATAAGCATTTAATTGTTTGTGTAAGTATTTAGTCACAGCCACCGCCGCCGCCGCAGCTACTGCCACCACCTCCACCGCTGTCCCCGCCGCCTCCACAACTGCTTCCAGCGCCGCCACCACAACCACCCCCACTGTCTCCACCGTAAGACACACAACCGTCGTTGCCAGAATAATCCATATGATCTCCACCATGTCCTCCAGCATATCCTCCGTACCCGCTATGTCCGCTGGTCCCGCTAAATCCACCGTGACTTCTGTTTCCTCTGCTTCCACCATATCCACCTGGTTTGTATCCACGGTTGCCGCCTATTTCAATATGTAACATTTTATATAATAATAATACTACTTCTACTACTAATAATAATAACAAAATAATAATACAATTATATAATGATACTAATATAAAAATAATAGTAATAATATAATGATAATAATATAAAAATAATAATAATAATATAATGATAATAATAATAATGATAATTCTGTTTTTAAAGATGGACGCTCGATATAAAATTATCATTATCAATATTTTTCTGAAAGAAGAATTCTCTCAGTTTTAACTTTTTATTCATATTTTACCCAAAACGGATAAATAAAAATTAGGAAACCTTTTAACAAGCTACACGACGAGTCTGATTATGATTACAAAATGCACAAAACAATATGAAAATTATAACTGTACAACAGTCAAACTATATTTTGCAAGACTATCAGAACAAAAGCACGACTACATCAGATCTTTATTACACAGTACAAATGTATATCCCTGTAATTTGAATAGTTTTCTAGAGAATTAAAAGTTTAAAACAACAGAGATCTTTACAACTGACTCTAAGCTCTAAGCTAAATTAATAAATTGCAAAGATTGTGATTAAATCCTGCTCGAACTTACGATCGAATCAGTGGACAGATCCCCCCCCCCCCAAACACACACACATTTGCGGTCCATTTGTAATGTATCAATGACAGTAAAGTAGTCGCTATATCATCGTGTTTTTATTATAACGTCATGTAGTTTGTCAAATTCTCAAAAACTTACCGGACTTTTTCTTCTTCGATGATGAGCCCCCCATTTTGATTACAGTCTTCGTGAGGCTCGAATGTGATTATCAAGTGTTCGGCCTGTTTCTTTAGATTCCTTGTCCTGAAATTGTAGCAATAACTCAATGTGCAACTTACATGAATCACTCACGATAGCTGCTGGTAAGTAGCCATAACAATCCTTGTCTAAGTTATTTCCCTTAATCTACTGTAGAGGGGATAAAGGGAGAGAACTCGCGCCTAAACTTGGCGTTACCAAGGCGGGAATCAAACTGAAGACCTCCGTATCTAGGCCATTACTCAATGCTCTGTACTCAGCACTCACTACTCATCACGCTGCACACAACACTCTGCACTTTGCACTCAGTTATCTGTACTCTGCACTCAGCACTCAGCACTCTGCAGCCAGTACTCAACACTCTGTACTCAGTACCCTGTATTCAACACTCCGCATTCTTCACTAAGCCTTCAGCACTCAACACTCATAACTTAGAACTCTGCACTCAGCACTCAACACTCTACACTCTGCACTCAGCACTCATCACTCTGAACTCTTCACTAAGCATTTAGCATAATCCTTTCAACACTCTGCACTCAGCACTCTGAACTCTGCACCAAGCATTTAGCATAATGCTTTCAACACTCTGCACTCTGCACTCTGAACTCTGCACTCTGCATTCATCCCTCAATGCTCTACCGTCGACACTCTCCACTCAGAACCATGCAGTCTGCAGTCTACACTCAGTACTTTGCATTCATCCCTCAATGCCCTGCCATCGACACTCTCCACTCAGCACCATGCATTCTGCAGTCTGCACTCAGTACTCTGCATTCATCCCTCAACGCCCTGCACTCAACACTCTGCACTCAGCACCATGCAGTCTGCAGTCTACACTCAGTACTCTGCATTCGTCCCTCAACACTCTGCACTCAACACTCATTACTCAACATTCAAGACTCTGTACTCAACACTCTCCACTCAGCACCAAGCACTCTGCACTAAGTACTCTGCACTCTGCACTCTGCACTCTGCACTCATCACTAAACTCTCAGCACTCTGCATTCAGCACCATGCACTCTGCACTCTGCATTCTGCACTCTGCACTCATCACTAAACTCTCAGCACTCTGCATTCATGACCATGCACTCTGCACTCATCACTAAACTCTCAGCACTCTGCATTCAGCACCATGCACTCTGCACTCTGCACTCATCACTAAACACTCAGCACTCTGCATTCAGCACCATGTGCTCTGCACTCTGCACTCATCACTAAACACTCAGCACTCTGCATTCAGCACCATGCACTCTGCACTCTGCACTCATCACTAAACTCTCAGCACTCTGCATTCAGCACCATGCACTGTGCACTGTGCACTGTGCACTCTGCACTGTGCACTCTGCACTCTGCACTCTGCACTCTGCACTCTGCACTCTGTACTCAACGTTCTCCACTCAGCACCAAGCACTCTGCAGTCTGCACTAAGTACTCTGCACTCTGCACTCATCGCTAAACTCTCAGCACTCTGCATTCAACACCATGCACTCAGCAGTCTGCACTCAGTTCTGTACACTTAAAATTATGCATTCAACACTCTGCACTCAGCAGTTGTTATTTTTTTCAAAAAATAATATTATCTACCTTAAATAGAATATTATCAATAATTATGTTATATATGAACTTGATACAGGCGTGGTCACATATCTAATTTTACAATCACGATAATTACCTTTAGCCTAACAAACAAATATATATATATTATGTTCTTGATTGGATTAATATTTAGTATATATAAATAGCATTTCTTCAACATACATAATACTGAAATGGCAGGATAACTCTGTCGTGATAATTAAACTACCGTGTATGATAAGTCTCCCTTGAACAATTAATTTCTCCTAAAGACATATCCTGGAGTAGTGTGCTATTTTTTTACGATGCAAAGATTTTGTCTGAATTTTATAGAGTCACTAATACAAATAATGATATTATAATGTTTAATTGAAGGATTTCATTATATTTTCGCAGTTTTTCTTCTACTTTCTTTTCCACATACTTTATTATTACAACAAAGAAAGCCATCGATATTTAAAATTCATCACTTGAAAATTATATTGGATATTCAATTAGTATTCATAACCAACACATGTTAATGAAAATGTAAACAAATAATTGGGTTACCAAGTGTATTAAGGATAAAAGTGTCAACTTTCACTTTCCATACATATTACACTTGAAATACAATAAATTAATCTTTATCTAAAAATAAAGCATGGTGACCTATTATTTTCATTTCATATTTTCATTCAGACAGTGACTCTCATACAAAATACCAAGTTGTAAGAAAATCTGCCCTAGAAGAAATATAGTAAAAATGTATCAATTGAAATATTCGCGTTTCAATCATCATTACATTTATCATAAAATCGAGCAAGGTGACAGGTCATCTTTATTTCGTAATTTGGTTAGATACATTTAACTTAGTTTAACGGTATAGTTTACGTGAATCTTGTTTTTGATATCTGACCTAAATTAGATGACATTTAAACAAATCCAAGCTGATAGAATATTGTTTACACACCATGAAACATGTTAATTCACATCGTATTTATTTACCTTAATAAAGATGAAGTCTCATCAGTGGACAATCATATAATATATACGATACAAATTATAACAATAAATATAGTTAGGGTTGTAACAGATGATGGGATCATAGCAAATCTGATTAGCAAACATATTTCAGTAGAGATAAAATATTATATTTTAACGAGTACGAAGCTTTTGTTTGTAAAAAAAATCATAGTGGAATTTTGGAATAATTGGAAACATGTTTATAATAAATAATTCACGAATAAACATGTATTATTATAATAAATAATTCATGAAAAGACATGTATATTATAATAAATAATTCATGAATAAACATGTATTATTATAATAAATAATTCATGAATAAACATTTATTATTATAATAAATAATTCATGAATAAGCATGCTTTATTATAATAAATAATTCATGAATAAAATATTGAAACCTACCTGTGTCTATTCTATTGTTATCCTGCACAACGCATACACCTTAAAAGCCGAGATAAGATCGCTTAATGAGTGTAAAATATGCGTCATGTGCAAAATGCACTCATCCATTGATAAACAGTGTGACTGAACTATCAACACGGATATACATGATATATCTGTATTTCTCAACCTCCTCTATATGAAATATCCAAACATATTTTGAAATAATATTATTTACTTCTTCGTATAAAAGTTCATATCACACTTTAAAGATAGGATTGTTGGTTGTGGCCGAGATATTGGACGCAGGAGTGGAGATAAGGGATAGTATAGATTTGTAAACAAACTGTGCGGAGGTTGGCCAATATAAACATGTCTGACAATATATTGGCAGATAGACACAGTGTATAGTGACTCAACACTCAACACTAAGTACGCTGCATTCAACATTCTGCACTCTTTACTAAGCCTTCAGCACTCAACACTCAACATTCAACACTCTGCACTCTGCACTCTGCACTCAGCACTCTGCAGTATCCACTCTGGACTCTGCACTCAGCACTCTGAACTCTGCACTCAGCACTCTGAACTCTGCACTAAGCATTGAGCATAATGCTTTGAACTCTCTGCACTCAGCACTCTGAACTCTGCACTCAGCACCATGCAGTCTGCAGTCTGCACTCATCACTAAACACTCAGCACTATGCACTCAGCACCATGCACTCTTCAGTCTGCACTCAGTACTGTACACTCAAAATTATGCATTCAACACTCTGCACTCAGCAGTTATTATTTTCCAAAAATAATAGTATCTACCTTAAATATAATATCATCAATAATTATGTTAAGTATTAACTTGATACTGGCGTCTGCACATATCTAATTTTACAATCACGATCATGGCTTTTATCCTAACAAACGAATATATCTAATATGTTCTTGATTGTATTAATATTTGGTATAATATAAATAGCATTATTTCATCATCACATAATACTGAAATGGCAGGATAACTCTGTCGTGATAATTAAACTACTGTGTATGAATAGTCTCCCTTGAACAAATAATTTCTCCTAAAGACATATCCCGGAGTAGTTTGCTATTTTTTTACGATTTTGCCTGAACTTTATAGAGTCACTAATACAAATAATGATATTATAATGTTTGATTGAAGGATTTCATTATATTTTTGCAGTTTTTCTTCTACTTTCTTTTTCCACATACTTTAATATTACAAAAAAGAAAGCCATCGATATTGAAAATTCATCACTTGAAAATTATAAAATGATGTACAATAAGTATTCATAACCAACACATTTTAATGAAAATTTAAAAAAATAATTGGGTACCAAGTGTATTAAGGGTAAAAGTTTCCACTTTCACTTTTCATACATATTACATTTGAAACACAATAAATTAATCTGTATCTAAAATTAAAGCATGGTGACCTATTATTTTCATTTCATATTTTCATTCAGACAGTGACTCTCATACAAAATACTACGTTGTAAGAAAATCTCTGCGCTAGAAAAAATAAAGTAAAATTGTATCGATATTTCTAAACATTTAAATGAAATATTCACGTTTCAATCATCATTATCATAAAATCGAGCAAGGTGACAGGTCATTTTTATTTCGTATTTTGGTTAGATACATTACACTGATCAAATATACACAGTATAAAGGAAATCTCTCCGTCAGAAAATTGGCCTTAATGTAGGATACGCCTTTAACTTAGTTTAAGGGTAGGGTTTACGTGAATCTTGTTTTTGATATCTGACCTAAATTATATGACATTTAAACAAATCCAAGCTGATAAAATATTATTTACACACCATGAAACACGTTAATTCACATCGTATTTATTTACCTTAATAAAGATTTGTTATTATTTATTAAAGTCTCATAAGTGGACAATTATATCATATATACAATACAAATTATAACAATAAAATTAGGCCTACATTGCCACTCCATTCTGGAGTTACAAGATACTATATAACAACCAGTTTATACACACGTGTACGCAATCCAACACAATAAAGCAGCTGAATATATATCTGCTAATCTTGACTTAAACGTTACATTAAGACAATAATAAAACACTGAGATAGGAACACTGGCACACATGCACACTCACTGTTTAAACAATGGGTGTATGAAGTACTTCACTATGATGGGATCATAGCAAATCTGATTAGCACACATATTTCAGTAGAGATAAAATATTATATTTAAACAAGTACGAAGCTTTTGTTTGTAGAAATAATCATAGTGGAATTTTGGAATAATTTGAAACATGTTAAAAAATTCATGAACAAACATGTTTTATTATAATAAATAATTCATGAATAAACATGTATTATTATAATAAATAATATTTGAATAAACATGTATTATTATAATAAATAATTCATGAATAAACATGTATTATTATTATAAATACTTCATGAATAAACATGCTTTATTATAATAAATAATTCATGAATAAAATATTGAAACCTACCTGTGTCTATTCTTTTGTTATCCTGCACAACGCATAAACCTTAAACGCCGAGATAAGTTCGTTTAATGAGTGTAAAATATGTGCAAAACGCACTCATTCATTGACAAACAGAGTGTATTTCTCAACCTCCTCTATATGAAATATCCAAAAATATTTTGAAATAATAGTGTTTACTTCGTCGTATAAAAGTTCATATCACACTTTAAAGATAGGATTGTTGGTTGTGGCCGAGATATTGGACGCAGGAGTGGAGATAAGGGATAGTATAGATTTGTAAGCAAACTGTGCGGAGGTTGGCCAATATAAACATGTCTGACACTATATTAGCAGATAGACACAGTGTATGGTGCGGTTTTATTAACCTCGAACGCATGATTATATTACCACAGGGACAACTACATTTCAAAATAGGTGTGTTGAAATGTTCGTGTTTGTCCGTAAGCTTGTCGGAGAAAAAGTCGCGGTTCTGTTTTGATAGAAAAGTAATTCAAACTGAGTCAACACCGTGATGATTCACTGTAGATGTATTATGTTGTTGCGTTGACATATTCAGATTACTTGAATATTTATGCGCTGCATCACTGTAACTTGTCTGTTATCACCTGTATTATTGTTGTTCGAATGGGCATACAAATAGTTGTGTTTTACCTGTTTGTAATTTCTCTACATTATTTTCCCCTAATTTTACAAAACTCACGATGTCACAATTCAAGAATTTCATCCAACATAATACAGCCCTCAACGCCAAGAGGTATAGACATTGCTCCATTTTCATCACTATTTCCAAAACAGTTCTATCCAATGGCAGGGAACACCCCTCCCATACCCTCCCTATCGTCTCACCAATGTTCAATACCGCGCGACGCCAATGATACAGCAGTTACAGCTTTACGCACGAGATAATTTCCCTTACCTAAATTGTCATTGATCGGTCCCGAAAGTTCATATACCTTATCGCGGTCAGTCTAACAACACTATCCCAGTATTCTCAACTAAATTTGAATCGACATTAGTGGTAATTGAGTCAGGGCTACTTAACACAGGTGACTCAGTTAAGGGGTTGAAGTGGTGCATTTGTTTTATCTTTTGATAATGACAATTTATATGTTCTTAGTATAGTGAATTTTGTTCACGTGATGCTGTCTTTTTATGTTTTCTTGTCCTTTTTATTTAAGTTACAATATTTACCTCCCTTGTTCTTAACTGTCGGCCATTTTGATAGGCAACACTGATAAGCCCTTTTAGAAGTAATTTCCAAATATGTGATAATTGAGAAAATACCATGATAATTTGCATCTGACAACCACTTTTGCTTCAACTTACAGAGCCAAATGTCCACATGAGCTTAATTAATAAGTTAATGTTTATATATTGGATACGTTTATCATCGTTTACATTATATTCCCCATAAACAGAAAATTTGCCTATTAAATTGGCCCACAATTCAGAACAAGGGAGGTAAATATTGTAGATGTGAGAACTATGTATTGTTTTCATCTTACTACGTGTGCTGCCCACCTTTTCTTTTTCAGATCTGGTCATGAAAGTTCTGATTTGTTTGTGGTTTAAATGTATAAATGTTTGAGAAGGAAGTGTATATATAGCTAAATTGATGTAGAAGCTGACAGTCCGAGAAGATAACCATGGGTCATACCTTCGATTGGTGGAAGTTACTTTACAAATGAGTGCTGCTGTGGGATTAAAAACCTCTTCTGTAAGTGACGTCATTTAAAGAAAACGCGACATGTGATGGCAATATTTGCAAGCAGGAAACAATATTTATTCCATATGGTCACTTCGTTTTCATATTGTCATATGAGGCTAATATTGCCTACTGTCAGTACATGGTGACGTCACATGTGACGTTTTCTGGAAATGACGTCACCTAACGAAGAGGTTGTAAATCGTACAGCGGCGTTTATATATATCTGTACCTGTCTAGATATGCTGCTTTAACGTCGTGACATTTCGTATGTGTTGCAATTAATATCTTGTAAACGTGTTGTTGTATCGTTCATTAATTTGTAAAGAACATAGTGATCATGATATATTTTAATCTTTATTTTCGTCTCATGTAAGGAGCATATTCCTTGATGATGTTTGCCGATGTTTGCCGATGTTTGCCGATGTTTGCCGGTGTTTGCCGATGTGTGCCGATGGTTGCCGAAGCGTCTTAATCTTTGGAGGAATCCTGTGAATTCAAAAAGGTAATCAGCGAAATAAACAATCATAAAAGAGAACAAGCCTTTGCATTGATACATGAACATTTATCAGTGAACAGTATCGTCGTAACGTGCATATATAATATAAATAATATTGCATGTATAAAATTTCTTTCAAATATTTGTAATTTTTCTCCATTGTAAAAATGATGTTTGATACAGCAATACACTAGATTCTATTACTGGTACTTTGCTAAGTGACATATAATAAGCTTATTGTTGATATAACGATTATGTATTCGACTAATCACCACCGCCTCCTCCACAGCCACCACCACCACCTCCTCCGCTATCACCGCCTCCACCGCCTCCACCACCTCCGCTGTCACCACCGCCTCCTCCGTAGCCACCGCCGCCACCACCACCTCCACCGCCTCCACCACCTCCGCTGTCACCACCGCCTCCGCTATCACCATATCCTCCGCCGCCACCACCGCTGTCGCCATCATAGTCCTTGCCAGAATAGTCCATATCATCTCCGTCACGATATCCTCCACCACCACCTCGACGACCACCACCTCCTTTAACCTTGCCACCTCCGTGTTTACCACCCGATATACCTGTACATGATAAAACGCGAGACATATTAGCACAGGAAATGAGACATTCTCAGAACAAGACAGTCACTGATATTATTCATTAGTAAGCAGTTATAAGCATTAACGGTAACAGTCATTTTCTGGAATTATGCATGTTTTCACCATTCGAACATCTCGATACATTAAGTTCACAAACAGACCCAACGTTGTATTTCAGTTCAATCATTGCACTGAATCACCCATCGCGATTGTTCCGTTTATCATAGAATGTATGTAATATTTTATAAAAATCTTAATTTATTCATACGACCAAAACTTTCAAAAAACAAATATCTTGACAATTTCCCCATGATTATTACTTTGTTCCTATGTCGCATTTTGCATATAGAGAAAGTAATACATGACAAGCATAGTAAAACAGTCGGACCTCGTTTATTCGACAACATTCTATTCGAATACCTGCTATCATCAGGTCCCGATGTATCTTCTTATGCACGTCCAATTGAAATGGTCAATTCGAAATCATGTATTATTCGAAATAAAATTTCGGATCTGATTAAGTCTGATGAACGAGATCCGATTTCAATTATTTCTACATATACTGTTCCCGTGCGGAAATGTTTGAGAATGGCCGAAATTACTTTGATCATGATATCTACACGTCATAAATTTCGCTATGATATAATCGAGTGTAGGGCAGGGAGTGCATATGATTTGACTTCATGGTGTACCGAACTCCCAAGTATCGACTACGAGATGGGTAGACAAAAACATACTTCGGTGAATGTGGAAATTTACGCAGTGGTAAGTGTTTGCGAAATTTTTGCAATCGCGAAATTCGCAAATGTTTCCACCTCGCAAACTTGACCACTTATACAGTACATACAAATGTTCATTAAACATCTTTCTTGCGCATATCAATTTTTTTTTATTTTAGTTTATTATCAGTTATACACAAGTAAATTTTGTATTGAAAAAATAAACACCTACCAGCCTTTTTCTTTGATGTTAAAGCCCCCATTTCTATAATGGTTCACCTTGCACTCAAGTTTGATAATAAAATGTGTGACGTTTTTTCTGTTTCACATTTTTGATCTGTAATGGAGACAATAAATGGACATAAAACCAAAACTCGATCATCAAACTATGTAGTTTGTTCGTCACGCATTGTAACAGATATCTCAACTCTTACAGAATATATTTCTGAATTTAAATTGTCATTGTTTATTAAGTAATACCTAACATAACGACCACCTCAATAAGAAGAACACCTCAACATTAAGACCACCTCAATAAGAAGAACACCTCAAAATTAAGACCACCTCAAAATTAAGATCACCTCAAAATTAAGACCACCTCAATAAGAAGACCACCTCAATAAGAAAACCACCTCAATAAGAAGACCACCTCAATAAGAAGACCACCTCAATATAAAGACCACCCCAATATAAAGACCATCTCAATATAAAGACCACCTCAATATAAAGATCACCTCAATAAGAAGACTATTTATCAGGGTCACACTTGTGGTCTTATCATTGATGTTGTACTGTGTTTCTAAATATTCGTAAATTAGTTCAATGATCTTACTATATATGATGAGTCAAAAAGAGAGTGTGCATGGGATTATTTGGACATGTTTCGATACCATGGGGGCTAAACATGGACATATTGGTACCAACTGAAAGATGATTTAAATTTCTTTCTTTCTGGTGGTACATTTTTGTTATCTGCATCTTGATGGATATATATATTTTAGGTGTATATACCATGGTATAGAAAGAAATGTCCATCTTATCACATGCACACTTTGTCGTCTTAGCAAATTATTTATTATAAAGTGATGATAGATTGACCGCGGACAGGTGTATAAACTTTCAGGACTGATATATGTCAATTTAGGTAAGGAAATGCTTATGTGTGTGAAACTATAACTAGCTGATTTGTTTACTTTTCTATCAAAATACAGTCGCAGCTTTTTCTCCGACAAGCGCACGAACGAGAACCCAAGACATTTCAATACAACAATTTCGAAATATATATTACATAAATCAAAACTATAAATATTCATATAGTACTTCGTATGTATAAACTACAAATTTACGAGTATACACTCAACAAAACATGCCCGTATCTCGGTCAATATCAGTCTGATCTTGCTGAAATTTTCAACAAATATAGCGTAGATACCTGGTGTTAGAATTCATGTATTTCAAAACAAATAAAATCAATAAATGTGATGCTACGATAACAATCAAAACTGCAGCTCCCTCTTAAAGATAATCTGATTGATTGGAAAGGGTCTAATAGCGCGTGTGCACACACTGACTCAATGCACCGTGTTATTTAAATCGATACATTCAAACTGATAATCATGTATTCCGACAGTATCAAAATTGAACAAAAATCTAAAAACATTTAATGAATGGATGGTTGCACACCACATACGTATAAACGAGTCCTGTGCGTTAGACTATGGCATGTTGAAACACACATATGTTATGTGTTAAACATTCACATATCGAATGTTGCTGACTATTACAGTATAACTGAATTGCATGAGTGACTATGAACACTTCTCTTTATCTGTAATAATTCAATGTAACCTTTATCAATATTATTGCGCTTAGAGCTTAGATTTTAAGACAGATTTATATATATAATATAATTATATATTTGTGTTTATGATAATGTCAGAGGTATACAGCTTCGTTTTTATGATAATGACATATGTATCTCTCTTTGTGGTTAATGATAATATCAGAGGTATAGGGGTTCGTGTATATGATAATGACAGAGGTATAGAGCTTTGTGTTTATGATAATGACAGAGTTATTGAGCTTTGTGTTTATAATAATGACAGAGGTATAGGGGTTCGTGTATATGATAATGACAGAGGTATAGAGCTTTGTGTTTATGATAATGACAGAGTTATTGAGCTTTGTGTTTATAATAATGACAGAGGTATAGAGCTTCGTGTTTATGATAATGACAGAGGTTTAAAGCTTTGTGTTTATAATAATGACAGAGGTATAGAGCTTCGTGTTTATGATAATGACAGAGGTTTAGAGCTTCGTGTTTATAAAAATGACAGAAGTTTAGAGCTTCGTGTTTATGATGATGACAGAGGTTTAGAGCTTCGTGTTAATGATGATGACTGAGGCATAGAACTTCGTGTTAATGATGATGACAGAGGTATAGAGCTTCGTATTAATGATGATGACAGAGGTATAGAGCTTCGTGTTAATGATGATGACAGAGGCATAGAGCTTCGTATTAATGATGATGACAGAGGTTTAGAGCTTCGTGTTAATGATGATGACAGAGGCATAGAGCTTCGTGTTAATGATGATATGACAGAGGTTTAGAGCTTCGTGTTAATGATGATGACAGAGGTTTAGAGCTTCGTGTTAATGATGATGACAGAGGCATAGAGCTTCGTGGTAATGATGATGACAGAGGTTTAGAGCTTCGTGTTAATGATGATGACAGAGGCATAGAGCTTCGTGGTAATGATGATGACAGAGGTTTAGAGCTTCGTGGTAATGATGATGACAGAGGTTTAGAGCTTCGTGTTAATGATGATGACAGAGGCATAGAGCTTCGTGGTAATGATGATGACAGAGGCATAGAGCTTCGTGGTAATGATGATGACAGAGGTTTAGAGCTTCGTGTTAATGATGATGACAGAGGCATAGAGCTTCGTGGTAATGATGATGACAGAGGTTTAGAGCTTCGTGTTAATGATGATGACAGAGGTTTAGAGCTTCGTGTTAATGATGATGACAGAGGTTTAGAGCTTCGTGTTAATGATGATGACAGAGGTATAGAGCTTCGTGTTAATGATGATGACAGAGGTTTAGATATTCGTGTTAATGATGATGACAGAGGTATAAAGCATTGTGTTTATGATAATGACAGAAATTGAAGAGCTTTGTTAAGCATATCGCGATTTTGTCTCAATTACATACACAATGCACGTACAATACTTTCTCATCTGAATAAATAATGGGTCGATATTCATATGATTTAAGATTTAATCTTTAGTTCCATGTTTAAATCAAAAGTATTGCAATATCTAAATGTAATAAATGTAATAGAGATAGAACGCATTAAATCATACCATGGGTGCAACTTATATGATGCAAAGGTACACAGTGGTTCAATATTCCTGATAAAATATTTGATTATCCAATACGGAGGTAGCAAAGGAAAGGTTGCATCCCCTTATCACAGTACGCAACATTCGAAAATCGTGTAAACTGTCAATCGTGTTCAATGGAGACTAAACTATTATATTCATTTTTTTTATGTTTCCCAGTTGGGTCCTAATGCAGGAAACTTGAAACATTGTGATAAGGCATGTTCAATTATTTATAGATGTTTGTCTCGCTTTAATTAATAGGATATTAATATTTATTGACTTCTAATTTGAAACTAGTTACAGAAATGTATTTCTAAATGATTGCAATTGATGGCCATTAACAGAACTCACACTGCTATCAAAACATAATCAAAATCGAAGCTCATCAAATGTTTAACGGTATTGCGGTCTCAATGCAAACATAAATGTATCACCGCAATTAACAGCCATAATAACAGTATTAACACATCGTTTTAACTTCCCCAACCAATATCATGCACTTAAATATATATAAATATTTAAACACTAAATCTCCATTTACATAATATTGCAATTACTGGGAAACTAAATTATAATAAATAAACTACAGTAACAGTACGCTCATTTTTTTGTTCATTTGTTTACCTAACAAAATATGAAAATATATAGTTTAAACTTCACTAAACATGCATTTACAACGAATGAACTCATAATGTATTGATCCGCATTTGTTGAAGAAAGATGTTTGTTACTATTGTGACACTTCTGGTAGAAGATGCATTAACTATGATAGTATAATAAATTTAACTGTTATACTAATACCAGATACACTAACTAATATATAACATATAAAACATTTAACTGGTGTAACAAGTATGGTAGCAGATACACTCACTATTATATAATATATATAACATTTAACTGTTATAGCAATAAGGGTACACTCACTATTATATATAACATAAAGTTACTGGTGTAATAGTTATGGTAGAAGATGCACTCACTATTATATAATATATCAAGTTACTGGTGTAACAGTTATGGTAGAAGATGCACTCACTATCATATATTATGTCAAGTTACTGGTGTAACAGTTATGGTAGAAGATGCACTCACTATTATATAATATATCAAGTTACTGGTGTAACAGTTATGGTAGAAGATGCACTCACTATCATATAATACATCACGTTACTAGTGTAACAGTTATGGTAGAAGATGCACTCACTATTATATAATATATCAAGTTACTGGTGTAACAGTTATGGTAGAAGATGCACTCACTATTATATAATATATCAAGTTACTGGTGTAACAGTTATGGTAGAAGATACACTCACTATTATATAATATATCAAGTTACTGGTGAAACAGTTATGGTAGAAGATGCACTCACTATTAAATAATATATCAAGTTACTGGTGTAATAGTTATGGTAGAAGATGCACTCACTATCATATAATATATCAAGTTACTGGTGTAACAGTTATGGTAGAAGATGCACTCACTATTATATAATATATCAAGTTACTGGTGTAACAGTTATGGTAGAAGATGCACTCACTATTATATACTACATCAAATTACTAGTGTAATAGTTAAGGTAGAAGATACACTCACTATTATATAATACATCAAGTCACTGGCGTAACAGTTATGGTAAACGATACACTCACTATTATATAATACATCAAGTTACTGGTGTTACGGTAGAAGATACACTCACTATTATATAATACATCAAGTAACTGGTGTAATAATTATGGTAGAAGATACACTCACTATTCTATAACACATCAACTTACCAGTGTAATAGTAAAGGTAGAAGATACACTCAATATTATATAATACACCAAGTTACTAGTGTAACAGTTATGGTAGAAGATACACTCACCTGTACATAATATTTCAAGTTACTGATGTAACAATTATGGTAGAAGATATACTTTTTTATATAATATATCAAGTTACCGGTGTAACAGTTAGGGTAGAGATACACTCATTATTTTATAATATAACAAGTAACTGGTGTAGCAGTTATGGTAAAAGATACACTCACTATTATATAATGTAACAAGTTACTGGTGTAACAGTTATGGTAGAAGATACACTCACTATTATATAATGTAACAAGTTACTGGTATGATTGTTATGGTAGAAGATGCACTCACTATTATATAATACATCTAGTTACTGGTGTAACAGTTATAGTAGAAGATACACTCACTATTATATAATATAACAAGTTACTGGTGTAACAGTTATGGTAGAAGATACACTCACTATTATATAATATAACAAGTTACTGGTGTAACAGTTATGGTAGAAGATACACTCACTATTATATAGTGTAACAAGTTACTGGTATGATTATTATGGTAGAAGATATACTCACTATTATATAATACATCTAGTTACTGGTGTAACAGTTATGGTAGAAGATACACTCACTATTATATAATATAACAAGTTACTGGTGTAACAGTTATGGTAGAAGATACACTCACTATTATATAATGTAACAAGTTACTGGTATGATTATTATAGTAGAAGATATACTCACTATTATATAATACATCTAGTTACTGATGTAACAGTTATAGTAGAAGATACACTCACTATTATATAAAACATCATGTTACTGGTATGTTTATTATGGTAGAAGATGCATTTTCTATTATATAATTTATCAATTCAACTATTATAACAAATATGGTAAAAGATACACTAATCAATGCATTATATTCACAAAACAATGGAGTCCGAAAATGAATATTTAATTCGACATACCAGTACTCCTACATCAATGTTATTCCCTACACAAAATAAACATAATCAGTCAAGATACACGTATTCAATGTGTGTAAAATATGTACTATGTACAAAAATAATTCATCCGTTGAAAATCATAGTGATTGAAATATCCACACAACCATAATGATATAATCGACACTTATATACATACGACATCTTTGTTCTAGTTGAATGAACATGTCGAATACACATAAGTATATTTTGAGATTTCACTGTATTTTTTTATCTCCATCGTATTCAAAGTTTAACTTACAATGCAGGGGTGTATTAGTTGCTGTTCTCGTTAGATATTGTACGCTGTCACGTTTGCTCTTTCGCTTTAACCCTTTCTATAGTATATACTCGTATATACAGTAAAGGTGATAAAGGGAGATAAGTCTTGAAGGGATAAGGTAGAAAACTCTAGAAGAGATAAAAGGAGAGAATTCGTGACAATCTCCGGTGGGTTGAACATTAATGAGATTTAGGACACGGGAAGCATTTAAAGTGGCATTACATCTGTTTATCTCATTGGCGACGGCCATGTACTCTACATGCGAAGAAGTTGTTACTTCCTTGCGATAAAGCAAGGTAATACATGTTGATAATTGATTCCTGAAAAACTGGTTAGCTCAACTAGCCGCCGTGTATGTTTGAAAAGTTGCTTAAAAACGGCGTAAAACCTGATGAAAATAAACAAACAAACACAACAACAAAAAGAAGCTAGTCACCAGATCTTTCTACATTTAAACTCAATGAAGAGTGTTTGTCGTGTCAGACGGATATGTGGTTTGTTCCTTATATGTTCATATTTCTCATTTGGAGAATTTAAAAAACGGGGCAAATAGGAAATATTTTCTCCAGCCAATATAATGTTCTTCCTGAGATCATATTCACACATTTCTGCGGTTAGCTTTATGGAATTTATAGACCTGTGCTTCTTTGTATCCTTTGAATAACTGTATACCATGAACAGCTAACAACAAGCAAGTATATGTACAATGTATTTATATTTACTTGTATGACTAAGGACACACTTTCACACGACAAAATATACTCAAATGATCACACAGACATTATAGTTATAAATAATAACATAGCATGACTGCGATAAAAGTGCCGCTGTTAATATCATACAATCTTTAATGGATTCTGGAATTAACATGCTTGCGTTTGCGGGATTTAATTGACCTCTTTAAAGCACCTAACACAAAAAGTGTGCGTCAAGGCACACATCGTAAACGCCTCCATAACATCATCTAGTAAGATTCCGCTTGTGAATTAGCAATTTGATGTTTCCTTTAGAACATAACAAGTTAGCGTCATTTTTTTTAATTGCATCAACCATATATTTATATTCAATTCGTTTCATTTCCTGAGTTTAATAGCTTTCATTAAAGTAGCTTAATTACAAACCAATGTCTATCCGGTTGGACGATGTTGCAAAATAACACATTTAAATGTCTTATCAATAATGTTGTTTTCTTTTTAGTGAATTAGATGTTGCAATGTTTAAGGTTGCCTTTGAGCTATCAAACGTGTGAAGAACGTTCAATAATATTGTTTAGTAGTATGAACTATATAAGGACGACACTTTCTGTGCGCGCCAACTTTTGACTTGGCTTCGTGCAATATTTACAGTCGACTATATCGTTTAATGCACAGGATCAGGAATATTACAATGTAATTTAATGAAAGCGACATTATTATAAGTTCTCAGATTCCTTTATTTTATACCTTCCCCGCGGTTGAATCTATCGACATATGAGTTTGTGATGGAAATATTTGTTCTTTCAATTCATTTTAATGTTGGAATTGTACGCCGCTTTGGATAACATTTTAGTTTGTCTTTTCAAACGTGATAATTTTGTGGCAACATGTGGCAAGTACTTTTTACAGTTATCAATGCAAAAACACTGCAATATATTGCCGCGCATATGTTGATCAATAAAACTGATATCCAGGTAGCTTACCATGTGACCTATGGCAGTTATTGCGAAAGTGGTGAGCACAGATTCCAAATGATATCACAACAAACGTTGTCGGACTGTGTGATTGAATGCGCCTTACGTGAGCATTGTGCTGTCATGAACTACCAAGCTGCAATGAATCTATGTCAGCTACATCTGAAGGAAGAATCTACGAATTCATCTCATCGTTGTATCAGCGTGCGCAAGAATGACATTCAACTTATCAAGGTATTGTTTACGTCTAAATTAAATAATCCATTTGTATATATTAAAACATATCCCACGAGTGAAACACCATTCTTGATAAACTCTACTATAGCATTTCGCCAATACATAAAGGTGTTCTCCCATGTGCGCATGTTGGAAATTCTGGTTGCGTATTGGAAGGTAATAAGGTGAGGTTGGGTACGCTGTCAAACCGGGTTTACATCCCCACTGGTCATTCGGAAAGCCTCGGCCAACTACGTTAATGGCCTCGGATTTTCATTAGGCACTACTTTTGGAAATACCATTCGAATACCATGTAAACAATATGGCGGCGTGAACGCTGGAGCTCTGATGAAACGGGATTAAAATACATATTTAAGCTATATAAGACTGAAATATGTGAGGTTTTAACTAGACAAGACAACGATAATCCATTTCTTATGTGAATATATCGAAGTTGTTTTGAAGTTAAATGTTTTTTACGAGAACTATATTTTGACCACACGAAATGTTGAATTTTGCCACATAGTGCTCCACCTGACATATACTAGAGGATGTTCGTAGAGTAATCAGACCGACATTTCATGATTTGGCAGATAGTTTTCATGCACCTTATAACGATATTCTTACCTGTTGACGTAGTTACCGTGTAAATAGTCCCATTACATGTACACCAGTGAATACATGTCTTATCGCCTGGAGAAAAAATCGTCCACCGTGATAGCTCGGTCGGAAGTGTGCTGGTCTGTCAATCAACGGGTCTTTACTAAATTTACACACCCGGCTGATGCTCTCGGTGCATATTGAACTTGATACAAAATACTTCTAAAGCCATTTGATTCCAAAACAATTATCAATTACTTAAGAATTGCAGATCAGTATTAACAGAAAACTCATGGTAGCTGGTAAAGTCAACAGACCAACGTATATGAATAAAATATTATGGAAAAAGCCTCCTCTAACCAATAACTAATCAGATCATTTAAATCATATTATTTACTAGTATTTTTCTTTGGAATTTATATGCGCCATACCTTTCCCCTTTTTTCAGGGATCGCTGTAGGTGAGCCTTGCATTGGGCCAGTGTGTTTGGATGATAACGCTAGATGTGTTAACAAAACAATACATGAATCGTATTGTCATTGCAAGTTTGGATTCGAATTCGATGAGGCATTGGGAATTTGTGTCAAAGGTATGCACTATTATCAACCATTTAAGAGGTTGGTGTAGTCTGGAATGATATAGTTCTTACATTTATTGGGGTTCAAATACATAATTATTCATTATTGTATTATTTTCCAATGTGTTAAAAGTGAGATTAAGTTGCTAGATGGAACGCCACATTCAAAAGACAATGCCTCCCCAAACAATTCACAAGACAACGCCTCCCCACACAAATCAGATGACATTCAGTGCGCATCAGAGAAGGCGTCCGTAGTATCATTAAACAATAGCATCAATATTTTGTCTAAAAAAGTTAGTCACTTAAAATATGGACATTTCGCATAATATGTATCTTTTTAAAGATTCGAGTATCACATGAACTTAAGTTCAATACCAATTGATCAGCATCATTTATGCAACGTTTTCATTACAAAGTTCGATGCTTGTTAGCGCATGGTAATCACATTTAAACGTTTTAACGAATTATTTTGTTTTTAGTTTTAGATTTATGTGCCAGCATATTGGCGGGTCTTTCTGAGCTTTTGGTGTGGCTGTGTATTTTGTATGTGGCATTTCCCGCTCGATTCACGTTTAGTTTTAAAACCTCTAGTGTACCTTTATTTATATTTTGCTATACACGTATACGTGTACTTTTAAGCAATAGAAGATGTTACAGCAAAGATCATCACTATAATTGCGTCAATATTTCGTTTTCTGAATTCACAAGAATAAAGCGTTAGTGTAGTTTACATAACAGAATGATTCAATCATTTTGTTAAATGCATGTATATGTTTTTATTATATTTTTCAGTATGCAATCAGTTCTCAAATGATTCCAGTGCTTTCGTAAAAGAACCTTTAAAACGTATGAAAGTGTACCATCTGAACGAACACGCAGAAGTTATAAACGAATTTTCAGATTGTATCAATTTCTGTTATCAAACATACCCACAGTTCTTGTCTATTAACTTCTATACAGACAATTGCGACTGTAAGAGTATTTCAAAACAACAGTATATCAAGGCACATGGCAATCGGGATATGCCACAATAAAATCGTTCTATAAAAGACCGTGCGTTAGTTAGTTTTGACAATAGTTTCTCAAAGCGTTGTTTTCCAGCTGGGTAAGCTATACTACCAACTGCTTTCCTAATGTGTCACTTCTTATATTGTCATATTTATTTTGAAAAAAAATGCGGTGAAATATAAATTGACTAATTTGTTTTACTTCATCATTACCCATACCATATGTTTTGAAATTTAAATTTCACTCATGATTGTGCAATAACATTTTTATCACAACTAAGAAAAAACAGCAACGTAGAGTGACCAACTAGAAAAATGGTTTATGTACTACGTAATTGCTTGAAATATTCACCGTCGATAAGAATAATTATTTAAAGCGGATATGGAGAACTGATTTGAAAATCGGTTAATATTAGCATTTATGTACTGCTAACAGTCACGATTATAAAATCCCAATATTCTAAATATGAAATTTAGCCTTATACGGGCGTTAATTTAGGCGCAGTGTAATTTACGTTGACCATAAACCATATTTCTTTAAAGGTTAATACGACGATTTTGACAAATTCAAGGCCCATAACTCTGGTAGTATTGAAGTCCAATTATCTTACATGTCTATGATCTTACAATACATATGTGATATTTATAGCATATTTATTATGCTTTGTTGTCCTACTAGTATTTAACTAGTTATCTAGAAATCAAATTGACAATATACTATTTACTACACAAGTAGTAAACAGTACTTAAAAAGTTAAAATCTATTAAAACACATAAACATGTTTTATAGCAATTATACAAAATATTTGTGACAAAAGGCATGGTGTTACAATGCATGTATACATACATATTATATCAAAATATGAGTATAAAATTATGCAATTTCTAATAAGATTGGCGCATAATATATATTTGGCCAAATTGGTGACAATAATCTTTGATGTTGCTGTCATAAGATTAGACAATTTCTGTTTTGTGGGACATGTGTAGTAGTATTTTTGTTATATATTTTTATCTTAATTTAAGAGAATTTTGAGCACATTAATAGAAAATTATATTCGTTTTCTATAATTTCTGTATTACAGAACAGTAATGTGCATCAACATAAATACATTGCACAGTGGCCTCTAGTCTCAATAATCAATTGGTGTTTAGACTGCTCCATTAGTTGTACCATGTATAGAATATTTAATTTGATTTAATTATTACAAATCAATTAAAGGTCTAGGGGAATAGATATATTGCTCATAGCCTGGAACATCGTTTTACAATCCTAACTATACAGAATCAATACTGCTTTGATACTGTTACCTCTTGGTAATTTAATGCATGTATAAATGTCTATGCCCATATTACTAATACCTGTAATTGGTTTATTTATTTATCAACGTGGTCTCGTGTCAAGTTTTAATCGAGTATATTAGCTGAAATTAAAGTGCAACTACCGAAGGCATTTTTCATCACGTGACTTCTTAACGGAGAATTCCTATAATGTTGACAAATATTTACAACAACGTATCCTCACATTCGATACATTGCGATAACATATATTTAACGTTCTCTTCGGAACGATCTCAACATTGTTTTAAAATGGTGTTACTTAAAATAAAATGCATCTCAATCATCAGAAAACTACATGTATTTTGTAAGGTACTGTGTTCATTCTACTAATAAATATAGAGCTCTAAATATGTTAATAAATAACCAAAACTGTGTCCTGTGTAAAGTCGAATAAATGTTTTGGGGATTCTGGTTGATAGTAATGTAATGTGTATTAAAAACTTATGCGAAGCTATGACTTTTTTTCGTAGAATTAAATATTTGTTATACATGCTGAAATGAGAATAATGATTTATTATGCATACGTGTTACCATTATTTGACTACGGTGTTATTTTATGGTATTAACATTCGATGAAAAATATTGATAAAATAATCAATATTCAAAAAGAGCTGAAGCTAAAGAGAAAGGTTTCAGATAATTTTTTGAATTATAATGCAGACATTTTCTTTCCAGAACTTAATTTGATACCTTTCTTGTTGAGTTGTAAAAACCACAGTGCTGTACTCATAGATAAAACTTAACGTGATTTCAACCCTTACAACACAAAATCAAATTTTCAATATAAAATTATGTTAATATGGAACGATTTCCAAGTAACATAAAATGTCAAATCTGAAGAAAAAACATTGTCGATTAGTATTTAGAATGTATCTTTAATATAACATGTGTAATAAATTGAATATTCTATCCTATGAAATATGTTGTATTAGAAATAAGTTATATATGTGTATTGTATTTTCTCATATTGTTTCAATACCTAGTGAATTTATACAATGAACCATGTATGCAAATGTAATCTGTACTTGATCATGATTTATTTTATACTATGGTTTATCAACCATATAATTATATCAGTCGAACATGTTAGTATTGTCATTAACCGATGTAGTAGAGCTATATTTCGTCATATCTTGTGCATATTTATTCATATAAAACCAAGGTCAGTGTGTCTAATATATCTGAATAAGCTACCTTCTGTTTTAGGGACTTGTCTAGTGAGGATTATAATGTTTGCACAATTCATTTCCGCTTGTGTTGTTTTGTCGCTCCTAGACAGTAATCATATTGTCATATATCATTTATGTTTGCGGTCGTGTATCCCGTTTGCCTTCGACAGTAGTTACTTGTTTGTATGCGGTTTCATACCTCTTTGTGCCTTTTGGATGGCTTTGTTATTTAAATTGGCAGATTATACGGGACCTGTCCATTATCGAATGCAGTTTTTATTTGAGAAATATCTAAACATTACGTACATGTACGCATCCTTGAGGCATACACATCAGTTAGATATTTCCAAGCTTCTTCACTTTGTATAAACCGATGTGTGTTCCGCCAAGTAATGCGTCTGTGACAGAGGGAAGCGTTCCAGACAGATAGGTAGTGGTGTTCGATGTCTAACCTATAATTCGTAATTCCGATGTTTCTCAATGATCTTTTATCGTCTGAACGGCCATGAATGTCTTAATTTACTTTCAAAAACATTACAAAGCGATATCTTTGCGGAATAAAGCTTGCATCGTCCATTTTAATTTGACATACAGATTAAAACGATAAAAAATCGCCTTCAACTGCTCGAGTGTTTTTCGATTAAATTGAATAGTTATACACAATAGATCAAAACATATTTCTTATACGAACAATTGTATGCTCTTAAACTGACGTTTGGTCCTTCAAATGGAACCTGGTATGCACACACATGACGACGTTTACCGCAGAGGAAATTTTGCAATGATGACGTTACCGACTGAGCTGAGAAAATTACGGATGATTATTTGGCTAAATGTTTATACCCGGTAAAGCATGGACTGTTTAGAAGAATGCATGTTAATCATCAACGATTATTAAAAGGCATTCTTCGAGGCCTGCGATTCATTGATATTCATTCTTAATCATATTTCGGTTAAACCACAAATGTCATTAGAACTTAAGATGTTCTCCAATTAATAATACCTAAAGGTCTCGTTTGCAACTCAACCTGTTGCCCAGTTAAAGCAAACCATCATACACAATTACAAACATTCTAATTGCTTGTCAACTCTTCATTGTTTTCATAATATTTATGAAAATATATATGTGCTATTATCACGTGTATGACTTCGATATTTATGTGGAAGTCATTGACCACCTTTTATACATTTAGGCATGCAGGACAGTGTCCGAAGTATAGAGAGCTAGAACTGGACGAAAACACAGGAAATGCGGGTTACAGAACAAAAACAATCACGTGGTTACTGAGACGACAAAGTGTTTGATACCGACGCGTTTGGTATTTATAGAGGTGGTAGATAGAATTGAATACACCATCAAAATTCCATCAAGAGTCACAAATGTATGTTTTATTTAGTTCCCCTTTTTCCCGTGTGCTTTTTTGGCTTGTTTTGTTTGTTCTGCATATGAATTATCTCTGTCAATTAATACAAAATTAAGATACAGTATATATAACTTGTATTGGGACAACGTTTTGACCTACAAAACAAATACATTTGTACCAGATGGGAAAACAAAGCACATTAACAGAATTGTTAATAAACTATATTTAAAAACATATGCAATGACACAACCAATGATGATAAACAAACTAATGTCAAATCCGACAGAATATATATAGAGTGAATTGTATACATATAAAATGTACGTTGATGTAATGATAAAGCTGTACATTTGTACGAGATGGGAAAACAAAACGCATTAACATAATTGCAATTGGACTGTATTGTTAAGACAAATGCAAGGGCACAACCAATAATGATAATCTAACCAATGTCAAATGCAGTGATTTGTATACATATTAAATAAACGGACAGCCTTCTGCGTACATTCGTACGTTGATTTAATGATACATCAAACGTTTCAACCATCGTAACTCCAATAGAATCTGAACAGTAAAATACAAAAAGGAAATGATCTGATATGAGACGAGTGCTATACATATGTTAAATTACGTGCATATTTTTCTAGAATGCGTCAGCATACATGTTATAATTCTAAATCAATATTAATTTTTAATCCGGTTGCCGAACGTATAAATACTCAAATCTGTGTAGTCTCTGTACTCCTGCCACTTCCGTTACGACTGTTATTATATCTTGAAGTTTTAACACTGCCTTCTGACGATGTTAAGCTTTGTCTGAGAATATCACTCTTGAACATATTGAGAACACGATTGTTAAGAATGAACGCCAACATTATGAAAACACCTTGTCCAGCGTTCAGAACAATAAATAAGTAGGAAAATACCACGATATCAGTCCAACTGTAAATGAAACCAAATATCCAAGTAATTCCGGTTATTGTTGAGAGTTTAGCAAAGATTATCAAATTGTTACGTTCATGATTGACAGTAGCTTTGACCATAGATGTCATTTTTATTTTAACCATAACACACACAAACATACACAAGTTTGCGACAATAACAAGAGCCGTTGGAACTCCGAAGGTGTAGGTCACCATTTTATGGGAGGTAATGTAGCAGACGACATCTCCATAGCCGTATGAACCGGAAGTTGAAAGAGACATAGAAATATTTACAGCAACCGGGATGCAGGACATGGTAATGGCGTAAAAGAGATAGATAACGAAACGACACATCTCTGAATCTTTGGAAACGGTTGTCATTCTTGTGAGAACATGGAACATGTGGTAAGTACACACATTCATCCAAAACATCGATAGAAGCGAGACAATGTGCAAAACGATGCCAAAAGCTGAACACACCGTGGACCCAACATCCAACGTACCGACACCAGTAACCAGGTACATGGAATGGACGCAGAGTAGAACAAATACAAGGCACATGTTGTTTATACCGGGCAGCCTTTTCCTTAGCTTTGTTAGCATGCAAAATGCAAGAAATGTAAAACTAAGACATATAATTGACAAAGATGAGCAGACAATTGAAACGATTGTTTCTATTGACATCCCAAGAATGTTCGCGTCATAATCTTGAAACGCCATGTACTTTTTATAGACATTAGAACAGACAACAACTGTGTCATTATCTTCAAAATAAAACTCAGAGTTTTTCAGATTGTAGTTACCATGCACAAATGTTATACCATTGTCGCTGCGTACCCATTGTTTGTCATTCTTTGGAAGTTTAACAACAGGACATGGTTTCATCCGAAGAATGTTAACACTCAGGTAATTGATATTGCACCGTGCAAGATAGTCCCTTCCTCTAAGATGAGGAAATTGAGTACCTGAAATGTCTCCGGGAAAGGCGAATCTTTCTAAGACAGTTACCAATGGCATTTTATAATTATTCGGTTGGTAGTCATCATTAAACTCTTCCGACATGGACAAATTGGAAACTAGCTCAAACATACCAAGGTCTTGATCTATAAGTTGCAACTGTCCGTCAAACGTCTTCATATGTCTAGATGTTTCCTCATAGTATATTAACCCAAAATCTAATCGATCAAGACTTAAAGCTGTTTCCACAAACTGGTTGGGATCGTGATAGTTGTTCATACGAATTCCAATCCTTACTACAAAATACTTTAAAGCAGAGGTTATTACATCGCTGGTGTTCATAACCCTGATATCTGCATCAATTTTGTAAATCATTTGCATACAATAGACATTCCCACCCATCCAGTACAAGTCTTTTACATAATCCATAAGGTAATCAGCAAGGGTGTTTGCTTCCAACACAGTTGTTGTTTCACGGGGAACTACTCTCAGGAAAACAGTGTAGACGATTTCCTGAATTGAAGTATACATATCTGAACATTCACCCTCTTGCAGCGTTTTATGTGGAGCACAAAATAAGTCGAGACACGTATTCTGTAATATACGATAAAATAAACATGTATATGTACTAAACGTATAAGTGTATGTATGTATTTGCATTGAAATCGCCGCGGAAACATGCCAATGTATATAATTATGCCGAATTATAGGACTGGTACAACAACTGTCTCTTGTAATTATTTCAATAAATTGTAATAAGTACGGCGACGATTAAGTAACTTATAAAAGAAAGTGCAATTGTGACATATTTGAATTTTTGAAAGTGGTTGAAGTAGACCACGCCTAGGTAAACAATCAACCCTTGTGAACAGCAGTTATCCCGAACAGGTAGAATGTTACCATGGCTAGATCTAATGTGAATGCTATTTTGCTTCGTCGCATCAACTTTGAGGCAAACAAACACTAAGAACGAAGTCATTCTGACATAATTGACTGTCAGATTATTGTCCGTAATCCATCATTCATGTGTCGCACATATTTTAGAAATGTTATTTAAACGTTTGATATGTAATCAAAAAAGTGTCGCTCAGGTACAAATCATTAAATCATTAAATGTAACACAGGAAACAAACACTTTCGTTTTTAAAACTATCTCGTGAAAGGCTGAAAATACTTCAAACATCTGTGTTGTCAATAACATAGTAAACAAACGTATTGTATTCTTTGATAATACAAATGACATTGATATATCTTTATTATTGTCTAGATAACAATGGAACAAAAAGGTGAGCATAATATCACATGTATTGTCGTCAATCAGTATTAAATTAATTAGTATTTCTTGCAAATGGTGCCATTTCTAAAATGAATGAGATTTACGAATCAGTTATAAGAGATAACGTCTGTTACACAGTGATAACAAGCAGAGGGCTACTTACATCCACGCTGTCAAAAAGTTGTTCACGAGAACAGTTATCATTTCCATCGTAACGCCTGCTCTTATGCTGTAAATATGTTTCAAGTTTTAATAATCCCGTAAATGAAAACGATTGACCACCATATTGAAAATGAAGTTCACACTCCGTTTGATTCATATATTTTATTCCATTGCAAAGCGCGCAGAAAATATTTTGATATCGTATATTTTCTATTTGTATTGTTGTTTTGTACATGCTACAAGCGTGTTCTAACTCAGAGTCATATTCAAGCCACATGCCAGTTTCATTACATTGTGACACTGTACTTATACACTGTTCTAGTGGAATGAATGGTGGAAGGTCAAACGTCATATTACATTCTTTCCTGTTTGTCACAGATTTGATGATATCATATTCGGAGTTGAATTGAACTGTTTCATGACATGTTAATGTCAAATTCGCTTGTTCTAAGTTTTCATCAGATACGTTGTGGCAGTAAGCACAATATGCATTTCTGTACAGATCCAATGTCTCCACATCAAATACTGGTACAAAATCTTTAAATTCACGCAAGTTGCTTGAATATATTTTTGTGCAGTTTCCTTGGAGCCGTCGAGGTGTGTTTGAAGGACATGCTGCGGTCATAATAACATCCTGTAGAATGTTGGAGCTTCCTGCCAAAGACAACTTGATACACTTTTTCGTCGATTCTTGGTCATGTTGCTGCTGTTTTGATACGTTGTTTGTTCTATATAGAACATCCAAGCAACATGATTGCTCCATAAGACAATTAGGAAAATCACATGTACAGAACATGCAGCAGGGGAAAATGCCATAGTTGGATGGCTTGAAAGAAACAGACAAATTATATTCACACAGCGGTGTAAATGGACAAGCGAGGAGTTGTTGGTAAATAGTTCTACGCTCGAATGAAGAATTGAACGATGATAAAAAATATATTGTTTCATTTGAATTCAACTTGGTATAAACCTCTTCCCAAAGTGTATCCTTTTGAGTAGGTTCTTCGTCATTCCAATACGCTGTATCGTAACTTGTGTAAGCGTCTGATAGCGGTAGAACGAACAGCCACACAGATATAATTGTAGTTACGCAATTCATTATTTGCATGACATACTGTACATACCACAGTGGAAAATGTTACATCATTTGTGCATCTTCAGGAAAGTTGAACAGATTATTTTTCTTCAGTACTTTAATAAACATCACTCAAAGTAACGACGTAAATTTGGTTCATCCTAAATATTAAATGTGTTTTCGCTATTTCCTGAATTTGAATATATTATTCCTACGATCCACTGAAACCTCCTGTTGTGAAGTATATTCTTGTAAACCTAAATCCTATTGCAAAAAAATATTATGTGCCAAACATATAACATATGTCGATACAAATATATATGGCTTACATTAATCACACACTTTCTACCTAGGTGATTAACAGAAGTGACCACACAGCTTCCGTCAATGGCCGATAGTGGTCGTTGATAGCAATGCTATGCTAATATATCACTACAAGCACTGACCGTTGGTTATCGATATTCTGATGTAAACCTAGATAAATGCACATATTACATTGCACTGTTTCCTATGAATACGAATGGAACTCGAATGTTATTGGTGATTATAATTTTCGGAAAAGGGAAGATAAGCGTTCGGCATAGACTGGCTAGTTTTAATACATAATATAGAACGATTTGCTAATCACTCACCGTCCGTCTGTATGTCTGTATGTCTGTCCTTATGTTCGTCCGTACATCCACACTTATCTAAAACTTCTACTCCTCCTAAACCACTGGGTCAATTATGACACACATTCTCAGAAATACTCATTATGTTGTTCCCTTTCACAATTGATCAAAGAATGAATTATGTTCCACTCAGAATTCTGACTACCATGGCAACGGAGCGTAAAACGTTTCGATCTACTAAGACTTTTCATATTTTTTGGATTCGTCAAAACCATGGATGCCACGAGGCGGCGCACGTTTCCTTTACGAATATAGTTGAAACTTCTATCAAGCATCCTTTTATATAAATGTATATAGATATAGTGGAAACATCAATAATATTGTAAAACATTCTGGCCATTTATGAAAATCAATTTACGCAGATGTTTGTTTATCGACAACCTACCAAGATTGTTCAAATTGTGTGATTCATTAAAAAATTATGACTGCAAGTGGGCGGATCAATTTCCCGGTATGAATACAATATAATTATAATGCTTACACTATGCATGCTGTAAATAAAATGTTTTGCTAGCTTTGTAAGAATCTTATCTTCAACTAAATTGTGCATCCTGTAACAGCGGACCATTATTTCAGATTTTTTCAGGCGCCCAACATGTAATCATATTTCCATAACGTAGACATTTACAGCAGCAATGTAACATACACTGTCACAATATATAATCAAGCAAGCACACAGTTCTTTTGTGCGTGTTTCTTCAATATAATGATACACATTTAGTTTCTTGTAGATTCGTCGTTTGTTAAAATCAATGAATGTGTTTCTAATGCATAATTATGTTTTGTAATTATGATAGCATACTGTGCTTTTGAGTAATAATTATCATAACACACTGTTGACTTATTATTTCATAACACAAGCAGGAATTATAATGATCATAACACTATGGACTTATAATAACCATTAGGCAATGTGGACAAATAATTATCACGACACATATATTTCTCATAAGACAATGTGGATTTATTGTAAAAATAACACACTAATAATTATCGAAACACACTGTGGACTAGTAATTGTCATAAAAAAACGGGGACTTATAAGTATCACAACACAGTTGACTGTAGACTTACAAATGCCATTACACATCGTGGTCTTATAATTATCGCAATGGGCATTAATACTTACCACAACATACTGTGGACTTATAATCACTGGAACACATTTTGGACTTATATTTATCACATAACACTTTGTACAACGCATAATACTTATCATAACATAATGCGGACTTCCAATTTTCAAAACAATATGTAGACTTACAATTTTCATAACATATTGTAGGATCTTCATAACGATAACACATCTTCGACGTACCGAATTCTTATTAATATTCATAAAACACTGTATACTGAATTGTTGTATTAAATTAAACAGTGTAATAATAATTATCGTAATACCGAGAACTAATAACGTTATAACACACTGCCTGACCAATCATCGTATCGAAACACTGGACTAATGAATTAATAACGCATTGTGCTAACCATTATCCTATCATACAATATTTATTTAGCATCCAATTGTATCATTCAAATGTAATCCAGCGTGTATACGCCTGTCATCAAAATATCAATGTTCTCCCCTAGAGAGATTAATACTAAACGGCAGCAACTGCAACAATTATAAATTGAAACATTGGTTTAGAATACAAAATGTAATCCTACATCAAATTATTAGCATTCGATACCTAGTACTGAATAATTGAGTATTGTGATTGATTGCATACATTAATGATTAGTTGCGGTTTTCATTTGAGTTCGTGCTCACATTTTATGGGTATAGAAATGTTAGCTAAATGTGATTATTTTTATTATATCAGAGCCCTTTTTAGGGTACACAGATCAGTTTCTCGGAGCATATCAAATTCGAGATAAAATACTTTTAAAAGAGAGCGAGTAAGCTGCTACAGGGAACGCCACATACATTAGTGCATCCACACACAGACCACCGGGAAAACAAAAATCGATTAAACACAAGGCGCTAAGTCGCTACCAGAAACACCACTTTAACAAGACAATGCCTCCCCACACAGACCCCAGGAAAACAACAGTGCACTATATATCATGCACTGGGGAGGTGCAAAGGTAAAAACACATAATAACAGGGGCGCAAAGAATGACTTGGCCGACCATAAAGAACAACTGAGGCGAATTAAGGAGAAGAACCAGGGGTTGGGGGATTTTAATTGATACAAGGCGGAAGAAGCCATGAAAGCTAGCAACAATAGGCCGAAAGGGGCCGGGAGAAAATAATATGAATATTTATATCATTATATCGAGGGAATGAATTGGACATGGAGAAAGAGGAATTTGATATGCATCTACAAATAAATATAAATAATAACCACACAGCTATTTACAGCCTTGTCAGTACAAATACTGATTTGGAGTGCTCTCGATATTTAGGGCGCATTGGAGACTGCGTCCGCAGTTTCACTAAACATTAGCGTAAATATCACTTAATATATTGACGGTTTACATATTACATAATAGTATCACATTTACTTAAATCCATTCGAACAGTTCGTCAGCATATCTGTTTAGACGTTGTAATCATAAATTTCGGTGATTTTTAGTACATTGTAATCACATTTAAACTATTTTATTGTTTTATTTTAGATTTATGTGCCGTCTTGTTAGCGGGCCTTCTTGTGCTTTTGGTGAGGCTGTGCATTGTGTATGTGTCTTTTCCTGCTCTACTTCTTTAGTTTTACCCACATGTTTAGTCTTTTTGCGTACAGTAACAACCAGAACAATGTTCGTTCAACCAGTTGTTGTTAGGTTAAGCCGACTTAAGTCCTACTCCAAAGATAGTGCTCCGGTATAACTTGCGTGCTGGATTACAACATCTAGTGTTTTTATATTATACACTGAAAGTTGCAACTAACATGGACTCCACTTAATTAATAACAAAATATAAGACAATAAAGGACAAAGAGTGATAATAGTTACTCACTTTATTATTGTTAAATCTTAAACACCAGTTATGAACATCAATGCAGGTCAGTTCGAGTCAAGCATGACATGTGAAGTATAGTTTCACATCAGAGAAACCAAAAAGGATAAATCTCAAATTATGTATATATTACACTAGAGCTATCACATTCAACAACAGATGAGTCTACAAACGTGTATATATAATGCAAAATTAGCGCGAGTGAAATATCAGCATACACTAGGCACTAGTCACATACTATACAGCAAAGTCAAAGAATAAGATGTAAATGTGCAGTCTATTATTAACATAAAATCATTGAAAGTTTAAGATCTCAAATCATTACAGAAAAGGTAAGTATTGAACACGGATCCAATAAAATAAGCGATCGTAGGTCCAAAATATAATTTATTTTAAAAATCGTAAGCAAAATGTATCAGAAAATAAACGCGGAGACATGTATCTAGACCTACGATAAAAATGACGACAATATTATTCGCTACATATATCGCAAGATATGAGCGAAACAACAGAATTATGATTATTCAAATAAAAATGCAAGTACCTAAATCTCATAGGACACAAATCAGTCAAAAGGGTTAGAATAAGTTGGGTTAACGTTGTTATTCTGAATGTTGAGTCTCCGAAAATGTCCGTACACTGGTTTCTTAGCCCCGCATGCACACAGTAGTTTGCGGGGAGAGACTCCGACGGGACCCCCGCAATTGACTTCAACGAGAAAATACATTCATGAATGATAAACTCAAAAGATCGAATAATAAGCGTTTCTACAATAAAATGCAGCATCAATCAAAGTAAGTATGTACAAATTGCATAAATGTAATATTCATAACACGACAATAAAAATTATACAATTGTTCAGACGTTCGCGCTAAAAATTTCAAAGAACCCCGTATGGCGCCCCAACGTCGTCATATTATGATTTAACAAAACTGGCGGTAGTGACGTATGATAGCGCGTCCACCGGAAAGTAATGGTTAACAAAAAATTATTCCGGGTTTAACAGTCACAGAAATAAGTAAACACACACACACAGAGTTGCAAGCAGGAAAGAGTTAAGTGCGCATACGTAGTAATACTCTCTTTAAGCATCGGGCGCTTATTACGATACCTTCATACTCACTCTCTGCTTTATAACTCACGCATTACTGATTTTTTTCTATTTTTAGACCGGCGAATCGACATGCGTCCACAACGATTCAGCGCGCCGCTTGCATCGACTCGCTAATGTCACAAAGGTAGGACAGTAAACATGTGTAAATAAAGCTTATAAATCGTGTTGTTTTCTTATTTATTTATTTATTTTGATAGAATCTCAAAAGTAATCAATAATGAAGACATTCGGATTTACAACGAGTGCAAGAAACATTTAATCATGTATTTCCAGAATGCATTAAAATCATTTTGAAATATGCGATAATTCTATATCAACATTTAACTCTGGTTGCCGAACATCTAAATATGTTCTGGCTTTTGCCGACCTTTGTCTGAGAATTTCGACCTTGAACATATTGAGAACACGAGTATTACAAATGAACGCCAACATTATGAAGACACCTTGTCCAGCGTTCAGCAAAATAAATAAGTAAGAAAAAAACACGATGTCGGTCCAACTGTAAATGAAGCCAAATATCCAAGTTATTCCGGTTATCGTTGAAAGTTTAGCGAATATTATTAAATTGTTACGTTCAAAATTGACAGTAGTCTTGACCATGGATGTCATTTTTATTTTAAACATAACACGCACAAACATACACAAGTTTGTGACAATAACAAGAGCCATGGGAACTCCAAATGTGTAGGTCACCATTTTCTGGGAGTTAATGTAGCAGACGACATCTCCATAGCCGTATGAATCGGAAGTAGAAAGGGAAATCGAAATATTTATAGCAACAGGTATACAGGCCATTATAATAGCATACAACAGATAGACAACGAAACGACACATTTCAGAATCTTTAGAATTGGTTGTCATTCTTGTGAAAACATGAAACATGTGATAAGTACACACATTCATCCAAAACATAGATAGAAGCCAGACCATGTGCAATACGATTCCAAATGCTGTACAAACCTTGGACCCAACATCTAAGGTACCAACACCTGTAACCAGATACATGGATTGTGCGCAGAGTAGAACAAATACAAGACACATGTTGTTTATACTGGGCAGCTTTTTCCTTAGCTTTGAAAGCATGCAAAACGCAAGTAATGTGAAACAAAGACAAATAATTGACAAGGATGAGCAGACGACTGATACGATTGTTTCTATAGACATCTCAAGCACGTCCGCGTCATTACTTTGGAGCGTCATGTACTTGTTATAGACATCAGAACAGACAACGACTGTGTCATTATCTTCAAAATAAAACTCAGAGTTTTTCAGATTGTAGTCACCACGCACAAAGTATATACCGTTGGCGCTGTGTACCGATTGTTTGTCATTCTTAGAAAATTTAACAACAGGACACGACTTCATCCGAAGAATGTTTACGCCACGCTTATCGATTTCGTACCGTGCACAATAGTCTCGTCCTCTAAGATGAGGAAACTGAACACCTGAAGTGTCTCCGGGAACTGCGAATCTTTTTATGACAGTTACCAATGGTATTTTATAACGCTCTGGTTGGTATACATCATTAAACTCTTCCAACACGGACAGATTGGAAATAAGGTCAAATATTCCAGGGTCTTGATCTATAAGCTGCAGCTGTCCGTGAAACGTCTTCATACTTTTAGATGTTGCCTGATAGTATATACATCCAATATCTAATTGATTAAGACTTAAAACCGTCTCCACAAATTGATTGGGATCATGATAATCGTCCATAATAATTTTAATCCTCACTATAAAATACTTTAAAGCAGAGTTTATAACATCGCTGGCGTTCATAGTACTGAAATCAGCATCAACTTTGTAAATCGTTTGCATACAATCGACATTCCCACCCATCCAGTACAACTCTTTTATGTCATTCATAAGGTAATCAGCAATGGTATTGGCTTCCAACACAGTTGTTGTTTCAAGGGGAACTACTTTCAGGAAAACAACGTAGACGATCCCTCGAATTGAAGTAAAAATGTCAGAACATTGTCCCTCTTGCAGCGTTTTGTGTGGAGCACAAAAAAGATCACGACACGTATTCTGTAAAATACGATAAAATATACATAAACATGTACTATACATGTGTGTCTGTGCTTTCACGCGCGTGTATGTATGTTTTTTACATTAGAAGCTGCGTACAGTACAGATGTTTTCAATAAAGAGTGTACTCCGCGTCCAATTACCCGTTTTATAGGACTGGTACAGCAACTGTCTCAAGTAATTATTTCTATAAAGTGCTCGACAGCGGATAATTAGTTATATGTAGACGACATAACTATTTGACATTTTGGAAATAGTTGCATTAGACAGCGTCTAGGAATGCAACCAGACCCTGTGAACGAAACAATTTGAAGAAAACCGAAGTTATCAAGAGCAGATGCTGAGAATATCACCTGACGTTTATGTATATAATGTGATCGCACTTGTGATTCGTCGCGAAATCTTTGAATCATGTGTACACTGAGATCAAACGATATCTGACATAATTTACTGTCGGTTTTGTCCGTAATCCATTTTAAATGTGTCAGATTTCCAAATAGATATTCAAACTTTTAATATATGATCAAAAATACGTTGCTAAAGTAACCATTTCAATATAACACAGAAACAAAACTTTTCATACAAAAAAATTTTAGGTATATAAATAAGTTAAATATGTTTTTTGATCATATGAATTTAAAATATCTGAACGGACTTAATCCAGTCACATTTCAACATTGATTGAAACGCTCTTTACAATCAGAGAGTGAAACTACAAATTTTATTTTTTTCGACAAATACAGAAAATTCATCATTATTGTAATCTTGAATATTGGAAATTATATTAAGGTTTCTCCAATATGTAATATATTTCACTTCTGTCTAGGTACAAATTCTACAAAAGGTGAGTATGATATCGCTGTAAATACAAACAAGGAGTATTAATGATGTATATGGAGCGATTTCTAAGATGGAATTTAAATTTGTCGAATCAGTTGGAAATAATTTTGATAACTGTTAAAACAATGATAATAAAGCAAATGGGTACTTACATACACACTGTCAAAAAGCTGATCACGTGAACATTCGATATTTCTGGATGGTTCGCTTGTTTGCTCAATATATGTGCCAAGTTCTAATAATCCCGTAAACGAAAAGATTCGTACAATGAGAGAAGTATCAAATTTCGAATTGCACTCCCTTTGATCCCTATAATTTATTCCGTTACAAAGAGCGCAGAAAATATTTTGATACTGTATATTTTCTATTAGTATTGTTTCTTGGTACGTGTTACAAGCGTGTTCTAACTCAGGGTCATATTCAATCCACAGGTCAGTTACATTGCATTGTGACACTGTCCTTAAGCAATGTTTTGGTGGAAATGATGGTGGCAGGTCAAACGTCATATAGCATTCTTTCCTGTCCGTCACAGATTTGATGATATCATATTCCGAGTTGAATTGAAATATTCCATCACATTGTAATTTCAAATTCGCTTGGTCAAAGTTGGTGTCCGTAATGTTGTGGCAGTAAGCACAATATGCATTTCTGTACATGTCCAACGTCTCCACATCAAATACTGGTACAAAATCTCTAAATTCACGCAAGTCGCTTGAATATCTTTTCGTGCAGTTTTTTCGGAGCTGTCGAGGTGTGTTTGAAGGACATGCTGCGGTCATAATAACACCCGATGGAACGTATAAGCTGGTGCTACCTGACAGAGTCATTTCTACACATTTTTTTTTTTTTTCTTCTTGACAGATAATTTGGTTTTTTTATATAGAATATCCAGACAACATGATTGTTCCTTAATACAATTTGGAAAATCACACGTGCAGGACGTGCAGCAGGGGACCATGCTCTCTTGGAATGGTCTGAAAGTGACAGACAAATTATAATCACACAACGGTTTAAATGGACAATCAATGAGTTGTTGGTAAACAGTTCTTCGCTCGAATGAAGAGCTGAATGATGACAAAAAAGCTCGTGTTTCATTTGACTCCAATTTGCTATAAATTTCTTCCCACATTGTCTTGTTTTGAGCAGTTATTTCGTCATACAAATACTGTGTTTTATTTCTTGAGTAAACACCTGACTGGGGTAGTACGAACAGCCACAAAAAATTAATTGCAGCAACGCAATTCCCAAAACAATAATACCACATTGTCAGAAGTTAATTCAATAGTACATCTTTAGAAAAGCTTAAAACCATTACATACTAACTCAGTTCTCTAATAAATATCATTCAAAGCAGCATGGATGTAACATAGTTCATCTCAAATATCCAAAGTGCGTGTTGAGTTGTCCTGAATTAGTAAGTATTATCCTCATGATCCATCGAAACCTCCTGCAGCAAAATGTGTTTTAGTTCACCAACAACTTAATACAAATATAAGTTGCGCCACACTCGCGGATCACTACAAACGGCTTATAAAAACTGTATATTTGATACCTAGTTGATTAACATAAATTAACACACAGGTTGCGTTATAGATATATCAACACACAATTGCACGTTTTAAAGTGCGGTGTTTCCAATGAATATGCACGAAGCTAAAATGTGGTGGTTGACAATAATTATCGGGATTAGACAGAAATGTGTTCGGCATGACTGGCTTCAGGATTTAAGATAAAGTACTTTTTCATAAAGCGTTACATAAAGTGTGTCCGCTTAGTGAAAAAACAATGATTTCCGATCGGTAAACCTTATAAGGATGTATGAATTTAATTTATAAAGAAATACGTTCTATTTCGGTTATAATCCATAAATGTGTGGAGGAGTCGTGACTTAAATGTCTATGAACACATCTAGTTTTTAATAAATGTACTATAATATAGCAAACAATATGCTTCCCAAACATTTATTTACAAAGTAACTTAATTGCAATGACGTAAACATATATAGGTAGAGGATAGATAGAGGAAACTTACACACTCAAGCAAGTGAACAGTGGTTTTTGTTCGTGTTTCTGAAAAAGAATTATTCACATTCACTGTCTCGTAATATGGATGGATGCGTACTTGCATCAATAACACGAATATAATATATGTTTTGTTATAACGATAGCACATTGTTAACCTCTAATTATCGTAACACAATGTAGACTTATAGTTACATGTATCATAAGAAAATATGGACAAATAATTATCATAACACAATGTTGACTTATAATCATGAAAATACATTGTGAACTTAATGTTATCACAACGCACTATGAACTTATTATAAATGTTAAATTACTATGCAAATTGGAATTTGTCTATTTATAATTATTAGAACCCATTTTGGAGTAATACTTTAAAGTATCATAATACACTGTGGAATAATAATTATCATAACATAGTGTAGGCTAATAATTATCACAATACCCTATGGACTTACAATTTTCGTCAGGCACTGTAGACTTGTAATTATTATTAGAACCCATTTTGGAGTAATACTTTAAAGTATCATAACACACTGTGGAATAATAAATATCATAACATGCAGGCTTGTTATTATCGTAACACACCGTGGACTAATAATTATCATGATTTAACATTAAACGGCTGCAATTTACGTTGTTGGCACTTGTCACAAAAATGAAATAGTAGACTTGTTATTATTTAAACATATTTTGGATTGATAATTAATATAAAGCAAACACTTACATTAAAGTAAAATACTGCGGTTGAAACATTATCAAAACACTTAACCATCACATAATATAGTGGAATTATAATTGTTACAACATTATGTGGATTTATAGTAAAAACAACAAACATATAATTGTCATATCGCGCTGTGGACTTATAATTATCATAACACTCCTTGGATTAATGTTTATCACAACACACCGTAGACATATAAACGCCATAACTGGCTGAGGGTTAATATTTATCACAACACACTGCATACTTATAAATGCCATAACTAGCTGAGGATGAATTATTATCATAACACGCTGTCGACTGATATTAGAACACATTGTGGACTTCAAATTATCATACCACACTGTGGAGTAGTAGTGACCGTGACAGTGTGTGTGCTCAACATTTGCATAACACATTGAAAACTAATAATTTTAAAAACACACTGTCTGTCTAATCATTTTGATGACACGCGGAGGGGTAATAAATTAATAACACCATTGTGAATACCATTGTTTGTTAGAAATACCAAATGCTGATACTGCATGGATATATAAATATTAAACGACTGCTATTGTTCATGTTGGCATTTGTCAGGCAATGAGATATTGGTGCAGAATAATCCTGTATCACATCATGTACCATCTTTATCTGGTACTAAATATTTGAGTAATATGATTGTATCGCATAGAGTAAGGATTGTTTGCGGTTTTCGTTTCAATTGATGTTCTATACTTGAGCATTGAAATTTAAACACAACTGATTATTTATTAATCTGTTTCGATAATTAAAGCTACTGTGATGATCGTATCATATGCATTATTATAATGCTAATGGCTCAATGATTTGTTTACATGTTTTCATCGGATTTTACGCCGTTTTTGTTCAACCATTATTCAGCCATATACGGCGAATAATAGACCTTTCTAGTTTACCTGGAATTAACAACCAGTTCAAACTTGCTCGATCGCAAGCAACTGACAACGTTTACACGAAAGAGTCCAATCTCGACAGTTTTGTGCTCTACCAACATATAGCCGGGCGGTCAATGACGAAATGACAGATGCATGTCACTGCAATGAAATTGTAGAAATCTGTATGCAATCGGTCCGGATTCTATTCTGATGGACGGCACTGTCCATTCTCATTAAACAGATGTCAACAATAATATGTCTTAGTTACATGATCTCCTAAAAGAAAGTGCTTTTGGAGAGATGATTTTAATAAGGATATGACTACAACGAACATCCTGAGGCAGCGAGAGAGGGGGATGAGAGATGAGAGAAGGAGAGGGGGTGAGAGATGAGAGAGAGAGAGGGAGGGGGAGAGATGAGAGAGGGAGAGGGAGGGGTGTGAGATGAGAGAGAGGGAGGAGGAGAGATAAAGAGAGAGAAGGCGGGAGAGAGATGAGAGAGGGAGAGGGAGGGTGTGATATGATAGAGAGAGGGGGTTGAAAGATGAGAGAGTGAGATGGAGGGTGGGAGATGAGAGGGAGAGGGAGGTAGAGAGAGATGAGAGATAGAGGGGGATGAGAGATGAGAGAGAGCGAGAGAGAGGGGGAGAGGGATGATAGATAGAGAGAGGGGGGGAGAGATTTGAGATAGAGAGAGGGTGGTGAGAGATGAGAGAGAGAGAGAGAGAGAGAGAGAGGGGGAGGGAGTGAGAGATAAGAGAGAGGGGGTGGGAGAGAGGGAGGGAGAGAGAGATGAGAAAGAGAGATGGAGAGAGGGGTGAGAGAGAGAGAGAGAGAGAGAGAGAGAGGGGGGGAGAGATTTGAGAGAGAGGGTGTGGTGGGAGATGAGAGAGAGAGAGAGAGAGAGATAGAGAGGGGACGAGAGATGAGAGAGAGAGAGGGGGAGAGATGAGAGAGAGAGAGAGGGAGGGGATGAGAGATGAGAGAGAGAGAGGGAGTGGTGAGAGATGAGAGAGAGAGGGAGGGTGAGATATGAGAGAGAGAGGGATGGGGTGAGAGATGAGAGAGAGAGAGATGGGGTGAGATGAGAGAGAGAGGGACGGGTGAGAGATGAGAGAGAGAGGGAGGGGTGAGAGATGAGAGAGAGAGAGGGAGGTGAGAGATGAGAGAGAGAGAGGGAGGGGTGAGAGATGAGAGAGAGGGATGCGGTGAGATGAGAGAGAGAGAGGGGGTGAGAGATGAGAGAGAGAGGGATGGGTGAGAGATGAGAGAGAGAGGGAGGGGTGAGAGATGAGAGATGAGAGGGATGGGGTGAGAGATGAAAAAGAGGGAGAGTGGAAATCCCCCGAATATTACTCGTATGAACCACATACCGCATAGGCTGAAATTCCATTTAATATATATTGGAAATGCTTTACAGAGAATTATCCATCCGTCCGTCCAGCCATTGACTATCGCTGAGTTGTACTGGTAGCTGATCGGCCACAGGCTAATATATGGTATGTGAATATGCTTAGTTGGTATATATATAGTTCTAACATCGCTCAAAATCATTTTTGTGAACAATGCAGTTTTTCCCAATATGTTTTTATATTTTCTTAAATAGTATGTTCTTATGACTCTTATTTATATGTGAAGATTATGCGTACATCTCCCAAAGTGAGTAATAATCTCGTACTGTCATTTGTGACCACCTCATTGCGATCAGTGGAACTTAACATGCAACCGTGTTGTGTATTTGCAATTCACTTTACTGTTGAATAGTTTTAGACATGTTTTGATATGTGTAAATAGAGACCACAGCGTAGGGATATTAGACAGAGTTATCTAAAACCAATACCCATGTATACTCTACGTTCATACACGACTGGCATGTGGTAATTTTGACGGTCAGTGTCATTCGGATGAGCCTGGTGCGTATCAGGTAAAGGTGACCATTACTTAGATGATTGATTACGATGTTGCCAGCAAAATGCATCAAACGTCACAATTTGTAAAGGCTTGTTAGATATGTCTTACCCCATATCCATCGAAGCGTAGAGAGAACTTGGGTTACAGCTTTTGTATTACAGCATACAAGTATAGACGACACCAAAAGCACATCCAACAACAAAAATAATCATACTTTAAATTACGATCACGTCATGTGACATCTGAAGGAAACAATCTGATACATCAGCAAACAGCTAGCGTATCAAAATCAAGAAAATGTGTTAAATTAAGCGGCTTTCAAGACACGAAAGTACACCTTTTTGCTCTGAGATCCAGATTTTCTAATGATAATCCACATTTGCTCGTGAATGAAGGTTTTGGATATACTTGATAAACATGGGAATATTGTACGTAATTTGAAAGTACGACATTTATTTTGGACTTTAAATGCGTACCTCTGGCGTTGTTATTATGTCTAAAGAACAGTATACAAGATGTCCTGGTGTGTGGACAAAAATGACGTAGGCAGCTTTCCAAAAATGAATATAAAATTTGAGGAGGAAAAGTTACACAAAGGACACATCCACGTAAAAACACGAAGGGACAATACAAAATTCAATATGCTGAACAATTACAATGTCAAAGGGATTCAACTCACGTGCAAAATTTAAATTCCTTTTACAGTCTCCATATTACGACAACGGTGCTTGTCAAAATGGTACTGCATGTGACAGATGTCCAGGAATTGTCTTATCCAAGGTAGATCAATTTGTGTTGGATCTTTTAGATTCATCGGTACTACAGATGAAACATCAATAATTGAACAGTATGTTGTTGAGAACAAATGAGTTACAACTATTGAATTAATTGTTTTCAATGTAAACTGTAGGTGGTAAGTCATATGCATTAGTAACAAAGGAAATGCATTGCATGACAAGCTATGTAGGATTTTACATCAACCAAATATCTGTCAAGGCTGTTCTGAAAGTAATCAGATGGACATTTCATGAGTTGGCAGATAGTACACATCCACTTTATATAGATATTCATTCCTTTGATAAAGTTACTGTGTAATGTTTATAATGCATGTACATCAGTGAATACATGTCTTGTCGTCTGGAATGAAGAGAAACATTCGCCGACAGTGTTAGATCGGTCGCAAGTATGCTGCACTGTCGTTCGGCGGGTCTTGGGTTACACACCTAGATGTGTTTCATGTTCTCGGAGCATATTTAATGTATCTAAAGACATCTTTTCCAACGACGTTAACAATTGCTTATGATTGCAGATCAGATCAGTTTCAATATAAATCCCAGGGTAGCTTGACAAGTATGAATGAAATATGATGAAAAAGTAAGCAAATCATTCAAAATGATATATCTTATGTATCCCTCTTTGGAATTTATATGCGTCATAGTTTGATTTCTTGTTTTGTAGGTGAGCCTTGTATTGGAGTAGCGTGTTTGGACGATAATGCTAGTTGTGTTGAGTAAATACCAACTGAATCGTATTTTATTGTACACTTGTCGTGATATATGTTGTGCCCCACATAAAACGCTGCGAGAATTTCCTGAAATTGTCATTCTCGCAGCGTTCTATGTGGAGCAAACATATATGCCACGACAAGTATTCTATAAAGTACGATAAAATATACATATACTATAAATGAATGTGTGTGCTTTCATGCGCGTGTGCTTTACATGATGACTGTCTCCGCCAAAACATTTCCAACTACCCGAATTATATGACTGGTACAACAACTATCTCAAGTAGTTAATAAATTGTTCTACACCGGCGAATAAGTTCGTTATAAAACAAAGTACTATTGTGCCACTTTTTAGTTTTGGAAATGATTGCATTAGACAGTGTTTAGGTATGCAACAAGCCTCTGTGAACTAGGAAGTTTGACAAAAAAGCAATTATCCAAAACAAATATTTAAAATGTAACCTGGTCGTTTAGGCAAATAATGTGGTTGTTATTATCTTTCGTCGCATCATCTTTGAGACAACACTAAGAACGAAAATAATTTGACGTAATTAACTGCCAGTGCGTCCATATTCCATCATTAATGTTTCAACCGTATTTCAAAACATTTAATAAATAATTAAAATTGTGTTGCTCAAGTACAAATCACTAAATATAACACGGAAAACTAAACTTTTGGAAAACATTGCATTTCTGGTTTTACGGAAAGACAATCAAGAATGAATATGACTTAATTGCAAATATGCAAATATGCCTGGCCTTGAACAACACATGTAATACATCATTGGTGATTAACATACATTCCTCTTATCATTACACGCTTTTCTGGGTACAAAAACGATTGAAAGAACAAAATTAAGTAATTTTATAAAATGTTCCTCAGCCGCCGCCTGTAATTTTCACTCATTAGGCGAAAACGTCATCATTGCAAAATACCATCTGCGGTTAACATCATCATATTTGTGTACATGGTATCAGGGTACATTAAGAATGATCAAATGTCGGTTCAAGATCACGGACAAACTTGCAACTATAATTGTTTGTCAATGATATATTTTTTCAATCTGTGGAGTACAATTATTCAATTATATCACAAAACCCTCTTTTCTATAATAATGTCAAACATGATCAGAAAATACCAGCTTTATTCCGCCAAAAATATATCTTTGTACAGTTAATACAGACATTCACAGTTGTCCAAATGATAATGTATTATACAGGAACATCGAAATTACGAATTGTTGCACAGAAAATTAACACCACTACTCACCTGGCTATAATGATTTACTCTGTTCTGTTGCAAACGCATCACTTGGCGGATTGCATCTCGTATTTTACACCGTGTACATGATTGATATGTACATCGACGAGAAACGATGAGAACGAAACGTGTTATTAAATGTAGTGATTAGAAGATTCATATGTATTGCGCATGTGATGATTATGTTTAGTAATGAATTGTCTGGAAATATTGTTCTTTGCAACCAATCGACTATGCTCCGTGCCGCGTTCTTCTTGACCCGATCTGACGTCAGAAATAAAACATCATTTCACATCATGATTTAAGCAAAATGTTAAAATAAGTCAGAGAACAGAAAAATCTCACTTACAGATATCCCACCATTCAGTGTGTGTGTGCAGTTTACGGCCAGTCGCAACCCAATTGGACTATATCATTGTTGAATATGTACAAAAGCATCAATCATGATACTAATTAAAGATAACAATCTGAAATCTCAATAATCAGCATTCTTATTTGAACCAAAACTTAAGAATGTAGTTAACTGAATACCGTCTAAACAAAAAGCAAAATTTATCTCAAAAACACGGTTCAAAGACATAAACAGTATCCCATTTAAAAAAAAAATCGGTATTTGCGTGTTCTAGACAACGCCAATTAACACTGATATCGTGAACAAAAACACAATGCCATCATAATTTCCTTGATTCAAATTATTCTATCGAATATACATTAATATATATATATACTGCATATATAGTCCAGTACATAATACAACACCTTAGCAATTGTATGTTTAATCATCAAGTTCGCATTATGTGACAATATATAATTATCGTTTAATTAAATCCCAGTTCTTAAGCAAATTCAAATATTGATTGATACAACCATTGGTTAATGGTATAGCAAACAACACTTTTAATGGTAACTGGACATCTCTAGCTGCTGGCGAACCGTCAGGTACACCAGTGGCAATTCGTGACAATATCAGTTAATTAATAATTATGTTTAATAGAAATTTAAATTGTTTTCAAATATTTATTTTTAAAATGAATCCTATTTCGTGCGGATTGGTGATCATCCAAATCGTAAATTTCTAAGACTTTCAGTATTAATGTTTCCATTGAACAAACATAAAATATTAGCTTGATAATTGACAATAACGCATACACCAGAATATCATATTTAACATGTTAAGTCCGATAATGCACACCATTGCACGTTTTGTTTGATTTCGAGCAAACCAAATACGTTTGACGGTTAAAATTGCTATCCGTAAATTAGAGATGCTTTGAGCTATCAAGCGTGTGAAAAGGACGTTCAGTCATGTTGTATAGTGGCAATATGTACCTTTTGAGCGGGACATTTCCTGTTTGCGTTAAACTTGTAACTTGGCCAAGACTAATACTTACAGTAAAGTTGTTTCATGTCGTACAGTGAATATGGAATATTATAATGTAATTTAATGGAGCGACTTTTATATTATATACCAACCGCCACGGTTAATTCTATCGACATATATGTGTATTTGATGGAAATATGTGTCATCCTTTTTGTGAATTATACGCCATTTTAGTATAATATAATTCGAATTTTAAACGGTTGGTCTTTTCAAATGTGCGTCTTTTGTGGCAACATGTGGCAAGTAATTTTTACAGTTATCAATGCATTTGCACTGCAATATATTGCCACGCATATTTTGATCAATATAACTGATGTCCAGGTGGCTTACCATGTGACCTATGGCAGTCATTGCGAAAGTGGTATGCACAAATTCCAGATGATATTACAACAGACGTTGCCGGACTGTGTGATTGAATGCGCCTTACGTGAACATTGTAATGTCATGAACTACCGAACTGAAATGCATCTGTGTGAACTACACCTGAAGAAAGAATCTACGAATTCATCTCATCGTTGTATCAGCGTGAGAAAGAATGACATTCATCTTATCAAGGTATTGTTTACAAATCAGATAATTCATTTGTATATATTCAAATGCATGTATATTCCACGCGTAAACACCGTTCTTTGCTAATTCTTTGTGGATAGGAGTACATACATGTTCATCCATCAGATTATATTTAACTATTATAAATTTGACACAATAACATACTGTAGCATTTCGCCAATACATAAATATGTTCACTCATGTCCGCCTGTTGCACCTTCCGTTTGCATAATATTGAGTAATAAGGTGAGGTTAGGTTTGCCGTTCAAGCCGAGTTTAACATTCATAGCAGTTGTAACTTTAGTCAGTTATTTGTTAAACTGATAACTCAATTTATAGCGTAGGGTTATTATCCTGACATAATGAGAATTACTGCCGATACGATTTTAAAGCTTGTCAATGTGTGTGAAGTATTAATATGGTTGGCCATTTTTTTAGTTAATGATTAAGCTGTCCTCCTATTCTCTATGCATTACGTACGTGATCATTGAGGCATATATATCAGATATATTTAAGCACGGTGCTTTCTTTACAATGACGCCACTCATAGCACGCATCCATCTAAAAAGTACAAAGCGACGCACATATATACTAAACCATTGCAAAGACAAAGTAAGCAAACTCACACGTTACTCTTTAAATTATAATTGCAGTCCCCATGTAATGACAACAATGCCTGTCAGAATGGCACTACATGTGACAGAAAATCGAAGAATTGTCTAATCAAAGGTAAGGTCGTGTATCTGTATCAGTACTTAAGTTGAAACACTTATGGAACTGCAATAATTGGGCAGTTTGTTTTGAAGACAAATGAGTTACAACTATTGAATTAAATGGTTATAAAGTAACCTGTATAGATTGTGTAATCATGTGTAACTTCATTGGCAGTCTCTTGAATATGTTAAAAATAGATAAATTAGCTAAATTTATTATATAGTTAATTGTTTTGTTATACAACACATGTTAAACAAGGAATACAAGTTTAGATCTAATGAATAAAAGGTTCCAATTTTGTATCATTTATCATTGGAATGGTGTTTAATATATACATTGCATATTGTTTTAGAATGCCTAGAGGTTCCAAGATTAGATAATGGAATGGTTTTAGGAAATAGGAGAGATGTTGGGAGCAGAATACGCTACAAATGCAACAAAGGTTACAAATTGTCTGGAAGCTCGACGGAAACCGCTGTTTGCAATGATGGGAAATGGAGTAATAGTGGACAGTGTGGTTTAGGTAAAGCTTTTTCGTTTATACTCGATATGATATTATACAGATTAAGTGCTATCCCATCAATATCATTTTGCATTTTTTGTAAAGTGTCTGTAATTTTCCAAATTGGCATTCAATGTAGGAGTAACCATAAACCAGATGTCTGTCAAGACTGTCATGAAAGTAATCAGACCGACCTTTTATGAGTTGGTAGATAGTATACATGACTTCCATGCAGACGAAATATTTCTCAATACATATGTATATCAATGATTACCTAGCTTTACGTTTGGAATCTTGACGAGAAATACTCCACCGTGTTAGCCCGGTCGGAATGTGTTTGTCTGTCATTCAGCGGGTCTTGCCTTATCAACCCGAAAGCGGTTCATTTTCTCGGAACATATTAAATTGGAGACAAAATACGTCTACAGACCTAAGGATAGCTAACAGACCAATGTATATGAATGAATTAATATGGAAAATAGCGTCAAGACCCCAATAATTATTCAAATAATTTAAATAATATATTTTTGTATCTTATGTATTTTATTTATGTAGGGGTCGCTGTAGGTGAGGCTTGTTTTGGGTTTCGAATTCTATGAGACATTGGGTACTTGTGTCAAAGGTATGCATCATTATCTTGGTACTTGCATCAAAGGTATACTTCATTATCTAGGTACTTCCATCAAATGTTTACTTCATTGTCTGGGTAATGGCTTCAAAGGCATGCTTCATTATCTGGGTACTTGCATCAAAGGTAATCATCATTATTTGGGTTCTTGCATCAAAGGTACTTATCATTATCAACTATTTTAGTGGTTGGTCTCAGAATATTAATTATTGTAGTCTTTTCAAATGTGTTGAAGGCGCGCCTAGGCCATTTGACATTTAGTACCAATTGGAGACGGCGTATACAGTATAATGTAAATATTATTTTGAAATAGTTTAGTCACCTACTATATTGACGGTTCTCATGATATCAATCTTTCCGTAGCTTCAAGCATCACATGAGCTTAATCAAAAACAATTCATCAGCACTATTTATGCGAGGTTCTACTCATAAATCTCGTTGCTTGTTAGCGCATCGTAACCGCATATAAACTTTTGAACGAAATATTTTGGTTTTAATATTAGAATTATGTGTCTGCATGTTTGCATGCCTTCTTGAGCTTTTGGTTTGGCTCTGTATTTTGTATTTGGCATTTCCTGCTCGAATATTTTATATGTGTTTAGTTCTTAAACCACTATACCTATAGACAGACCGGAACAGTACGCGGACGCTACCAGTACGCGGACACCTCCTTATTTAGCGTTCAGTAAACGATTAAAACTTTATTGACTGACGTTAATATTACTAACATTAATTCGCACTGTACTTGTTCCTCTTCCGGTATCTGGTATCGAACGCGTATTTGTACTATTCCGGGTTTTTAACTTACAAGCAGACGAACTCGGATTGAGAAACGTAAACAAACATTGTTGTTGTAGTCAACGGCCTGAACGGGTAAACAAACTATGGCTGTCTGTTTAAATCATCTTCAAATCAATAAAAGAGAAATTATATTATAAGGCTTTAATAATTAAAACGCCATTTTACAAAGTCTCGCCAAAATATTCAACATGAAGCCAGAAATGTTTCGTTACAAATCCTGAACTATCATCCTAATCATTTGGGCGTTGGCATGTGACACGATGTGTACAGATATACGCCAAATGTTTAACTTATTTTAGCCACCCAGAAAATAGTTCCATTTTATGAAGAAGAACAAATAAATTGCCATTTTAAAGTTCGTTTTAGTATCCATTTAGTGCTCTCTCTAATACACGCGTATCTACACTCTCTGTTTATACATGTGGCTATTTAAACCAAATCAATGGAATTTCATAAAACCTTCATTCTTCCAGATTTTAAAATCTTGAAATTAAACCATCAAAGGATTCTCTGAAAATGATTCCTCATTAGGAGTTTTCTTTTTAAGTGTATGTTGGAGTCCGCGTACTGGTTAAATAGCACGAATTCTTTGGCCGCGACTGTAGCACGTGTGGTGTCAAACTGCGCAAGCGCAGTCGGTTGTTTACAATCACGATTTTCCATTAATGTTAGAGCAAGGATTTATCTGAAAAGCTACATAGACCAGATGGTTTGAAACACAGCTGAGTGTACACAGGTTATTAAATGCTTTAAAAAGTGTCCGCGTACTGTTCCGGTCTGTCTATGTTGCTATACACGTATACATGTACTTAAGTAATAGATGATGTTTTAACAAAGATCATCACTATAATGGCATCAATATTTCTGTTTCTTAATTCACAAGAATAACCAAATAAGCATTGAGTGATAGTATTGTTTACATAACAAAACATGATTCTATCGTTTTGTTTAACATCATAATTATGCTTTTGTTATATTTTTCAGTATGCAATCAGTTCTCAAATGATCACAGTGCTTTCGTAGAAGAACCATTAAGACGTTTGAAAAAATATCATCTTAACGATAACGCAGAAATTATCGATAAATTTTCTGATTGTGTCAATTTCTGTTATCAAACATACCCACGATTCTTGTCTATTAACTTCAAACCCGGTGGCTGTGATTGTAAGAGTATTTCAAAACTACAGTATATCAATGCACATGGCTCTCTAGCAACGGCCGACAAATCGTTCTTCAATAGACCGTGCGTTAGTTAACAATGACAATAGTTGCTCAAAGTGTTGTTGACCAGCTTGGTAAACTTACTAACTGTACACTCAACACTTTTCCTTATTAGTCACTTCTAATATTGTCATTTGTTTTGAAATTGAATGCGATTAAATAATAATTTACTAAATTTGTTTTCCCTTATTCTTACCCGTACTATTTGTTTTGAAATCTAGAATCCGCGCATGTTTGTACAAAAATATATCTATAATAGTTTGGAACAACAGCGATATAAAGTGACCAATTAGAGAACAATGTTTAATGTATCTACGTGTATAATTATAATAGAAAAATCGAAAATATTGGTATTTATGCACTGCATATATACACGATTATAGAATTCCAATATTCGAAATATTCCAACGAAACTAATCTGTATATGGGCGTTTATATATGTGCATTATAATTTACATTGACCATAAACATTCAAAGTTATTTAAAGGTAAAATACGACGATTATGATTAATTCAAGGACCGTAACTCCTGTGGCATTGGAGCTATCATCAAATTATCAAACGTTTCTAAGATCTTGCAAATACATATGTACATACACACTCATTTCATTGTCATCTCCGACTGCACGATTATTTGTTTCACTTTTGTAAATTTATTGCATAATTAGTATACTTTGTTGCTTGCTTCGTATGTAGAAAAAGAAATGGGATTCAAAATACTTATTATGCAATATCTCTTTCATGTTATTGTTCGATTCATATAAATATATGTATGGCCTTTTAACTTTTACAAGCATCTGCATAAATAAATTGCAAAGTGGCATTCTCCATAAGTGTCAATTAGTGTTGAGATAATAATTAATCTCAAAGGGTTTCCTGGTTGACTGCTCCGTTAATGTTACCGTGTATAGTATATTGAATTTGATTTAATTATTCCTAATCAATTAAAACCCTTGGGGAAACTAATATATGGCTCGCAGCCTGGAACATCATTTTACAATACTATAATATTAATAAAACCATCAATATTCAAAAGAGAGCTGCGAGAATGATTTCAGATAAATAATAATACAAATATTTCATTTCTATAACTTAAATTGATATCTTTCTTATTAAAATGCAAATACAATACCATATTGATGTACATAAAACTTCAAATAATATAACACCTTTGTATATGAATAAACTTCTATACATGTATGATATTGACTCACTTCGATATGTCTCAAGTAGTAATGTGTTAGACCCTGTTTGTAAATCTTATAACTCGAATATATTTGTTCAGTATAAAGCTATGTTAATATGCAACGATAATTCAAGTAACATACAAATGTCCAATCTAAAATAAACTTTTGACTACTATTTAAATTGTATCTACAATCTAAATTATGTAATGAATTGAATTGATTCAACAAATATCGGGTCACAGCTATTTATATATATGGATCTTCTAGTTTGTTTATATTTCTTTTTTGAGTCATTATTATTATATTATAGTAGATGTTGTAATCATTGTTTTCATTATGTTATGACTTTAGTTGTAATATGTCCTCGTGTGTTCTATAGATGATCCCAAGTTAGACAAACCTTTGGTATATTGGGAGTATTCATCTTTAAATAAAACACAAAAATAGTTTTACTATATCAGTGTTTTACACGAATGTCATATCTTGTGTTAACTGTCGCCTAAGTGGAAAATAATAAAATACAATGTATATCAAAACGGTAGATTTATTGAACTCTAACAAGACTATTGTTAAAGTCCACCATAATCGTTTAACCTATTAAATAAATTTCATTAAAAATAAGATATATATTTTTGTTGTATTTTCTCATATTGTTTCAATACCCAGTGAATTAATAAAATGAAACGTGCATCAAAATGCAATGAGTACTTTGATATGATTTATACTGCGTTAATCTTTCATAACATTATGTCAGTCGAACATATTGTAAATTTTCATTGACCAATGTAGTAGATTTCATAATATTTTGTGTATAGTTGTGCAATATAATATAGTTCATATGAAACCATAGGCAGTGTGTCGGATATTTCTGAATCTGCTATACTCTTTATTAAGGACTTGTTCAGTTAGGTTTGCACAATTCATTTCGTTTTGGTAACAGTAGACGTGAGCAATCAAGTGCCATGCTTAAACCGCTTGTGTGTTGTCGCTTCAAGACCGTACTCCAATTTTCACCTATCATTTATGTTTGTGGTCGTGTGTTCCATTTGCCGTCGAAATTGGTTCCTTGTTTGTATACGGCTCTTTGTGGTTTCAGATGGCTTTGCAATTCAAATTGGCAGAATTTACAGAACCTGTCCTTCATCAAATGCTGTTTCATTTTTTTAAGGATACTGTCTATACACCATGTATTGGTTTACATGAGCAACAGCGTGTCATGCAAAGTATATTATGCATTACGTACATATTTATATTTACTTTATGATAATAAAATTTACAGATAATAAAAAATACGATGCGAATACACTTGTACCAGATGGAACCTGTATTTTTAGGGAAAATGGAACGACACAACTAATCATGTCTTTCAACCTACGTCAAATCATAAGAACAAAGAATGAGTAACATTACGGTTTTAATGAAAGGACAACATTCTACTTAAGTTGATGTTAAACTGATACATGAACAATTTCAAATTTTAACCATCGTATTTCTGATAGAATCTCAACAATTATAATCAATATTAAAAGTAATCTGCTGTATGACGAGTACAGGAAACATATATGCATTTCCAGAATGAGTTACTACACATTTACAAACATGTTATAATTCTAAACCAACATTTAAGTATGGTTGCCGAATATAAAAAGGCTTAAAACTTCGTAGTCTCTGCACTCCTGCCACTACTGTTATTATGTCTCGAAGTTTTAACATTGTCTTCTGACGATGTTAAGCTCTGTCTGAGAATATCACTCTTGAACATATTGAGAACACGAGTGTTGAAACAAAACGCCAACATTATGAAGACACCTTGTCCAGCGTTCAGAAATATAAATAAGTAGGAAAAAACCACGATGTCAGTCCAACTATAAATGAAACCAAATATCCAAGTTATTCCGGTTATTGTTGAGAGTTTAGCGAATATTATCAAATTGTTGCGTTTATGATTGACAGTACTCTTGACCATGGATGTCATTTTTATTTTAACCATAACACACACAAACATACACAAATTTGTGACAATGACAAAAGCCGTTGGAACTCCAAAGGTGTAGGTCACCATTTTCTGGGAGGTAATGTAGCAGACGACATCTCCATAGCCGTATGCACCGGAAGTTGACAGAGACATAGAAATATTTACAGCAACCGGGATACAGGACATGGTAATGGCGTAAAAGAGATAGATAACGAAACGACACATCTCTGAATCTTTGGAAACGGTTGTCATTCTTGTGAGAACATGAAACATGTGATACGTACACACGTTCATCCAAAACATCGATAGAAGCCAGACAATGTGCAAAACGAGGCCAAAGGCTGTACAAACGCTGGACCCAACATCTAAGGTACCAACACCAGTAACTAGATACATGGATTGGGCGCAGAGTAGAACAAATACAAGGCACGTGTTATTTATACCCGGCAGCTTTTTCCTTAGTTTTGATAGCATGCAAAACGCAAGAAATGTTAAACTAAGACATAGGATTGACAAGGATGAGCAGATAATTGAAACGATTGTTTCTATAGACATCCCAAGAATGTTCGCGTCATAATCTTGAAACGCCATGTACTTTTTATAGACATCAGAACAGACAACAACTGTGTCATTATCTTCCAAATAAAACTCAGAGTTTTTCAGATTGTAGTCACCACGCACAAATGTTATACCATTGTCGCTGCGTACCCATTGTTTGTCATTATTTGAAAGTTTAACAACAGGACATGGCTTCATCCGAAGAATGTTAACGCTCAGTTTATTGATATCGCACCGTGCAAGATAGTCCCATCCTCTAAGATGGGGAATTTGAGCACCTGAAGTGTCTCCGGAAACGGCGAATCGTTTTAAGACAGATACCAAAGGTATTTTATAACGCTCAGGTTGGTAGACATCATTAAACTCTTCCAGCATGGTCAGATTAGAAATAAGGTAAAATAATTCAGGGTATTGATCTACAAGCTGCAGCTGTCCGTCAAACTTCTTCATTTGTTTAGAAGTTTCCTGATAGTATATAATCCCAATATCTAATCGATTAAGACTTAAAACTGTTTGCACAAACTGGTTGGGGTCATGATCATTGTTCATGTTAATTTCAATCCTCACTACAAAATGCTTTAAAACAGAGTTTAAAACATCGCCGGCGTTCATAGCACTGACATCTGCATCAATTTTGTAAATCATTTGCATACAGTAGACATTTCCACCCATCCAGTACAAGTCTTTTACGTAATCCATAAGGTAATCAGCAAGGATGTTTGCTTCCAACACAGTTGTTGTTTCAAGGGGAACTACTCTCAGGAAAACACTGTAGACGATTTGTTGAATTGAAGTAAAAATATCTGAACATTGTCCCTCTTGCAGCGTTTTATGTGGAGCACAAAACAGATCACGACAGGTATCCTGCAAAATACGATAAAATATACGTGAACATGAGTTTTTTATGCGTGCGAGTATACATGTATATGCAATATATTCTTTGTTAATGTCCGATGTTTTGAATGATGAGGAAACATTTCCAACTACCCGAATTGATAGGACTAATACAACAACTGTATCAAGTTGTTATTTCAATAAAGTGTGCTACAGCGGCGAATAAGTTAATAATAAAAGAAATACTATTGTGCACTGAGTTTTGGAAATAGTTGCATTAAACAACGTTTAAGTATAAAACAAGACCATGAGAAAGAGATTGTTTAAATAAAATGGAAGTTATCCAGAAAATGTATTGAGAATATCACCTGACCACTTAAGCATATAATGTGATTGTAATTCTGCTTCGTCGCGAACAAACGAGCGCTAAGAACGAAGAAAAGCTGATCTAATTTACTGTCAGTTTGGTCGTATTCCATCCCAGCAAACACCTGACGCCCAACGTTAAAACCACGACGTCCATCCAACGTCGATTCAGACGTTGTCGTAACGTTAGATAACAGTCGGAAGCATGAATAAATATTCATCTGATATATGGTTACCATAATTTAGTAGTATTTAACCTCTACCAAACTAATAAAACTGTGAACTATTGTAGATATTTGTCAGGATTTATTACTTAATAATATTAAGAATAAAATAGAAAAAATAGAAACTTAGTAACATACCAGCTATGCATATTGTAGAAATGGCGGTATACATAAGAATACGGAGTTTGGACTTCAAAACACTGCTGAATTAAATTGCTGTTCCATCAAGTATCTTGATAATGATTAAATGCATTTTACATTGTTATGAATATTTTGTTTAAATTTTGCCAGTAGCTGTTTGCATAGTGCTTGAAAATCAAATAAATAAAGGGAATCGAGAAAATATATGATATTTCAGATATATTCAAAATTGATAATTAAACGCATATATTATCATTATTTGGTTAATATTTTCACTATTACATGTCATCCAGAACTTATATTTCACATTTCATAAGGATATGCAGGCCCGGATTTACCGGGGGACCAAGGGCCCTGGAAATGGATATTCGTCAAAAAATGCTCGTAACTGCGACGTTGGATAGACGTCGGGTTTCTGACGTCTATCCAATTTACAAAATCCAACGTTAAACCAACGTTGGGGTATGACGTCTATGCAACGTTGAGGCGACGTCAAATGTTTGCTGGGATAATTCATGTGTCAGAATTATTTTGAAAATAATATTTAAATGTTTGATATATAATCAAAAAGGCGTCGCTAAAGTACAAATCATTAAATATAGCACAGAATGCAAAACATTTCGTATAAAAACTTTAATGGATAGACTTAAGCCAAATATGTAAATGAACCGTCTTGACGTCCACTATTTGAACGGGCTTCATCCAGTATCATTGGCATACTGACTAAAACGCTTGATAACAGTTGTAAGTTAAACATTCTACTAACTTTAAGTGTATCCTTTGATACGTAATACTATTTTGATGTTTTTCCTATATGAAATATAACTTTCACTTTTGTCTCGGTAAAATGAACAAAAAGTAAGCATAATAGTACTTTAATTACAGTCAAACAGTATTAAAATAAATCTTATATATCTTTCAAATGGAGCGATGTCTAAAATTAGTTTAAATGAGATTATTTTAATAAGTAATATATAATATTGAAAACAGTTTTAACAATGATAGCAATTAAGAGTCTACTTACATCCACACTGTCAAAAAGTTGATCGCGTGAACAGTTATTATTTTCAGATGCTTTGCTCTTATGCTCAAGATATGTTCCAAGTTTTAATAATCCCGTAAACGAAAATGCTACTCCACCGAAATTCTGCGAATCACACTTTGTTTGATTAATATATTTGATTCCGTTGCAAAGCGCGCAGAAAATATTTTGATATCGTTTATTTTCTATTCGTATTGTTGATTTGTACATGCTACAAGCGTGTTCTAACTCAGGGTCATAGTCAAGCCACAGGCCAGATTCATTACATTGTGACACTGTTGGTATACACTGTTCAGGTAGAATAAATGGTGGAAGTTCAAACGTTATATTGCATTCTTTCCTGTCCATCACAGATTTGACGATATCATGTTCCGAGTTGAATTGAACTGTTTCATCGCATGTAATTTTCAAATTCGCTTGGTCAAAGTGTTTTTCCGAAACGTTATGGCAGTAAGCACAATAAGCATTTCTGTACAAGTCAAATGTCTCCTCATCAAATACTGGTGTAAAATCTTTCATTTCACTCAAGTTGCTTGAATATGTTTTGGTGCAGTGGCTTTGGAGCTGTCGAGATGTGTTTGAAGGACATGCTGCGGTCATAATAACACCCGATGGAACGTATAAGCTATTGCTGCCTTCCAGAGTCATCTCGACACACTTTTTCGTCGTTTCTCTGTCATGTTGCTGCTGTATAGATACGTTGGTTTGTCTATACAGAATATCCAAGCAACATGTTTGTTCCAAAAGACAATTTGGAAAATCACACGTGCATGACGTACAACAGGGGATTATGCTCAACTGGGATGGTGTGAAAGGAACAGACACATTATATTCGCACAGCGGTGTAAATGGACATGCGAGGAGTTGTTGGTAAATAGTTATACGCTCGAATGAAGAACTGAAAGATGATAAAAAATCTCTTGTTTTATTTGACTCCAACTTGCTATAAACCTCTTCCCAAATTGTATAATTTTGAGCACGTTCTTCGACATTATAATACGCTGTATCATCACTTGCATAAGCGTCTGATAGTGGTAAAACGAACAGCCACAAAGATATAATTGTAGCCACACCAATCATGTTTAAGACAATTTTACCACAGTTGCAAAAGTTACTTCAAGAAAGTTGAATAGATTATTTTACTCAGTTTCTCTAATAAATATCACTCAAAGCAGTACTCACGTAAACTAGTGCAACCTAAATATCACATGTGTTTTCGCGTTATCCTGAATTCGAATCTATTATTCTTACGATCCACTGATACCTCCTGTAGTAAAGTATATTTTTGAACACTTAAAACTTATTGCAAAATAATATTATATGCCAAACATATAACTCATATCAAACGCTTTATACCTAGGTGATTAACAGAAGTGACCACACAGCTTCCGTCTCTGACCGATAGTGGTCGTTGATAGCAATACTATGCTAATATATCACTTCAATCATTGGCCGAATGTTATTGATATTCTGATGTAAACCTAGATGAAATACACAGATTAAATTGCAATGTTTCCAATGAATATGAATGAAGCTTAATTGTTTCTGATGACAACAATTATCGGATGGCTTGTTTAAATGTATGATACGGTACGTTTTACCCATGACCTTCTGTCCGTCCGACCGTCCGTACGCAAAAAATGGTTTCCGATCAAAGGCTCTTGGAAGGATGGATGGATGGATTCAATTCATATTATGGTCATTAGTGTATGGTAATACAGGCAATGTTCGATTTCGGTTATAATTCACCGATACTTGGAGGAGTTGTGGCCCCTTTTATCGGGGACATCCGTGTATATATGCACATTTAATTTATACATATTTCTACTGTAAAATAGCGAACAAAATGTATCATAACTTTTTCCCTTTAGAGAGCAATCGGCTTATGTGGGCTTATAAATGTCATAACACACTGTGGTCTTATAATTGGCATAACACACTGTGGACTTATAATCATTAGAACACATTGTAATTTACTTATAATTTTCACAACACACAATGCACGAGTAATAATGATCATAACACAATTATGGACTAATAAATATTACAACACATTGTCGATTTATAACACTCAGTGAACTAATAATTATCATAAGTACTGAGGACTTACAAATATCTGTGGGCTATTAATTTGGATAAATCTATTATGAACTACCGTGTTCATACTAATATTAATAACAATCTGAACTAAAATTTGCATATCAAACGGTGTACTAATACATGTAAATGTTATAGACCATTAAGCACGTTAATAACACACTGTCTCACTTATCATTGTGATAGCACATTGGACTAATCAGTTAATAACACATTGTGGTGACTATTGTTTTTAGAGATACTCAAATGTAGTATCATACAATGTTTACCTAGCATCAATTTAATATGTAAATGTAATCAACGCGTGCTTAAGGCTGTCATCAAAATATCAGTATCAATGATATTTCATTGATAGATAAATATTAAACGACTGTCATTCTTCTTGTTGGTATTTGTCACGAAAATAAAATATTCGTTTAGAGTAATCCTATCTCAGTTGATATCAGGTATTGACATTTTTGTGAATATAAATGTTAGCGCAAGTTATAATAGTTTTCAATCCATTTGATAACTAAATTAGAGACATTGTGAGGCCACAACATATACATCAGTATTATGCTATTTACTCAATGATTCGTGTGTTTGTTTACATTGGGTTTAACGCCGCTTTTCATCAATCGCTGACCTAAACAGTTTTGTGAAAGCAATCAGTCGGGATCCAGTGACGAGGTATCAGACCACTGCGTCTGTTAATTGGGAGATATATTTGTATTTTGTAAAGGGTGCCCACTACGTACGTGATTGGGAAGAGATATTTGTATTGTGTAAAGGGTGCCCACTACGTAGGTGGTTGGGAAGAGGCATTTTGTAAAGTGTGACCAGTATGTAGACGATTGGAAAGAGGGATTTGTATTTTGTAAGGTGTGACCACTATGTAGACGATTAGAAAGAGGTATTCGTATTTTGTAAAGTGTGTCCACTATGTAGATGATTGGAAAGAAGTATTCGTATTTTGTAAAGTGTGTCCACTACGTAGATGATTGGAAAGAGGTATTTGTATTTTGTAAAGTGTGACCACTATGTTGATGATTGGAAAGAAGTATTCGTATTTTGTAAAGGGTGATCACGATGTAGGTGATTGGGAAGAGATATTCTTATTTTGTAAAGAGTGACCGCTACATGTACGTAAGTGATTTGAAAGAGTGTCATTGACCACTGCGTAGAAAATGGGGATGAGGTATCTGTGCTTGTTAATCGGATACCATGATTAAGATGAGAACAATTACAACAATGGCGTCGTGTTATCATTACTACCCCCAGCGCACAGAATGTGAATGTCCCCTTTCCCAGTGTGCAGTTCCTGACTTAAAATAGTATGTGTGTTCTCCATCCCGGTCCCTGACCACTTCCTTTATTAATTCGCATGTAATGAATTCCGTACATCTCCTTCTTTGTCCACCTTCTTGTCCCCAGAATTCTCTATGATTGATTTGAGAGTCAGTCAAACAATTCCTTACCCATCTCCATGAATATTTGTCTTAACACCTCCTCCTCCATCCCTCATGTGTCGTAGGCTGATGTGTTAATGGGATATAAGTGTGGAGAGGTACTGTTTTGTGTATGTGGCGTTCCCTGTAACGCGTTAATCTTTTTTAACTAATAGAATGCGTAAATAATTAACTCCACAATCGTTAGGCAGCCTAGCTTTCTTTAATTACTGTACAATATAGCGAGAATATTGCCATCAATAATATTGGGTCGGTTGTCATGTTCTTGGACACCTACATTTCATAGAGCATTCATTTGTTTTGGCGTAACGTTCCTTCACAAACGAACACAATTCGATCGTTGTACATTACACGCCTTCCATTTCAATTATGTTACTGTCTGCGGTAGGCAATGACAACATGACAGCAGAACAACAATACATATCTGTATCTAAATAAACATGGAATTACATTAGTTGTATTTACATCATATAGGTGTTTTCATTTCAGAAGGCATCACATTCAACACTTAATGTTTGTCTGTGATATTTGGTCATAGTCCTCTGTCCTCCAGCATGGATTCATATTGGTTAACAATTAGCTGCTTCATACGTAGTGACCTTGTCCACTGCACTCTCACTTCTAGGCACTGTTCATTTCATCTCGATGATCATACATAGAAGCCCCGTTGCTCAACTATCGGTTTCATGGCCGCTAGATAGATTAGCATTTCGTTAAAGAAAGTTTTTGTTGCGGCGTGTTACATTCATTACTTTCAGTTCGAACATGTTATTGTAATCAATTTCGATCGAAAAGTGTTTAATTTGATATTCATTCGCAATGTTTGTCCCCTAAGCATAGAACATATGAATTACACTTATCCATTTCACACTTAATTTCATCTTTTACAAACTACTCAAACATTTATAAGGTTCACTTTCATCAACTGAGTACAAAGTGAGTTTATCATCATTACTATTAGATTTGTATCAAAACGTATGCCTATAAGGTCTCATGAAAGTACATTGTAAGTAGCAATAATTCATGCGTATGCTTACTTGTTCGCATTTTTACATCCGTGAAAATAGTCAATATGACTGCCTGTGCGAAAGACTAAATAGAAGGTATTCTGCCAATGTTACATAGCCTATTTAAATAAGCCTGAACGAACACTATTAGGCAATTTTCATAAATTGCTTGTCTCCACATTTGAATGTTCATATTTGTTTTCTGTTGTAATAACTGTATTATGAGAATGTATCATGCTACATGATATATTATGGTTAAAAAACATGCATTAACAATATTGTAATTTTGGAAGGAATTATAGCTGTTTCTTACATTACTTTATTCTACGTTTTTCAGGATGTGAAGTTAAAATAGAAAAAAGGTCATACATTTTTTAGAGCGGTAAATTGTTATGAAATATGAATTTTTTATCCGCGTTATATGACAATTTGAATAAATACAATTGTTATTTGCCTTTGGAGAAATGTCCATTATTGGTTGAATACTTTAAGTCAAGACAATTGTATTTATTTTAAAACTTAACCGCGATCTTGTCGATTGTATATACATGTAATCGTATTTGCATGTTGTTACACATCATCTCAAGAGAGATTTTAATGAACTCTTGGTTCGTTAGACATGTATGGCACTTACGTTTAAAGTGCTACGCTGATCTTTATCTTAATTCAATATGTAACGATAATAAACTGTCGTCTTATCTGTTTACAAATGTTGATGAACATGAAACAGTTAAACTGCTCAACCAATAGGTATTTATTTAATGAAAGGTCTTTTACATGTGTTAATTTTCGATTTCAATGCTCACTTTCATTCAACTGTGCCATACAAATACAGGTTAATTCACTTTAATACCACTCGACGCGTTGCCATATACATTCCTTTATGCGCGTCATAGGTGATCACTGCTATTAACCCTACAGACCTTTCGTTGAATAAATCGAATAGTTCAGATGTTGTCGCAGCTTTTCTGCACCAATGGTAGAGTTTGTTTTTTTAACTTGTGATACAATATTTGATTTGGATATTGTGAATTACCCCACGTACGACTGAGAAGTGCCCCGTGCTGCATCTTACAGGGTTTACATTTCACAACTTAAACGTTTTAAAGGAACTTGCATGAGTAATGTTGTGGAAAAATATCGCAAATATACTAACTACGATTATTAAATCTATATCAAGACAATAGATCAATCAACTCTTTATAATCCCTTTGGTAGACGAATTGAACATAAAATATACAAAGTGTGTCAAAAATATCAAAGAAAAAAAAACCAAATCATAGTAACCATTATATAATTGGTGTCAAATGCACAGTGTTATCATATAAGAAAATCAACAGATAAACAAGAATTGACTCAATGTATTAGATATATGGCTATTCAGAATAATGCTGCAAGTATTGAACTATATGAGCATAATTATGAACATAACAAACTGTTTCTCAGTTTCGATATCGAAAGGCTGACTCAAATGTGAGTTTTAGTGTTACGGCGAAGTTTTCAATATCCGAATCATCCTTGCTGTGAGTATATGACACGCTCTGTATCTTAACTCACAAACATTTGGACAAGTTCCGCTATGGTCTGTACTGCAATATCTTTAGATCATGTGGACAAAGTCCTTCATGGACCGTACTGCAATATCTAGGTATCACATGGACAAATTCCTCGATGGTTTATACTGCATTTTCTGTGGATCACGTGGACAAGTTCCTAAATGGTCTGTACTGCAATATCTGCGGATCACGTGTTTCCATTCCTCCAAGGTCTGTACTGCGATTTATGCTGATCCCGTGGACAAGTTCCTTCATGGTCTGTTCTGCGATTTATAATGATTACGGGGATAAGTTCCTCCATGGTCTGTACTGCAATATCTACGGATCACGTGGACAAATTCCTCCATGGTAAGTACTACAATATCTGCTGATCACGTAGACAAGTTCCTCCATGGTTTGTACTACAATATATGCGGATCACGTGGACAAGTTCCTCCATGGTTTGTACTACAATATCTGCTGATCACGTAGACAAGTTCCTCCATGGTTTGTACTACAATATATGCGGATCACGTGGGCAAGTTCATCCATGGTCTTTACTGCAACATCTGCGGATCACATGGACAAGTTCCTCCATGGTCTTCACTGCAATATATGTGGACCACGAGGACATGTTCCTTCATGGTTTGAACCTTGGAAACTTTGATTTATATTATATTTATGAAACAAAATATAAATGGTCCGTCTTATATATTAATCAAAGTCTGCAACTATGATCTCCAGTAGCATATATTCATAAGTAACTACACATACTATACTCCAATTTTCTTGTATTTCACTCATTCTCATCGGTCGATTAAAAACAATTCATCATGACAATCTATGGGCGAATACAGGACTTTATTCAAACAGTGCTTAAACGTATCCGTTATTAGACAAACTCGGACTGTATTTTGACCCGAAATTAAGTGCTTACTGGATCACGTAGTAAACAACGTAGTCAAACAAATTGCCGACTGTTTACCTCATTCGAACACAATTATGCGGGGGTTTGAGTCCGTCTCCGTTTGAACTCATCAATGACGGCGGTCAAAATTCTCACGAAAATAACGTATCAGTAGCATTAGCAGTACGTACCCGACCCATCTTCTCAATATAAGATTTAGAATCCCAGCCCAGTTTCATCCATTGTGCCGAAAATGTCTTTGCAATAGTAACTGACACTGATCTACTGAATGTTCAGGTGAATTCCTTGTTTTCTAGCGCAGTTTTAAATGTCCAAATATTCATGAAATACATGTAAATAACATTTCTGTGTTCACGTGTTCAGCGGTACTTTACATTTCTCGTCAGTTGTAAACAAACCGTTGGAAATTGCGTATGAACTTATAGTATTGATTGTCATTTTAAGTAAATTGTAAGCTCTAAGTAAATTGTTGCAAATTCTTAGATTCGTTATTGATTAATGCTCATCAGATGCTCCGAAACGCAGATAAATTCATATTGCTATTGAAAATGTGTCAGAGGGATGGGAACTATTTCTCTCGGCGTAAGGTGCTCACCACAATTATATGCAATACGTCACAAGATATTCAATACGTCACACAATTAATGACGTCACAATTAAAGGGATGTAACTCGGTATTATTTGAAATTAAAGGTATTTCCCCCTTACGTAACATAAGAAGTGACATGATTAATAGAATAATAGGTTAGTGACTTGAAATGAGAAAGCTTTTCAGGCTCACCCGACTGATTCATCCGCCTTGCGTGATAAATTTTCTTATTCCACGTCACTAATAACTTATTACTCACTATACAATAACAAAATCGTGAATGGATAAACTCAAGTATTTAAAACACATGTTTAGTGCAGTATAGATAGTATAGTTTATTAAGAAAATCACTCACAACAATATCGATGCAGTATATTCACAATATATACAGTAATAATATAGCACTGTCAATTCATAACAAACTAATAACCACTGCTTGATCGTATATGCATGTGATTACTATGAATTAGTGTATGTAAACAAGCGATAATTCGTCGTTCAAGCAAACAGTAACAAGAGTATACATATAAAGGATATCAAGTGTGTGAACTAGTTAAAAATCCCAATAAGGATCTTAATTACAATATTAGTCACAATATCTGAATTATCCAGAATATTCCTATGTACTGGTATATCCTTAAACATATGCTATCCCATAATATTTCAGAGCGGATTCAATTTCAAAGAAAAAAAACTTGTCGACCGGTTAGTTTAACTTAGTTTCTCATGTTTTGGTTATACTAATGACACTGATTACCGGTGGAAACCGAAAATCGTCGCACGTTTCTTTACATCGGCAGAAGATTAAAACAAAACTATTGGGGAAAAATGTGAAGTTCGTTATATCTCTTTTTTCCTTTGAAACATAGCTCAACGACTAAGTGTGTCATAATTCTTTAAAACAATGATGCTATTTATTGAAATCGCGAAATGTCAAACATGTCGTTTTTTGTAAACAACATAAATTTCGTTGGGTTATTTCAAGGATGAAACAAAAATAAATGATGACCATCTCACTAATGAGGGTAAAATTGTTGAATGTACAAGTTTATATGACAATGATTTAGATTAAGGTAAGGCCACCCTAATGAGAATGTAAATTTTGAATCATTCGGAACACCTAAGTCAATATCAATCATTATCCTATGTGTTAAGCCTCTTGCCTTACATGGGAATGGTCCTGGTTTCAAAGTCTCGCAAGGCCCAACTGTTTTGGCAAGAAAACTGATATCAAATTATAAAATATAAATCATATCAATTGGTTTCTAAAACATTCTTCTCCAAAGTTTGATGATTTTGCATGGTAAAATGTAATACGTGCATATTACAAGATATGATCAAGGCAAAACTGGACGGTAACAGTTTTCCTTTTGTTATGTTTTGTTGCAGAAGTGTTGAGGATAATTTTGATGTCCATTTTATTAGAGTACTCACGTGATTATGCTACCTTGAAAACTGGTATTTCTTACTATGACTTAACAAATTACGTCATTTACAGGAGGGTGTACGCATATGAAGTACCATCTATATTTTGTACAGAGAATATTATTTTTCCTTATGATATCACTAGCACTTTCTTTTATAAGCAAACACAAACAAATGATAAAATAGGATCATTTTGAACTAAAAAAATAATTTAATGCATGAAGAACATGAGTGGACTTTGTGGCCCCTCAAAGCAAGTTGGTTTAATCTTAAAACTTGGAAATCTTTAAAACAGCACGGTAAAACTTGTAATTGTTTGCATTTAGTTGTGTCGTGTGATCCAGAAACTCATGGAAACAGTTTAGTTAAAATTATTGATGATGAGTATTAGAGTGGTATTGCCTTAAATGGACATATTGTCCCTAATTGGACAGTTTAATAACATTATATGAATTTTCATATGCCTTTTATTCAACGAGTTAAATAAAATTAGTATTATAAGTTAACATTAATTGACATAACATTTATCACATGTACCAGATAATATGAGGTAAAAAAGCACACATCAAAGCTCAATCTCAATCTCAATCGTTCATACATACAACAGCGACGCGAAAGTAATTATATAAGCTAGTGAAATAACGGGTCCAAGACGTAGCCCCATTATATGGTATATGTTATATTTACATGGTGGTACGCCCTGTTTACTACATACTTTGCTAGAAAATGATGTTTTATATAGTTTCGTCAATCGCGTGGTGTTTTTGCTTTGTTACGTCAACTTCTAGCTATAACTTTTATTCTTTGAGTCGGTATTCGAAAATTGCCACTATGTGACACGAAAGTTTCCAATTGCTAAAATCTTTAGAAAAAAGTTAAACACCGAAGTTACTTTAATAATATGCTAATAAGTTCTAGAAATTGATGATTACCACGATTACATTTGTGAATAATTATCACTCGATCATACAGACAAGAATACGTTTACATAAACGCAACGGCTTCAAACCTGTTTAGTTTTCCACACAACTGTTTGTGTTTGTGGTCTTACACACACTGTTTTCATAAGTTTTACTGTATATGCATTATAAAACCCATAAAAAATGAATAAGTACCATCAGTTCGACAGTATTTAATTAATTTAAACCTTTATACAAAATATAATCAGTCGAAACATCTTCCAAAACAACGCACACGCAAATCTTCGATATGGCGACAATTGTGTGTGGTGAAGTAATTACACTCCCATAGATTCCTTTCCGTTCCAGCACATTCTATGTCGTCCATCATAATCGAGCCACTGTAGTAACTTGATGACGTAAGTGGATAGATTGGTGTTCCTTCACTGCAAATATCAAGATGTATGTCTTTAACTACAATGTACGGGAAAATGCCTATCCCAAACCCGGACTCAAAAGGGAGATGGGATGTGGACAGCGATAGCAACCGAGTCAGGTAAATCCCAAAATGACCACAGAAACATATACCATATAATTAATGAGTCATGGAGAAAGGAGGGTGCATGCTAGATTAACGGACCAAAGACGGCCAACAGCCAAACCCAAGAACTGATCTATGGATTAGAACAGGTATAATAAACCTAACTTCTGGTCACAATTGCAGATTACTCCTGCAGCTCTGAACACCATCCTAGAGAACACCTAGAACTTAGTAATAGCTCGGAATGGTCGCAGATGGGACTTATATTGTTAAGCTTCCACAGAAGGGCGACGTCATCAATTGCATCAACTGCAATAATGCTTCTGACAGCAGTCATCACAATCTAGAGTAGATTTGTTCTTCACAGAATAACAAACACTGCACATTAACCACCTACTCAGGAAAAAACCAAGCTGGATTCAGCAATATGGGAGAGTTTGTGAAAATCGTATTTTCACAAGCCTTCAAGTTATGTGAATTTCCACAGTCTATGCAATCTTCCTCTACTTTGCCGAAGCTTTTTGCAGAGTACAATTGCCACCGTTGTAGAGAATACTTTCCCAATACAATACACAAGAGAAAATTATCTCCGTCATAGAAATAGTGTATACAATTTCAGTGCCAGAATAGGATGTCAACTCTCGCTTCCGCTTTTCTCGCTCTGCATTAAGCGTTGAATGAACGGTGCCAGATTTAAGGGGTCTTTCATAGATACACTGGATGGTATTGACTTCTTGGACAAGTGTATCAAGACATTCAAAGGAAGACCGACGACCTAGACTGAATAGGGGAGCAGATCGGGCTCAACATTATTGCCACAAAGACCTGTCACTAGCAATAACATCTAAGTCGAAGAAGGCTAGGGGAAACACCTCAAGGCTCTGTCACGCCACAACATCTACTAGAGGAACGTCCTTGTAGTAATTTTGTATGACCCTGAATCCTTCATTGGGTCCACATCCGTCGAAATTATCATTAATTAATGTTAAACAAATTAGATCATATTTTGATGATATTGATTTAAATATGAATCTGGCTCATATGAACCTAAAACCTTTTGATGGACTAAATCCAGTATTAGTGTTACATAGTCTAAAACATCATTAATAAGAACCATTGTCATGTATAACCGTTTAAACATTATTATTTAACCATATAACTAACATACAAAACTAGTAAAAAGCACCCACTTGTTAAAAAAATGGAAGTTTTTTAATTTTTATGATGATACAAATGTCTTTTATCGATAAATACAGAGAAATGAATTCTGTGATAATGCATATTTATTTTAACCAGATAAAGTTTATTTCTTCATGATTGTTTAGGTAAAAACATGAATAAAAAAATGTGCAAAATATGTCTTTAATCTGAAATTGAATTCGAATACGTTTTACCTGTAGCCGAACGATGAGCAAAGTACATCAGCGTTCTGTAGTCCATTACTTCCCTCTTCCCAATTGTCATCACACACGGTACCCCAAACACCATTCAAGTACACCTCTAGGTATCCACGCACCTCACCCGGTACTGAATAAAGGTACAGGCCACATATTCGAAACATGCCGGATGTGACGCACTACAAGTAAGAAAGTTCATTAGATGGTAACAAAGAGATGCTCCTGTTTTTTTTATGTCCGATATCAAATATCCTGGATGGAATAAGGCAAATTTGAGACAAAAACATAAGAAATAAGAGCCAAGATAAACAAATTGCAAACTTTAAGTGTAAATATTTCTAAAGTGCAATCATTGCATGGGATAAAACGAAAGAGGCAATGATTGACAAACGCGTTAATGTTTCAAGCTTAATGACAGTATGTGGCGCCCTGATTTCGAGTATTATGCATTTAGTAGTTTTGGGATAATGAAGCTTATATCCTGAAATGCTTTTATTTATATCTTGTTTGGTAGGAATATATTGTAATGTGGTTTACGCCATACACCAACATCAGTAATATATGGCAGTGAGTTGACCTAACCAGTTGTTTCTGGATCCACCAGTGTCAAGCAGCTGACAAGTTCTTTACATTATAATGAGGTAGAGGAGAAATGGCCGTAGCCAAAATGTCATGGACGGACATAACCTATTCCGACTGCGAATCGTACCAGGTCATCCAGGGTGACAGCCCAGAGATGTACCGCACTTGGCGGAGTCTGTCGAACATGAAATGATTCAAATAAGTCAAATATTTTCCTAATAATTATACTGTTTACTGTGGAGGTTATAACATACTATTGGAGTGTCGATGTATTATTTGCTAATCAAAAGAAGTAAACGATTTAAATTAGTTGAAAAATAGAAATTGACAGTACCTGGTGTTCTCTTAGTTGTGCATATTTCACATTCTGGCTGCATGTCGGGAAGTCTAACCTTATTAGAGAATTTGATGAGCATATGCCACTTATTTCGTCATAAGTGCTCGATTCACATTGATTGTTGTCCATGCATAGTGCTACACAGGACAATAATCCACCAATGCCAATGTAGGTATTCAACACGGATCCATAAGTAGCAGTGTAACACAAAGAGTGAATTTCTGCCCTTTGTTTCCTCTTTTCTGCCGCAACAATGAACCAACAAAATACTAACATTCCAAACACAACAGTACAGTAAGATAACATTCTGAGAGACTTCATGTTTGTCTACATAAAGTTATATATTTTGAGATATTAAGAGATTTATTAAGTCAGTTAAAACAAACTAAGAAAACACTAATCATAACATTCATCCGACATTGTAGACAATGAACTCTTGGTTCGTCAGACATGTATGGCACTTACGTTTAAAGTGCTACGCTGAGCTTTATCGTAATTCAATATGTAACGATAATAAACCGATAACAAAATCAGCTAAGTGGTTTTTAACCGTAATTTTAGAATATATTATTTCATTTATAATGAAAACACAATGTATTAGTCGTTCAATATATAACTATATGAAAAATCCTTTTTCGTTATTTGTTTACATGAGCACAAAATATCCTGTTTCTTTACACCTCAAGTTTTGTTTAATGCTTCTTGCACCAGACAATTACTATACTCCTGTCGTCTAATCTGTTTACAAATGTTGATGAACCTGAAACAGTTAAACTGCTCAACCAATAGGTATTTATTTAATGAAAGGTCTCTTAATAATTTTCGTTTTCAATGCTCATTTTCATTCAACTTTGCCATATAAATAAAGGTTAATGAAAATTCGTTCCTCATTGGTCTGTACTGCGGATCACATGTATAAATTCCTCCAAGTTCTGTACTGGGATTGATGCGTATCTCGTGGACAAGTTCCTTCATGGTCTGTGCTGCAATATCTACGGACCAAGTGGACAAATTCCTCCATGGTATGTAATACAATATCTGCTGATCATGTGGACAAGTTCCTCCATGGTCTGTAATACAATATCTGCTGATCACGTGGACAAGTTCCTCCATGGTCTGTAATACAATATCTACGGACCACATGGACAAGTTCCTTCATGGTCTGTAATACAATATCTGCTGATCACGTGGACAAGTTCCTCCATGGTCTGTAATACAATATCTGCGGATCACATAGACAAGTTCCTCGATGGTCTGTACTATAGTATCTGCGCATGACATAGACAAGTTCCTCCATGGTATGTACTGCAATATTTGCTGATCACATGGACAAGTTCCTCCATGGTCTGTACTACAATGTCTGCGGATCACATAGACAAGTTCCTCGAAGGTCTGTACTGCAATATCTGCGGATCACATAGACAAGTTCTTCGATGGTCTGTACTACAGTATCTGCGCATGACATAGATAAGTTCCTCGATGGTATGTACTGCAATATTTGCTGATCACATAGACAAGTTCCTCCATGGTCTGTAATACAATATCTGCTGATCACAAGGCAAGTTCCTCCATGGTATGTACTGCAATATCTGCTGATCACGTGGACAAGTTCCTCCATGGTATGTACTGTAATATTTGCTGATCACATAGACAAGTTCCTCCATGGTCTGTACTACAATATCTGCGCATCACATAGACAAGTTCCTCGATGGTCTGTACTACAATATCTGCTGATCACAAGGCAAGTTCCTCCATGGTCTGTACTACAATATCTGCGCATCACATAGACAAGTTCCTCCATAGTCTGTACTACAATATCTGCTGATCACAAGGCAAGTTCCTCCATGGTCTGTACTACAATGTCTGCGCATCACATAGAGAAGTTCCTCGATGGTCTGTACTACAGTATCTGCGCATGACATAGATAAGTTCCTCCATGGTCTGTACTACAATATATGCGGATCACATAGACAAGTTCCTCCATGGTATGTACTGCAATATTTGCTGATCACATAGACAAGTTCCTCCATGGTCTGTAATACAATATCTGCTGATCACAAGGCAAGTTCCTCCATGGTATGTACTGCAATATCTGCTGATCACGTGGACAAGTTCCTCCATGGTATGTACTGCAATATTTGCTGATCACATAGACAAGTTCCTCCATGGTCTGTACTACAATATCTGCGCATCACATAGACAAGTTCCTCGATGGTCTGTACTACAGTATCTGCGCATGACATAGATAAGTTCCTCCATGGTCTGTACTACAGTATCTGCGCATGACATAGACAAGTTCCTCGATGGTCTGTACTACAATATCTGGTGATCACGTGGACAAGATCCACTATGGTCTGTACTACAATATCAACGGAACACGTGGACAAATTCCTCCATGGTCTGTACTACAATATCCGCTGATGACGTGGACAAGTTCCACCATGGTCTGTACTGCAATATCTGCGAATCACATGGACAAGTTCCTCCATGGTCTTTACTGCAATATCTGCGGATCACATGGACAAGTTCCTCTATGGTCTTTAGTGCAATACCTGCGAATCACATGGACAAGTTCCTCCATGGTCTTTACTGCAATATCTGCGGATCACATGGACAAGTTCCTCTATGGTCTTTACTGCAATATCTGCGGATCACATGGACAAGTTCCTCTATGGTCTTTAGTGCAATATCTGCGGATCACGTGGACAAGTTCCTCTATGGTCTTTAGTGCAATATCTGCGGATCACGTGGACAAGTTCCTCTATGGTCTTTACTGCAATATCTGCGGATCACATGGACAAGTTTCTCCATAGTCTTTACCGCAATATCTGCGGACCACGTGGACATGTTCCTTCATGGTTTGTACTGCAATATCTACGGAACACGTGGACAAATTCCTCCATGGTATGTGCTACAATATCGGCTGATCACGTGGACAAGTTCCACCATGGTCTGTACTGCAATATCTGCGAACCACATGGACATGTTCCTCCATGGTTTGAGCCTTGGAAACTATGATTTCTATTATATTAATGAAACAAAATATAAATGGTCCGTCTTATATGTTAATATAAGTCTGCAACTATGATCTCCAGTAGCATACATTCATAATTAACTACACATACTATACTCTTATTTTATTGTATTTCACTCATTCTCACCGGTCGATTAAAAACAATTCATCATGACAATCTATGGGCGAATACAGCACTTTCTGGAAGGGGGTGAATTAAAGATGGCGTTACAAGTTGTCCCTTGTTAAGGGGTATGGGGAGCGATGCCTCACAGACACCAACTGCGCTTTCCCGCTGATTTCTCGAGAAAAATCGTTCATATGTTGCTCAATATATCGACATGTTTTATTATATATATTTAATGTCGATGGTTAGAAAAATATTTTTCCCGCTTCATGTACATGCGACTTAATAAGCATGCCATATTCTGCATTATGTATTTAGAATGCATAACATGTATCTGATTGTTGAATTACACTTATTAATCTATCTATTCCAGACTATTTTTTCACATCTATGGCAGTCTAAGGGTTTAAGGCTATTGTTCTTGGTATATGTTGTATTAAATCACACGTTTATGCAAGGTTTGCTGTACTGTTGAATTGCTATCATTCTCTCCAGCATGCGATCTTGCACGAATTATGTTTTTAAATGCGTTACCAAATTGCATTCCTTAGAATTGTTTTCGTAATCTAGCTTCAATTAAAATAATGAAAAGCCGTTTATTTCTTACATATCGATCTGTATGTCTTTCTGAGCGTTTCAACTACATGCACAAAGGCTACGAAACACATTTTGCAGAGTCTAATTTTAATTATACATGCATACAAATACGTTTATTACGTCGCGATGATATAAACTTGCAATAACCATTTGTTTACATGCTACGCATAATCGACAGTAATTATTTAAAACTGGATATGACTTAAGTCACTCCTTCGAGGAATAAGTTGTTTTAGTCAATTCTGAGGTGTTTTGCCTCGGACCTCTAAAAGTTAACCCATCTTATGTGTTAGTGACCCACCCGTTTTGCGTTTGTGTCTGTTTACCTTTGAATATATTATGTTGTCTCCACTTGTTCTGTGGGTGGCTGTGCAGTTTGTATGTGGTAATTACTGCTCTGCGTCTACGTACAGTACATGTTATTATGTTTAAGTGAAGGTTTAGCTAGCTGTTGAATCTATTTAAACTCCTACTATCTTTACTTTCGAAGACTGTAAATCGCCGTATGGTTTTAGATGTATTTATATTCCCCTTTCCACATGTGTACTTCTTTATATAGAGTTCATGCTGTTTTCTCCCCCATATTGGCATAGTGTTGCTAGCTCCATGATGCACTACATCCATTAACGTATCCCCATTGTCAGCCTTAATACTCCTAAGTTGTCCTTTATGGTCGGCCTGATTTACCCTTGCACCTCCTCAATGTCTTATGTTTTTGGACTATTATTTACTCGGAGGTCTCTATGGGATGGAATTGTTTTATGCTACTTATTCCCTCTTTTTTACACTGTTGTTGTATCGGGGTCTGTGTGCATGTGGCGTTCCATGTACTTATTTAATCTCGCTTAAGAAAAGGTTATTTCTTGTGAAATAAAATGAAAAAAACATTTATGATATGAATGAAATAAAAATAAGTTTCAGTTCAAACTTATTTATTTTACATTGATTGTGAAAATAGTTCTTACAACTTAATATTTATCACTCTCGATGACTGCTTCCTGGCTACCAACCAGTACTCGCGCCAAATTTAGGGATTGTGAAGTTCGTGATCAAACCCCGCCTTCGGACCATGAGTCAGGCGCTCTACCTCTCGACCACTGCGCCTCCCGTACACCAACTTCCAAATTATTCAACTCAATACGATGATAAACTACATATATTAAGATGACGGTATTTTATTGCCGAAACAATATTTTTTTAAGATCCACTATGAATTTATCATCGATGATATACACCAAATATTTATTCCAGTTCGTATATTACAAATTATCAATTTGGTAAGGAGTAATGTAGAGGTAGACAGGCTTGGCTCATGTTCCAATGGTAGTGCATTTTTTTGGTTTGATCACGCACTACGAAGTCCCTTAAATCGCGCGAGTACTGAATTTTATTACAACCAGTCATCGAAAGTGATTGGTTTAATCTGTCTGAAGAGTTTCACAATATATCTTTTTAAGATACGTTTAAACTTCTCTAATTAATATGGTTTACTAAAAACGATACTAACGTACACAGGCTCGCTCTAGTTTATTTAAGTCAGTGATTTATGTACACTCACGCTGTGTCATGATAATTGTATAATGTAACCTTGTATAATCGACATTTCGCTTGAACTATTTCTGAATTTCTTTGTAATGGAATAAAAAAGATAACTTAATTAAATAATACTGGTCCTGTGCGTAAACGTCAATAGCATTCAAAGATACTGATACCCTTTTTACGTGGAAATATTACATACATGTCCACATGTACGTGTTCATATATCTCCAGCTCTTTGGTTATGAATCCTACAGCAAATCTTTCAAGAATATTAAAGACAATATTCACCTTGATTTATATCGAAATAAAAGATGACCCCATCATTCTATATATACAATGATTGTATTACATTATTTCCTTTTCTATCTCACGACATCTAGATTGACTGTTTTGTTGTAACATCGAAAGGATTCTGTTCTTCCAATTCCTACTTTTATTATTAAACCAACATTGGTGACATGTTTGTATTGATAGCGATACTAAATTGATCCAGGCAACGCCACATGTACAAGACAATACCTCCCCACACAGACCCCCAAGAAAACAACAGTCAACACAATACCTCATGTATTAGGTACTGACGGTAAACTGTATGGGAAATGGGGCAAGACATGATCTTAAACATGAATAGAAATAAGAACCATACATGAATTTACAGACTGGGAACTGTCAGTAAAAATACAGGGGATTTAAACCAAAAGTGTTTTCATTCAAACAGTGCTTAACCGTATCCGTTATAAGACAAACTCGGACTGCATTTTGACCCGAAATTAAGTGCTTACTGGATCACGTATTAAACAACGTAGTCAAACAAATTGCCGACTGTTTATCCCATTCGAACACAATTATGTCGGAGGTTTGAGTCCGTCTCCGTTTGAACTCATCAATGACGACATTGCGGTCAAATTTCTCACGAAAATAACGTATCAGTAGCATTAGCAGTACGTACCCCACCCATCTTCTCAATATAAGATTTAGAATCCCAGTCCAGTTTCATCCATTGTGCCGAAAATTTCTTTAACTGACACTGATCTACTGAATGTTCAGGTGAATTCCTTGTTTTCTAGCGCAGTTTTAAATGTCCAAATATTCATGAAATACATGTAAATAACATTTCTGTGTTCATGTGTTCTGCTGTACTTTACATTTCTCGTCAGTTGTAAACAAACCGTTGGAAATTGCGTATGAACTTATAGTATTGATTGTCTTTTTAAGTGAATTGTAAGCTCTAAGTAAATTGTTGCAAATTCTTAGATTCGTTATTGATTAATGCTCATCAGATGCTCCGAAACGCAGTTAAATTCATATTGCTATTGAAAATGTGTCAGAGTCATGAGAACTATTTCTCTCGGCGTAAGGTGCTCACCATAATTATATGCAATACGTCACAAGATAATCAATACGTCACACTATTAATGACGTCAAAATTAAAGGGATGTAACTCGGTATTATTTGAAATTAAAGGTATTTCCCCCTTACGTAACATAAGAAGTGACATGATTAGTAGAATAATAGGTTAGTGACTTGGAATGAGAAAGCTTATCAGGCTCACCCGACAGATTCATCCGCGTTGCGTGATAAATTTTCTTATTCCACGTCACTAATAACTTATTACTCACTATACAATCACAAAATCGTGAATTGATAAACTCAAGTATTTAAAACACAACTTTAGTGCTGTATAGATGGTATAGTTTATTAAGAAAATCACTCACAACAATATCGATGCAGTATATTCACAATATATACAGTAATAATATAGCACTGTCAATTCATTACAAACTAATAACCACTGCTTCATCTTATATGCATGTGATTACTATGAATGAATGTATGTAAACAAGCGATAATTCGTATTTCAAGCAAACAGTAACAAGAGTATACATATAAAGAATATCAAGTGTGTGAACTAGTTAAAAATCCCAATAAGGAACTTAATTACAATATTAGTCACAATATCTGAATCATCCAGAATATTCCCATGTACTGGTATATCCTTAAACATATGCTATCCCATAATATTTCAGAGCGGATTCAATTTCAAAGAAAAAAAACTTGTCGACCGGTTAGTTTAACTTAGTTTCTCATGTTTTGGTTATATTAATGACACTGATAACCGGTGGAAACCGAAAATCGTCGCACGTTTCTTTACATCGTAGTATTAAGCATTTTTTGTTCTTCCGGCAGAAGATTAAAACAAAACTATTGGGGAAAAATGTGAAGTTCGTTATATCTCTTTTTTCCTATGAAACATAGCTCAACGACTAAGTGTGTCATAATTCTTTAAAACAATGATGCTATTTATTGAAATCGCGAAATGTCAAACATGTCGTTTTTTGTACACAACATAAATTTCATTGGGTTATTTCAAGGATGAAACATGATGACCATCTCACTAATGAGGGTAAAATTGTTGAATGTACAAGTTTATGTGACAATGATTTAGATTAAGGTAAGGCCACCCTAATGAGAATGTAAATTTTGAATCATTCGGAACACCTAAGTCAATATCAATCATTAGCCTATGTGTTAAGCCTCTTGTCTTACATGGGAATGGTCCTGGGTTCAAAGTCTCGCGAGGCCCAACTGTTTTGGCAAGAAAACTGATATCAAATTATAAAATATAAATCATATCAATTGGTTTCTACATTCTTCTCCAAAGTTTGATGATTTTGCATGGTAAAATGTAATACGTGCCTATTACAAGATGTGATCAAAGCAAAACTGGACGGTAAAAGTTTCCTTTTGTTATGTTTTGTTGCAGAAGTGTTGAGGATAATTTTGATGTCCATTTTATTAGAGTATTATGCTACCTTGAAAACTGGTATTTCTTACTATGACTTAACAAATTACGTCATTTACAGGAGGGTGTACGCATATGAAGTACCATCTATATTTTTTACAGAGAATATTATTTTTCCTTATGATATCACTAGCACTTTCTTTTGTAAGCAAACACAAACAAATGATAAAATAGGCTCATTTTGAACTAAAAAATAATTTAATGCATGAAGAACATGAACTTTGTGGCCCCTCAAAGCAAGTTGGTTTAATCTTAAAACTTGGAAATCTTTAAAACAGCACGGTAAAACTAGTAATTGTTTGCATTTAGTTGTGTCGTGTGATCCAGAAACTCATGGAAACAGTAGAAACTCATGGAAACAGTTTAGTTAAAATTATTGATGATGAGTATTAGAGTGGTATTGCCTTAAATGGACATATTGTCCCTAATTGGGAAGTTTAATAACATTATATGAATTTTCATATGCCTATTATTCAACGAGTTAAATAAAATTAGCATTAAACAACATTAATTGACATCACATTTATCACATACCAGATAATATGAGGTTAAGCACACATCAAAGCTCAATCTCAATTGTTCATACATACAACAGCGACGCGAAAGTAATTATATAAGCTATTGAAATAACGGGTCCAAGACGTAACCCCATTATATGGTATATGTTATATTTACATGGTGGTACGCCCTGTTTACTACATACTTTGCTAGAAAATGATGTTTTATATATTGTCGTCAATCGCGTGGTGTTTTTGCTTTATTACGTCAACTTCTAGCTATAACTTTTATTCTTTGAGTCGGTATTCGAAAATTGCCACTACGTGACACGAAAGTTTTCAATTGCTAAAATCTTTAGAAAAAAGTTAAACACCGAAGTTACTTTAATAATATGCAAATAAGTTCTAGAAATTGATGATTACCACGATTACATTTGTGAATGATTATCACTCGATCGATGCTGCAATACAGAAAATACAGAAACAAATACATTTACATAAACACAACGGTTTTTAATCTGTTCAGTTTTCCACACAACTGTTTGTGTGTGTGGTCTTACACACACTGTTTTCATAAGTCTTACTGTGTATGCATTATAAAACCCATAAAAAATGAATAAGTACCATCAGTTCGACAGTACTTCATAATTAATTTAGACCTTTATACAAAATATAATCAGTCGAAACATCTTCAAAAACAACGCACACGCACATCTTCGGTATGGCCACAATTGTGTGTGGTGAAGTAATTACACTCCCATAGATTCCTTTCCGTGCCCGCACATTCTATGTCGTCCATCATAATCGAGCCACTGTAGTAACTTGATGACGTAAGTGGATAAATTGGTGTACCTTCACTGCAAATATCAAGATGTATGTTTTAACTACAATGTACCGGACTCAAAAAGGAGATGGGATGTGCACAGCGATAGCAACCGAGTCGCGTAAATCCCCAAAACGATCACAGAAACATATACCGAATAATTAATGAGTCATGGAGAAAGGAGGGTGCATGCTAGATTAACGGACCAAAGACGGCCAAAACCCAAACCCAAGAACTGATCTATGGATTAGAACAGGTATAATAAACCTAACTTCTGGTCACAATTGCAGATTACTCCTGCAGCTCTGAACACCATCCTAGAGAACACCTAGAACTTAGTAATATCCCGTGGTCGCAGATGGGACTTATTGTTTAGCTGCCACAGAAGGGTGACGTCATAAATTGCATCAATTGCAATAATGCTTCTGACAGCAGTCATCACAATCTCGAGTAGATTTGTTCTTCACAGAATAACAAACACTGCACATTAACCAGCTACTCATGAAAAACCAAGCTGGATTCAGCAATATGGGAGAGTTTGTAAATCGTATTTTCACAAGCGTTCAAATTATGTGAATTTCCACAGTCTATGCAATCTTCCTCTACTTTGCCGAAGCTTTTTGCAGAGTACAATGGCCACCGTTGTAGAGAATACTTTCCCAATACAATACACAAGAGAATATTATCTCCGTCATAGAAAAAGTGTATACAATTTCAGTGCCAGAATAGGATGTCAACTCTCGCTTCCGCTTTTCTCGTTCTGCATTAAGCGTTGAATGGACGGTGCCATATTTAAGTGGTCTTTCATAGATACACTGGATGTTATTGATTTCTTGGACAAGTGTATCAAGACATTCAAAGGAAGACCGACGACCTAGACTGAATAGGGGAGCAGATCGGGCTCAACATTATTGCCACAAAGACCTGTCACTAGCAATAACATCTAAGTCGAAGAAGGCTAGGGGAAACACCTCAAGGCTCTGTCACGCCACAACATTTACTAGAGGAACGTCCTTGTAGTAATTTTGTATGACCCTGAATCCTTCATTGGGTCCACATCCGTCGAAATTATCATTAATTAATGTTAAACAAATTAGATCATATTTTGATGATATTGATTTAAATATGTATCTGGCTCGTATGAACCTAAAACCTTTTGATGGACTAAATCCAGTATTGTTGTTACATAGTTTAAAACATCATCAATAAGAACCATTGTCATGTATAACCGATTAAAACACTATTGTTTACTCATATAACTCACAGACAAAACTAGTAAAAAACACCCGCTTGTTAAAAAACTGGAATGTCTTGTATCGGCAAATACAGAGAAATGAATTCTTTGATAATGCATATTTATTTTAACCAGATAAAGTATATTTTTTGTGATTGTTCAGGTAAAAAAATAACAAAAAAATGTGCATAATATATCTTTAATCTGAAATTGAAATCGAATAAGTTTTACCTGTAGCCGAACGACGAGCAAAGTACATCAGCGTTCTGTAGTCCATTACTTTCCTCTTCCCATTTGTCATCACACACGGTACCCCAAACACCATTCAAGTACACCTCAAGGTATCCACGCACCTCACCCGGTACTGAATAAAGGTACAGGTCACATATTCGAAACATGCCGGATGTGACGCACTACAAGTAAGAAAGTTCATTAGATGGTAACAAAGAGATGCTCCTGTTTTTTTATGTCCGATACCAAATATCTTGGATGGAATTCGGCAAATTTGAGACAAAAACATAAGAAATAAGAGCCGAGATACATTTTTGCAAACCTTAAGTGTAAATATTTCAAAAGTGCAATCATTGCATGGGATAAAACGAAAGAGGCAATGGTGGACAAATGCGATAATGTTTCAAGCTTAATGACAGAATGTGGTGCCCTGATATTGCAACTATTTTGAGTATAATGCATTTAGTCTTTTGGGGATAATGAAGCTAATATCCTGAAATTCTTTAGTTTATATCTTGTTTGGTACGAATATATTGTAATGTGGTTTACGCCATACACCAACATCAGTAATATATGGCAGTGAGTTGACCTAACCAGTTGTTTCTGGATCCACCAGTGTCAAGCAGCTGACAAGTTCTTTACATTATAATGAGACAAATGGCTGTAGCCAAAATGTCATGGATGGACATAACCTATTCCGACTGCGAATCGTACCAGGTCATCCAGGGTGACAGCCCTGAGTTGTACCGCACTTGGCGGAGTCTGTCGAACATGAAATGATTAAAAAAAGTCACATATTTTCCTAATGAGTATACTGTTTAATGTGGAGGTTTTAGCAGACTATTGGAGTGTCGATGTATTATTTGCTAATCAAAAGAAGTAAATGATTTAAATTAGTTGAAAAATAGAAAATGACAGTACCTGGTGTTCTCTTAGTTGTGCATATTTCACATTTTGGCTGCATGTCGGGAAGTCTAACCTTATTTGAGAATTTGATGAGCATATGCCACTTGTTTCGTCATAAGTGCTCGATTCACATTGATTGTTGTCCATGCATAGTGCTACACAGGACACTAATCCACCAATGTCAAAGTAGGTATTCAACACTGTTCCATAAGTAGCAGTGTAACACAAAGAGTGAATTTCTACCCTATGTTTCCTCTTTTCTGCCGCAACAATGAACCAACAAAATATTAACATTCCAAACACAACAGTACAGTAAGATAAAATTCTGAGAGACTTCATGTTTGCCTACAAAAAGTTATATATTTTGAATGGAGAGATTTATTAAATCAGTTAAACCAAATTAACAAAACACTAATCCCGACATTCATCCGACATTGTAGACAAGCATGTCAGTTTCCAACGACGACTTACCAATAGTGTACTATATAAAATCATGAACCACAGTTATTTTCTACTAAAGAATACGAATAAAAACAGTTTGAGTTTATTATCAACAAATGTTCAATACATATATCGATTTTATGATCAAGTTTGCTTATAATGATGACATGTTGTTTATTCTACCCGCTTTGGTCTATGATTAATAATAAAACATGGCTTAAACAAATTGTTATATGATAGAGAGATCCACCAAATAAACACCAAGCCATAGATGTAGCTATGTTTTATTATCCATGCATTCATATTACAGAGACATTTGATATTTCGCATAATATCTGACAATGTACGAGTAAATACACCCTGAAAACAATCAATATAAAGATAGAATCTGACATGTGAGCCGTGACCTTTCAATTTAATCCATTTACAAGACAGAAATAAATGAACCAATAAAAAATCACTGACGCAATAAACAATTTAATGACTTGTACTTATTACTCCGTAATGTATTCGTTTCTTAGGATTTGGACACGAGTTCTCCCTAATGGTAACGAAATAAAGGGGAGAACTCGTGATAATCGCCTATGATTCGTATGTTCGTATTGGACATTGGTACGTAGTCGGTAGAGTAGCCGGCGATCCGTATTTTTTGACGAAAGATGTTTGTACATCATAAAATATAAAACAATTAGGCTATTTTACAAGTTTTGTCTGTTAGTAATATGGTAAAAGAATAATTATATTTGCAATCAGTTATACAATGGTTCTTGTTAGAGATGATATGTTTAGCCAATGTAACAACAATACTGGATTGGATTAAGCCAATTCAAACATTGTTCAAATAAGCCAGATACATTTTTTAAAATAGACAGCGTTTGTTGTTAAAGTGCTAGGTCTGATAAAATTCGTGTAATAGTTTTGGTTTCTGACTCATGAGAATCCATATTCTTTATGTACTGCCTACCTATTCAATGTTTATGTTGGAAATAAATGACCATATAGGGTTACGGGTGAGTTAGCTAGCTTTTAATTTGAACCCCCAGTATTATTGACAGTTCCAATGCTGTAAATCGTTATATGGTTATAATTTCTATTGATGCGTTTTAGATGCATGTTAAGGCCCAAGTTTTCCATGTGCAGTTCCTTGACTTGTGTTTATAAATTATTCATGCTTGATTTGATATTTAGTCCGACAATTCAATAAGATGTTTGCCTTTACACCTCCCCATTCCTTAATGTGTTGTGGGCTGATGTTTCGCTGGGATCTATGCGGAGGTATTGTAATGTTGCGTTCCATGTGACAACTTAATGTTTCGATCATTAATAGATTACGTATAAATATGGTGTTTTTCAGCAAAATACAAAAGAAATCACGGACAGATGCTGTATCTATGTCACCGTTTCTTTTTCTAAAGGCGAATAAGCTCCACAGTCCTTACAAAGCCTAGTCATTATAACCATAATGCATTCTACCATATATTCTATTATTGCAGTACAAAAATAACAAGACAATTGCCATCATAATTTTTCGTTGATAATTTAGAGTTTTTGGACCCTGGCCTATTAGTTGTTTTGGTGCAATTTTAATCCTCGTACATTACACGCCAGTGTCAGTTGTGTTTCTATCTGTGGTAGGTAATGGCAACTTTGCAGCAGACCAACAATGATATAATTAGATATAAATAAAATATAGGTAGTGTTTAGGAAAATGATTCATATCGATCTTGGCTATAATGGAAAAGACTGACGACAAATGTCGATAGCGAATATAACGTATTTTGCTATATCAGATTATGGCAGGTACGCATTTATAATAAGTAATTATACCTACCCTTATGATAGCAGTTTCGACGTCATTAGTGCTACATTACTAATGCTCTTTTTAGTAAAAACTCATAAATACATAATGTCTATAATGGATACACTGCTGATTTATAACAATTTACGACCTAAATATTTTTAAGACAACATTCTGTTCTACATTGAAATAACATACTAACCTGTATGTGTTAAAGCGTTATTACATCGTTTCACTCTTATCAGATGGAAATATGTTATTTGCAAACCTCCAGAAATGCATTGATTGTTACAAAAGACAGGTAGATGATAGTAGACATCGAACCATAGGTACGAAAAAGATCGGAGAGGAGTTTTATTAGTAAACATGGAATGACATCAGGTACCATCACATTTGCATACATCTTTTCATGTCAGTCAGAAAGCATCACATTCGACAATTTACGAATTGAGTTCCATGACAAACAAACTTCTTAGGAGAAAGTGAGAACTTAAATGTCGCAAATGTATCGGAAATTAATTATGTCTCATTCAAATTGTGTGGGGCCGTTTCTTCTCATTCTATTCAACTTACGTGTATTTCTGTGTAGTTCGAGCCTTTTTTCTAATCTGCCCAATTTTGTATTGCTTTATACCGGAGGTAATACCCGTGAAATCCTGTTCATGGCTCAGAACTACGCTGACAATTTTAATACATTATTTTACTTCTTTATAACTTATGAAAGTGGTGTTCACGTTTCTGTTATCATTATTGCTACCATACACGGCAATAAGTTGATTTAATCAGTAATTGTGTTTTTAATGAATCGCATAGTTAGCTCCGTTGTTAGAGCGATGGCCTAGGTCCGGGGTCAATTCCCGGGTAGGTAATGTTTTTCTATTTGGCTATGGTCATTTTTCCTACTCCTCTGGTCAACGTGGCTTAATTATTAGCTTTCTGTCGAAGGCCAAGCTTGTACTGGTTTATAATTAATTCCTTGAGAACTGGTTATATCAACTGATCACAATGTATAACTGACAAAAGTGCTGTAAATGGCGTGAAACCCATTATGTGGAGATGCCCTGTGTGTGATTGTGGCATTTTCAGTACTGTTGTACGCAGTTCATTTAATCTCGGTGATCATATATGGAAACCCATTGCTTCAATATCGGTTTCATGGACGCGAGATAGCATTTCGTAGCGGCGTGTTACATTTATTTATTTCCATTCGAATCTACATGCTTTTTAATCAGTTTTGATCGGAGAACATATAATATAATATTTATTAGCAATGTTTGCCTTTTTACGCACAGACGAAGTTCACTTATCTATTCAGCTTTTTACAGCTACTCAAAAATTGATACGACTTAATTTCATCAACTGAGCATTATTATAAACTAGGTTTGTTTCGAGATGTCTGCCTATAAGGTCTCATGAAACTCATAAATACATAACGTCTATAATGGATACACTGCTGATTTATAACAATTTACGACCTAAATATTTATTAGCAATGTTTGCCTTTTTACGCACAGACCAGACGAAGTACACTTATCTATTCAGCTTTTTACAGCTACTCAAAAATTGATATGATTTACTGTCATCAACTGAATACGCAGTTAAGGTAAGGCCACCCTAATGAGAATGTAAATTTTAATTCATTTGGAATACCTTGGTCAATATCAATCCTTAGCCTATGTGTTAAGCCTTACATGCGAAAGGTCCAGGGTTCAAATCCCCGCAAGGCCCCAATTGTTTTCTTTGCTTTTTTCATGACATTTCTTGTCTAACTGACTTTTTTGACAAGGAAACTGATATAAAATTATAAAATGTAAATTATATAAAAGAAATCTAAAAAAATGCCATATTTCTCCAAAGTTTGATAATTATGCACCGTAAAATTTGATACATTCATATTACAAGATGTTATCAAAGCAAAACTGGACGGTAAAAGTTTTTCATTTTGTTATATTTTGTTAAAGAGGTGTTGAGGATAATTTTGATGTCCATTATATTAGAGTACTCACGTTATTATGTATGATTATGCTACCTTGAACATTGGCATTTCTTATTGTGACTTAAAAAAATACGTCATTTACAGGAGCGTGTATGCATATGAAGTACCACCTACATTTTTTAGAATCATTTTCGCGATCTAGCTTCAATTTAAATAATTGCAAGCCGTTTCATTTCTTCCAACAGAACGATCAGTATGTTCTTCGGAGAGTTGCAATCACAAAGGCTACGAGACACATTTTGCATTTTATTTTTAATTATCCATGCATACAAATACATTAATTACGTCGCTTTGATATAAATTCGCTTTGAAATACTAGTCTGATAAGCAATAACAGCAGTATTTTTACATGATATATATGCTATAGCAATTGTTCAAAGTTTGAAAGGCTTAATTAACTGCTTTGAGGAATTAGTAGTTTGACTCAATTCTGTGATGTTTTGCCACTGACCTCTATAAGTTAACCCATCGTTTATATTAGTGACCTTTCCCTTTTCTTTTGTGTCTGTTAACCTGTGAACATATTCTGATATATCCATGTGTTCTAGGGGTGGCTATGCAGTTTGTATGTGGCATTTACTGCTCTACTTCCGTATTCATTTTATTATGTTTAAGTGTGAGGTTAGCTAGCTGTTAAATCGATTTTAACCCCCAATATTTTACTGTCCCAATACAGTAAATGGCTGTATGGTTAATATTTCTATTTATGTGTTTAGTGTATGTTAAAGTCCCCTTTCCCTATGTGTACTTCTGTCACTTCATATAGGGTTAATGTTATTTTCTTCCGCCTTTCGGCCTATTGTTTCTAGATCCAGGATGCATTCCATCCGTTAATTTTACACCATGTTTGTCATTCTTAATACTCCTTGGTGGTCATTGATGATATAAACCAAATATTAATTCCAGTTCGTATATTACAAATTATCAATGTGGTAAGCTGTAATTGTCTAGGTGGAGACAGGCCAGGCTCCTGTTCCAATGGTAGTGCGTTGGAGTACCGCATCTTTTTGGATTTGATCACGCACTACGAAGTCCTTTAAATTGCGCAAGTACTGGAACTTTTTACAAGCAGTCATCGGAAGTGATTGGTGCAAGTTCTCTGGACAGTTTAACAATGAATCCTAAAAAGATATGTTTAAACTTTTCTAATGAATATGGTTTACTAAAAACGATACTAAAGTACAAATAACTCGCTTGAAGCATGTGCAGACTACTTGTTTAGTAAAGTCAGTAATTTATGTTTAATCACGCAGTATCATGATTATTTGATGATATTGTGTTGTTTAGAGAACATGTTTATTCTGACCGTTGTTGTAATGCAATAACACAAATAATTATACAATTGAATAATACTGGCCCTGAACGTACATGCCAATACATAGCATTCATAGATACTGATATCCAATTTACGTGAAAATATTACATATACGAGTTTGAATATCTCCCGCTTTTGGCTCCGAATCCGAAAGCAGATCTTCCAACTATTAAACTCTTTTTGACAAACAATATTTTGTCTTAACTATGAACAAGTCGTTGGAAATGCATTTATACAGGTGTACTCTACAGCACTGCTTGGTTACTTTTTTACTTATATGTTTCCAAAGACCACAAACACCAGTGTCCGTTACCGGTATTTTCTGTCCTGACCTATGCGCCGAGTCAGCTATAGCATAGGAAATACCTATGTCAGACTTGTGTTTTTCAGATCCATGACACTTCTAAGAAAAAGAACTTACTAGGCATTTTGATAGGACTAACTACCTATAAAGACAATATTCACCTTGAATGTTAATCGATGACCATCATTCTCTCTATATACTAATTGTATTACATCTTTTTCTTATATATCACGTCATCCAGATTGCTTATTTTAATTGTAATATTTTCCTACTTCGTTGTCCTGTGGCATTGAACTTTGTTCCACAATTGTATGTCTATTTTCCTTTGATACGTAAATGTTGCTAACATGTTTGTATTGATAAACTTGTAAATATTACTAAATATTTGAAACTAAAGTTTAGTTTAGTATATATAGTTTATTCCAGAACGCCATTCACATTAATAGTGGTGCAATATTTTCACAAAATATACAGTAGTAACATAACACTGTCAATTCATTACAAACTGGTTACAACTACGTCATTTGATATACATGTGTTTTGTCTTGTTTCAAGAAAACAAAAGGTAACAATAATATAGAAATAAATGATATCAAATGAGTGATTCCTTAAAAATACATTTCTTGAACAAGTTAAAGTCCCATTAAGGATCATAAATACAATATTATTCACAAAATTCACTACATTATCCAGAATATTCCAATGCACTGATATACCATAAAACATAGGTATTCATGTACAAATGTTATCCCATCATATGTCGGAGGATTCAATTTCGCAGTAAACTAGTGTAAATTTTGTATCTTGCCGAGCGGTTAGTTTGACCTAGTTTCTCATGTTTTGTTTACAAAATTTACGGAAATCGCAACAAGGTCAAACATGACGTATTTTGTAAACAACATAACTTTCATAGTTATTTGTTAAAATAGGAAACAAAAATTAAGTACTACCATCCATCATTGAGTGCATAATTGTTATTGTTGTAATCGTGTTGTTCAGTTATGTAAGAACAATCCCATATGCTCATTTCCGGTCCCTGACATAATTGAGCCAGTGTAGTAACTTGGTTGTCCAAGCGGATAGATTGGTGTCCTTCCACTGCAAATATTACTGTATTATTATTATTACTATTATTATTATTATTATTACTGTAAATATTATTTTGTTATAATATTTTGTTTTTTAGGACAATGTACGGAAAAATGCCGGTCCCGAGCCCGGATTCAAAATGAGATGGGTTATGCACTGGGATAGCAACCTGGGCTGCGTTTCATCAAAAATCCTAAGTATGAAAAGATAGGAGTGAAACTTTCTGGAAGGAATAAGTCATGTTTGCTCAATATATTTTAGACATTTTGAAGTGTAAATATCTTTAATATGTCATATTCTTTAAGATTAAACTAAAATTTGGTTGAATTTTGTTCTTTAAATTCATGTAACAAAACGCTTAAATTGGCTTAGGTGCGAAAAGTGTACTTAGGAGTCAAAAGTGCACCTAGGACTTTTGATGAAATGCACCCCAAAAATCACATAAATTCCAAAACTGTTACAAAAACATGTACTGAAAGTATTGATAATTCAGGGAAAAGTGTAGGAGGATGCCAGTCTACAGGTACTATACCGCTTACTGTCGAGATGTAGATGATGACATTGGATAAGCCATGGTCTTTGAAGAAACAGCCATTCCTAGGGTAGCAATTCGATGGACTCCAGAAGGAAGGCGGATAAGTAGAAGATCAAAAATGACATGGACAATATATGTGGATATATAAACGAAGGAGAAGAACTGAAGGCCAAAAAGAGACGTAGGCAGGGAACAGGCTGCATAAAAATATATGTGCACGAGTAACTATGCCACATCTGACATGCGCCTTTTTAGATATACATGTTTATACAAAACTTGTTATATTTTGCCAGTTAATAGCCATTCATTCTTGTCCGTCACAGAATATAATATACCATGCATTTCATACATATATAATACAATATATATCAATAAGTTATGTAAATCAGATCAAATTACAACAAAATTTACAAATAATGAATGTAAAACAACTTAGATAATATTGGTTTATGATATTGATTGAATTCGAAGACGTTTTACCGGTACCCCATTGTCCTGCAAGGTGCAATAGTGTTCATATGTCCATAATCTTCCTCTAGCCACCAGTCATCACACACGTTAGCCCAAACTCCAAGCAAGTATACTTCAACGTATTTACATAGCTCGCCCGGTGCTGCATGAGAATAGAGGCAACAAATTCTACAAGCACCAGAAGCCATACACTACAAGTAAGTCATTTCATCATAAGACAATAGAAGAGAGAGAATACGTAGCTACAGGAAACGCCACATACATAAAACACTGCCTCCCCACGCAGACCTCCGGGAAAACATCAATCCACAAAACACACGACACTTAAGGAGGTTAAAGGGTACTTAATATTATTCAAGGAACAGAGGCACAAGGAATTGCCTGGCAGACCATAAGGAATAACTAAGAGAATCAAAGTGGACAAATGAAGGAGGGGGAAATAATGGATGGCAAAGATCACAGGACAAGGCTGGCAGCAATAGGCCGAAACTGGACAGGAAATAACCTGAACACCATATAAATTGACAGAATTGCATATTTTCAAACGACACGGATATGCTACTAGAAGTTATTATTGTAAAAAAGATAACCATGTTCTTTTTTGATGTCCAATACAAAATGCCTAATATGGAATTTAGCAAATTTAAAACAAAAACATAAGAAATAAATTCTTAATAGAGGACACGGACACATTTTGCGAGCCTTAAGTATAAATTTTGCAAACGAAGAACCATTGCATGGTATAACACGTTAGAGGCAATGGTGAAAAATCGTGTTTATATTTCAAGCTTAAAGATAGTATGTGCCGACTTGATATTGCTAATATTTTGAATTTTATACATTCAGTCTATTTTGATATTGAAGCAAAATGCTTAACCATCTACTACAAATGTAGATCTGTAGATATATCTGCATACATGATTTAATGTATATCATGTCTGGTATCAATTTGTTGCAATTTGGTTCAAAGCTATACCACCGACATATTAGTTCAGTAATTAGTTAGTCGACCTATTCAGTTTCTCCTGGAGTTTATTATCCACCAGTGTGAAGCAGCTGACAAGTTCTTTACATGATTAAAAGGTAGAGAACAAATGACCGTTGCCAAGTGTCATGGACTGTAGATTACCAGTCCCGACTGGGAATCGAGCCAGGACCTCCCGGGTGACAGCTCAAAGTTTTACCGCACTGGGCGGAGTCTGTCTAACATGATATAAATCAAATAATTCACATAATTTCGTAATAAGTATTGTGTTTAATGTGGAGGTTTCAACAGACTCTTGGAGTGTCGATGTATTATTTGCTTATCAAAAGAAGTAAACGATTTTAAATTAGTTGAAAAATAGAAATTGTCAGTACCTGGTGTTCTCTCAATTGTGCATATTTCAAATTATGGCTGCATATATAACAGGGAGCCATAAGTAGCAGTGTAACACATAGAGTTAATTTCTGCCCTGTGTCTCCTCTTTTCTGCCGCAACAATGAACCAACAAAATACTAACATTCCAAACACATCAATACAGTAAGATAAAAATCTGAGAGACTTCATGTTTTCTACATAAAGTTATATATTTTGAGTGGACATATTATTTCGAGCAATTGAACAGTTGATGAGGTTTATAAAAACTGTTCATATTCGCATCCTTTAGAAAATAATTGTATTGCGTTATTTTGTATAATATTATATTAGTTACTCGTCGTTGGAAACTGATGTGATTGTCTACAATGTCGGATGAATGTCCGGATTTGGGTTTTCTCAATTTGTTTTAATGCATAATTTAATATATCGCTTTCATGATCTAGTTTTAATTTTAACAATGTCACGCTGCTGATTCTACCCGCTTACAACTATTATTATTATTAAAACATGGCGTATACAAATTGTTATATCATAAAGAGAGTTCCACCAAATAAACACCAAGAAATAGATTTAGCTATGCTGCATTATCCATGCATACAAATTACAAATACATTTGATAGTATATCTGACAATTATACACCCTGAAAAAATCAATATAAAGATAGAATCTGACATGTGAGCCGTAACCTTTCAATTTAACCCTGTTGCAACACAGAAATAAATGAACCAATAAAAAATCACTGACGCAATAGTAATTATTTTGACTTACACTTATTAATTCGTAATGTATTCGTTTCTCATGATGTGGCTACGAGTTCTCTCTCATTGTACCGATATAAAGGGAGAACTCGTGATACTCGCCTGTGATTCGTATGTTCGTATGTGACATTGGTACTTAGTCGGTAGAGTAGCCGGCGAAAACAGTTTGCCTATAATATTGGTGCAGCGCAGGTTGAAGTACGACCATTTTTTGCCATATATCTTTTTTCCATTTACAATTGACCAGGGCTTTTATTCGTACTTAATGTAAAATATCATCAACTTTCTTTAATATTTATAAATTAGAGATGTTCAGATCTTCAAAATGACAATCTTATGTTTTGCTGTATAGACAGTAATGACTTCATTTGTTTCTATCTTTTTAATTATGTTAATTTGGTTCATTTCATTTTTGTCAAAAGGAAATAGCGATTTTTGAAACTTCAGATCCTAAAGTTACTCATTATACATTGTATAAACAAAATGAACACTTTATAAATGTCTGCGAGGCAGAAAACTCTTCAGTGTTTATCTCCTTTAACCTTTAAATATAACCACAAACACCGCCAGAATTTTTGACCGATAATCATATGTGCACATATGATGACTGTCAACTATTTGTGAAGATTATACGTACATCTCTGGTAACCGCATTCATTTGTGAGATCAGTGACGTTAAACATGCAAACAATTTGAATATCTGCAATCCGTTTCATTGTAAATGGTTTTGAGCTGTTTTGATATAAGCAATCAGTCGGGAACCAAACGTGAATGTATCAGACCACATCGTAGGTGATTGGGAAGAGGTATAAATATTTTGTAAAGGGTAACCACTACCTTTGTGATTGGATAAAGACCATTTCAGTTTGTAAAGGGTGACCGTTGCGTTGATGAATGAAAAAAGTTTTATTGTATTTTAAGGATGGACTACTACGTAGGTGAATGAGTAGAGATATTTGTATTTTGATAAGTTTGACCTCTACATTGGTGATTGGTATCTGTGCTTCGTGACGGGAGAACATGCTGAAGGAGATTGCATGAGAGTACAACAATTGTGTGCTGTAGTGTTGTCATTGCTGGTCTGCCTCCAAAGGACCAGCTTCCTGACAATGTAAGATCAATTGTCTATCTTACAATGTACGCACAACAACGTGGGTATACTTTGTTCAATTTTACTAGCTCGGTAGTCTGTGTATGAATATTTTATGAGGTCTCCATACATATGGTGAAATATTGAAACTTATTTAATTGCGCTCCACTCAAACTCCGTTATATCTCTAACTTAACATAATATTTACTCTCCTCAAGCATCGGGTGCTTATTCCGATACCTTCATATTCACCCTCTGCTCTATAACTTCCGCATGACTGATATTTTCTATTTTTAGACAGGCGAATCGACATGTGTCCACAGCCATTCAGCGAGCCGCTTGTAAAGACTCGCTAATAACCCAAAAGTATGACAGTAAACATGTGTAAAGCTTATTTAATACATGCGAGTGTGCATTGAATAGACAGCTTTCCCTGCCATTGAAATGGCGCTGTGACAATGAAAATTGTTAGAAAAACTTTATAAATCTAACGTAAGTGATTATCGTTTTGTCGGCATGCCAAAATTATTCCGATGCCTGTAAATGTGTAGTGATGTATGGTCATTTAAACAGCTGTCGATGCGTAATCTGCGTATAATGCTTCATCTCGTTCATACTCGGCATCTCGATTCTCCAATTCGCCACACTATTTGTAATACGTATCAGTACAATCCTTGATGAAAGAACGAACCACTGACTTCTGTAAATGGAACCCCGATAAGCTAGATAGTCGACATTTTCCTCGACACGAAAGGCTTTTCATTGTGTACACATTTGATTGGTTATAACACTGGAAAATACCCATCTATTGTACACTCAGCGGTCGCGTGATCGTGCCATGGAATTTAGCATCAGGAACGAACGGTGATTTTGTAGGTCAAATATCAAAATATAATGGGTAATACAGCAGCGTGTGAAAGTAGCGTAGTGGAATCAAAGCGCTGTGTGTGAGCGTTCATAATATTATGCTCATTATTTGTTCATTTGTCCACCTAAAAAAAATGAATATATTTCCTGTAGCTTAAACATCATTAAACACGCATCAACAAAGGATGCCCTCATAACGTATTGGTCCGCATTTGTTGCAGAAAGATGTTTGTATATCATATTATATTAAAAAATATACTCAGAGAAATCATGGGAGTTTGAATCAATATAAAGGTCATGTGTGGAGCACCTGACGAGTCCTATCTTCCAACGTCGTTGTATATGTCGGTACATTTGTGATATTGGGTTAAGATATGCGAATCAACAACATACATTTCATCATTACTAAAACAAACTTGCTACTATAATTCTTCACCGTCAAAATTCGATTTCCAGTTACTTTATAAAATGCATACCAATTTGACAATGTTTTACTATGAAACGCCACGATGTAATATACATGCATTACGGACAGAATATACCTTATATAATAAAGGATGCACATCACGTAATCATTGTCTACATAGTATAAAGATATACATGCACCTACGTAATGAAATACAAATAATACAAGTTGTGTAGTAGTTTTATTTTCTTGAAAATTCGTATTCTTTGTGGACTGTCTACTTGGTCAATGTATGTTTTTATGTTAGAAATGAATGACCATTTAACAGTTACTTGTAAGATTATCCAGCTGTTGATTCGAACGCTCAGTATTTTTATTGACTGTTCCAATGCTATAAATCGCTATGCTGTTATAATTTATATTTATGCTTTTTAGACGTATGTTAAGGCCCACGTTCCCCATGTGTAGTTCCTTGCTTGATATCCGTGTTCCCCCCTTGCTAGCTTGTCATGTGGTGTATGCCATCTATTCATCATTCTGTCCCCTTGTTGTCCTATAAATTCTCCATGATTGGTTTTATAGTATTGTCAATTCCTTACTTTCCCATTCTCATGGATGCTTGCCCATACACATTAATTAATGTTTTGTAGGCTGATGTTTTGCTGGGATCTGTGTGTGGAGATATTGTGTTGTTTGTTCCCTGTGACAACTTGAACTTGATATTTTGTTCATTAATGGATTACGTATAAATAAAGTGTGTTCAGCAAAATGAAAATAAAGCATTGACAAGTATTATGTTAAGGTTATAATTTCTTTTAGGCGAATGTTACACAGCCTTGCATGTTAACAATAATGTATGCATGTACGATGAAAGTAGTTAAATTGTTAATGTAATATTATTGAATTGCACTAATAATTGTGTACATATGTATGTATTCTCTTTGAGAATATTGTAGCCATGTTTGCATGTGCTGTTGTATATATTGTATTGTTTAGGCCAATGACAATGCTTATTGTCGATATGCCAATAAACTTGAGTTGAGTTAAAAAAAAATACATTCTACCATGCATTCTTTGATAGCAACACAAAAATAACCAGACAATTGTCATCGTAATATGTTGTTGGTAATCACGATTTTGGACCCTGACATATCAGTTGTTTTGAAGCAACTTGCCAACAGTTGCACAAATGTTATCATCGTACATTACATGCCTTCCATTTCAATTTGTGAACTATGTTACTATCTGTGGTAGGTAATGGCAACTTCACAGCAGAACAACAATAATATGATATAATTATAAATAAAATAAAGGTAGTGTTCGAGAAAAATTTTAATATCGAACTGACGACAAATGTCGTAAGGGAATAAAGCGTATTGATAACATAGCAGATATTGGCAATTTCGCATTTAAATAAGTAAGTATACTTACCCATATGATAGCAGGTTAGACGTCATTAGTGCTACATTACTAATGCTTTTTTTATAAAAACTCATAAATACATAACGCCTATAATGGATACACTGTTGATTTATGACAGTGCACTCTCGCTGTTGAACGCAGTTCCTTTTATGTCTGTGATAGAAACCCATAGCTCAAATATCGGATTCCTGGCCGCGAGATTAGCATTTCGTTAATGAAAGCTTTTGTATCGGCGTGTTACATTCATTTCTTACAGTTCAAGCGTTAATACTTTTTTAATCAGTTTGGATCGGAGAGCTTATAATTTAATATTTATTAGCAATCTTTGCCCTTTTACGCACAGAACAGACGAAGTACACTTATCTATCAAGCTTTTTACAGTTACTCAAAAATTGATAAGGCTCACTTTCCTTGTCATTATTATTTATTAGGTTTGTTTCAAGATGTCTGCCTATACGGTCTCGTGAAAGTACATTGTATGGCTGGCCACGTACATTCTGCATGGACAGCATAACTCACTGTTGTTTCTACTGTTGAATTAATCGCAGAGGTCATTACATATAAGAAATACATCTTAAGTGATTAGCTTTAGAATATGCCTCAAACCTTAACCAAACATTCGATCTTTCAAATTTACGTAACGTTATGAAATTAGCTGATGTTAACATTATTAGGCAATTTACATAAATTTCTAGTCGCCAAATTGGAATCATGGCGCAAAGTTCATATTTATTTTCTGTTGTAATTCTGTATTTTGAGAACGTAGCATGCTACGTGAAATTATATTTGTTAAAAATGATTGTAATGTACACAGTTGCTTCTTAGTGAGGGGATATGGGGAGTAATGCACCGAAAAGACAACTGCGCTTTCCCGCTGGTTCTCAAAAAGAATATTTTCCAAATGTTGCTCAATGTATTGCCATGCTGAATACAGTCAAACTTGTATTAAAGACCACCTTCGAACAAAGACCACTATTGTAAAACCTGTCGGCAAAGACCACCAATTTTATCTCCCATCAGACCATTTTCAATAAAATTTAATATGTTAATAGAGACCATCTGTAAACAAAGACCACATTTTGTTGTTCCCATGGGTGGTCTTTACAGACAGGTTTGACTGTATATATATTTTATGTCGATGGTTTGAAAACTGTTTCCTCACATTTTATATTTACTGCATGTGTTTGTTAGTGCGTGCAAGTGGTCAAAAACATTGTGTCTATAACATTGTAATTGAATAAATATTATTTAGTTCGCAATGTAAAGGGACAATTGCGTTTCCACATCTATGACAATCTAAGTATAGACAGGTTTCAGGGCTATTGCTTGGCACTTGTCGCATTAAAGAACACACATTTTTACAAGGTTTGTCTTAATGTTGAAGTACTACCATTCTCTCCAGCATGCGATTTTGCTCGAATGATGTTTTAAGTACATAACCGGATTGCATACAATTGAAATAATTACAAACCGTTTCATTTCCGACAGGTCGATCAGTATGTCATTCAAAGTGTTGCAACCACAAATGCTACGAGACATATTTTGCAGAGTCTATTTTGAATTATCCATGCATACATATACTTTATTATGTCGCTTTGATATAAATTCGCTTTGAAATACTAGTATGATAAACAATAATAACCATTTGTGAATATGCTACGCTTTATCCGACAGATATTGTTTATAAATGGAACGGCTTAAGTAACCTTTTTGAGGAATTCCGTGGTGTTTTGACACGTACCTCTAAAAGTTAAGCCACTGTTTATGCTAGTGACCTGCCTCTTTTGCTTTTGTGTTTGTTAACCTGTGAATATATTCTGATGTCTTCATGTGTTCTATGTGTGGCTGTGTAGCGAGCTGTTAAATCGATTTAAACCCCCAGTGTGTTTGCTGACAGTTCCAAGGCTGTAATTTGCTATATGGTTGTTATTTCTGTTTGAGTTTTGAATGTGTTTTGTATTTCCCTTTCCCCTGTGCAATTCTGTCACTTTATATAGTGTTCAGGTTGTTTCCCCACCCAGTTTCGGCCAGTTCTCTTGACTTGTCCGTTGATCTTTTCCATCCATTAATTCCCCGTCCCCCTTCCTTCACTGTCCACTTTGATTCTCCTAGTAATTCCTTGTGGTCTGCCGTGCCATTCCTTGTGCCTCTGTTCCTAAACATGTGTACCCTTTGACTTTCTTAAGTTCCTTATGTTGTGTGGCTTGTTGTTTTCCCGAAGGTCTGCGTGCGGAGGCACTGTCTTGTGTATGTAGCGTTTCCTGTAGTTACGTATTCTCTCTCATTTATATAGTGTTCATGTTATTTTCTCCCCCTTTCGGCTTTTTGTTGCTGGGTCCATGATGCATTACATCAATTAAATTATCCCCTTAGTTGTCCTTTATGGTCGGCCAGATTTACCCTTGCACCTCCTCAATGCCTAATGTTTACTTGTGCGTGTGGCGTTCCATGTAATAATTTAATCTCTCTTTTCCAAAAGGGTTTCTTTGTGAGAAAATTTGAAAAAACATTGATTATATAAATTAAATAGTAACTATAAATAATATATTCCCGTTCACCAATTACCAAATTATTCAATCCGATACATGTATTTGTATCGAAATGAAAGATGACCATCAATCAATATATACTAATTTTAATACCTGTTTCCTTTTCTATCTTGTCTATTTTGTTGTTACATTGAAATAATTATTTTCTTCTACCTCCAGGGGCAAGGCATTATCTTAAACATAACTATAAATAATAACCCTACAGACATTTACAGCCTTGGAACTGTCAGTAAAATACTAGGGGTTTAAACAAATTTGTACAGCAAGCTTACCTCACACTGAACGGAGATATGGTCAACGATTACCAACATATACATTGACAAAGTAGTCAGTAACGAATTACTAAACGCAATTAACCTATATGTATACCATAACACAAACACTGCACACAATCTAGCACGGAGAAACAAGCAGCCTTATACTGAACTTGCTCTTAGTAATACTTTTTTAAACGAATGCGATACAATCACAAAATCGTAAATTGATCGTTACTTGTAAGTATTTGAAACAAACGTTTAGTACAGTATAGAAAGTATAGTTTATTCAGAACACCATTCAAACATACACAAAATATATAGTTATAATATAACACTGTCAATTCATCACGAATTGATAACCTCATATGCATATGTTAACTAGGTATTAATGTATGTAAATAAGTGATAATTTTTATTCAAGCAAACAGTGACAAGAGTATAAATTTAAAGAATATAAAATGTGTGAACAAGTTAAAAATCCCAATAAGGATCATAAATACAATATTTGTCAAAATATCTGAATTATCCAGAATATATACTATTCCAAAATATTTCAGAGATGATTCAATTTCGAAGAAAAAATACTTGTCGACCGGTTATAGTAAATACACTGATAACAGGTGATACTGATCACCGGTAGAAACCGAAAATCGTCGCACGTTTCTTGACACCGTAGTATTAAGCATTTTTTTTGTTTTTCCTGCCGAAAATTAAGTACTAAAGTTCGGTATACCTCTTTTCCTATGAAAAATAGCTCATCGATCAAAGCTTTAAAAAAAACACAATTTGTGTTAAAATCCTTTAACATTATGATGCTATTTACGGAAATGGCGACAAAAACATGACGTAATTTGTAAACAAAATAAATTTCGTATTTTTTTTCAAAGAAAATTTTAGTACAAGTTTACATTATATGTGTCACATAGAGTACCAAACAAAATGAGGTTAAGCACACATCAAAACGTAATCTCGTGCATACATACAACAGCGACGCGAAAGTAATTATATAAGCTATTGGATTAGTTGGGTCGAAAAAGTAACCCCGTTATATGGTAGTATATGTTTGATATTTTATAATGTTGTCAATAGCGTGTTGTTTGTTTTTTGTTACATCGACTTCAATTATTCTAGTCGGTATTCGAAAACGCCATCATGTGGCTCGAAAATATGCAATTGCTAAAATCTTTAGAAAAATGTTTGAGACTGGAATTCTAGCAATGGATAATTACCACGATTCCATTTGTGAATAATTATCACTCGATCGTTGCTGCAATACAGACAAAATACATTAACAAAAACACAACATCGAAAGATCATACGTATATTTACACGTTGTTTCCAAAATATATTTTGTAACCTGTTCAGTTGTCCTCACAACTGTTTTTTCACACAACTGTTTTTTATCAGTCTTATTGTATATGCATTTTAAAACCCATAAAAACTTGTATAAGTACCATCAGTTCGAAAGTAATTAATAATTCATCATTTCCAAGTGAATAACATTATCATAAGTGATTAAGACCTTTACAAAAAATAAAATCAGTCGAAACAACGAACGCGCACATCTTTCATATGGCTGCAATCGCTAGGGTAGGTTTCGTAACTACAATGCCATATATTACTTTCCGTTCCATTACAGGCTAGGTTGTCCACCATAATTGAGCCATTGTAGTAACTTGGTGACATAAGTGGATAGATTGGCGTTCCGTCACTGCAAATATTAAGATGAAAGTATTTAAGTACAATGTACGGGAAAATGTTAATCCCAATCCCGGACGCAAATGGAGATTGGATGTGCACAGCGATAGCAACCAAGTCACGTAAATCCCAAAACGACCACAGAAGCATGTACCGAATAAATTGATGATTCAAGGAGAAGGGAGGGTGCATGCTAGACTACTGGATCAAGAACGGCCAAAAGCCAAACCCAAAAGGCTAGCTCGAGAGGTAGGAGAGATAGAGAGCTATAATGTTTGTCTGCTAATTCACATAATCTGACTGCGTGTTACGATATGATTTTCACAAACTCTATCATGTTTCGGAATCCAGCTTGGTTTATATATGCGAGAACAGATCTATGTATTAGAACAGGTATAATAAACTTAACTTCCGGTCACAATTGCAGATTAGTCCAACAGTTCTGAACAACATCCTAGGAAACATCTAGAACTTAGTAATAACCCGGACAGTTGGCAGATGAGACTAATTGTTAAGCTGCCACAGAAGGGCGACCTCATACATTGCATCAACTGGGATAATGCTTCTGTAAGCAGTCAGCAAATTCTCGAGTAGAATTGTTCTTTACTGAATAACAAACACTACCCATTAACCTTCTACTCAGGAAAAAACCAAGCTGGATTCAGAAATAGGAAAATATCATATCGACACACGCAGAGTTAATCATCTTCGTCATGGAAATATTTATACTAACTACAGTGCCAGACGACGATGTCATCTATCGCTTCCGCTTTTCTCGCTCTGCATTGAGTGGCAATGAACGGTGCCAGACTTCAGTGTTTTTTCATAGATGCACTGGATGGCATTTACTTCGCATGAGACATTGCACTTCCCGGACAAATGTATCAATACATTCAAAGGAAGACCGACGACCTATACTTAATAGGGAAGCAGATCGGACTCAACATTATTACCACAAAGACCATGTTCTTGCAAACCAATGCTAAGACAGATCGGCCTATCACATCGAATACGAAGAAGAAGAATATGTTTACTTCATAAGCACAGTGAATGTTAACGGAAATTATGTAGAGGAAAGTCCGAAACCAAGAGGCTAGGAGAAAATGTTGCTGTTGTCTTACTACCAATCTGGCTCAACTGAACCCAAAACCTTTTAATGGACTTCTAGTATTGTTAAAACATAGTCTTAAACACCATTAATAAGAACATTGGCATGTATAACCGATTAAAACAATATTGTTTAACCATATTACTAACGGACAAAACTAGTAAAAAACACCCGCTTGTTAAAAAACTGGAAGTTTTTAAATTGTTATGATGATACAAATGTCTTCTATCGACAAATACGGTATTCTCTGATAATGCATATTTATTTTAACTAGATAACGTATACTTTTTCAAGATTGTTAAGGTAAAAAATGAATAAAAAAATGAGCATAATATATCTTTAATCTGAAATTGAATTCAAATCAGTTTTACCTGTAGCCGAACAACGAGCAAAGTACACGTGCGTTCTGTAGTCCATTACTTCCCTCTTCCCATTTGTTATCACACACGGTACCCCAACCACCACCACCACTCATGAACACCTCAAGGTATCCACGCACCTCATTCGGTCTAGAATAAAGGTGCAGGCCACATATTCTAAAAGTGCCGGATTTCACGCACTACAAGTATGCAATTTCATTATATTGTAACAAAGAGATGCTCATGTTTTTCTTTAATGATGTCCGATACCAAATATCTTGGATGGAATTAGGCAAATTTAAAACAAAAACATAAGAAATAATTTCTTAACAAAATGCCGAGACACATTTTTGCAAACCTTAAGTGTAAATATTTCCAAAGTGCAATCATTGCATGGGATCACACGAAAGAGGCAATGGTGGACAAACGCGTTAATGTTTCAAGCTTAATGACAGAATGTGGCGCCCTGATATTGCAACCATTTCGAGTATTATGCATTTAGTCTTTTTGGGATAATGAAGCTAATATACTGAAATGCTTTAGTTTATATCTTGTTTGGTAATGTGGTTTACGCCATACACCAACATCAGTAATATATGGCGGTCAGTAAACCTAACCAATTGTTTCTGGATCCACCAGTGTCACGCATCGGACAAGTTATTTACATTATAAAGAGGACAAATCGAGGGTTCAGTACAAGACTATACTATTTCCTATATAAATGCATAGGAGTTAGGATAGTCTTGCGCTGAATCCTCGAAATGGCCATAGCCAAAATGTCGTAGACGGACATAACATGTTCCGACTGCGAATCGTACCAGGTCATCAAGGGTGACAGCCCAGAGGTGTACCGCACTGGGCAGAGTCTGTCTAACATGAACAAATTCAAATAATTCACATTTTTTCGTAAAACGTAAACTGTTTAATGTTGAGGTTTCAACAGAATCTCGGAGTGTCGATGTATTATTTGCTACTCAAAAGAAAGAAACGATTTTAAAACAGTTGAAAAATAGACAATGACCGTACCTTGTGTTCTCTTAGTTGTGCATACTTCACATTCTGGCTGCATGTCGGGACGTCAAACTTTATTAGAGAATTTGATGAGCATATGCCACTTGTTTCGTCAAAAGTGCACGATGCACACTGGTTGGTGTCCATGCATAGTGCTACACAGGACGGCATTCCACCAATGTCAAGGTAGGTATTCAACACTGTTCCATAAGTAGCAGTGTAACACAAAGAGTGAATTTCTGCCCTTTGTTTCCTCTTTTCTGCCGCAACAATGAACCAACAAAATACTAACGTTCCAAACACAGCAGTACAGTACGAAATAATTCTGAGAGACTTCATGTTTGCCTATATAAAGTTATATATTTTGAATTGAGAGATTTATTTGAGCAGTTAAACCGAATTGAGAAAACACAAATTCAGACATTCATCCGGCATCGAAGACAAGTTCCTTATTTTTCAACGACGAATTACCAATATTATATTGTATGAAAAGAATGCAATACACTTTTTTTCTTCAGCATGCGAATATGTTCTTTCTCGAACCTTTTTAATAAACCTCAAAATAATGTTTAATGATGAAGCGGATATATCGCTTTCTCCGTCTAGCCTTATGACTGTGGCGTTCACTGTAGCAACTTTATATTTTCTCTCTTTAACTGTAATGATACCACGCTGATTATTCTATCCGATTGCAACTGTCATTAATATTAATTGTTATATGTTAATGAGATTTCCGCCAAAGTGAACCCAAGAAAAAGCTTTGTTGAATTATCCATGAGTACATATTATTAATGCACTAGCCATTTCGCATAAAATGTGACATAGTATAAACACGCTGAAAAATATCAGATCTGACCTATAAGCGTGACCTTTTAATTGGATCCATTTACAGGACAAGTAATCCAATAGATAATCACTCACGCATTAATAAATTTAATAACTAGTACTTAAAGAATGCGAATATCTTCTGCTTAGAACCTTTTTAATAAACATCAAACAATTATTAATAATGTATCGAACATATCGCTTTCTCCATCTAGTTTTAATTATGATGATTATTGGCTGCATATTCTACCCGCATGAAACTGTCATTAATACTAATCGGTATATCTTAATGAGCTACCATTAAAGTAAACCCAAGATATAGCTCTGTTGAATTATCCATGCGTACGTATTATAAATACACTTGCTACTTCGCATAAAATTTAATTACGTATATTCATGCTGTAAATAGATAGAATCTGCCATGTGAGCCATGATCTTTCAATTGGATCCATTTACAAGACAAATTTAAGTTAACCACTAATTAGTCAGTCACGCTTTAAAAAATTAATGACGCGTACTTAAAGTACGTAATGTATTCGTATCGCTAGAGTTCTCTCCCCTTGTATAATATTATAGAAGGGAAATAGAAGGGGAAAATCTCATGCCATTCGTATGTGAAGTTGTTAAGTAGTCGGTAGGGTAGCAAGCACAAAAAGTATATATGAGCGCCGCTGTACGATTTCCAACCTCTTCTTAAAGTGACGCCATTTCCAGATAACGTCACATGTGACGTCACCATGAACTGATAGTAAGCAATATTTGCCCCATATGGCAATATGAAAACGAAGTGACCATATGGAGTAAATATTGTTTACTGCTTGCAAATAGTGACATCACATGTTGCGTTTTCTTGAAATGACGTCACTTATAGAAGAAGTTGTAAATCCCATAGCAGCGCTCATATATTCAATGGGTATGAAGCGATCAAAGTTCGTGTACGACAATTTTTATCACATATTTTGTTTTCCATTTTTCAATTGACCAAGTCGTATATTCACACTTGATGTATAATTATCTGCAACTTTATTCGTGATTACTTAGTCATACCCAGAGGAGATTGTAACGAGTAATCTTCTCTTCGTTATTCCTTCTTTAGTATATGAATAAATAGTACATGTCACAACTTCTCTCCTCTTCCGTATCCCTGCTTAAGTATACGTGTATATAGCACACCACGGGAGATTGTCACGAAATCTCTCCCCTTCTCTATTCCTTATTTTGTAAATGTTTATATAGAACTTGTCACGAGTTCTCTGCCACTCTACATGTGTACTATAGATATTCGTATAGTATAGAATGAATATAAGTCGAGAGATGACTCGTGACAAATACTATATAAAGATTTATCACAGAAGGAAACTGTAAAAATACTGTAAAATGTCTAACATTCCTCAATACTCCGACCCTGGAGATTCAGATGTATCGTAGAATGTGCATTTTAATAGCCAATAAGTGGAGTCGGCCAATGACTCCAACTTTGTTTTTGCAACATGGTGTCGTTTTTAAAAATCTAAACGGTTTTCGGATAGGTTATTCCGAACAAAAGTGAGAGTAATGTGCATTGTTGATTATAGAAACAAATAATTCTGGTGCAAAACTTACATAGTTTACGTATTACGATTATATATAGATCTCAGTACCGGAAGAATATGTTGCTGTACATAGATTTAATAAGCGAAACGCCATTATGTGTTTGGTTAAGTGTATATCCAAGATAATCTAAGTGTCTAAATAAGCTCCAACACCATTTTGTACATAGAAAAAAAAATCCGGGGTAAATGCCCCGGACCCCCTCCCCTGCTCACTTTCATGTAGAAAAGCTACACACTCAAAGGTCGTAAAGAATTTTATTCCTTCCCGAGGAAAAATAAAGTACGGTAAAACCTCAATAATAAGACCACCATTGGGACTTTTGAAACTGGTCTAATTATTGATGTGGTCTTAATATAGAGGTAGTTCCACAAACCTGACTTTATTTCAGTGCGGTTTTACTGTACTGTCATGCTTATCAGAAAGATATTGGTTACCGAAAAGAATAGTGTCGAATTCCATGTAATATTTCGGCAAGTTCTTTAGTTACGTTTTGTAACTATCAGTATAGGCCACATGATATTTCACAATTTCTCTCCTTTAATCTTTTCGAGAGATATATTTCTTTATTCATTCCCGAGTTCACTCCCTTTATCCTTTCTATATTATAATTATGTACTACATTTACATATATTCTATGGAAAGGATATATCCCTTTATTCCTTCATGAGTTATCTCCCTTTGTAGTATACATATACATACTACAGAATGGAAAAGGGAGGACATTCGTAACAATCTCTTGCGTTATAGGTTATACTCAGAGAAATCGTGGGAGTTTGAATCAATATTGATGAAGTAATATAGGCTTGATGTTTTACATACAGAAGGACAAGTGCATTACATTTTATACAGGGTCATCCGTGAAACATCTGACGAGTTCTTTCTTCCAACGTCGTGGTATAGTACGGTACATGTGTGATATTGGGTTAAGATATCCGAATCAACAACTTAAACAACTTCATTACTTAAACAAACTAACTACTATAAATCTTCACGATCAAAATACGATTTCCAGTTACTTTATAAAATTCATATTAATTTGACATGGTTTTACTATGGAACGCCACGATGTAATATACAACGGAAACATATAATAAAGTGGACCTTATAAAATAAAGGATGCATATAACGTAATAATTGTCTACATAGTAAAATACGTATCTTCATAATGTAATGCCAAAATAGAAGTTCACAGCCACAACATTTAACGATATACGGACATAAGATAAATATGGTTGCACAACATGTAAATGATTTGGTAGATATTGTAATAAAAACACAAACGTAATAATAGATTTGCATGACTACAATTCTAGTACATGTAGTTCTATATCTTAAATAATAATGGTTACATTATGCTTTTGGTAACCAACCCTTAATTTAATAGTTATATCATGTGACTTATCAGTTGTAATTTATATAATAATATTATCATGTGGCCTATTTTAGTTGTAAATTATATAATAATAGTAATATCATGTGACCTATCAGTTGTAATTTATATAATAATATTATCATGTGGCCTATTTTAGTTGTAAATTATATAATAATTATATCATGTGACCTATCAGTTGTAAATTATATAATATTAAAAACATTATAATCAGCCGTAATGTGATATGACCATAACGGGGACGGTGATGTGTCGTTACTGTGTGTTATATCTAAATCACTTCAAACAAAAAATTAATATAAAGTTGTATTTACATCCATGGCAAAATTATGTAACAGAATTGATTACAATTTCGTCGCCATAACAAGGCTGGTATGCCAATAAAACTGTTTAATAGTAAAATATTAACATCAACAGCCTCCACATCCACCACCACCTCCTCCGCCTCCTCCCCCTCCTCCCCCGCCACAACCACCACCTCCACCTCCGCTACAGCTTCCTCCTCCACTGCCACCTCCTCCTCCTCCCCCGCCACAACCACCGCCTCCACCCCCGCCACAACTTCCCCCTCCACTGCCCCCTCCTCCCAAGTCACAACCGCCACCACCACCAAAGCCACTACCACCACTCAAGCCGCCACCACCACCATAGCCACCACCCCCACTAAAGCCGCCATCACCACCATAGCCGCCACCACCACCAATTCCACCGCCCCCTCCACTGTAGCCACCATAACCTGCACCACCAAAATGACTACCACTGTAATGGCTTCTAGAACCACCGCTGTTGGAATGGTTCCAATTGTGATTTCTTTGACCCCCGTATCTCGGTCCTGTTTTAAACAATAAAAAAATGTCAGTATGTGTCATTATGCAAACATGTACGTGTTTCATTTCATGACTGAGACATTCAAAGCATACATATCCGGCGATAAAGAAGAAAATAATACAATACTTTTACATGAACATGAAAATATAATTATTAAACGTTGTAAAACCATTTTACACAATCGATGTTAAAGTAGGTAAGTGTTAACAAAAGCTTACATATCCGGCGATAAAGAAGAAAATAATACAAGACTTTTACATGAACATGAAAATGCAATTATTAAACGTTGTAAAACCATTTTACACGATCGATGTTAAAGTAGGTTAGTGTCAACAAAAGCTTACATATCCGGCGATAAAGAAGAAAATAATACAAGGCGTTCACATGAACATGAAAATACATAGATATATTCATAACATAAGCCAATATTAAATGTACAATATTCTAACACTAGTTTATACCTTCATACATTTTAATATTCATCCGTTCACAGCTACGAATAAAATTCAAATAGTTGATGAATATATCTTATTGACTCAAATTCACGAATGCTATGAAAGGACTATATTTCAATTGAAATATCTAAGCCTTTATAAGTAGTTTATACCTTCAATAGTTTACCTTTTCATTTTGAATATTATAATGGAAGATAATAATGTGAAAATATTCACCACAGAAAGGTTCGACTCATTAAATCCAAAATGAAAAGAAATCGTATCGAACGGTTGAACCCATTGAAGTGGATTTGGTTTGTCGTCTTATTTCACTGATTGAAACAACTGTGTAAATATAAACTACCACGTGTATAACTAAAAATAAACAAAAATAGCGTCTGCACATTATTTATCATGGAATCAATGATTAATGTTTAAAATGCACAGGCGATTGTTACGAGTTCTCTCCCTTTATCAATGCTAGTGTTCTCTCCATTCAGTCCTTCCATAGTAAAGGTTTCCATAGTACAACACCTAGGAGTTTTCTTCCTTTAGCCATTCCATAGTATATGTATATATACAGTACTATAGAAGGGAGTTTTCCCCCTTTAGCTATTCCATAGTATATGTATATATACAGTACTATAGAAGGGAGTTTTCCCCCTTTAGCCATTCCATAGTATATGTATATATACAGTACTATAGAAGGGAGTTTTCCCCCTTTAGCTATTCCATAGTATATGTATATATACAGTACTATAGAAGGGAGTTTTCCCCCTTTAGCCATTCCATAGTATATGTATATATACAGTACTATAGAAGGGAGTTTTCCCCCTTTAGCCATTCCATAGTATATGTATATATACAGTACTATAGAAGGGAGTTTTCCCCCTTTAGCCATTCCATAGTATATGTATATATACAGTACTATAGAAGGGAGTTTTCCCCCTTTAGCTATTCCATAGTATATGTATATATACAGTACTATAGAAGGGAGTTTTCCCCCTTTAGCTATTCCATAGTATATGTATATATACAGTACTATAGAAGGGAGTTTTCCCCCTTTAGCCATTCCATAGTATATGTATATATACAGTACTATAGAAGGGAGTTTTCCCCCTTTAGCCATTCCATAGTATATGTATATATACAGTACTATAGAAGGGAGTTTTCCCCCTTTAGCTATTCCATAGTATATGTATATATACAGTACTATAGAGGGGAGTTTTCTCCCTTTAGCCATCCCATAGTATATGTATATATATAGTACTATAGAAGGGATAAAGGGCGACAACTCTAGCAAACCTGAGAAAACCTCAGTAACAAGACAGCACCTTGTGCCCTTGAAAAAAATCCTCTCCTGATTTGAGCAATGCTCGGAACCATTCAAATTACTGGGATGAGGATCGACATGACGTTATGATCATGGAAATGAATTAGACCGTCATGGGTAAAAATTTACAAATCCGAAAAGAAAATGACTAACGGTACAAAAAGAAAAGAAATTAATCATAATTGTTGTATCAATAAAATGTTGTATGAAATCTTTTGATCTTATGTGCATTGTATTTGTATTCATGAGCTGTTTATGACATTTTTACCCAGAGAAAATGATGATTTTGTCATAATTTACATCAATAATGTATATGTGGATTTCTTGCACAATAATATTACATATTCAATATTTGCGAAATTCTGTTTGAGTAATTACGTCGCTTTTGCTTTATTTCTCTACATATTTCCTTCAATCGTTTCTCAATAAGTATTACACTTTTTCTGGCGACACTGATGACTTGCATCAACTCTTTCTTGTGAGTATTTGTTCATACCCTACATAGTCACTCAAGTATGCAGTTCAACTCACATTTTAAATCACAAGATAGTATCGCGAGTTCTTTCCCTTTATCCCTTCAATAAGTATAATATACTCGTACATGTACTATAGAAGGGATATAGGGAGAGAACTCAAGAAGGTATACAAAGTATGTAGAGTAACTTCGGGTAATTCCGACACTTTAAGAGAAAACAATCTGTACTGATTTACCTATCTCTTATGTTACACAGTAGATGTCGGAATTACCCGAACACACCATTTACTCATATTTCCGTATAAATGATTAACTCCTAGCTTTACATGCATGTACGTAACGAAACACTTGTGTAGTGACGTATTGGCGGGTAAAGCCGTTACCTTTCGTCTAAACCCGACACCTTATTGCAATATGAGAGATGTTTCGACTATGAAATTTATACAGACTCTAAATAGATCTAATGTTTATTTTCGTAAAATATACGAGTAGGTGACAGCTACATGAAAAGATCGAACCAACAGATCTATATACTTGTCACAAATCTGCTATTTGAAGTATTTGAAACAGTTGTATGTATGCAAAGATCTCGTGAACTGGCTATAAACGATATATTTTGCTAATAATGCATTATGAAACAATGTGTTACTGATGTTTATCATGGAACGTATGATGGTTTGGAGGACATACTAGATGTGAAGTCATTAAACCACGATGGTGTAAAAAGTTTGGGTAATTTAATATTGGACCAATATATACATAGTGGTCCCAGATTTAATTACAAAAACATGAATGGCAGATCGTCATAAATCCCGTGATGAATAGTGATAACGCACTTATTAATTCAATTATAACAGGATTATTTATTAGATTATTGGCTAAAAGCCATCATAACTAGTGGCCTCTATCTGGTTCGCGTGGAACGGTTAGTGCAGGGTTCATGACAGTGCAATGTATGTAAAGACAGACGAAGACATTTTAATACATGAACTGCAAAAACCAAAGAACAACAAAGACATTGTAAACTATAAAAAGATACTACTCGAGACTCTTATTTACCAGGGCATACATGTATAGTTTCTATCCAGTTCTCGGTGTCTTTGTACACATAATTCTGTTCAAATGTTTCAATTCCTTCAAGTACTTACGTATAAATCTAGATCGTCAGACACCAAAGTCCAAAATGTCTCGGGCGGACAGACGAAGATTGCGGAAATGATAATATTTCGTTGTTTTGTATGAATAATCATTCATAATATGTACAATGAGGTTCTTTTTATTAACTTTATAACGCCTTTGTTGGTCTTTGTGCGGTATTCACAGTATTTATCAATCTTTGTTAGTCTATGCAGTATTGAGTCGGACCGTTATAAAGTGTTATTGATTTGTTAAATGTCTGAGTATTTATGCTATCGTTTTGTAAATTAAAATGAAATATTTCTAAAGATTTAACATTTATAAAGGCTTGTATCATTATTGGAGTTGATTTTGGCGATAGTTTGTACTGAATATGGAATATAATGATAGGCAGTGGCGGTAAAAGCTTGAATGAAACCTCTCATGTGCATTAGTCGGATTTAGGCTCTTAGTACTTTATTTGTCTGGTAATTCCGACACCACTGTATATACATCTATCGTCGAAGAAATTTGAATGTGTGATGTTTAAATACAAGTTCAATATACCATAGTGCCTTAAATACTACTAAAAGCGCCAAAATTTTGATTTCAATGTCACATATACATCCTTGTTTCGAACGACTGTCTTAAACATTTAGATAAGATCGAATTTTTTTTCAATTATTCAACTTAATAGTTGTTAAACTCGGATGATTTTTTTAAAAAAAGGAAGAGCGATTTAGACGCATACATCAACTCGTGACGTCACATTGGCATATGTCGTCATCGTTTCAACTCAATTATGGTAATTAGAACAGGTCAATTATATGCATGTATTAAAACATTAAGGGTGACGGTATAAGACGAATGTCGGAAGTACCCGAAATCACGCTTAGTTAAACTTCTATAAACTTCTATAAGCTACAGTATATGACACGTTTTATTATATTAGTATTGCTTCACACGCCAGTAACCCTTCTCAGTATATACGGTCCGTGAAAAGACCGCTATTGTTATTACTGTCGTGTTATTAGTTTACAAATTTTGCGAACATTATACCATAGGCAAATGTATTCAATTGGCTAAAATATCACACTTCAACAAATTTAAACAAAGGCGTATTTTTGTTCGTAGATCTAAATAATTTGTCAGGAACGGGGACTTGTTTGGTCACATTGGTCTCAATTTATACTCTGTATATTTAAAATCGCGCACTATTTTACCAACCATACTTCTTTAACTTTAATTTTATTACTTTTGAAACTCTTTTTTTATCAAAAAATACTAGTCGATTGTCACGAAATTTAACATACATGTTGCATACACATGCAATAATATCGTGTAAATTTCATGCATCCTAAAAGTCAGTGGATGTAAATTTAGAAATCCCACACTGTGTGTTATTAAATGAACTTAATATATATTAAACTCTGGTACAGTAATGTCATTTAAAGTATAGAAGGACCAAAATGTATCGATTAACAATTATAAAAACGTATCCTCAGTATTCGGAAATAATTACATTTAAAATGTGACCTGTACAATGTGATAGCTTTAACACTTTTTGTTTTATACCATTTAAACTTTATAGGTCCCTCTATCTTTTATCGGGTTTTGTGCGATTGCGAAAAGTGAAAGTTCGATATGGATGAACCTGACAAAGTCAAACTGCTCCATTCATTGGTATTTATTTCATGAATAATATTTTCAATATGTTAATTTTCGATTTCATTACTCGTGTCCATGCAACTTTGACAACACAACTATTAGTTTATTCACTTTAAAGATATTTCATTTATCAATAGTTTAACCTAAGAAATAGGTTGTATTGTAAATAAGTCAAACATTTGTATTGTACTTTTCTCCTTAGTATTCAACTGTGTCTCATATTGTTTCAATACCTAGTGCATTAGTGAAATGAAGTGTATGATACTGTTATGTGCACTTTATTATGTCTATTAACCATATTATTGTTCGTCGAAAATGCTATTATTGCCCTACACCAATGTACATGTATTATATTTCGTTTTTGTATATATTCGTTTTATGCTTTATTCATATGAAAACATAGACAGTATGCCTAATAGTTCTGAAAATACTTCTACTACAAGTCAAATATGTGGTGAATGCAATTGCTTAATGTGTTCAATATCGCTCATCCCTAATTGTGCTCACTAACCATGCTTATTCATTCCGAGAATCAGTTAGAACATGCAACATATCTTCAACACCCTACCACCCACTTTTCCAAATTAATTCTACAGACATTCAATGTTCAACCTATCTGAATAGTTTATATGAACCTACTCAGCACATGACAAGAAATAATAAAAACACATACAAATTCTTAAAGCAACACTTTATATTCAATTATGCTGATCTTTTAACATCAATAATTAACATTGTCAATTCCTACAAAGCATTAAATATGCAGCATTCATTTTTTGAGAGAAATAAGATACAACAGAAATATATTCATAGCAAAGACAAGTAAAACTTTCAAAAATAATCATCAAAAACAAAACAACACAACAATAAAAAATCTCTAATTTCGAACTTTGTAATGTTACTATGGCTAGTAAGACATATCCATCTAGACAAACATAAAGAGAAATACACTAAAACCTGAATTTTGCCTGGTGACCATCTCTTCGATTAATACATGACCTACCAGCTTTTAATAATAAACAGTAAAATATATTCAAGGGACTGTAAGATTTATATCGATCTATCCTGAGTAAACAATATCGTTATAAGTAGTGCTTACTGTAATATTTTTAAAAGCATTATGTTCAGTCGTGCGAGGTAACATTTAATGTGACATTTTAACCATGGCAAAATTAAAAAACAGAAATATGAAAATAAAATAAAAATTGTTTACACTAAATTGCTCATATTTTCTCCGCCTTAACAAGGCTTGTATATCAATACAACAGTTTACTAGTATTATCTTAACATCAACCACCCCCGCCACAACCACCTCCTCCTCCTCCTCCTCCACCCCCGCCACAACCGCCTCCTCCTCCACCGCCACAACCTCCTCCACCACTGCCCCCTCCATCCCCGCCACAACCTCCTCCTCCACTGCCCCCTCCTCCCCCGTCACCACCGCCACGACTACCGCTGGAATGGCTTTTAGAACCACCACTGCTGGAATGGGGCGAGTTGTTCTTTTTTTTACCCCCCTGTTTCTGTCCTGTTTTAAACAAAAAAAATATATAAATATTTCTCTTTTTTGCGAATAAGGAAGCCGTTTTCAAATATTTACCATCGGTCAACACAATATTTATTTGTCTGGCTATCTTAAGCGCTTAATAAGATTCGAAATTACAACCGCTCGAACATGCTTAAATCTGTATAACACTATCTATTCTCCTCTCTGATATGTATATTGTAGTTTCAAACCACTCGAATCGCATCTCATGATGCTCAAATGATTCAGCTAGTTTCATATTGACGTGATTCTGAACCGAAAGTAGCCTAATTTTAGACATCAAAACGAAAGTAGGAATTGAATCGGAGAGAATTTTCTACAAACACGGAATGTCAGCAGGTGTCATTATGCAAACATGAACTTTCATTTCAAAACTGACACATTCAATAGCAAATACACAGAGCGAGAGTATTACAGAAGAAGTCGGTAGTTTACTGTCATTAATCTTTCCAAATAGGTCGGCAATGTTGACACTCCTTATCAAATACAAATGTTTGTACAAAAAGCTTTTAACATGCATTATTAATTCATAATAAAATGTATTGCCGCTTTAAATATCTTTGTTTTGAACTAGCTTCTGTATGTAGTACTAAGAGTGATTTAAATTCCTGTTTTGAAATGCGAATTAAGACTGCTTAAGCAACATTTTCACGATATGCCCATTACCTAGAATTACACTTTTATGCTCATGACAGTTTATTTAAGTCAGTTTCGTGCACAGGTGACTGTCATGAGTTTTACCCCTTTATCCCAAATAGAGATATCTGCTTTTGTCCTTTTCAATGCATTATCTATAGAAGGGGCAAAGAGAGAGAGAACTTTAGATGACATAAAGGGAAAGAACTCGTGACAATCTCCTGCGGTTTCGCACAGAACATCTATATTATTGGTATTCAATACATATAGATAAGATACTCTGTTAAGAGAGATATCACGTTACCCACCTGAGTTTGTTTTCGACTGTTCCTTATCCATTGCTGAAATTTGCGTTCGGTATATTATATGGACTCTGAAACAAACAAACAAGGCAATATTTTTCTTAACATTATATGATAATTTATTTAATAAAGTACAATTTAATCAATTACGAATGATGCACTGTGGGGTAATGTAAGCCGGAGCTGTTTCACTTTTTCACACTACAAAGTACTATTACATGCGCACCGACTACCACGCGTTTAATGGACTGCACCCGAATAATTAAGATAAAAAACACAATTACTTCTATGCTGCATTGGGAGTAGCCATATTTCTTTTTGGCACTCGGTTGATGGAGCGAAATTAACAAGTATTGCCCGAGGTCTACCGAGGTGTCGATAGTTTTCACTTTTCACCTTACACCAATCAAGTTGTATACAGTCATAATTCGTTTATGCGACAACTTTCAATGCGAATACATAGTATAATCCGAATTAAATATCAGGTCCTGACGTATCGCTTAGGCTCGTCGAATTCAAATGGGCTATTAGAAACTATTATTCGAAATTGTGAATGTTGAACCCGATGAATTCGAATGAATGTGGTGACGGAATGTCAACTTCATAAATTCACGATTTAAACTTCATAAATTCATGAATTCAACTGCCTTGAATTCGGGATTTCAACTTCACGAATTCACAAATTGTACTTCTTCGCGAATTCGTAAATTTGTAATCGTGAAGATGAAATTGTGAATTCGTGAAGTTCAATTCACGAGCTCTTGAACCTGAAATGTCGCCACCAGGCTTTCGTACAGACATTTTGAACTTCATGTGTGTAAAATATTTGTATGATATTTAATTGCAATATACTAAATATCCCAGCGGAGTACGTAGCACTATATAGTTAAGTGTATAAGCCAATATTGAAAATATGCTTACAATTGTTTATTCCTTCATAAATTCGAATATCTATCCGTTCACAGCTAAGTATAAACCTCAAATATCTTATTGACAAAAAATCACAAACACTATTCATGAATAACCTGTATCAAAGCCTTTATAGGCATGCGCCCCAAATATTATCGGTAATTTAATTTTCATGTTGAATTAGTGATCGTTCTAAAAATAGATAGTAACATAAAACTATTCACCATTGAAATACCTTACTGCAAAATATTTCAAAATAGTGTTTAAATCAGAATGTAAAGTTCCTGTAGCGTGTATTTTCTTGTTTATATTTTCGTAACCATTTCGCAAGTATTAGTTCCACAATAGATTGGCTCTGTACACAGAGAAGTCATTCAAATGGAAAATTACTGAACTTTAAAGAGTCACTAAGACCAATACAAATAATGATATTAATATGTTTATTTGAAGGATTTCATTATATTTTTCCTTCTACATGTACTTTCTTTTTCCATATACTTTATTATTAAAAAAAGAAAAAAGCAATGATATCTAAAAATCTACAATTGAAATTATGAAATGATTTTCAATAAATATTTAATACTAACACATGTAATACAAATGTAAAACGATAATGGGTTACCAAGTGTATTAAGGGCAATTTTTTCAACATTCCATATATATTACATATAAAACACAAAAACAATCTTTATCTTAGAATCAAGCATGGTTACCTTCTTTCATGTATTTTTATTTCATATTTTCATTCAGACAGTTGCTCTCATATAATATACCTAGTTGTAAGAAAATCTCTCCGCTAGAAAAAAAATAGTAAAGTTGTATCGATTTTGCTATATATTTCATATAAAACATTTACGTTTTAATATTCATTATCATAAAATCGAGCAAGCTAACCAATCATTTTTTATTTCAAAAGTTGGTTAGACATATAAATATAACTTTTATATATAACTTTATTGCCTCCATGTTCAGGAGATATATGGTTTAACAATTATTTCTGCATAAATTATACACATACAGGTAGCAAGAAAAGTAAATATCATTTACCATTGCCAGAATTTTTTATGAATTTTACTTGATAGTCTCCCTTGATTATCCTTGAATCTCCAAGGTGCGAGACTAATTGAATTGTCTCCCTTCCCAACCATCTCGGGGAATGCGTTACGGAAAAAAATCAATACTGGATCGATATTTGATGCCTATTTAGTTGTTGTCAGTTGTTGATGGAGTCATTATGTACAACACCTACAGTTCGTTAATTACAGCAACTCAAGTGTGAAACAATAGACAAAGGGGACACGCAACAAAATGAAAACAAGGAAGTATGTTAAAACAATTATAAAAAAATTCATTTCTCATTGTTTTCAAAACCATCACAGTAATATAAAAACAAATAAATGAACGTATAACAGAGAAAAAAGTCTAATACATAGCCAGGAGAATAGAAGAAAACATCCAGTCTATGTCTATGTTGCCGTGGTGTAACTGTATTTGTTGGGAAGGACGATTATTTATCGATGGAGTTTTCATCATCATTGTCGCACATTTTGAAGCATTGTAGTTGTATCTCCACTATAAAGCATATTTCTTGCAGATCGCTAGCAGATTTTAAAGACCATTTCTTGTTAGTGATAATAATACAATATCGTCTGCTTGAGTTGGCGAACTAAGTTTAATGTCGGCAAGTTTTAGACCACAATGTTAAAGCTGTAATTTGTTTAAGAGTTCGTCGATGTATATTGTATAGTAGAAGGGTGTGCATATGCTACCTTGTATAGTAACATGCATGATGTAGGATGGATCCGACAGATGTCCATTTATGTACACCCGACTTGAGGAGCCTTTGAATGAGTCATGTATTATTCTAAGTTATTTTCCATGTATCCCGAATTTATACAGTTTGTATAGTTAATAATCTTTAACACACACCGGCTTAAGTCTAAAAAAACTAAAATATTACGACCACTTTCTTAATTTATCAATGCTTATACTGTAAACATTCCTCGTTGATTTTTGACCACACACCGAAACGATCTATTCTCTTTTCGCTTTCGTACTGTAATAGTATAATAGACTAGATTAAATCAAAGGTGTGTCTGATTCTATCTTTTCTACATACAAACCTTTTTGTCATATTGTCACATTTCATTTTTTGACATTGGTTGAGAATATTATCAAACTAATATATAACCAACTGCCATGTTGATTATGCATTTATATGTACATGTATATGCTTTATCTCTTATATGTTATGTATGTATGTTTAAAAAACGGAATAAACTATAATAAAAAAACTTTGTCGAATGATGATCTGGCGACAAGAAAACAGCGGTATAGTGAACTATTTAATGTTTTACATGTCTGTGTTATGAATATATTTCTGTTGTATCTTATTTCCCCAACAAATTGAATGAATGATGTTTATTTAATGATTTGTAGGAACTGGTTTTAGATCAAGAGAAAAATGCATAAAAGTACATTTTTACTGAAATGTATGCATATGAGCTTATTGAAACTCATTTTTGGTCGTTTTTATTCTGTGACATTTCACTTTTGAAATCTTTTAACATCACTTAAAGGCGTATCCAACAATGAGAGCATATTTTACAGATCACAAAGATAAAAGAAAATCTGCTTCTGATCCTAATAGCTACCGTACAATTTCTCTCTCTAGCCCTTCCATAGTATATGTATATATAGCAATATACAAGAGAGTTTTCGTTGTCTAGCCCTTCCATAGTATATGTATATGTAGTACAATACAAGAGAGTTTTCTTTCTCTAGCCCTTCCATAGTATATATACATAGTACTATACAAGAGAGTTTTCTCTCTCTAGCCCTTCCATAGTATATGTATATATAGCACTATACAAGAGAGTTTTCTCTCTCTAGACCTTCCATAGTATATGTATACATAGTACTATACAAGAGAGTTTTCTCTCTCTAGCCCTTCCGTAGTATTTGTATATATAGCACTATACAAGGGAGTTTTCTCTCTCTAGACCTTCCATAGTATATGTATATATAGCACTATACAAGAGAGTTTTCTTTCTCTAGCCCTTCTATAGTATATGTATACATAGTACTATACAAGAGAGTTTTCTTTCTCTAGCCCTTCCATAGTATATGTATATATAGCACTATACAAGAGAGTTTTCTCTCTCTAGACCTTCCATAGTATATATACATAGTACTATACAAGAGAGTTTTCTCTCTCTAGCCCTTCCGTAGTATTTGTATATATAGCACTATACAAGGGAGTTTTCTCTCTCTAGACCTTCCATAGTATATATACATAGTACTATACAAGAGAGTTTTCTTTCTCTAGCCCTTCCATAGTATATATACATAGTACTATACAAGTGAGTTTTCGTTCTCTAGCCCTTCCATAGTATATATACATAGTACTATACAAGTGAGTTTTCGTTCTCTAGCCCTTCCATAGTATTTGTATATATAGTACTATACAAGAGAGTTTTTCTCTCTCTAGCCCTTCTATAGTATATGTATATATAGCACTATACAAGGGAGTTTTCTCTCTCTAGACCGTCCATAGTATATGTATATATAGAACTATACAAGGGAGTTTTTCTCTCTCTAGCCCTTCTATAGTATATGTATATATAGCACTATACAAGGGAGTTTTCTCTCTCTAGACCTTCCATAGTATATGTATATATAGTACTATACAAGAAAGTTTTCTTTCTCTAGCCCTTCCATAGTATATATACATAGTACTATACAAGTGAGTTTTCGTTCTCTAGCCCTTCCATAGTATATGTATATATAGCACTATACAAGAGAGTTTTCTTTCTCTAGCCCTTCCATAGTATATGTATATATAGTACAATACAAGGGAGTTTTTCTCTCTCTAGCCCTTCTATAGTATATGTATATATAGTACAATACAAGAGAGATTTCTTTCTCTAGCACTTCCATAGTATATGTATATATAGCACTATACAAGAGAGTTTTCTTTCTCTAGCCCTTCCATAGTATATGTATATATAGTACAATACAAGGGAGTTTTTCTCTCTCTAGCCCTTCTATAGTATATGTATATATAGTACTATACAAGAGAGTTTTCTTTCTCTAGCCCTTCCATAGTATATGTATATATAGTACTATACAAGAGAGTTTTCTTACTCTAGCCCTTCCATAGTATATGTATATATAGTACTATACAAGTGAGTTTTCGTTCTCTAGCCCTTCCATAGTATATGTATATATAGCACTATACAAGGGAGTTTTCTTTCTCTAGCCCTTCCATAGTATATGTATATATAGCACTATACAAGAGAGATTTCTTTCTCTAGCCCTTCCATAGTATATGTTTATATAGCAATATACAAGAGAGTTTTCTTTCTCTAGCCCTTCCATAGTATATGTATATATAGCACTATACAAGGGAGTTTTCTTTCTCTAGCCCTTCCATAGTATATGTATATATAGCACTATACAAGAGAGATTTCTTTCTCTAGCCCTTCCATAGTATATGTATATATAGCACTATACAAGAGAGTTTTCTTTCTCTAGCCCTTCCATAGTATATGTATATATAGCACTATACAAGAGAGTTTTCTTTCTCTAGCCCTTCCATAGTATATGTATATATAGCACTATACAAGAGAGTTTTCTTTCTCTAGCCCTTCTATAGTTTATGTATATATAGTACAATACAAGGGAGTTTTCTTTCTCTAGCCCTTCTATAGTATATGTATATATAGTACAATACAAGAGAGATTTCTTTCTCTAGCCCTCCTACAGTATATGTATATATAGCAATATACAAGAGAGATTTCTTTCTCTAGCCCTTCCATAGTATATGTATATATAGCACTATACAAGGGAGTTTTCTTTCTCTAGCCCTTCCATAGTATATGTATATATAGCACTATACAAGGGAGTTTTCTTTCTCTAGCCCTTCCATAGTATATGTATATATAGCACTATACAAGGGAGTTTTCTTTCTCTAGCCCTTCTATAGTATATGTATATATAGCACTATACAAGGGAGTTTTCTTTCTCTAGCCCTTCCATAGTGTATGTATATATAGCAATATACAAGAGAGATTTCTTTCTCTAGCCCTTCCATAGTATATGTATATTTAGCACTATACAAGAGAGTTTTCTTTCTCTAGCCCTTCCATAGTATATGTATATATAGCACTATACAAGGGAGTTTTCTTTCTCTAGCCCTCCTACAGTATATGTTTATATAGCACTATACAAGGGGGGTTTTCTTTCTCTAACTCTTCCATAGTATATGTTTATATAGTACTATATAAGGGCATTTTCTCGCTTCAGTCCTTCTATAGTACATGTATATATAGTTCTTTACAAAGGAGTTTTCTCTCTTTAGCCCTTCTATTTGATATGTATATATAGAACTATAGAATGGAGATTTCTCTTTCTAGTCCTTCTAGTGTACATGTATATATAGAACTATACAATGGAGATTTTTTTTCTAGCCCTTCTATTGTTTATGTATATATAGAACTATTCAATGGAGTTTTCTCTGTCTATTCCTTCTAGTGTACATGTATATATAGTACTATAGAATGCATAAAGGGAGGGAACTCTAGAAAAACCTGAGAAAACCTCAATAATAAGACCACACTTTGGGCCCTTCCTCGTCTGAGATGAGCTATGATCGGAACCATTCAAATTTCTGGTGAGGTTCGACATGATGTTTTCATCATGTAAATAAATTAAACCGTCACGAAAAGAAGTTACAAACCCGAAGTAATAAAAGTCCTTTGATACCATGTGCAGTGTATTTCTATTCATGAGCTGTTTATGACATGTTTACCCAAAGAAAATGATGATTTTGCCATTTGTTTTTATTTACATCAATAATGTATAAGTGGATATTTTACAATAATAGTACATGTTCAATAATTGCAAAATTCTGTTTGAGTAATTACGTCGCTTTTGCTCTATTTTCTCTACATATTTCCTTCAATTGTTTCTCAATAATTGTTTTGCTGCACATGTTGTCCGGCGACAATGCTGCCTTGCATCAAATCTTTTTTGTGAGTATTTTGCTCACACTCTACATAGTCACTCAAGTATGCAGTTCAACTCACATTTTAAATCATGAGAGATTGTCGCGAGTTCTTCCCCTTTATCACATTCTCATTGAAATCAGCCCCAAACTATAACTCCATTACTTTCCGCTGTTAGGCCAGCTAGCGTATAGTATAGTGCAACCAATATCGGATGGCACAATAATATTTACTTATGCTAATTAGGCGACGGTTTCATTTTGCATAAAAAGGGGTGATCATTTAGAGTCTCGGTCAAAAAACGCTTGTGTCGTACAAACTTTCAAAATATGAACAATTATTAAAGTATGTACTCACGTGTGCCTCTGTAGCTAAATTAGATAAGCCGTCACTTAGCAATCTAGAGGTTACGCCTACTGGTTCAAGTCTCATATACATGTTTTATTTTATTCACAGTGATAAAGTATTTTATATTTTGTAGATATTTTTTCTTTATTTATCCTTCTGTAGGTCAATTATTACGTTATATTTTATTTCCATTCATATTATGTTCTTTGTTATCATCATAATATATATATATTAGTTTTATTTTGAACAACTGAAACAATAACATAAGCACAGTAATATTGAAAAACCTCGTATAAAATATTGTTTTAGCATACATGTATATACAGTTTAGCAGGGTTCATCAACAGTATTTGTGCTTGACCTGTTACAAAGGTTGATTAATCTTGTTTAAAATCATATCATTAACAGTCTTGCGAACCACAAGGAGATTAATGCAATCCAATAACATGTTACTTGTTACTTCTCGTTTTTCTTGAAACGTTGTTCGCTGCCGTCCTTTTAATTTGCGACATCGTCCTTTCCGACACCCCCGTCATAACAAAACCATCGTAGTTCTTTTTCTTGGGCAAGACAATGGAATCACAGGCTGCTTCATAGCAGCCTCTTGTACACAGAAATCGTGAACTTTTGAAACAATGTCTCTGTCTTGCTGGGACAACATGAAACGATTCTCAATCTTTCTTGCAAAAATAGTTTACACATATTTATCTAGTTGCTGTGATACACCCACACATATTTCGTGAAAAGCATGATACTATCGCGATAAAAAAAATACAAAAAAGCGCGAATATCAGGATTCGAACCCAGTTAGTCAGCGTTAAGATTCTGATGCGCATCCATTAACTATGTAATAAACACACTGATTTAATATCTCTACGTTTATATATTCTTTTTCAAAATCAGAAAATGCGCCTATATGAGCATGATCATCGAACTAACCTGCAATATGATAAGGACTGATCCAAACAATGACGTTTTGTCAATGTTGTTATTGTGCCTTCAGATCTTAGCCGCACTATATAGGAGCGTGCGACTGGACCTGATTTTAATGAGATTGCCTTTATCCCTTCAATAGTTTATATACATGTACTATAGAGGAGATAAAGGGAGATAACTCAAGAAGGTATAATAAGTATGTAGTTAAACATCTGTAAACTTTTATAAACTGCACATGACACGTGTTATAATATTAGTATGTCTTCACACGCCAGTAACCCTTCTCAGTATATACGGTCCGTGAAAAGACGTCTACTATCGTTATTACTGTCGTGTTATTAGTTTACAAATTTTGCGAACATTATACCATAGGAAAGTTTACTCAATTGGCTAAAATATCACACCTCAACAAATTTAAACAAACGCGTATTATTGTTCGTAGATTTAAATAATTTGTCAGGAACGGTGACTTTTTTGGTCACATTGGTCTCGGTATATCTAAAATCGCGCACTATTTTACCAACATTACACCATAGGAAAGTTTATTCAATTGGCTAAAATATCAAACCTCAATAATTGATTTATAATTTGTCAGGACCGAGGCATTTTTTGTTCACATTGGTCTCAGTATATACTCAACCATAATTCTTTAACTTTAATTTTATTACTTTATGAAACTATTTTTTTATTAAAACACTTGCAATAATATCGTGTAAAGTTCTTTTGATGCATCCTTAAAGTCAGTGGACGAAAATTTAGAAATTCCACACTGTGTGTTATTAAGTGATCTTAATATATATTAAACTCCGGTACAGTAATGTCATTTAAAGTATAGAAGGACCAAAAGGCAGCGATTAAAAATCCTTAGTATTCAAGTGTGTCTCATATTGTTTCAATACCTAGTGCATTAGTGAAATGAAGTGTATGAAACTGTTATGTGCACTTTATTATGTCCATTAACCATATTATTGTTCGTCGAAAATGCTATTATTGCCCTACACCAATGTACATGTATTATATTTCGTTTTTGTATATATTTGCTTCATGCTTTATGCTTTATTCATATGAAAACATGGACAGTATGCCTAATAGTTCTGAAAATACTTCTACTACAAGTCAAATATGTGGTGAATGCAATTGCTTAATGTGTTCAATATCGCTCATCCCTAATTGTGCTCACTAACCATGCTTATTCATTCCGAGAATCAGTTAGAACATGCAACATATCTTCCTCACCCTACCACCCACTTTTCCAAATTAATTCTACAGACATTCAATATTGAACCTATCTGAATAGTTTATATAAACCCACTCAGCACATGAAAGGAATAATAAAAACACATACAAATTCTTAAAGCAACACTTTATATTCAATTATGCTGATCTTTTAACATCAATAATTAACATTGTCAATCCCTACAAAGCATTAAATATATATCATTTACTTAGTGAGAGAAATAAGATACAACAGAAATATATTGATATCACAGACAAGTAATCATCATAAACAAAAACAACACAACATATAAAAAAACAATATCACAGGTCTCAAATTTCGAACTTTGTAATGTTACTATGGCTAGTAAGACATATCCATCTAGACAAACATAAAGAGAAATACAGTAAAATCTTAATAATACCTGGTGACCATCTCTTCGATTAATATATGACCTACCAGCTTTTAATAATAAACAGTTAACGATATTCATGGGACCGTAAGATTTATATCGATGTATCATGAGTAAGCAATATCGTTATAAGTAGTGCTTACTGTAATATTTTTAAGAGCATTATGTTCAGTCGTACGAGGTAACATTAATGTGACATTTTAACCATGGCAACATTATAAAACAGAAATATGTAAATAAAAAAAAATTGTTTACACTGAATTGCTCATATTTTCTCCGCTATTACAAGGCTTGTATATCAATACAACTGTTTTTCTTATATTATCTTAACAACCGCCCCCGCCACAACCACCTCCTCCTCCTCCACCCCCGCCACAACCGCCTCCTCCTCCCCCGCCACAACCTCCTCCTCCACTGCCCCCTCCTCCCCCGCCACAACCTCCTCCTCCACTGCCCCCTCCTCCCCCGTCACCACCGCCACCACCACCATATCCACCGCCCCCTCTACTGTAGCCACGACTACCACTGGAATGGCTTTTAGAACCACCACTGCTGGAATAGTGCGAGTTGTGCTTTCTTTGACCCCCCTGTTTCTGTCCTGTTTTAAACAATAAAAATATATAAATGTTTCTCTTTTTTTGCGAATAAGGAAGCCGTTTTCAAATTTTTACCATCGGTCAACACAATATTCATTCGCCTGGCTATCTTAAGCGCTTAATAAGATTCGAAATTACAACCGCTCAAACATGCATAAAGCTGTATAACACTATCTATTCTCCTCTCTGATAGGTATATTGTAGTTTCAAACCAGTCGAATCGCATCTCATGATGCACAAATGATTTTAACTAGTTTGATTTTGACTCGTTTCTGAACCGAAAGTAGCCTAATTTTAGACATCAAAACGAAAGTATGAATTGAATCGGAGAAAATTTTCTACAAACACGGAATGTCAGCAAGTGTGACTATGCAAACATGCACTTTCATTTCAAAACTGACACATTCAATAGCAAATACACAGAGCGAGAGTATTACAGAAGAAGTTGGTAGTTTAGTGTCATTAATCTTTTCAAATAGGTCACATTTTCGTCGGCAATGTTGACACTCCTTATCAAATACAAATGTATGTAAAAAAAGCTTTTAACATGCATTATATATTCATAATAAAATGTATTGTTGCTTAAAATATCTTTGTTTTGAACTAGCTTCTGTATGTTGTACTAAGAGTGATTTAAATTCCTGTTTTGAAATGCGAATAAAGATTGCTTAGGCAACGATTTCACGATATGCACATTACCTAGAATTACACTTTTATGCTTATGACAGTTTATTTAAGTCTATTTCGTACACAGGTGAATGTCAGGAGTTCATTTCCTTTATCCCATCTAGAGTTATCTCCTTTTGTCCTTTCCTATGCATTATCTATAGAAGGGACAAAGAGAGAGAGAACTTTAGATGACATAAAGAGAAATAACTCGTGACAATCTCCTGTGGTTTCGCATAGAACATCTATATAGACAATACATGTAGATGAGATACTCTGTTAAGAGAAATATCACGTTACCCACCTGATCTTGTTTTCGACTGTTCCCCACCCATTGCTGGAAATAACTGACTAAGATTTGCGTTCGGTATAATATGTGGACACTGAAACAAACAAACAAGGCAATATTAATCTTAACATTATATGATAATTTAATTAATCAATTACCATTTAATCAATTACGAGTGATGCACTGTGGATGCCGGAGCAGTTTCACACTACACTGTACTATTACATTGCAGTGGTGATGCGCATCAAAGGCTACTGTTGCGCAACTCATACCATGCGTTTAATGGACTGCGACAAAATTATTAAAATATAAAAAACCAATTGCTTCAATGCTGCTTTGGGAGTGGCCATAGCTCTTTTGGCCCTCGGTCGGTGGAACAAAATAATCAACTATTCTAACGAGGTGACGATAGTTTTCACTTTTCACATAAAACCAATTAAGTTGTATACAGTCGGACCTCGTTTATTCGATAACCTTCTATCCGAATACTTGGTATAATCCGAAATAAATAGCAGGTCCCAATGCATGGTTACATTTCGGAATCACGAATTCTTAAATTCAACGTCATGAATTCACGAGTTCAACTTCATGAATTCACGAGTTCAACCTCATGAATTCACGATTTTAACTTCATAAATTTATAATTTCAACTGCCTTGAATTCGTCATTTCTACTTCACGAATTCACAATTTGAACTCCTTCGCGAATTCGTGAATTTGAAATCGTTAAATCGTAAAGTTATGAGGATGAAATCGTGAATTCGTGAAGTTGAATTCACGAGCTCTTGAAGCTGAAATGTCACCACCATGCTTTCGTACATACATTCTGAACTTCATCTGTGTAAACTATTTGTTTGATATATACATATTTAATTGCAAAATACTAAATATCCCAGCGGAGTACTTAGCACTTTAATTAAGTGTATAAGCCAATATTGAATGTGCAATATGCTTACAATAGTTTATTCCCTCATAAATTCGAATATCTATCCGTTCACAGCTAAGTATAAACCGCAAGTGTCTTATTGACAAAAATTCACAAACACTATTCATGAATGACCTGTATCTAAGCCTTTATATGCATGCGCTCCCAATATTTTCGGTAGTTTACCTTTAAATGTTCAATCAGTCATCGTTCTAAAATTAGATAACACCGTAAAACTATTCACCATTGAAACACCTTACCGCAAACTATTTCAAAATAGTGTTTAAATCAGAATGTAAAGTTACTGTTGCGTGCATTTTCTTGTTAACAACCATTTCGCAAGTATTGGTTGCACGATAGATTGACTATATACACACAGAGTAGTCATTCAACGGGAAAATTACTCATTTCTTTCCACGGAAAATTACTGGTGTGCGAAGCCGGCGATTCTATTTTTATCTTTTTTTCGGGTTGTTCATAGAAGGACCTGTTACTGTTTAAAGACATATCCTGGAGTAGTTTGCTATCTCCTTTTAAGATGCAAAGATTTTTACTGAACTTTATAGAGTCACCAAGACCAATACAAATAATGATATTATAATGTTTATTTGAAGGATTTCATTATATTTTTGCAGTTTTCCTGCTACATGTACTTTCGTTTTCCATATACTTTATTATCAAAAAAAGAAAAATCATTGATGTCTAAAAATCTCAATAAATATTTACACATTTTATGAAAATGTAAAACGATAATGTGTTACCAAGTGTAATATGGGTAAACATTTCAACTTTCACTTTCCATATATATTACATTTGAAACACACTAAAGCAATCTTTATCTTAAACCTTTTATTTTTATTTCATATTTTCATTCAGACAGTTTCTCTCATATAATATACCTAGTTGTAAGAAAATATCTCCGCTAGAAAAAATATAGTAAAGTTGTATCGATTTTGTTATATATTTCATACAAAATATTCACTTTTTAATCTTCATTATCATGAAACCGAGTAAGCTGATCAGCGACTACTCAATTCACTATGGTGAAAGAACACCCAAGACGGACACCTGGTGCCTTATTCACAACCATTTTTAAAAAAAAAATTCTTAAGTCAACATCCGTGTTTCTGTCTTATAATGTTTATGAATAAGAGTCCTGGGTAGAATCAATTCGACCTAAAACATGCGTTTTTTGCCGACCGAATGTGTTAAAGCAAATCGACGAGGTTTTTGACATGCGCCACTGTATACAGTTGTACGGTATTGGTACGACATTTAGCCTGATGTTGTTTAGCCTCATGTTGTAAGGGTTGCCCCCTTTGCCCTGTTTTCACTCCACTTGTAACCGAAACGTCTCTGCCAATAAACGTTGATTTGCATCGTTACCGTTGTTCTTTGTTAACTGGCGATGTGAGCATTGTGATGTATTTCTGAAGAGAACTTCGCCAATTCTTCACGGACTTGCATTAAGTATGTTTCGACTCCTAGTGCTATATTCGAATGCTTTGTAGTGAGGGACAAGAGATACGTATATTAATACAAAATGTATCACTGTTTGTAAACTGGACATGTTAAGTTCGTTTTAAAACTGAATTAAATATTTTGTAAATAACTCAATCAGTATATACATGCAGAATTGTTAGGTCACGAATATTGTCATGCACATTTTAAAAAAATCATCATAATACACTATGATTGACAACGCCATTAAATACCCAACAGTTGTATTCTACTTATTTTGTATCAATTGTCCAAACGTTTTATTGTTAATTATGCGTGAATTCGTAAGTGATAATATTACACCTAATAAAACTAAAAGCCTAACCATTCTTAAATTCATCACTGATTTATTTCAGGAAATTATTTTTGTGAAATAAGGTATATTTTTCTTTATAATGTCACTTGCACTATGTTCACAAAATTTTTTTTGCATTTTAATGGCATTCAGTAAATATTTTGCATTTTAATGGCATTCAGTAAATATTTTGCATTTTAATGGCATTCAGTAAATATTTGCATTTTAATGGCATTCAGTAAATATTTTGCATTTTAATGGCATTCAGTAAATATTTTGCATTTTAATGGCATTCAGTAAATATTTTGCATTTAAATGGCATTCAGTAAATATTTCAGTTGCAGTCGCGACTTGAAGTTGAAATACAATTTAGTTCACCTATACATCAATGTCACTTTTAAATGAAATAAGATTCACAGTATTCTATGTCCCTAATGGAATCCAGAAATGTTTCCTTAGAAACTAATAAAAGTAAAAAAATCCAGACATGATACGGAACAAGACTTAATAAACAATAATAATTTAGTGTATCCAACTGTTCATATGTCAACAGAATATTGCATGAATGATCATCAAAACCGAATTTTATCGAACAAGCTTTCTGAAAATAATTAACTCATGATAATTAACTTTGTCATGTTCTTAAAAGTGTAAAAGTGTTAATAATAATATATACATGTGTATTCTGTAACAAAATATCGGTTTTACTGAAAGCATTCAAATTTGTAAGTGGACTTTGCAAGGATAAAGGCCTAAATATACAGAAAAGAAAATACAGTCGGACCTCTTTCATTCGAATTCATTGGGTTCGATATATTATTTCCAAAAATACATGGTGACCATCTCTTCGTTTAATACATATGTGACCTATCAGTTTCTAATAAAATACAGTAAACTCCGCTTATAACGATATTCAAGGGACTGTAAGATTGATATCGTTGTATCCGAATGTCGTTGTTTCCTGAGTAAACAATGTCGTTATTGGTGGTGTTTACTGTAATATTAAAAGCATTATATTCAGTCGTGCGAGATAATATTTAATACGACATGACCATAACGGATATGGTGTTACTGTTTGTTATATCAAAATCACTTACAACACATAATTACTATAACATTTTATTTACAACCATGGCAAAGTTATATAACAGATATATGAATATCAAAATAACTTTAAAAATGTTGTGGTTACACTGAATTGCTTCTTCGTTGGTATATCAATACAATTGTTAACTAGTATTATTTTAACACCCGCCACATCCTCCTCCACCCCCGCCACAACCTCCTCCTCCGCCCCACCACAACCACCTCCTCCACTGCCCCCTCCGCCCCCGCCACAACCACCTCCTCCACTGCCCCCTCCTCCTCCTCCGCCCCCATCACAACCGCCACCACCACCATAGCCGCCGCCTCCTCCACTGTAGCCACTTGCAGGACTACCGCTATAATGGCTTCTAGAACCACCGCTGCTGGAATGGTGCGATTTGTGCTTTCTTTGTCCACCTTGTTTCCGTTCTGTTTTAAACAATAACATGTCTATAAAACGTTTCTATATTTTGCGAATAAGGAAGCCGTTTACAAATATTTACCATCGGTCAACACAATATTTATTGGCCTGACTCTCTTAAGCGCTTAATAAGATTCGAAATTACAAAACGCACGAACATGCTTAAAGCTTTATATCACTATGTATTGTCCTCTCCGATAGGTATATTGTAGATTCAAACCACCAGAGTAGCATCTCATGATGCTCAAATGATTCAACTAGTTGCATATTGACGCGATTCTGAACCGAAAGTAGCCTAAGTTTAGACATCAAAACGAAAGTAGGAATTGAATCAGAGAGGATTTTCTTCACAAGTTTTACTATGCAAACATGCTTTTTCAATTCAAGACTGACACATTCAAAAGCAAATGCATAGAGCAAGAGTATTACAGAAGAAGTTAATTGTCATTTATCTTTCCAAATAGGTCAAATTCAGTGAAATCAAAAGTATTTTCGTCGGCCATGTTGACATTCCTTATCAAATAAAAGATTTTAAAATGCCGCTTTGAAATACTGTGTTTTGAACTAGCTTCTTAGAGGCATTTACAATCCTGTTTTGAAATGCGGATAAAGATTGCTTAAGCAACGATTTCACGATATGCGCATTACCTATAATTACTCTTTTCTGTTGATGACCGTTTAATTGAGTCAGTTTCGTACACAGGAGATTGTCACGAGTTCTTTCCCTTTATCACATCTAGAGTTATCTCCCTTTGTCCCTTTCGTTACATTTTCAATGAAAGGGCACACATTGAGAAGTCTAGATTGCATAAAGGGAAATAAATCGTGGCAATCTCCTGTAGTTTCGTACAAAACATCTTTATTATTGGTATTCAATACATATATAGATAAGATACTCTGGTAAGAGAGATATCACGTTTCGACTGTTTCCCACCCATTGCTGGAAGTCACTGACTGAAATTTTCCTTCGGTATTATAGGACTGAAACAAATAAAAAATGATTATTTAACGAACCAATTACAAGTTATGATGCACTGTACATAGGGTGATATAAGCTGGAGCAGTTTCACTAGTTCACACTACATTGTACGAGTACATGCGCAGTGGTTACAAAGGCTCCTGTCGCGCACCTCCTTCCACGCGTTTAATGGACTGCGACCAAATTTGAAGGTTAAGATTTATATTGCAACATAACATAAATGCCGAGATGTTACGATTGCTGGTCACTCCAGATCCAAAATGTATTTCGGTAAATTCGACGAAATTCAGTGGATTTCGGTTATTTAACATAGCCTTTATCGAAAGGTTAACCATTCCGCGTCAAGGTTACAAACATTGTTTGGTTGAAGAGAAATTGCCTTGGTGTTTAACGTAAAATTTGATTGGAATACACAACACTGATATGCAAATACCAAAACCATGTTAGTACGGCTGCGCCGAAAAAACGATTTCTTCAATGCTGCTTTTGGAGAAGCCATAGTTCTTTTTGGCACTCGGTTCGTGAAACGAAATTAACAACTATTGCCCGAGGTCTACCGAGGCGTCGAAAGTTTTCAGCTTACACCAATCAAGTTTTATACAGTCAGAATTCGTTCATTCGACAACCTTCTATCCGAATACTTGGTTAAATCCGAAATAAATATCAAGTCCCGATGTTTATTCTTAGGCTCGTCGAATTCAAATGGGCTATTAGAAACTATGCATTATTCGAAATTGTGAATTTTGAACCCGATGAATTCGAATGAATGTGGTGACATTCCGGCTTCAAGAATTCTCAAATTCAACTTCTTGCATTCACGATTTCAACTTCATAAATTCATGAAATCAACTGCCTTGAATTTGTGATTTCAACTTCATGAATTCACAATTTGAACTAATAAAGATGAAATTGTTAATTCGTGAAGTTGAAATCACGAGCTCTTGAAGCTGAAATGTCACCACCATGCCTTCGTACAGACATTCTGAACTTCATGTGTGATATATACGTATTTAATTGCAATATACTAAATATCCCAGCAGAGTACGTATCACTACAGTTAAGTGTAAAAGCCAATATTGAAAATATGCTTACAATTGTTTATTCCTTCATAATTTCGAATATTTATCTGTTCACAGTATAAAACTCAAATAGCTTACTAACAAAAATTCACAAAACTATCAAAGCCTTCGTACGTATTTATACATTCAATTTGCAGATGCGTTCCAAAATTTACGGTAATTTACCTTATCATTTTGAATCAGTAATCGTTCTAAAATAAGATAATAACGTAAAACTATTCACCATTGAAACAACAGCGTACATATACTATGTATTACCGTATGCCTTTAAGTGTAAATACATTTCTTGCTAGAAAAATTCACTCATGTAAAATAATCAGCTATTCAAACAACTGAGTTGAATCTGTTTTGTAAAGGAAAAACTATTTTTATGCTGGAATTTTTCTTCTACATTTAAGATTATTTCTTGTATATTGAAGAGAGAGAATAAGTTGCTACATTAAACGCCACATATATAAGACCGTGTCTCCCCACACAGACCTCCGGGAAAACAACAGTACATAAAACATAAGACATTTGAGGTGGCTCAAGCGCACATACATAAGGAAACAGAGGCGCAACGAAAGGCCTGGCCGACAATAAGGAATATCTAGGAGAATCAACGAGGACAAACAGGGGGGGGGGGGGTTAATAGATGGTAAAGATCACAGGACAAGTCAAGACAGTTGGCAACAATAGGCCGAATGTGGAGAGAAAATAATATGAACAATATCTAAAGGGAAATAATTGCACAGGGGAATCTTACATACATTTAAAACACAAAAAGAAATAATAACCATACAGCGATATACAGCCTTGGAACTAATTGTAATTGAAATTGATATCTTGATAAAAGTTGTAAGTTGTTGTTATGTATATATTATGTAAATGCTCTTTTTTAAGAGGCTCGCAGGGAATATTGGGCAATTACTTTACCGCGTAGTCTCTAAATTCACCCCCAAAATATGCACACCTTACTACAAAATATTTCAAAATAGTGTTTAAATCCGGATATAAGGTTACTGTAGCATATAAAGTATTGTTTATAACCATTTCGGCGAAGAGAAGTCATTTAACTGGAAAATTACTGATTGTTTTCCACGGAAAGTTACTGATGTGCGAAGACAGCTACGTTACTTTATCTCTTTTTCGGTATGTTCATAGAAGGAGCTGTTGATGTTGAAGTGATGTTAAAACATTTTAAAAGTGAACTTTACAGAATAAAAACAACCAAAATGGGTTTCAACAAGCTTATTATGCATATATTTTATGCATTTTTCTCTTGCTTTAAAACCTGTGCTAAAAATAGCTACTCCTGAACATTTCTACTAAAACCCGAGGCGGACGTGACCATACTGATTGTAGCAGTTACCTCCCTTTGCGATTAGAAGTAGTTTAGTTATGATTTGAGCTATGCTCGGAACCAGTCGAATTTCTGGAGGAGGTTTTGCATGACGTTATCATCACAGGTACAGAGAAATGTACAAACAATCCCGAAAAAGAAAATTAAAACAGGTACAAAAAGAAAATAATTCAAATATTTAATGTTGTAACAACAAAATGTAGTGTTTAAGTCGTTTGATCTAATGTGCATTGTATTTGCTTTCAAAAAGTGTTTCTGACATTTTTTCTAAATAAAATGATCATTTTGCCATTTTTATTTATTTAAATCAATAATGTATATGTGGATATCTTATGTGGCGTTCCCTGTAGCAACTTATGCTCTCTCTTTTACAAGAATATTACATGTTCAATATTTGCTAAATTCTGTTTGTGGTATTACGTCACCTTTGCTTTATTTGCTCTACATATTTCCTTCAAATGTTTCCCAAAATTATTTTGCTACACTTTGTAACCCTTCTTTCTCTATATTGGTCGGGGAAAGACGACTACTTTTGTTATCACTGTTGTCTTTAATCCGAGACTTCTCTGACCCTATAGCCTTTTTTTTTGCGGCTTAGGGTCAGATGAACTCCTATAGTAAAAACCCGGGGATTACTGAAAACCACACAGTCGTGTACTTTCAACGGTGTATGTGGCGTTTGGTCTCATTTTAACGGAAAATTAGCCGAACAAATCGGTAAATTGATATTTAATTTACCAATCTGCATCGATCACGTGACAGCCAGGTGCTTTGACCCAAATACATATTTACATGAAGAAAATTATTTTTTTAGCTTACTAGTACTTTGAATAGGATTGACCGTTACAACGTATTAAAGGTTTTCAAAACAAATGTTACGGTTCAGATAGGTTAATTAATATATTGATAATAGATGTATATGCTTGAAATGTTAATCCAATGAATGTTTACATAGATATATTTATTTAAAGTTCCTCTCCCGCGCGGGAGAGGAAATCCCCGGGTTTTTACTATAGGAGTTCCTCTGACCCTAACCAGCAACATGAAATATCAAAAATCGTAAAAGGAGCTGGTTTAGGGACAGAGAAGGCTCGGATTATGTTGTCTTTTGTTGACAAAGCCAAACTACTCCCTCCGTTGGTATTCCCTGCAATTTAATACATTTTAAAAAGGTTCCATTTATAAATCTTTTAACCAAAGAAATAAGCAGTATTGCAAATAAGTCATGAATTTGTATTGTATTGTACACCCCGGTATTCAATTATGTCCATATTATACCCAGTAAAAAATGAAATGAAAAGTGTATTAAAATGCAATGTGCATTTTATTAGGAGTTACGCTATGGTTATAAACCATACTACTGTACGTCAAAAACGTTATTATTGACATCACGGACCTGTATATAGGTCCGTGTTGACATAGAGCAATGTATTATATTTCGTTTTTTGTGTGCATATATTTGCATTATGCTTTGATTATATGAAAACATGGCCAGTATGTTTTTTTAAACAAGTTCTACTACTAACAAGTTGAATCTGAGGTGGATTGCTTGAAATGTTCAATACGTGGTGAATGTAATTGCTTTATGTGTTAAATACGTGGTTAGAGTAATTGCTTTATGAGTTCAATATAGGATTAGAGGACCTTTTATGGCGTTCATGCATGTGTAAATATTATTACATTTTAAGTCAATATCAAATATGACTCCTGTTATGGTCTGACAATTATTTTCAAGTGTTGTCCGTGCATTCAGTTGAAGCTGCGTGAGGTCACGATGTGTATTGACGGAAAAAAAACATAATTTGGCGTCGTTTCAAAATACTATTTGGAATTATAAGGATTAAACGCCCATTTTTAAAAGTTCAATCAAGAGTTAATAATATTCTGTACTAAAAAATATCGGTTTTACTGAATACATTCTATTTTGAAAGTTTATAATACAATTATAAAACCCTAAATATAAAAACAGAAAATAAAATACAGTCAGACCTCGTTCATTCTAACTCCGTTTATAACGATATTTAGGGGACCGTTAGATTAACATCGTTGTATCCGAATATCGTTGTATCCGGGCTAAGATATGTTTATAGAGCAAGGTGGATGGGACCGATTTATATTGTTTTAAGCGGTATGTCGCAGTTAGCAATATCGTTTTATGTGGTGTTTACTGTAATAATAAAAGCATTATATTCAGTCGTACGAGGTAATATTTAATATGACATGACCATAACGGCGATGGGGATATGTTCTTACTGTTTGTTATATCAAAATCACCTTAAACACAAAATTACTACACCATTTTATTTACAACCATGGCAAAATTATTGAAAAGAAATATGAAAAACAATACTTAGTATAACTTTAAGAATGTTTTGACCACACTGAATTGCTCACGTTTTCTGGGCCATAACTAGGCTGGTATATCAATACAACTGTTAACTAGTATTATCTTAACACCCACCGCCCCTCCCCCGCCACAACCGCCCCATCCACTGCCCCCGCCCCCTCCACTGCCCCCGCCACAACCGCCACCACCACCAAATCCACTGTAGCCACGTGCACCACCAAAACGACTACTGCTGGAATGGCTTTTAGAACCACCGCTGCTGGAATTCTTTGTTTTGTGCTTTCTTTGTCCCCCGTCTTTCTGTCCTGTTTTAAACTATACAAATGTATATAAAAAGTATAACGATATGTATATTGCAGCTTCAACCCACCTGAACGAGTTTCATTGTGACGCGTTTCTGAACGCATTGTCAGTAGGTGTCATTATGCAAACATGTACTTCGACAATGTTTTCATACGTGTTTCATTACAAGACTGCCATATTCAATAGCAAATGCATAGAGTCATAGTACTACAGAAGAAGTTGGTAGTTAACAGTCATTATGCTTGCAAAATATGTCGAATTTGGTGAACTAAAAAGCATTTTCGTCAGCAATGTTGACACTCCTTATCAAATACTAATGTACGTAGAAAGGGTTTAACATGCATCAATTCAGAATAAAATTGTAATGCCACTATGAAAATCTGTGTTTTGAACATGTAGTACTAAGATTAATTTAAATTTATGTTTTGACATGCGAATAAAGATTGCTTAAGCAACGATTTCACGATATGCACATTACCTATAATTACTATTTTCTGATGATGACAGTTTATTTAAGTCAATTTCGTACACATGAGATTGTCACGAGTTCTTTCCCTTTATCCTATCTAGTGTTATCTCCCTTTGTCCCTTACTATACATTTTCTATAGAAGGGGCACACATAATACATTTTCCATAGAGGGGCTATTGGAATTAAAGGGAAAAAACCCGTGACAATCTCCTGTTGTTTCGTTAGAGAGATATCACGTTACGCATCTTAAGTGAAATTCCCGAATTTGAGTTATTAAGTAACATAATAAGTAGTCAACTGGATAAGATTCGTGTTTCCACTTACATGTAGAAGCCAAAAATGAATAAGTGGTAACACGAATCTTAAGTGAAATTCGCGAATTTGAGTTATTAAGTAACATAATAAGTAGTCAACTAGATAAGATTCGTGTTACCACTTACATGTAGAAGCCAAAAAATGAATAAGTGGTAACACGAATCTTAAGTGAAATTCGCGAATTTGAGTTATTAAGTAACATAATAAGTGGTCAACTAGATATTATTCGTGTTACAACTTACATGTAGAAGTCAAAAACGCCTTTATAAGTAAGTGGTAACACGAATCTTAAGTGAAATTCTCGAATTTGAGTTATTAAGTAACATAATAAGTAGTCAACTAGATAAGATTCGTGTTGCCACTTAAATCTAGTGTAATACATCATAAAAATGTAAGAGGTGGCAGTTATGGGCACTTTCAAGCCTGTTTCTAGTTGTATGATATTTATCTTACCGAAAATTTATCACGAATATTAACTAGATAGCTAGATAATTATCGTAATAATTAAGTGGTTAACACGAATTTATTCGCGAACGCTATCATGCTAACTGGTGGCAGTAATATGCCACCATAGTTTTTTTATCATAATTTAATTAATCAATTACAATTTAATAGCTTACATGTGATTGTCGCTAGTATTCTACCTTTATCCCTTCTATAGTATACTTGTAGAATATATATACATACAAAACGTATATATTCGCACCGCCGGATATGTACGTATAATATAGAATAGATAAAGGGAGAGAACTCTAGAATGGGTAAAGGGAAAGAACTGTGTTACAATCCGTTTCGTAATAAAAATTTCAAAGTTGACAGAAACGCCTTATTTAATCTCTAAATAACTTGAAACCAGTCTAAAACAGTAAAAAGGAGTATTATTTCTCAAGACTTAAAAGGAAAATTCCAGCAATAAAGACATTATTTTAAAGGACCCGTTTTGCAATAATATTTTTTGAGACTCAACCCATTTTGTAATAAAACAAGTTGACAGAAACGTTTCATTTCATTATCAAATTACTGGAAATCAGTCTACAAATGTAAAATAAGTCTTATTTAAGAACTTTGAAACGGTAATTTCCTGCAATAAAGACATCATGTTTTGTAATACTATGTTTTGAGACTCAATCCGTTTTGTAATACAAATTCAAAATTCCCAGAAATGATTAAGTTCAACATAAGATAACAATACACATATAGAAAGATGTGAAGTAAGTCGGAGAGGCATAGCGCCTAATTCCTGCTCCAATGGTCGTGAATTCGAGCGCTGCTTTCACAACTTCACAATCCAGAGATTTCCGAGACGCCGAAATATTGAGTCCCCGACTCCCTTTTCTTTCTAGGGACTCCCATTTTCAACTGTGTCCCTGTGCATCCCTGTGACCCCTAAAATAAATGTTTGTCAAGTATAAAGTGCATATCTGGGACCCTACAAATTAACTAAGTACTCTCAATTTATCAAAAATGAGGGCCCAAAGACCCCTAGCTAAAAATATCTAGGGAAACCCTGCAATCCCTGTATTTGGTACTGATAAGTAACCTCGCAACCGTCGAGGGTCATTATTATACGTTATAAAAACTGTTTTCACAATCGATGAAAAAAAAGTCTGTGTAACCCTTCAATACTTCATAAAGCTTAAATATGTGATTCTAATCCCGTTTTATCAGCAATCCAGCGTTCACGCCGCCATATTGTTTACATGATATTCGAATGGTATTTCCGAAAGTATTACCTTACAAACATCCGAGGCACTGAACGTAGTTGGCCGGTTTTCCGAATGTGTCCTTACCGAAATGCCTTTTCCTCGAATCTCGTCTTTGGCGTGGCTGATCCGTCAACTTCAAAATCTCATAATAAGGCGTGAGCACTCGATAGTAACCCACGAGGAGGGGGAGAGGGCAGTTATTCAGGGTAAGTAAGGTAAGTTGTAAACTTGTGTCAAAAGAATTGTAAAATATTGGGGGCCTATATTCAAACTAAACTAAACTTGCCTATAGATATTCGCAATGATGAAAATTTAAACGCCTTCAACTTTCAAATCTCTTATATTGAAATATGATATTACGCAATGTTTCCTATAGCTATCCATAATGTTAACAAGACTAATTTTGATGCAAAGCATCAAAACGGCGGCACAAGTTTTAGGAAGCATGATATTGAAGATTTATTATTTTGTTTATCAATAAATAAGAAAGTATGATCATCACCAAGCCATAATTCTGGTAAGAATCATCCACAATTCATGATGATTAAATAGACTTTTTCCATTGGTCGGTGATAATGTTTCGCGGGAAAATGCTGGTGCATCGATTTACACGAAACGAAGAAAAAAAACGATTACACGAAACGTAGATAGAACGAAACGGATCTAAAAATATACATGATTATAACTTCTAGTTTTACAGATCTAAAAGAACTATTGGGATATCAAAAGGGAAAAATATCCACTAAAAATGTCAAAACAACGTAATTAAAAGTTCAGTTCAACCATCAGCATTTGATCTCGAATGTACTGAATCCGTTTTACTGCCAATGCGTTATTTGAACAACAAATGCTATGACGTTTTCAACGACAATTTTCATTGGCTGAATTTTGTTTACATATTACCATCAGTACATAACTTATATGGGTCAAGTTAAGGCAATGTATATTGCATAGTTTGGTCACTGTATTTATATTTGTACATTATAAACTGCATTCATGAACTTATTAATATGGATTAACATTTTTTGTTTAACAATTTGCTTTTTTATAAGTACAATTTCAATTTGCGTGCACAGCATTAGGAACCATTTCCTGAACTTTGATGATGAATTGAGCGTAGTTGTGAAACGAAGCTATGTAATACACGATGCCTAACCGTTTTCGTGACTAGCTGTTGTAAATTCTTATAAGCATACGTAAAACATTTTTTAAAGCTTTTTATTAACGGTAAAAATACATTTTAAATATTTTGACATTTTTTTATTATCAATTAGTACACTTTTTTTATCTGTATAATTAGAATCACGTTTTGTAAGAACAATTTAAAAAAGCATAATACCAATGGCTTCTCCCATTTCGATTATGCAACTCCATGTACCTAGATTAAAAATTATTCAAATAGACGACGGCCTGAAGGCCGCCGTCAACAAAATTTAGGAAGTAATGAGAAATAAATCCCCCAAAATATGCACACGTTACTGCAAAATATTTCAAAATAGAGTTTAAATCAGGATATAAACTATGTACACAGAAAAGTCATTCAACTGGAAAATTACTTATTTTTGTCCATGGAAAGTTACTGGAGAGCAGCCGGCGACTCAATTTTTATCCCTGTTTCGTTTTGTTCATGGAAGGAGCATTTATCCTTTAAGTGACGTTAAAACATCTCAAAAGTGAACTTTTACAGAATATAAACAATCAAAATGGGTATAATAATATGTTGATAGAATATTCAAAACTTAAAATTGCTTTTAAGACTTTACAATTAACACATATTCCAGTAACCAACAAGTATATCGCGCCCCGTTTTTACTTCCAATTTGGTCTGCAGGAATATTCAAGCATGGATATAACGATATTTGAATACAACGATGTAAATCTTATGGTCCCCTTATTTACGTTATAAGTGAGTTTACTGCTTTTCGTTATATCGCCAGACTCACCACCATCAACTTCATTATTCTCATCACTGTCCACATTATCACCACCAATATCATCATAACAATCATAATTATCATCGTCAACCTCACCACCATCAACTTTATCATTCTCATCACCTTTACTCATTATCACCACCAATATAACCATCATCGCAACAATCATAATTATCACCGTCAACCTCACCACCATCAACTTCATCATTCTCATCACCTTCCTCATTATCATCACCAATATCATCATCATCGCAACAATCATAATTATCACCGTCAACCTCACCACCATCAAGTTCATCATTCTCATCACTGTCCGCATTATCACCACCAATATCATCTTCATCGTAACAATCATAATTATCATCGTCAAACCTTACCACCAACATCACCGTCATATTGATTGGCAATGCAATTTTGCAACTGAGGTATATTCATTATTGAATCTGTTAGAAAATGCAACATTTCGTGCACACCCTAACATCCACTTTCCATATTCAACCTATCTGAATAGTTTATATGAACCCACTCAGCACATGACAAGAAATAACAAATACACATACACATACACATTCTTAAAGCAACACTTTATATTCAATTCTGCTGGTCTTTTGACATAAATAATTAACATTGTCATTTCATTCAATGCATTAAATATACATCATTTACTTTGTAAGAAAAAAGAATTAACAGAAATATACTCATAACACAGACAAGTAAAACATTTCAAAAATAATCATCAAAAACAATAAAAACACAATCACAGGTCTATAATTTCGAAGTTTATAATGTTACCATGGAAACGGAACTAACCTAGTAAGAGATACCCATCTAGAAAACCGAAAGAATAATACAGTAAAACCTGACTTTAAGACCACATCACTAATAAGACCACCTCAAAATAGAGAATACAATTTTCACGTCATGTTTTGCTCTTTATTCAACCTCAATATTACAACCTACTCAATATAAAGACCAGTTTTAAGGGGTCAAAAGTGTGGTCTTATTATTTAGGTTTTACTGTAGATGAACACACTGTGAATAAAATGAAAAAGCATCATTAAACTGCCAAGCATATGTATCCTTTCAAATTCCTCTGTAATGGGATTTAAGTCACATAAGCAACCAGTAGCGAATACTCAATTCACTATGGTGAAAGAACACCCAAGACGGACACCTGGGTACTTATTCACAACCAATTTAAGACTAAAACCCAGGCTTAGACTTTGAAATGAAAATTTTTCTTTTCCTAAAGTCTACGTCCGAGCAGGGATAGTACATACCGGGTTATGAATCGGACTATATAACGCTATCTCTTATCGATTTATCTTGCCTCGATTCGCGATTTTACCTATGCGTAAACTTCACGATATGGTAGATAACACGCTCTAAGCAGACGACGCGTTTCACTTCGTGTGTATGTGTAAATATTTGTATACTGACAATTAATTGCTATATTTTATATTTATATAACAAAGAAATGATGATTTAGGAAAAATATCATCTTAAGTAAGACAGTATAATGTTATTTAAATTCTCACATGTTAATGGCATTCACGGGTATCAAATCCCAATTGATAAATTCAGTTAACTTTCAAAAGAAAAAATATTAGTTTTCAGACAAATAAAAAAGCACTTAAAAGTACTATTACACGATTTCTGTTACCTGCACGTCACCAAACTGTCTTTATTTTGCATAAAAAAAACACTAAAATATTATGTGATACAAGGCGTATTAGACTGCTATTCTTCACATAATCATGGACGTAATTTTCAAATTGGAAGCCATTTTTTCAAATTCACTGATTCTTTCTAAATATCTGGACAATTTGAGTACTTATGACCTAGTGGAAAGCACACAATTAAATATGATATTTGTGTTTTCTAGTAATTGAACAGTGTTCATTGCTTAATTATACCATTATAACACTTACAAACTACTAAATAAAAGAAAAATGACCGTCCGCCATCGTTTTTCACAAGTCTGGTCGCTCACATTCGAATCGTTAATTAGGAATAAATTACGCATAGCGAGGTCTTAAATATATACATATCAACGAAGCGATACATATCTAATCCAGAAAAATCAATAAAGTTGCAAAAGAATGCGTTTTAATTAGTTGATTTTACATTTTGTCATCGCTATAACAAAACATTAATTTGCAAATTTTTTATGGCACCCGATGTGTAGTGAGTCACGTGATCATCCGAGGTACACCGTCCGATTCATAACCCGGTATGTACAAGCCCTGGTCTGAGTTTCAGTCTGATAATATTTGTGAATAAGGGTCCTGGGTAAAACTAATTGGAACTTAAACATGGGTTTTTGTGCTGTCCGAAGGGATTAAAGCATATAGACAAGGTTTTTGCCATGTGTGTATACATGTATTTTGATGCATTTCAGTGTAATAAAAAACCTTTTATTTATCAGAATATCATTCCTTTACACATATGCAGAAAAGTTTTTACATAGATTAATTACATGAAATATGTAATGCCACTTGAAAACATCTTTTTTAGAAGAAATGTGTTCATAACTGCAGGCAGCATTGGAATAATAATTGTTTTGTCACAAGAGATGCTTATAAAACATTATGCCCACTGTGACCTACACCTTTGATCCCGTGACCCAAAAAGCAATAGGGTTCCTCTAATACCCAAGGTGAATGTAGACCAAGTTTGAGGATAATAGATCAAGGGGTTCTTGAGCTATTGACTGAAAACAAAAAGGTTACGGACCGACGAGCATACTTACCGACCGACATGTACAAACCAATATGCCCTTTCTTCTTCAAACGGGGCATAATAAAAATATTGGTTTCATTGAATACATTTAAATTTGTAAGAATGAAAGGCCTATTTAAACGTACATTCATTTGTACTTAACTTTCGTTAAATTTGTTGATATCTATTAAGAGACCACTTTATTAAGCGACCCCCTTTTGACCGTCCCTTGGGTGGTCTCTTAATACAGTGTCTACTGTATATTTTATTAACACACCTTAAAACGGCCTTTTCTCACCCAACATCTGTTGAAAATGGGGTATGGCTTAAGAAATCATCATACATATTAAAAAAAGGAGCCCAAACTTATAAAATACACTTGAGGAGCCGAGGAGTTATCAGTGCAGAAACAATATAAAACATAAAATGTCAAAAGATATGAGAAATCTCTTCAGTGTGTAATTAAACGAAGACACATCAAGAAAAGGAGCACATGCATTTTTGTCCAACCTTTGGAATTTGCAGAAATAATAACAAGGATTTTGTGTACCACTAACAAACTTACAGAGGGTTATGTTAACTAATATTGAAAACATTAAATTTTGCTTGGATCTTCAAATGGTGCAAAAGTCTGGGTTCAATTCTCTGTTCCGGCATGGATTGTCTTATCTTGATTTGGATTTTTGAAAAACAGATAGATCTATAGTGTATAAGCAAAATATATGCCATAGATTCATGCCCCCTTTAGAAGCATACTTTAAGTCATCACGTTCATTCACTACACCATGTGGTGATTTGGTGGTCTGTGTCCCGGAGCATCATGCCGGGAACCAGGCTCATTGGTGATTGGTTATGGAAAGACGGGTCCGATGTGATCCAAGTGAGACACAACCGAAGACAAATACGCAACAAACTGTAGTGAGTTACATCTTAAAGTATCCAGACCGCAAGACACAGACAAGAGAGTTTGTTGGTAAGTCAATCTTTTGGACACTATTTGTCACTATATTGGCGCTACGAGCAGTTATTATAAACCATTTTCCAGTAAAAATATGACTTTTTTTGCGTACCTTAGTAATAGTTAAATATTTTAATCATTTTGATATTAAGAAATACTAAAAAAAAATATTATTAATTAATCTATTACCGCACTTTTTGCAGTATAGTATCACATTGTTAAACATTTTACATAATGTAATTGTTTTTATAGTATTGTATTATCATTGTTTCTGGGATAAATTTTGGGTTTTGAGTAACAATAGTGAATTATACTGGCTCTAAGTACAAAAAGGCAGAATCCAAGACAGTATTAATTAATTCATGCAGTTATGAAGAATTACTGTCTTTAACGGGAATAGGAAGCAAAGTGGCTGAATACATTTTGCAAATAAGGGACAATATGGAGGTATTTACCGAGGAAGTATTTGAGAAAAATACTGATATTAAAGGTAACCGATGAACTGTTATATTAAATAATGTTTTCAAATGTGTGTGGTATTGATAGTAGGAACACCATGAAAGGTCAAATTATACAGACAGAAGCAGCCAACATTGAATTGGAATGAGCACAGGAAGAAATGAGGGCAGAGATAAGGAGGGAGAAGTGGGCAGAAGAGGAGAAAGGGCGCGATGGAAGAAATGGTTTGGTTGTCGGACGTAATAGACCGGGGACCTAGACGCACCCAGGCTTCCATGGACTCACCCCGGCAAAGTAAAACTGAGGTGTACATGGATCATAAAGCGGACAAATTTTACCGCCGTAGGGGTTGGCGGAGGGCTATGAATACGAGGTAGACCACAGTCCCTAAGTCATTCACGTATAATGGCAAAACTACATGGCAGGTTTTTTTCAAAAAGTTTAATTCTTTCGCCTCAGAGCAGAATTGGGATCCTAAGGAGTGCCAACAACAATTATGCTGGTGTTTAACCGGAAAGGCCAATGATTTTTTCAATTCAATTTTAGAAAGGGAACCATTTGTGAGTTGTTTCGCAATAGAGCAAAAACGGAGAAAATATTTGGGATGAGGAACCTACCCGAGACGGCGCAAATGCGATTCATGAATGTTCGGCAGAAAACCGAGGAGTCATTGGTAGAATGGGCAGACACGGTAGCTTTCCTTGCTACAGGGGCATCTTTTCGTCCAGAAATGGGAATAAGAGATGGACAAATTGACAGCTTCATTGAACAACAAACCGTGATGAAGTTTTACCAGGGTTATGCTAATAGGGACGCGGGACTATATGTTATCAATCAGACCACAAACCATGGATAAAGCTATAGACATGGCCAGGTGGTAAGAACAAATGTAATGAAGAAAGGACGTGAAACAATGTTACACGTGTGAGCAAGAAAATAATGATAGTGTCCAGGTTAATCGCACATTTGGTGAGGGAAGGTGATCTGGTGATTCGAGAAGGCTATTTCAGGACGAAAACAGTGGAATGGCAAGGTAGAGATAGTAGAAAAACTGTCGACCGACATTGGAAAGTTGGTCACATTAATGACGTCCAGAGCAAGGAGTAGGTCCCCATCTCCCATGGGATGTTATCACTTTGGAAAACGGGGACATTTCAAACGTGATTGCCCGTCCCTACAGCAGGTAAGCACAGATCAGAGATCACAGAAAGCAACAGCGTTGGGAGAAAAGTGTCACATTCAGTGATAATCCAGCACCTTTAAACGGGGCAGCGTTCGACAAGAAGTCAATAAGCCGTCCCCACCAAAGAAGTTTGATTTGGATCATACTGACAAAATAAAGACATCACGTGGCTATACGTATGAAGATTAGATTGCCTGCTCTGCAGATAAATTGCCAAATTTTGAAAACAAGCTGAAGATGTTCTTTGAGGAACTCTTACATGATGATGAGAAGATTCGACTGTGTATGAATGCTTAGTGGATCCGTAGCGGATCCGTAGTCCAGTGGTAACGCGCTCGACTAGTAATCCAGGGATCGCAGGTTCGATTCCCCGCTCCATCACTGACAGTACTAACAGTCTTTCGGACGAGACTTTAAAAACCGAGATCCCGTGTATGATGCTTTACACCGAGCACGTAAAAGAACCAGTGGTGCTTCTGGAACTGGGGCGTCTCCTGTATCATGCAATATCCTCCAAAAATCTAAAATGACTAAACATTTTTCCGGAGGTGTCGCCCATATGGGAAACGGGTGGCGACGATAAATTAACGCAAATACAAAAACAAGAAGGCATAAAGCCGTCCCCATCCAACAGAAGTTGATCTTGATCATACTGACAAAGTAAAGACATCAAATGGCTATACGTATGAAGATTCGATTACCTATTCTCCAGATAAATTGCCAAATTATGAAAACAAGCTGAAGATGTTCCTTGATGAACACTTACATGATGATGAGGAGATTCGACTGTGTATGAATGTTATGGATACGTTGATGTCCGTGATCATAATAATAAGTGGATTCGTGTTGAACTGTTCTTTGTCGGAGACTCCGTGTGGACACCACATAACCGACCCAGGAGGACCACCCAGTACCCAGTACTGACAAATCAGTACCCGTGAAGGGTCCACCCTAAAACGCGTCAGCCCAAACGGCCATGAGAGCTGTTTGCAAGAGTGCTGGGTTTGAGTCTCCGAAAGAATTTACTATCACCCCCAATCACCAAGGGGAAAGGAGGCAAACAAGGACTCCGCCCGATCAGGAGGGGCCAGCTCCATTCCGGAACCCATGTAAACAAAGGAAAGTTCAGAAAACGGACATGGATGTCGTAAAAATATGGAGGTGTGGGACATGCTGGAGGTCAACACGGTGTTGTAAAACCGGAACGTCGAAGGAGATGGAGGTAGGGGTAAATAAAATACTGGAAAAAATAGAACTGCTGTTGAACACGAGTACCGCTTAGTCAGATCCAGTACAAAAAAACATGGGTACACCTGTCGAAGAAAAGGCGATATGCACCGGCAAAAAGACATATACACAGGCACTTGCATCAAAACCACCCGGACAATGCAACCAGGACAGGGTTTTTGTCTCGCATGCCTACTTGGACAGAACGGCTCAAGCTCTGTTCAATCTAAAATGGTTGGAAATTATTGCGATTTGGGACGTCCAACATAGCTTAAAACCATAGTACCCGATAAAAATCATAGGAGGCGTCATGATGGCATGTGATCCAGACAGGTATACTCCAACGTTCGGATAGCCGCTAGAAAGCCAATAACTTTGGACAGAGAGAGGAAGCGACTTTCAGGGAACTGGTCCATAACCCGTGCACTGCAACCTTTTGGGAAGTGGGGTTGGACCCCACAGTACCAAGACAGGAGTAGCTGGAGCAAGGGAATGAATTACCACGGGTGCTCAAGTATGTGACAACAAAGAAAGCTTTGGTTCTCAACTTCAGAGGACCGAAGAATAACCCGGTAGCATGACTGAAACTTCGAACAATGCGAGACGGGATCACATCTGAGGGGTGTAGAGTAACGGGGTAGGGGCGTCCAGAAGGTATCGCCGGTGAAGCAAGGAACATGTTCAAAACGGACTTAGCGCTGGATAAACGGTGACGATTTAAGAGGGTGAGCATATGGTGCTTTATCATTAAATTCACACACTTGGACATTTGCATCATTCTGGTTATTAAACTCTTGTTACGTAAACAAGAAATATCTGGAAAAAATATGGTCAGCGCAATTTGAAGGTTAAGAGTTGTTGTGCAACATAAAAAAATGTCGAGATGTTACGATTGCTTGTCACTCCAGGTCCAAAATAGATTTCGGTAAACTCACCGATATTCAGTGGACTTCGGTAAGGTAACGGACCCTTTATCGAAAGGTTAACCAATCCGCGTTATGGTTACAAACGTTGTTCGGTTGAAGAGAAATTGCCTTGGTGGTAAACGTTAGATTTGATTGGTTAACCAACACTAATATGCAAAGAGAAAAATCACGTTAGTAGGGCTGCGCCGAATAAAATGACGCAATATCATGCTTACGTAGACCTAAAAATATAAGATCGCTCTGTGTTTTTATTGCGACTTTGTTATTTGCTGGCAGAGTTACTCTTCACAATACTACATTCGAATTTGCCAAAGAACAAAATTGTTGGTCTTGATCAAGCCGGTGATTGATCTGTTGATTATTGAAAAAATGAGAACGTCATTCATTTAAAGTTTTTATATGAACACTAACAATGATCTCCGGTTGCATCTTTATTGTTGCAGTATCCCCTCTGGTACGCCAAGTCTTCCTCTGTGTCTGAACGATGAATGATAGTCTGTTTAACTGTTTTACGCTTTCGAAACCGTGCTTTATATATTATGCGGAGGATGTCAACAACGCGAAAAGTGGTCTATGCCGAAGGGAGGTAATCTTAAATCAATTCTTGATGTCGCCAAAGTAAATAATGGTGGAATATAATTTAGAATTAACCAAATGGGGGCGAATAGCTAGAATAACGCTACAGTTCGTTGTTTAATAGCTTTAACAGTGAAGGAGGGGGGATTTATGAGATAGAAAATATCACAGGACAAGTCAAGACAGCTGGCAGCAATAGGCCGAAATTTGGCTGAAAATAACCTGAACACTATATAAAGTGACAGAATTGCACAGGGCAAAGGGAAAAACAAACCAAATTCAACATACAAACAGAAATAATAACCAATTACAGCCTTGGAACTGTCAGTAAAAATACTGGGGGTTTAAATCGCTTTAACAGCTAGCTAACCTCACACTTAATCGCTATATGGTCATTTAATTCCAACATACTCGTATATACATAAATTGACTAAGTAGGCAGTAACTAATCATTTAAAGCAATTATCCATTACGTACATAACAACAGACATACTGTAAAAAGTCCAGCACGAAGGAACAAGCAGCCTTATACTGACCTGATGTGATGCGGTGGTGAACCAATGAAATCAATTTGTCTAAGCTGTTTTGGAACACCCCATGTATTGTTACTCTGTTTTGAAGCACTTCCAACGGTCTTGCACCATATAATCAAGATGAACCTTCAAACCATTATTCTTACTTACAACATTTAAAATCATTCACCATAAACAAATAACAAATATATCTTAAACTAATACGATTAAAGGTAAGAGTATGTCATCCTAAAAAATACAATACGCTAATGATATCTCGTCATGATTGGCGAAATATTTGATTCCAAGAAAATACCATTTATAGCATTGGGTAACAATACTACTATAAGGCCAAACTAAAGGCTCAGAAATCTCTGAAGTATACCGTAAGTCTTTGATTACAAAATAACAATGCAGAATGTACAAGTTTTAGGCCAATGTGGTAATTTCTCACAAACTCGTAAACAAGAGTCTTACGTGGTATAGCAAATATTCATATTTATAAACTCCCATACAAAATGCTGTATGATCAGTTTGATAAAATTCAAACAACAAAAACATAATAAGACTACCAATATTTTGAAGAAAATCACGCTTAATTGCAAAGCTGTCTGATAATCAAGCTAAAATATGGGAGCATAATAAAAAGTTGTTCAATGAAAATAAATCTGAAGAAAATGTTTTGGTTCAATAAAGCCATAAATTTACAAAGTTAGAGGCTTTTCTCTTACAGGCAGTTTATATATATAGCAACTGTTGATCACTATATCCTTTAATTTTATTCCTAGAATTTTTCTTTAATTCCTTGATTTTTTCCCGAATTTCTAGGAGATTGATAAGCAAAATTCCCCATTTGAAGGGTATAGTTGATCTTACCAAAATATCCAAATTAAATCCAGTAATGTGCTCTCTCAATACCAACCCACAGGAGATTGTCACGAGTTCTCTCTTAATTCTGTATCCATTCTATGGTATATATAGAGATTCTAACATGGGTTATCATGTATGTTTTGAATTAATTAAACGAGCCTTCCCATCTCACAGTATTGTAGATACTATTGTAGATATTTGCAGTCAGTAAAGATCGAAAGTACTATTCTGATCTGTAATTACTACTACTTACTTACCGGTTAACCGTTCGAACGTCCGATTATCGGTTAGTAAATCATTGACCGGTTAATTGAAATAAATTCAAGTATATTCTTTATATTATTATGTAAAATTGAATAAAATATTGTTGGTGTTGTATCACATTTCATAACAATTATCATTGAAAAAACATGGTTATACTTGTTGCCTGAGGTGTGAAAAGTCAATGCCGATTAATTATGAAAATAAGGATTAGGCAAATAAACTAATGATCACACCTTTATGACACTGTCACACATAGTTGATTAAATATATGTTGGATATGTTATAATTAAGACAATGTATGCTTACTAGTTGTCTTTAAATGCGAAAGTTAATTTGACCATAAAAAAGACAACGATTAATACATATCGAAAATAGTTCATTTTGTTCACATTTCTTTATCATTGTTGGTATGTTTGTTTCTGTTTGTCCTTTCTCTATTCACACGTGTTGCTGTGTAAGTCAATTGTAATGTAAACTTTAATTTCACCGTTCTGTGATATTATGCTTTAAAGATATGAACTGCATGCACAACGTATTGTCTGCATTTTGAACATTCCGACAGAGGTTTGCCACAGTTCGTACACGTAATCACATGACCACATTCTAACAGCAGCGTCCATATATATCTTACATATATCACCTTCAGTTGTCGCTTATGACGGGTTGTCCGATATCTGTATTGCTCTTCAGCTAGAAAAAAAGAACTGTGTATTGATATATGACGCACCAATGTCTTTACTTTATATAACAACTAACTCCATACCTTTCTAATCTCAAATGATTTGATGCGAGTCTCAAGGTTTTCAAATAAAAATCCCAGGCTGCAGTCAAAAACTCAAATCTAATGTTTAAATAGTTGATGTAACAAAAGCTTTCTAATAAACAGGTCACATAATGGTGTAACATTACGTACTATTAATTCAAAAATAAATAACTCATCATGACCGTGTAGTGGAATTTTATTAATAATGAAAGCCGATTATATCAATGCTTCACAACATATAAATATTCTTAAAATTAAAATTCATTGACCATGTTACTAAGAACAACTTCATTAAATTAATTACATTTAAAAATCTATTTTCTTTCTAACTCTACTCCTAACCCTAACTTTACTTAAAATCATTATCCCTAACGTTAACTTCTTCCCACTCTGTCCGTTCCCTTCCAACTTAAGATAATACTTAAAATAACTTTTATTAACAAATGTACAATCGTTTTGGCAGCTAGGGTCGTCGAAAGTTATCTAATGCAGTTTCATTTGACCAAGTCTCTTAACCAATTAATTTGGTCAACTTATTTTCTGATGAAATCTTGGTTTTAAGTTTTGAAAAATGTCATAACATAATTTTGGTTCCAACAACTGCCGAAAAGTTATTAATGAACGTCAATCAAACTGCATAATGTTTAAAAATCAATAAGTACATCATAAACAATTTAGAATGTCAATGAGTGCAAACAACCTCTGTCACAAACAACTTCATGTTAGAGACTTGTTTCGCTGCCAGTTTGTACATGTTAATTTAATTCGGTGAAATAAAATCTATTTTAAAAACTGTACTCAGTTGAACAATAATCAAGATATAAATATTAAATAATTATTAATTACAGAAATCAATCAATACATGCATGATTAACTTTACATGAGAGCCACTATGTAACAATGGTCAAATTCGTCGAAAGGTCTTAACCAGTAACTAGGCATGTATCAATATGCATGTTCATCTAAATGAAACCCGGTTCGTATGAACAAGAATTATGATTCACTAGAAATTCAATGCAAGTGAGTTTGGCTGTATTACTATAACCGGGACCAATATATACAGGGATAGGCAACGGATGCGATAAGTCAATAATTCCTCCGAAATGATGTCGTCGAGTAAAGGTCGATATTTAACGCTTGTCCATTTGTCTTCAATCAAAAGACGCATTGTTATATTCAAAAACTTAAAGACGTATCCTACAATAAGGCCGTTTTTTTTCTAACGCAGAGATTTCCTTTAAACTTTTTATATTTGATCAGTGTTATGTATCTAACCAAAATATGAAATAAAAATGATAGGTCACCTTGCTCGATTTTGTGATAATGAAGATTTAAAACGTGAATATTTCATATGAATATAGAGCAAAATAGATACAAGTTTACTATATTTTTTCTAGCCCAGAGATTTTCTTACAACTTGGTATACTATATGAGAGTCACTGTCTGAATGAAAATATGAAATGAAAATAATAGGTCACCTTGCTTGATTTTAAGATAAAGATTGTTTTATTGTTTTTCAAATGTAATATATATGGAAAGTGAAAGTTGTAAAAATTAACCCTTAATACACTTGCTAACCCATTATCGTTTTACATTTCATAAAATGTGTTAGTTTTAAATATTTATTGAAGATCATTTTATAATTTCAAACTGTAGAATTTTAAATATCAATGACTTTTCTGTTTTTAATAGTAAAGTGTATAGAAAAAGAAAGTAGAAGGAAAACTGCAAAACTATAATGAAATCCTTCAATTTAACAAAATGATATCATTATTTGTGTTGTGCTTGGTGACTATAAAGTTCAGAAAAATCTTTGCATCGTAAAAGAAAATGGTAAACTTCTCCCTTAAACGTCTTTAACCCAATGCAAACACTACAATAATCGCAAAGAACATGCGCATAAAAACTGCGCAATGGCAACTCCCGAATACGTCTTTAAATGTAAACATAGCTCTATGAATTATCTTTAAATCCGACTCAAATCACAGCGCCAAAATGGTGATTTGTAAAAATGCAATATTTGATTAACAGTATTTAGGCAACTATTTCTCACAGACTCTGGTAAAAATATTTCATGACACACATCTAGATGTCACCTGTAAAAGGACACCAACATTTTGTCTGAATGTTCCCGGTCCAAAAAAGGAGTCACGTCCCACATTTATTGATATATTTGTCTTAAGCGCCTACGTACGACCTCATAGTGCGCATGCGCGTACGAATCGACGACGTGAATATTGGACGAAAATTCCGTTGCCTATCCCTGTATATGTTGGGCCCTGACTATAACAAGAGAAACTCAGTGTTACAAAACATACACAATACTGTTTATGGTCAAAATGTGTTTCTTTGGAAATTCCAGGGGTCAAAGGATCAACTACAGAGTCAAATGGAACCGCTGTGCATTACTATAAAGTAGTTTATACAAGCAAAGTGTTTATTAATTATAGTGTCACCCGTATATAAAGGGCCAGCCATTTCTGACTTATGAAACACCTACTTCTGAGCATATTTACTTCCTATTCATATACTTTAATGCCAGTCACCACGCAGGTAGGCGCATGGGTACCATTATTTAACTAGATCACTAACCAGCCATAATCAGAACGGATCCATACCGAGACTCGAAGCTTCGCCCTCCCATTCCCAAGGCGGACGCCTTAACCACTCGGCCACGGGAGACGGTTTATATTTACTGTTTCACTACCTTACTGTATTATGTATATACTAGCTGATGAGGCAGATAATGGCTACTGCGCTAAATTTATTTGTTATACCCACAAAGTTATGTTTGTGATAAATTGTTAATAAACTTGAAATAGTGTGGTACGTTCTTTCGACAGATATAAGTAACATACCTTTTTGTTTGTTTTTCTGGTCCTCATTCCACATCCGTTTCACTCGTTCCTGGAGTTCTCAGTGTTCACAGCAACCATTGTTATAATCAGAACTCGCTTTAGGCCCTTAATGCTTAGTTGCTCTATACATTCCTTGGATTTTTGACTTCCAGTTTTATATGACTCACTTCATTTCTGGTAGTGTTTATCTGATGAAAATCAATACACTTTTTAATATTTGTGAATAAATCAACACAGGCAAGTTGGGTGGCAATTTAAAATGTCATAGAACAGAGAAAGATATGCTAATTTATAATTGCAGATCAAATCAATTGGTAAATAATCTGTAGCTAATGAATTATATTACAAAGATTTAAACACCGGGGTAAAATACAGCTATTTTTCATACTGAAAGGTTTAAACTTGCAAACTAATTGAGCAGGTGAAGTTGTTCAAGGGTAGATTGGCATATATATGATACAGATGTCAAGGGTTAATCCAAAGGTCATTGGATAATCAAGGGGTCATGGGTTAATCCAGAGAGCATGGTTTGATTCCGAGGCCATTGGTTAATTCAGGGAATGTGGGTTGATACAGAGGTCATGATTTTGAATCCAAAACATGGATGCGATTCTTTCAAAGTTTTCACAATCTAAAAATAAGGTGAAATTATCAGTAAGATACCCAAAACGCAATTATGGGCGTGATTAATTTTAGTTGGATTTGTTTAATAACTTTCAGGCCATAAATATAGTTTATAGTTATATAAAATAAGTTATATCATTGTTATATAAGGGACCTCTTTATGAGTTGTGGAGTTCATTTGTGTTATTATGGGTATTATAATGGCCCACAATGTATTTAGCCAATCAGAGAGTTGATGTACTCCACGTGATGGCTGAAAACCAATGGTTACGCTTTGGTAACGCTTTGATGTTAACTGCAGCACGGATGTGAGGATCTGCTGAGTGAATGTTTTTTGTCAATTGTTTTGGTGGGACCATTTCTTCAATGGCCAGGTCAGATATAGGACATTCTTTCGTAACACATCTTAAGAGATATATTCGGGAGCACACCTATTTGAAATTAAGCTTGAATTTGAATTCATTCCCTTTTATGTAGTACTCGGTATATTCAGGAGCTCGTGTTGAGGCACTATTGAGCAACTTGTCGGTGGTCTCGGACTTTAATCAAGATATTGTTGTTTTACTTATTTGAACGAACGATTTATACAATCCAAAATATGAGCCCATCATGATATCGGTTGCTATTCTGGAGCTAGCTGAAAAGTTGAAAAGAATTTGAAATGGGTGATAGCGTGTCAAATTTTGCATATACAACCGTCCAAATCGTGTAGGTAGACACTAAAAGGCTTAATACTACAGTTGGCCAGACTAATAAACAGTAATCATTCAGCATAGACAATCTAGCACATCGACAAGTAATATTCTGGCGTGGCGGCACACCAGGTCATTTGCGTTGTCCTGGTTATTGTGTTCGGTATGTTTCGCCCAGATATGTGGAAATGTTAAAAACCAATGTCAGATATGAAGATATGTAAATATTGTTAGTCAAAATAAAAATTGCCCATTTTCAATTCAAATGCTTGTATATTGTTTCCACATACATAGTCACGTGTGATCAGTTCTTTGGGGTTATTGATCGCATCTTTTTCCTACGATTTAGACCACATCTTCCCATTCAACCACCACGGTATGGCTTGGTTATACCATTATCAAATTGTTACATCTGGTTGACTAGCGGTGGTACTTGGCGGTCGTTTTCGCCATGATATGTGGATATGTAAATATTGTTAGGCAAAATAAAATTTGCGCATTTTCAATTCAAATGTTGTTTGATTGTATATTGTTTCCACTTTTCCACTCATCTCATCCAGCACACCTACATCGGTTAGATATCGACAAAACAGCGGCATATCAGCATCGGCACCCGATATCTATCCGTTGTCCATCCGTTGTTGGGCAACAATTCATTCAGTGTGTATAAAAATGTTACGACCATTTCAGTTTGAATAATTATCAAAAAACTACTCTATTTTCGTAATTTATTAACTTTATTTCAGTCGTTCAATATCAATGAATATCGGTCCGATGCGGACCTATATCGAAAGTAAATTCGATATTTGAATGTGATTTTAATGTCCAAAATATATCATAAACTTTAGTATTAAGCTAGTCTTGTTAAAACTCTAAAACGCCGTATTTGTAGGGATTTGACGATATTTCAAGAAAAAATATCATTTTCGTTCAATCAATTTTGTTATCGTTTGGTGCCAATACATAGTTCCAACATGTACAACATTTACCTCCATTGTTCTTAACTGTCGGTCATTTTGATAGGCAAAACTGATAAGCCCTTATAGGAGTAATTACAAAATATGTGATAATTGAGAAAATACCAAAATAATTTGCATGTGACAACCACTTTTTCTTCAACTTACTGAGCCAAATTCCCACATGAGAATAATGAATAAATTATTTTTTGTATTCGAATTAGTTTATCATCGTTTACATTATATTCCCCATAACTTTAAGGAAATTTGCCTATCAAAATGGCCGACAATTCAGAACAAGGAGGTAAATATTGTAGATGTGAGAACGATGTGTATAAGCGCAAAGTTTCGAACTGCAGCCGCAGTGCGCGAGAATCAAAACGCTGCTTCATCTGAAAGAATCATTTGTTCGACGAATATTCAATAAATCATCTTTTACAGGTACCACAAGCGTGATAGTTCCGCGTTTTCAATGAAAATTCGGCATTTTCGTCTCTGTGGAAACGCGAAACCGTGGACGCGTTATGGTATTTGGCGAAAGCGTTAAACCGTGTGACCAATCAAATTGCCGAATTAAAATTCGTTCGGTTAAGAAATTGGCGAAATAGATGAACATGTTCACCTAAATCGGCTCCCTTGAGAACCAATCAAGTATGACAAGGAATGGCGATGATTTCAGCGATAGTGACATGTATAGTTTTGTTCGAAATCGTGGATTTTGTTTGACTCGCGTGGAAGGAAGATGAGTTCAAAGTGGAATAGGATGCAGGTAAAACTACTCACGTGCAGTTCCAAACATTTAACTGATTCAATATGGTGTTTTGTTTACATGTTGGCGGCCACTGAGTGTAAGACAGTCCAAAATATCACGGACATATATGATTAGAGGTTTACATGCCCATTTAACTATATACATTCATTATGTTCTTATTTTGCTTTCACTTTGCATGTAACGTCTAAATGTGATGTAGCATTTTCCATTTTTCGAATATTTTCTAAACCGCGAATTATTGCACGGCGTATCAACACCGGGTATATATTGGTTGCGTTAGAACTCTGCACTGTATTATTCGTTAGTCTGGATTACCTGCCTCTACCACTCTGTTACTATTTGAATTATATTACGCAGGGAACCAGACTATATTAACCGTTAGCTCTCGGATATTACCGTACCACTTCGTTACTCTACGTAGTTGGCCGAGGTTTTCGAATGGCGTTTAAATCTCCAACACAGTAATCTCCCCTTATATCGGTGTGTCAAAACAACGATCGATCCTCGATAGTTTGCAGAATAAATACGACTTCAGGTATGTGTTAAATATAATTATTCAACCATATTATAAAATGTATACGCATGAATGTAATCAAGAAAATGTATATAAGAGATAAGATAATATGAAATAGTTGTACTTTCAGTTTCAATGTGGGGTGCATAGTTTAGATTTAAAAATGTTTTTTGCTGATTTTTCTTATTCGCTGATATTATTCATGATTTTTAGTTGCTTTATATAAGAACACAAATTCTTATGCGATCTGAATTACTTGCTACTTTATAGTATGCAGGATAAACAGACAACCATGTATATGCTTACGCCAAAACCTGTAAGTATTTTAGAAGGAATTTGTCTGGGTGAACACTGCATTAATCCATTTTAGTCTGACGGCCTCATAACTTAGTCTATAAAGATGTTACAAACAAAGAATTAATGAAAATTTATAAAACTTTACCTACGCAGTCAATTGGAATACCTTTGATGTGAATTTTGAGTACAAGTCAACTGTTAGTGGTCTACTTAATGTTTTTGTCGGTGTCAGAAGAAGCACATGTGACCTAAGGTCCTAGTTAAGATTGGCCAATTTCAACCCATTTTTCAATGAAAAGATCCCAGTTTCCATTTAAGCTTGACCACATTTAAATATTTTTTAGATAATGTTTTATATTTTATGCAAGTGAATACAGAACAGTCTGCTTTGGAGTTTAACTTTTTTCATGAACAATGTTCACATAGGTCTTGAGAAGTCCTTTAATTTGATGCTTACTCCTTGAAAACTACTTGAGTTTGTAACAGCCAAAAACTCCTTGAAAAGTAAATGATTTTTGAAAAAAAAAAATTTGGTAAATTCCTCTTGACTTCTCCTGCTGTGAATAGAAAAAGGACAAAAAACCCATTCCAACAATGATGAAATAAGATGTACAAGTGATCTATACAATATTTCTGGTAACAAATCATGAATACATGTTTAAATGACAGGTATACATCATTCTTATAATGTTGTCAAATAAGTGATTTGTATGCTTTTATAATCTGTAAAAAATCTAAATGCTGAGATTTTAGTTATTTGGGAAGTTTTGGAGCAATTTAAATAATGTGGAATGCATGGCATATAATGTTAGTAGTCCAAATCTGTCGATATTGTGATAACGCATACTTTTCAGTAAGTAAAATCTTTACATACGACAGTATAAAATGTTAACCAAAGTAATCGGAATTTCAATTGTGATTATCAATTCCCAGTATAGAGGCAAGCCTTTTCTTATTTAGATCACCTGCACAATGCCCATTCTTACATAATTACATATTTTATTTTGAATAGAATGAGCCATCAGTTTGTTGTGGTCGAGTTTGTCCTTGAGAAGTCAGTAGGGGTTGTGCACTGCAGCTGTTTGGAAGATAAGCCAACAGTAAGAGTTTACATGTAAAGCTATATTTGATGTTCAGTCATTTAACAAACTTTTATTGCAGCTTCTTTTGATTTTAATTTCAAAAGTAAAAGTTTGCATTGTTTGTTGAGGTATGAAATTATACATTGTTCTGTCAAACTATTTATTTAATTTGACATTGTATAATTCTATTTTAACAAGCACTACTGCATTGTCACTTCTTATTTGCACCCCCACCCCCCACCCTTTAGAGTGGGGGCATAAATATATGCAAATACAGCAGCGTCGTCAGCAAATAATAATAGGAATAATTGTATATCATCAATGCTTACAATACCATTTATAGATTTATTTATATGATTTAATATGTCGTTAAGGAAAAAAAGACACAAAATGCTACTGGCCGGATCGCCCTGTTTTACACCAATTTTAGAGTTGATCGGGTTAGATTTCATATGATTATATCGAACAGAAATTAGTAGTCAGCTGATTTAAGCGTGTGACTTCATTCAGTAAAAGTGAACGAAAAGTCGTAGTTTGCGCATCATCCCACGCTAAAAATATTTCAGGGGCGGTATTTTGGTCACGTGTACTTTGTACGTGGGCGTATTCGTTCAATACAAAAATGTAGTGCACGATGGTCAGATAAATCATTTGGCAACATAATTTCAAAAGACGTAATCTGGTTAAAATCATTGGGTTCAGTAATAAATAGTCAACTACACTCATCCCGTTACGGTTCATAAATGTATAATCTCCGACGGATTTATCACTATGTATGCGGCCATTGGCTATTAATAAATTTGTGGTTTTACACAAGTCGATCAAGCGTGTCCCATGTGCGTCAAGCACGTTGTCTTTGTTTACCCTGGGCAAATTGTAAAAATTACTTTGTGAAGCTAAGTTATTGTCTAAAAAGCTATCAAAAACAATGAAATCGAGTTCATTTGAAGTTCTACAATTAAAATCGCCTGTTTCTAGAATTTTACCAAGCGGTTTGTATTTTTCAATACCTACTTATATTTGATCAAATATATCAATATCATTTCTATCAAATACTTTTGAGCCATGTGGCGTAATATATGTACAACATAAATATACATCTAAGTTAAAATGAAAAACATTTTTACCAATGTTTAACCAAATAATTCCACACTGATGTTTGTCCACAATGCTAATTTTATCAGTTAAACTAGATTTATAGTATATCGAAATTCCACCTGAATAACGTCCTTTCCGAGTGTTTGGCGACTTATTGTACACAATAATCTTGTATATTTAAATTATAATGTGTTCTTGGTGATAACCAAGTTTCTGTTAATATTATAACATCATACGTATCAACGAAGCAATACATATCTCATCCATAAAAATCAATAAAGTTGCAAAATAATGTGTTTGGAAAGCGATATATATTTTATATGATAGCGTAGGTAGTGTGTATCTGATAGGGGACTTTAACAGTCGAGTAGGCACAAAAAATGATTACATTATACATGACAACATAACACATTTTTGTGCGGTCCCACTAAAAAGTGCGACTAGGTGAGCCGAGGTGAGACGAAGTCACGAAGTGCGACGAAGCGAAAAAATACCTTTTATGCATGATTTATGATTATAAATGAATGAAAACATACTTATATATGTTGATATATACTATTTCTACCGATATATTACATTTTTTTTTAGTTTTGAATAGTTTAAAAAAATCGTCGTAAAAATCCAACTTTCGCAAAAACATGGCGGCGCTCTGCAAATTGTGATTATCATAACGATGTTATCTGTAAAGAGCGCCGCCTAGTCGCACTTTTTAGTGGGATTTTTGGATGATATTGATTACGAACCGGATCAAACACCTGTTAGGGCCTCAATCGACAAAGTCCACAATAAACATGGTTTAAAGTTGTTAGATCTATGTAAAGCTTCATCTTTGCGCATTGCTACGGCAGAATAGGCGATACAAACCAGTTTACCTTTATGTCACATAACGGTTGCTCCGTTATAGATTTTTTGTTAGCGAGTGAGCGAAACTTTTCACTGATCAATGGAGCGATCATGCGCCTTTGGAATTTAAAATTCATGCGATCCATTAAGAGAACAGTTTCGCTCAGCTATTATTGCAAATTTATCTGATTGAAATTATTAAGAACACTGACTGGTTCGATAACGAGTGCATTGATGCACGCAATGTGTATTTACAAGCATTAAGATTGTTCAATTGTGATAAAACTGATGTAAATAGAGTTAATTTGTGTGACCGCAAAAGTGACTATAAGAGATTTATTCGTAAAAAGAAAAACTCATTTTATATAAAAGAAAATGCAGGAAATAGAAAAATTAAAAAACTAGCAAACCTAAAGTGTTTTGGAGATATTTCAAAAATAAAAATTCACGTTCTAAAGATGACCAAATACCTTTAGAAAAAATTTAAGAATATTTTTCAAACATAAGCAAAGGATTGATTGAATGTGTAAATGATTTGATGCATGGCATAATGCCAATGGACGTAAACGATTTACAACATTTATATATCGTAAGACCCTTTCTTGAACGAATAATACAAACGTATTTATTACCTGTATAATGGGCGGCGTCAGGGGCGGGGCGTCCTTAGAATATGGAAAATAGTATTTGTATCAGTATAACTGTGTTTATGAGGTCGCCCGTCGCCGCGCACATTTTTCATAATGCACTTTATACATAATGGTTTTTTGGTCGATCCGGTATGTCCCCAGCACACCATAAATATACTTTTTGAAACCGAAGGGGGGAATTTACCTGCCAGTAGAGCAGTAAAGGTCAAACATACAATTTTTGAAGCCAAATACGATCACTGCACAGTGCCAATGAGACCCATCGTACAGTTACCATTTTTCTGACATCTAACCAGTACTTTCCTGGAATCTACCCAGTACTTTCCTGGAATCTACCCAGTACTTGCCTGGTTACGTGCCAGTACTATAATGTTAGGTGGGAAACACTGAAAAGCATTCCTGTTTTATCCGGCGAGACGAGGGATCGAACCCACGACCTTTGGATTCGTAGTCAGCAGCGTTAACCACTGAGCCACTGGGCGACCTTATATGGAAAATACAGAAAAAACTCACTTTAAGACCATCTCAATAATAAGACCACCTGGAAACTAAGAACACGTTTTGATCTTAATCAACCTCAATATTAAGACCACCTCAATAAGAAGACCAGTTTCCAAGAGTCCCAAGGTGGTCTTATTATGGAGGTTTTGTTGCATGTCGTTTAAATCATCGGTACGAAGCATACGCGTGAAAAACAGGTACCAATCCTCCCCTTAATTACCCCAATTCCAAGAGCCGTGCCTGCACTTAATACCATAAATACGATACGATGTTTTCATAAAGAAATGCTCTGAACATGTACATGATTAAAAGTTGCCCAATATTATTATATAGAGCGTACAGTATGATCATAAAGCGTATGTAATGGTTTGTAGTATAAATACTGATCAGCTATTTAATGTACAATAAATACCTTGTTACATAGCCATGTCATTCAGTGCACGGTGCTTTATTCCATCCTCTTGCGTAAATTCACATCTATCAAATAACTATGTACATGTAAACAGGGTGCGTGTTATTCAATAAGAAGGGAGCTAACTGCGTATATCCAGTCCGCATTCGGAACACCTCGGCGATATAAAGTATGTATTCCGAGCTCTGCCGAATACCGCCGAGCAGTTACGACTGTTCAGTCCGCACAGAGATTGTGTAGTCAGGAGTTCCTTCCCCTTTCACTATGTTACGGTACTATTTGAGTTATAGTACGCAGGGAACCAGACTAAGAGATTGTGTTGTACAATAGTTGCGTCCCATAGTTAATGGAACCTAGCCGCTTTCTATTCTGAGTATTTTGGGACTGGACACTAATCATGTTTCTGAGAGATATTTGAATTTGAAACATAACTACCTAGATGTTATTCAGATAGCTTATACAAATACCTTAACTTTAATAAAAACGACATGATTTAGTTGTATGCGCGTTCAATTATTCATGTACATTTTTCCTTCTGTACTGTTATACCACGTGAAACATGAACATGCATGTATATATTTTGCGCATTAAACTACAAAGAAAGGTATAGAGAGTAGTAAATGTATGTTATTGTAAATCCCCAACCTACGGTCAAACCTACTGGTCAATTAAATGTCTGCTTAATCGGAACCTGACTATAAAATTGTCCACATTGGTTATATTAGAAAGGTCTAAAAGGTCAAATATCAAAATATAATTGGTATGCAGCAGCGTGTGATGCAACGGTAGAGTAATCAAAGCGTTATGTGGGAGCGTATGATTTAGTCAAACAGTATTAAGCGTCATGTGATACATGGGGATTTCCTTATTTTAGTAACGAGAAGTCAGTGAGCTTAAATACATACATGTGTGTTTTTTACAAACAATTACAAAAATATTTTAAACATTTTTAAATTCATCACTGGTTATGACAAAGTTCATGTCTGGGGTGGTATCTCCTACAGAGGGAGGACACATGTTTGTACATTAACTGGAATTATGGATTCCCTCACATACCAACAGATACTACAAGACAACATCCTTCCAAAACGGATTAGGTACTTCCTATATCAGGTACTTGGTAGTATAATATTTTGGAATTGTAAAAAATCCAAAGAGGTTTTTTTCTCCGATTATATAAGTATAAGAAGTTTTACAGATGTGTTATTTTAGGCCATAATTAAATGTTTTTGCTCGACTTAACCTTACTTATCCACTAAAATGGACCTAAAAGGCCCCAACTCAAAAGAATATTGAGTTCTGTGTGGGATTTGTTTCTAACAGCATATCAGTAGGTGTCACTAGTATGGCCATAACAAATAACTGATCTATAAAAATATAATTACCTACCTACCTCCCATATAAATTGTGATGGGTAGGGTTAAGGCTGATCTTATAGTAACGTAATACATTGCCAAAAATAGGAGATCAAAGGTTGTAGTACATTAGCTGTTCAATGTCTTCTGTGCTCAGGATAATGATACTTAAAATCAAACTATAGATGTTGGTATTTCGAGTTGTGCGGTACTATCGTAATACCGGTATATAACAGTATGATTACAGGCGATGATGCATTGGGTTATTATCGTTATATACCGGAACTATCGGATAATGTAATTAAGTGGCATGTGTTTTTATTAAATAACAGATGCAGGGTTGGACAGTTTTTGCCAAAGGCGGTAAAAACATGAAAAAACGTCATGGAATTAATAGGGTGGCAAATACTGGCAAAAACTAAAATTGCTTTGCAATAATGTGCTGACTAAGAAATTTAAGACTATTTACTGAATTAGTAATTTTATGTCTAAAATGTTATTTAACGATCTCAAGAAATTTATATAAAGCTGTAACTGCAATTTATTCTTATGTAAAAGCTTACGTAAAGACAGATGAAGGTTGTTCAAATGTATTCTCATGTCCAGTTGGATTGCGTCAAGGTTGTAGCCTAAGCCCAATCTTATTTTGTTTGTTTAAATGAATTGTATGATAATTTGTTTCATAACGATGTTAGAGGTATTCAACTTTTCCAGGTTATACAGAAATATTTGTGTTGATGTTCGCTGACGATATAGCTCTAATACCTGATACAGTAAGTGGACTATAACGACAAATTAATTTACTTCTACAATATTGTTCTGGTACGAAGCTCAATGTCAAAATAGATAAATCAATAATTGTTATATTTAAGAATGGTGGTAGAATTGCATCGAAAGTTATCAGGCCCGGATAAAGAAATTCCCGATTGGGGGGCCCACCATGATGAAAACGCCCTGCACTTGAAGTGCGCAGCGCCGAGTGGGGTATACGGAACGGGAGGGGTCTATACCCCTCCTTTAAGGGGGTCCGGGGGATCTCCCCCGTAAAAAAAAAATATATATATAAATATATGAAATGGTGGCTTCTGGTATATTTCAGGGTCTAAACTTCCAGACTCATTCATGAGAATTGCACTAGTATTATCTTGTAAAAAATACAGAACGACCAAATCATACAAGTACCAAACTTTTAACGAATGTCCAGGGAACAGTCAATCTTGTACCTACTCCCAGTCAGCCTTCAGTAAAAATCCTTGTCACAAGTGAATAAGAAGCCATATCGTCATAAACTCTGTGAAATAGTGTAGATATTAAAACTTTCATGCTGATTTGGTTGAAGACTATTATTAATGTCCAAATTGAACATTATCAGGGAGCACACATAAGAACTGCATTAACTGGTTACCGCCTAAAGTATATACTTAAACTACAAACAGATTTATGTATGCTCCCTGAAATTAAATAATTGGCTAAGAGCGCATAAAAATGGCAATTGATTTTTACACGAGAACATAAACTCTATAAAAAACTTTTTGAAATAAAGTTATGTTCCATAATTTTCAAATCAAAATGATATGTTCACTGTTTGAAACCGTGAAAATACGATATTTATTTCACTGATAAATCTCTATAAACCACTGGAAAGCATAAAATAAATTGCCATAATTCGTGATTTTATGGTAGATTCTCGGTTAGGGCGATACATGAATTCAAATACCAAATAACATTTAACAAAGTATGTATTTTGCATATCGCATATGGAAAATTTGGAAAAAATATCAATAACAGCCTTTAATAAAAACACAGTACACATATTAAAATGAAATTACATTCAACATTAGAAAATAACTCTCTTCCTTTTATGCTAAGCATAATACTGATGGTGTTAAATTGGAAGTATAACAGCCAGACTAACTTCTGTAGGCATATACATACGCCTTTCTATGCCTCTAGTTCGGCCAATAATACACAAAATAACCTCAATTATGAGATACTATAGAAATCCTCCATTACATTATAGAGGTGCTCCGTCAGAAGCATAAAATATTTTTTACAAAAAATATTACCTGTCTGCACTGGTCACTCTAAGTCCATAAAATTGCCGCTATGGACAGATTTGAATGTACTGTAAACCAATTGAGATTTTACCATCTTGATCGAATGTTTGAAACACAAAGATCTAATATAGAGTTCGACATTAAGTGAAAAACAACCCGTGAGAATAGCATAAATAACTAACACATGGTGACTAACTGCTTAATACAAGGTTTGAGAAAGATAATGATATTACCGCAAAATGTACTTGTACGTTTTGATATGCCCGACTGCTCGTCACACATAGGTTTACCACTTTGCAATGATCAATCTCATTGAAATCAGCCCTAACTTTAGCTACATTACTTTCCGCTGTTATAGGATCTGACTACACTCCGTAAGAGGTCACGTTCATATAACTTCTCTAAAAATAGATATGCGTAGCCAGGTGCTCGTTTGTGGTCCAATGAAATTTCTCCTTACAAAACCGTGTTAACGTACAGACGTTCTTCGTTTATTCGGAGTTTCTGTTTATACTGTTTGTTAACGTCATATTGAAATTGACGAAAATACGTAATCGGAACGTCTTGGTGAACTACGCTCAAATATAATTTACGGAGCTAGTCGGAGATCGACGAATATTCATAACTCTATACCAAAGCAGTTTGCAGCCAACGATTTGATTGGCTACTCAAAGGTCGCAAGAACGTGACCTGTATTGTGAAGTCATCAGATCCAGTTAGCGTATAGCATACGAGCGTGCGACTGGAGCTGATTTAAATGACCATTTTGTGAACACTGTCTGACCTATGAAACAAAGAGCTGTAGTGCATTACTTTATGTAAGAGCAAACAGCAGTGGGCACCTGATACTGGTTTGATTGATATAATTTTACATAGGAATAAATACAGATCTGTCCATCATTATAAACAACCAAATAAAATTGGTTGTTGAAAATGGAACTGGTTACAAAGAAGCGAATTCATATAATGCATTTGTAGTGATGCATGTCTTATCTTTCATTTCTACAAGTTTATAAGGGATATACATTAAATAATTGACCCTTCCTCATTCGCACTGTAGCCACGCCCACCTTAGCAACTGGTGCTCGTTGTAACTATGTTAGACAAGCGCTTTACAAAAATGCGACCGACAATAATAAACGTAATGTAATTTTGGAGTGTCTTCCGAGCGATTTTGCGTTGAATCATCTTCGTGATCAAATTTTGACTTGCATTTTACGCCTGCCTGGTTTCCTGATAAGAAATTAGTACTCAAAACCGTCTGTAGCCTATCAGACCAAAACATTATCAAAGAAAAATCAACAACATAGCGTCTTATTGGAATGGAAATATTTTATACTACAGCCACATAAAATGCACAAAATTGACATCCTTTGGATAATATAATGATAATTTGTAATGTCTATTATAATCTGACATCAAAACTATTTGTTAAAAGTCCATGTGGAAAATATTTTGCTTTGACATTGAAAAAATAGTATGTTTAATAAATAATTTAGAGAGTGGACGGACATTACAATATTAGGATTATTTCTCAAATCATCAATAAATCATTCAACACATATTTCTGAAAATTGCAGAAACTATGCCTTAAAGAAACAAGGCCATGTTTGGCGTGGACAAATTATATAATATTACGCAATAAACAATATTGTCCCCTGTGTGCACTATCTAGATATTAATCTTGTCCAGACCCCTAATCAGCATTTCTCTTTGTCTGCCCCAGTTGGAATCCAATATACATCCAATCAGTGTTTCCTGTCACCATCTGACACATTATATACAGTACAGTTGAGAACAGAAGTGTCAAATATTTTTTATAGATTTAAACTGAAAGACCATTGATCAGGTCGAGATCTGTGTTGAATGTTCTAAAATGTGTTTATTATTTAAGAACTTAGTTCAACATAGGTGTGATTTTTAGGCTTTAAATATGATTTATTACTAATTTCTGTCCTATCATAAACTCTAAACACTATAGTAAATGAAATAATGAAGAAATCAGAACTTTTCTAACTCTTATAAATTACGTTTGAAAGAAATAGTCCTACTCAACAGTGAGTAACCAATACCAGTCAAATACCTGTATTTACTTTTTTCACTAGTATTAACAAAACTCAAAATAATTTTTCTGCATATTATATATGTTTATGGCTATACTATTTTTTAATCTCAATAACTATTGATTTTATAATTGATACTGGGAATTTTAGTTTTACAAATTAGGCCTTTATAACTAATTTATAAAGTAATGTCCACACTAAGCAAATGAAATATCCAAATAGGCCTTAACTAATGCCTCAATGCTGGTAAAAGTCAAATGTTGTAGTTTATCAAAATAATATAATGTTCATTCAACCTGCAGATATATTGATCATATCAGACATTTATATAAATTGCAACTTATTAAAACCAGAAGATTATAAGGATAGTTTGGCGAAATAAACCTTCACCGCTTTCTAATTATTGATTCGAATGACATAATTAAGCAAGAATTTAGCTAATCAGTGTAAACAATTTTAACAGTATGTTGTTGCTTGCATATGTATGTAAAACACACATATTTTAAGTTGTAATAGTGTGTTTCTTCATCTTCTACGGCTATACTTTTAATTAATGTCTAATGTCTGCACCCTCCCAGTAAAGCCGATATAAATAAATATTTCATTGTTTCTAGTCTCTCCGGATATTTGCTGTCCGAATGATAAAACCCGTAGCTGCATCTTTTCACCATTGTCACATATTAACATAATATAATATAATCACAATGCTATCATCATCAAAATCAATTAAACCTTATTTTTTATCGCGCGGTAATCTCTTCCTGTTTGTCTAAGGTTTGTCTAAGGTAAGCGAGCTGCTGGGGGTGTGTCGAAATCCCGTTGTCTGATTGGCCAATCGGCCTGTCAATCAAATATCTGAGGAAGGGTCAATTAGATCCACTGTTGTTGATTTTTGTAAAGTACAAAACAGTCTTTGTGGCATGATTATCATTATGGTAGAATTTTAGATAATACATACAGTACTGTAGCACGTAAATTTTAAGAAATTAAAAAGTTTCCATCTCATTTCACAATTATTAAAGCAAGATATTTCCATTTCAGACAAGCGGTGTTGCAACCCGTTTTGTAATAAAAACCCGTTTTGTAATAAAAATTTCAAAATTGACAGAAACGTATTATTTCATTATGAAATAACTATAAACCAGTAAACAACTGTAAAATGAGTCTTATTTCACAAGACTTTCAAGGAAAACTCGAACAATATAGACATACTTTTAAAGAACCCGTTTTGTAATACCATTTTTTCAGACTCGACCCGTTTTATAATATAAATGTCAAAGTTGACAGAAACGTCTAATTTTATCAAGAATTAACTGGAACCCAGTGTTGCAACCTGTTTTGAAATAACAACCCTTTTTGAAATAAAAATGTCAAAGTTGACAGACATGTCCAAGGGAGACAAATCGATGAATTAAATTTCTGGTTGCCCGCCCTGACCATAATGGCCAGTCTTGTCTGTTTTACAACCGATTAATCTGTTAAGAGATAAGACCTCATGCTGAGAGATACCACAAAATATATCTACCCAGTCTTGTAAATTCAGTGTGGGTGATAAATCCGAATGCATCGAGATACACGTCGAGAGCGCCTTTAGGGAAGAATTTGGGGGAAATATGACTTTTACAGAGATAAAATATTGGTTCGGTTAGTTTTAGAGAGACAATAAATCGACTTTTAGTAAAGGTGTGAAATTTAAAAAAAGTATATACACATATAAATTAGATTTAACATATCACCTCATATATGCATGTAGCGTGTCGAATTTAAAGCTACGAACATTTAATGTTATGCGGTCTGAAGTACATGTCATTTATTACTATAGTATATATGATATTTGTTTTTTACAGGCAATTGAACATCTTCGTTGAACGCCCAAATTACATTGTACAAGTCTTAATAAAATGTCTGTTCTGTTCTGTTCATATAATGTTGTTTGTTTAAAGATTAATTGTATTTCTCCCCAACATGACGATAGCACTTTAATGTATGGTAATTTATTTGTGAAACAAATGCATTACAATTGCAATTCTTCATGATTTTAACTTAAACCTCTTGATTGTATTTTATGTGAAAGATATGTATAATAACATTCCAATTTAACATAATATAATATTTTAATTACATTTACCAATTTCATTTTTTTTACAATTTTCAATTAAAAAATTATGTCTCAATACAAGGTGTGAAATGTGATACATTTCAACCAACTGTTTGTTATCCATGTGTATTTTCACACATTTGTGTTAAGTAATTGACTTACATCAAAGGTGTACTTACATCAAAGGTGTAAAGATAACTAGTCAATTACTTCCAATACAATTTATTTATCAGTCATAATATCGTGTTGTTAATTTATTGTATCCTAAAAGTCAGTCAATGAAAATATAGAGATCCCATATCGTGCGTTATTACATGTACTGAGTACTAAAATGTCAATATATTATTGATAAAAACCTATACTGAAGAAAACAGATACAGTTTTGTTTGCAAATATATTATGATACATGTAATATTCGAAAGCAAAATATACACAACTACATATATACTGATACATCAAGATAAATCTTGCAAACCGGTACAACACTACTGGATCTGTCAGAGATCGTGCAAGAATCTGTCGCGTACGTGCTACAACGTTACGTACTGATCGCGTTATCACGTTGACTCACCTACGTAATCGTTTTTACCAGCAATAATTACTGCTCGGCATTACGGGGTTCATGCACAGACGATCATAAACCGTTTGAGACAGAACCGTGTTCCTATTCGTGCTCGTCGTCCATATACTGGACAGATTTTGACAGCTCGTCACCGAGCTGCCAGACTGTTATGGGCACGACGTCATTTGCATTTCACGCGCAACCAGTGGCAATCGATACTTTTTAGCAATGAGTCACGGTTTACTGTCAGCCATGCAGATGGCAGAATACACATCTATCGCCGTAGAAATGACAGACTTGCAGAGTGTGATATTCAGGAGAGATACAGATTTGGGTGGGATAATGGGGAATCTGAAAACTGGTCTGGTCATTATCCAAGGAAATCTCAACGCTCAAGGTTGTATCAATGTTTTAAACAATACAATGATACCGTTCATGCAAAATAACGGACCTGGCACTTTCCAGCATGACAATGCAACGCCTCACAAGGCGCGTATAACTACACAATTCCTTGTTCAAAATAATGTTAACGTCTTGCCTTGGCCCGCAGTATCCCCAAACTTGAACCCAATATAACACGTGTGGGTTAATTGGGCCGTAGAGCCAGGTGCGAGCATCAAATTGATACCATAAATGACCTCCGAAATGCACTTGTGTTAAAATGGCAACGTATTCCAAACGCGGTCATACAACGTTACGTTAATTCAATGAGGCGACGTACTCTCAAATGCATTCGTAAAAATGGCGGTCACACTGGTTACTGATGCTTCTTATAAAATCACTCAGTCAGTACTTTCTTTTCTCCAAACGTTGTGTGATAATTTATCTCTTTCTGGAATTTTCGTTTCGACCCCTCTCCACTTAATAGTTCATAAAAAAATATGCATTGTCTGATTTTTTCCTATTATATTACATAAACACATAAAAAAAATTAATCCCGAATATACAGTTTTCATTCTGGGTCAGTGTATAACTTTCAAAGCTGACAGAAATGTCCTTTATATTTGCGCCTCTCTGCCTCTGCAGTTCCATTTATGTCATGTAACAAAAGGACAACCAACACAGTGTAAGTTGAAAAAGGCCTGGCATGAAATCATGCCAGACAATTTATTATAAAACAAAAGGAACTAAATCAAACTAAAAACAATGACTAGTAATGTGTACTTTTGGTAGCATAGGACATAAAGTTGGACTACAAAAGTCCACATAACAAACATAAATAAAATATAATACAGAGATCATGAAATATATTACAAGGAGGGTGGTGGGGAGGAAAGTGGTGATAAATTGCAATAATAAACTTCTCTGGAACAATCACAAGCTCCGCGTTGTTGATCCAGAACAGATGTAAATGAGTGCAAAGATAATTAATTAACCAAAAGGTGAATTTAACCCAAAGGTGACAAGTACCGGAACGGTTACAAAGGGTCCTCCAGGTCCATATACTAAAATAATAATCAATATTGAAAAATAGCTGTAAATATAAACAACTTTATATTGTTACACTATATAAAGTATAATTTTATATTTGCGCCTCTCTGCCTCTGCAGTTCCATTTATGTCATGTAACAAAAGGACAACCAACACAGTGTAAGTTGAAAAAGGCCTGGCATGAAATCATGCCAGACAATTTATTATAAAACAAAAGGAACTAAATCAAACTAAAAACAATGACTAGTAATGTGTACTTTTGGTAGCATTGGACATAAAGTTGGACTACAAAAGTATAATTATTTCATCATGAAATAGTTGGACATCAGTCTACACTTGTAAAATGAGTCTTATTTTACAAGCCTTTAAAGCAAAACTCGAGCTATAAATACATAATTTTCAAGAACCCGTTTTGTAATACCATATTTTGAGACTCGACCCGATTTGTACTAAAAAAATCAAAGTTGACAGAAACGTCTTATTGTATCATGAAATAGCTGTACATCAGTCTACAATTGTTAAATGAGTCTTATTTTACAAGACGTCAAAGAAAAACTTGAGCAATATAGACATAAATTTTAAAGAACCCGTTTTGAAATTCCATTTTTTAGACTCAACCCGTTTTGTAATAAACATTTCCAACTGAAATGATTAAATTCATTATTAGATAACATGACAGAAACGTCTTATTTCATTATGAAATAGCTGGACAACAGTCTACAATTGTAAAATGCGTCCTATTTTAGAAGACTTCAAAGGAAAATTCGAACAATAAAGACATAATTTAAAGAACCCGTTTTGTAATTCCATTTTTAGGCTCAAACCGTTTTGTAATAAAAACGTTCAATTTGACGTGAACAATCAACGGAATTTTCATGAGGACAAACACTTTTCGGGCTTATCATTTCAGTCATATACGGCGGTCACCTGACCTAACCAATGCTCCTGGGTAATCAAGCAGTACCAACCTGCTCTTCCCCAAGAAAATAACTTCTCTTCGTGAATCAGAGTTCAGAGGTGGAGGACAAATGACTTTGGATACAGTATCGTCAGTCAAATTATCTATTAAGACAAAATAAGCTCATGATTCATTTAATAATTGATTAAATTTTCCCAACTACATATGCATTAAACCCAGTTTTACCGATCGTGAACAGCTGGAGCTTATGAAACTGGACAGACGTGATACACTGGTGATACGCTTGTCTGGACAATGTAAACCTTAGTTTAACTTTTGAAAGTTTGACTGCTTGTCCTAATTTTGTTTCTTCAAATTGAAACGTTCTTGTCAATATTTACTGTTTAGGACTGCTAACTGAAAACTGTAATAGACAATTTGTGAGAAGTATTATAATGTTATTTTCACCAAAAATCACTTCTTAAGTATAATACCGGCTTGTATAGTCTGCACACGATAACAAATTCACCGCTGACATACAGTAAATAATGTGATAATTTGTTTACAAACAAGTCACTACATCTCTTCTAAGCAAGCAAATCCACAATCCAGCTATCAGCAGCCACAGGTCTTAAGCGCTCACAGCGCTTTGATAAACTCAACCCTTATAATCCTGACATTATGAAAACTTCCGAATGTAAGATTTTAAAGAAATCAACTATCGGTAGATTTCCGTACATTGTTAACTGCATGCCGGACACTAATGTTAAAAGACGAAATGAAGTTATATCTGTAAGGGAAGGATTAAATTGGTACAAGGATGGCCACAAGCAAAACACAAATGCCTTCCCACAGATTCATCAGAAACATCACCATACGATCTTCGGAGTTTAACAGGTTTAAGGGGAAACATCAATAGGAATAGGGAAGTACGGAATTGTGTGACTAATAATCAAAAACAAACATGGAGAATTGTAAGGGACAACGAGAGGGGGGAATGAATGGACAAGCTATTTGACCATAGACAGATATGGGCGGGAATATAGTAATTGGGGGGGGGGGGAATATTCATCTACAACGCATTGGTATGGCAGGATATGACCAATAAGAAGGTTTTTTATGATTGTGTTCGGGATTTAATTGGCATTTACTTTTGCTCCGGAACTTATTACAGAGCGAGTTTTATTATTAGCGATTAAGTGTGAGGTTAGCAAGTTCCGAGTCTGTAAATCGCTGTATTGTTATTATTTCTATTTATGTTGTATATGTATTTGAAGTTCCCCTTTCCCAATGTGCCGTTATTTTGTCTCCCTCTCCGAGGAAGACATATTGTTTTTGTCTTCGGCGTCTGTCTGCCCGTCCCTCCGTCCCTCCGTCTGTCCACTTTAAGCTTGTCCGCGCTTCATCTCCAACACTGGTGGTTGGATTTCAGCCAAACTTCATAGGATTTATCAGCATCAAGTGTAGTTGTGCATCCTAGCGTTTCGTTCAGCTCGGATATTGTTCACTGAATTATGGCCCTCTGATGTTTTTATACATATATAGACAGTGCATGATGAAGTTTGTCCGCCCTTAATCTTCAATACTGCTGTTTTGATTTCAGCCAAACTCCAGAGGATTGATGAGCATAAAGTGTAGTTGTGCATGCTTGTCGTTTCGTTCCGCTCAGATAATTTCTTTACTGAGTTATGGCCCTTTGATGTTTTTATAAATATTTGCATGTGTCGTACAAGCAAATTTGAATAAATTCATACAATCAAATGAAATCGGTATCAATGTATATTGTGAATGCCCCCCTACCTTCATTGTCCACTTTGATTCTCCTAGTTATACCCTGTGGTCTGCCGGGCCATTCCTTGTGCCTCTGTTCCTTAATATGTGTAATGTTTGACCTCCTTAAGTGCCTTATGTTTTGTGGATTGTTGTTTTTCCAGAGGTCTGCGTGGGGAGGCACTGTCTTGTGTATGTGGCGTTCCCCGTAGTTACGTATTCTCTCTCTTTTACAAGCTTTTTGAATCAGCACATATTTAGGCAATTGTGGCTAAAACAATAACAAAACAGATAAGCAAACAAATTTAAGGGCGAATTTGTTTGTACCAAACCGGTTTGAATCCAAAACTGGTTTGTCAAACCTTTCATTTGTTTTAACTAACTGGTTTCAAACTAAAACGAGTTTCGGTATTTGTTAGGGCGAATTTGTTTTGCAAAACCTGGTTCAGGTTTGAGGTTTCAGTTTTGTTGTAGTTTGGTTGAAAAACTTAAACCAGTTAAAACAGTTGGTTTAGTCAATGAAAAATGGCCCACGTGATTTTGATTGTGCGAGATTGCAGTCAGATTGGTGCGTGATAAGAAAATCAGAGTTAAGAACTTTAAAACGTCTGTTTTGCAACGTAACAGAGTGGACAATTTAAAGCCAGGTTCCCATGTAGTAAAGAAACATTAATTTTTAAACATTGCCCCACATATGAATGGCACGGTCACCCGCCATAAAATCAGTCCACCATTTTGTTTAACTAGTATACGATTATTCGGATAAATCAAACCAGACAAACCACACTTGGAGGTAGTTCGGTCAGTTTGATTAACCAGTTGAAGATTTGTTATTAACAAATACAGAAACTTGTTTTAGTTTGAAACCAGTTAGTTAAAACAAATGAAAGGTTTGACAAACCAGTTTTGGATTCAAACTGGTTTGGTACAAACAAATTCGCCCTTAATAATAAATCTTAAACTGGTTAATCAAACTGACCAAACTACCTCTGGGTGCGGTTTGTCTGGTTTGATTTATCCGGTTTGATTTATCCGAATAATCATATAATAGTTAAACAAAATGGTGGACTGATTTTATGGCGGGTTACCGTACCACTCATATGTGGGGCCACGTTTAATCAATAGCTAAATTGTGGATTTGCTTGCCCTGTGTAGATCTTGTGACGTTACCAGTATTTTTGTTATATGTTCGTGATTATAATAACATTAAAAGAACATTCACCATATGTCTGTTACTGCCTTTAGCAATCTTTACTTTCCAGAAAGTTGGCAATTTGATGAAAGAAAAAATATGACAAGCAGTCAGTCACATAGATTATGTATCCGGTATGGCTAATATAGTTTTAACGTTTAAGCTGGGACATATATATACATGTACATGCTCCCCCTTCCTTCACTCTCCATTTTGATTCTCCTAGTTATTCCATGTGGTCTGCCGGGCCATTCCTTGTGCCTCTGTTCCTTAATATGTGTAATGTTTGACCTCCTTAAGTGCCTTATGTTTTGTGGATTGTTGTTTTTCCGGAGGTCTGCGTAGGGAGGCACTGTCTTGCGTATGTGGCGTTCCCTGTAGTTACGTATTCTCTCTCTTTTGAAATTATGCGACAATATGGTGTTGCATTCCTTTTAGAAATAATTATTTCATACATCTGGTTATTATTATCACGGACCTATATACCTGGTATATAGGTCCGTGTTATTATTATTCAATAAATAATTATTGGATACATTTGAAAATTAATCACTGATTGTTTGAATGCATTTGTACGAGTTTTGTTAAAGGTAGATAGCGTGATTTAATCGGGAAATTCACTTATTCCCTGAAAACAGGCAATTTCACACACTATCAACATAAACTGAAAGATTTGCATGAACGTCCAAATTTCATTGTATTGATTGACTGGACTAATTTCGACCTTAATCTAAGGTAAACAATATGAACAAGTAGGGTACAATATTTTATCAAGCAATGCACATATAATGTATTTATTTGCAAATTCACCACATATCAGAACGCACACATTGAATAAAGCCCGGAAGGGCTTTATGTTAAATGTGTGCAGACTGATCGGCGTTTACACATGCATGAACACCAAAAAATGGTCGTTTAATCCTATAATAAATCCCCCAAAATATGCACATGTTAATGCAAAATATTTCAAAATAGAGTTTAAATCAGGATATAAACTATGTACACAGAAAAGTCATTCAACTGTAAATTACTTTTTTTTCCACGGAAAGTTACTGGAGAGCAGCCGGCGACTCAATTTTTATCCCTGTTTCGTTTTGTTCATGGAAGGAGCATTTATTCTTAAAGTGACATTAAAACATTTCAAAAGTGAACTTTTACAGAATATAAACATCCAAAATGGGTATAATAATATGTTGATAGAATATTCAAAACTTAAAATTGCTTTTAAGACTTTACAATTAACACATATTCCAGTAACCAACAAGTATATCGCGCCCCGTTTTTACTTCCAATTTGGTCTGCAGGAATATTCAAGCATGGATATAACGATATTTGAATACAACGATGTAAATCTTATGGTCCCCTTATTTACGTTATAAGTGAGTTTACTGCTTTTCGTTATATCGTCAACATCACCACCATCAACTTCATCATTCTCATCACCTTCCTCATTATCACCACCAATATCATCATCATCGGAACAATTATAATTATCATCGTTACCCTCACCTCACCACCATCAACTTCATCATTCTCATCACCTTCCTCATTATCACCACCAATATAACTATCATCGCAACAATCATAATTATCACCATCAACCTCACCACAATCAACTTCATCATTCTCATCACCTTCCTCATTATCACCACCAATATCATCATCATCGCAACAATCATAATTATCACCGTCAACCTCACCACCATCAACTTCATCATTCTCATCACCTTCCTCATTATCACCACCAATATCATCATCATCGCAACAATCATAATTATCACTGTCAACCTCACCACAATCAACTTCATCATTGTCATCACTGTCCACATTATCACCACCAATATCACCATCATCGGAACAAAGTTTTCTAATGAATTCTACAGACATTCAATTTTCAACCTATCTGAATAGTTTATATAAACCCACTCAGCACATGACAAGAAATAACAAAAACACATACAAATTCTTAAAGCAACACTTTATATTCAATTCTGCTGGTCTTTTGACATCAATAATTAACACTGTCATTTCCTACAAAGCATTAAATATACATCATTCACTTTGTAAGAGAACCAAGAAACAACAGAATTACATTCATAACACAGACAAGTAAAACATTTCAAAAATAAATCATCAAAAACAATAAAAACACAAATCACAGGTCTATAATTTCGAACTTTATAATGTAACTATGGAAACGGAACTAACCTAGTAAGAGATATCCATCTAGACAAACAGAAAGAGAAATACAGTAAAACCTGACTTTAAGACCACTCCACCTAACCCCCTCATTAATAAGATCACCTCTATATCAAGAACAGAATGTTCATGTCCTTTTGCTCTTTATTCAACTTCAATATAACAACCACCTCAATATAAAGACCAGTTTTAAGGGGTCCAAAGTGTGGTCTTATTATTGAGGTTTTACTGTAGACAATCTCACTGTGAATAAAATGAAAAAGCATCATTAAACTGCCAAGCATATGTATCCTATCAAATTCCTCTGTAAAGGGGCTTTAAGTCACATAAACAGGCAGGGTCATGTAGCGACTACTCAAGCCACTAGGGTGAATGAACACCTAAGACGGACACCTGGGCACTTATTCACAACCATTTTAAGACTTAAACCCAGTCTTCGACTTTAAAATGTGAAATTTTCGTTTTCCTTAAGTCTACGTCCGCGTTTCAGTCATGTAATGTTTTTGACTAAGGGTACATTGGAGTAAATGTTTGGTAATAAAAATATTGGTTTTATTGAATACATTTAAATTTGTAAGAAAGAAAAAGCCTTTTTAAAATTAAAGAAACGAAAATACAGTTGTGCCTCGCTCGTTGAAGCTATTGGGTCCGATATGTTACTGCGATTAATACATGGTTTTATACAGTCAATTTGAATTTGACGTGCCTAAGAGGATACATTGGGAACTGATATTTATTTTGTATGATACCAAGCATTCGGACAGAAGGTTGTCAAATAAACTAAGTCCAACAGTTTACAAAATATGATGTAATGGTCCCCGTCGTGATTGGTACAATTGGATCAGGAAGGAACCAATTGGTTACCGTCGTGACTGGTACAACTGAATCAGGAAGGAACCATTTGGTTCCCGTCGTGACTGGTACAACTGAATCAGGAAGGAACCAATTGGTTCCCGTCATGACTGGTACAACTGAATCAGGAAGGAACCAATTGGTTCCCGTCGTGACTGGTACAACTGAATCAGGAAGGAACCAATTGGTTCCCGTCGTGACTGATACAACAGAATAAGGAAGGAACCGACAGTATATAACTTTGAATACTGAATGCACGGCAAAGACGATAATGGGAGTTAATATACTTTAATGCATAAATTGTGAAAATAACAAGCAAAAATGTGAATGCTGATACAAGTGATGTACTTGAGGTGAGACGTTGCCATGGGAACATAAAATTATTGATTTTTATTTGATTGACATTTTAATCATAGCCCAGACAATTTCACCTTCTTAAAGATATTAAATATTTTTTCTGTCACAAAATGGTGTTTTTTAATTTTCGACAAATGTTAAAGCAAACTAGCATCAGAAAGACAAAGAAAAAAATACATATTGTTCAATCATCGCATATATGTCGTGAAACTACATAAAACTGGACTAGAAAAAGCACTTAATGCAAAACAATCTAAAATAGATCAAGCTTCTACATTTTGTGTATTGATCAACAAAATACTAATCAATTCACAATGTCAACCATGTGACACTCAGACTAAACCATTTTACATCCTTCTGGCCCCGTGTTCACAAAGAATCTGATTTTAGGATCCAGATCGGCCCAGTTTTCAAAAAGAAACAGTTTTTAGGATCAAAATCGGCCCAGTGTTCACAAAGAATCAGTTTTTAGGATCAAGATCGGCCCAGTGTTCACAAAGAATCAGTTTTAGGATCAAGATCGGCCCAGTGTTCACAAAGAATCAGTTTTTAGGATCAAGATCGGCCCAGTGTTCACAAAGAATCAGTTTTTAGGATCAAGATCATGATAAAATATAGTTTCTTTCAAACTATGAATAATGTGTAATCATAACTCATGCAAAGCTAAATCTTGTCAAAAATGTGACAGATTTGAACATTTTGCAGAACATTGAAGACATAATAGTCAGTTTTCATGATTAGGTACAAAACAATTATGATCAATAAGTTGAAACCAATGCTTGGAAAGTTGATCCTTAATTGATCCATATCATGTTTAGTCTTTAAGTATACAGTCAAACCTGTGTTAAAGACCACCTGCGAACAAAGACCACTATTGCAAAACCTGTCTGCAAAGACCACCAATTTTATCTCCCATCAGACCATTTTCAATGATATTTAATCTGTTAATAGAGACCACCTGTAAACAAAGACCACATTTTGCTGTTCCCATGGGTGGTCTTTACAGACAGGTTTGACTGTATTACCAAAAATATTAATGTCTGAACAAAAAAAGTTTTAAATGTTTTCACCATGTTTATTAGAAGGTATTTTGGTATTTTTGTGTTTGTTTATGAGAAGTACTCAACTACTTCAAGAAAAATGGCAAATATTGGTCTTAGATCAGATGGGGCCTTGACAAAAAATGTAACAAAAACCAAGCAGATTTAAAAACAGAACCTAGAAAATCTACTAGGAACATTTTCATTTCCATATACATCATAAGGATGGATGGCTAATACTTGATGTTTTTATTGTTTCATAAAACAAGACACAACAGAAACAGGTGGAGTCAAATACATATTTTTTCTTCCTTTCCAGGTAGATATTGATAAAAAAAAATAAATTGAAATTTCAACATAATTATGTAAAAAGCATTTTTACACTGCAATGCACATTTTATATTGGAAATAATTATAGTTCACACTGATCTTATATACATATATATATATAGTCATACAATATTATAAATAAATAAATCCGTACAGAAAATATACAAAAATAATCATCACTATCACATATTCAACAAAAATGATAATTTACACAGTGATTTTCAGTCTGACCTCATTCATTTGAATTTATCGGATCCGAAATTTTATTTCTTATAATACATGGTTTCGAATATAGCCCATTTCAAGTCAACATTCGCAAAGATACATCGGGACCTGATATCTTTTTCGGATGATACCAAGTAATTGGATAGTAGGTTTGTGAATAAAACAGGTCTGACTATAAGCATAAAATATGTGGCTGAAAACGTTAGTATTAACCATCAATGCTATCAAATAAAGTCATGTTTGAGAAACACGAAAAATCGGTCAATGGCGCTACCGGGAATCGAACCCAGGTCTACGGAAGTCAGATCGTCCCTCGATTTATGACCATTTACGTAAGGCTTGCTTTCAAAGGCCACAGGCTTGCTTCCATTAAAACAATAAAAAATCAATGTTTGCAGACACCATCCGTCATCTAAGAACAAATGTTTCTGTAACGTGATCTTCATAGACAGTTTCATATCACGAGGTCAAAGTTGAATTAGCATTGAATAGATAGTTAACATATTTAAAATACTATTCATGAAAGAAATACCAATAGATGGAGTAGGATGGCTTTGTCAAGAAATAAGAAAACAGTAACAAAAATAGTTGTTGTCTTTCCAGGGACGATATAAACTAGGAAGGACTGCTGGTGCGTGAAACATACGCACTCAACTTTAGATCGTCGAAACCTGATATTTTTATTTTCGAATATCAAAAAAATGCTAATAAAAAGGGAGGTAACTTGAGTCTGAATTTTTTTAAGCACCATATTGGACTAATTCTGACGGATTGAAATTGTTAGAATCTTCACACAAAAACAATATAAATGGATAATTTTCATATTATATTATACTGTTTTCACCAAAACTGAAATCTGCTCTGACCATAGCAAACTACGCCCGAACAAGACCTAATTTAGATATTTCTATAAATAAAGGGCGATAACTCCGGAGAGACCCGAGCACTATGGCTGGTTATCAAACTTGTCCGAGATATTATGCTCATACACATTCTTACCAAATTTGGTGATGATTGGACAAATGCTTCTAAAGTAATTGATCAGACAACTTACTGGACGCCGCCCACCTGTACGCCACAGGTGAAACTATAATACGTCCCATTCCGAGCTTATACAAATCAGAAGACAGAAGAAGTCATTTGTAAACCAGCCCGAAATATTTCACAACCAGATTTGTGTAACTTGAGATGATACGCAAATACAGAATATATCCCTGGAAAATATGATTGCACAATAGTGAGATAGTTGACATTTACCTGCATGCAGGACGCAATATTTAATGTATAGTAATCATTGATTCAAATTTTCGATATTGATATATCGAAAGACAAGTATCGACAACATATCAATTATATTTTTAAATTCCTTTAATAGACTATTAACTCCTATTTTTCTGCATGGATGTTTTACGTGTACGCTGTACATATCTAAACTTTCAACTTGTATTTCTATGATAACAAGATACCATTTTTAAGTATTCAATCCATATTTTTAATATTATATTATATTGCCGACATTTGGAATGCACTATCCACTAGAGCACTGGTTAACAAGCAGCTGACCACGATGCAACGTTACGCTATTTTGGCGGATTTATGGACTGTACCCATTCTCCTGTATTTTCCCGCCACAATATTGATATTTCGAATATCATTTAACAAAACAAAAATTGTTGATAAATCGATATCGAATATATCTATCGAATATATCAATGACAGCGCTTAACAATAACCAAATTAGATAAACATGATTCTCTCAGTTAATATAATATGTGCACAATGAAAATAAATTATTCCATTCATATTCAACAAATATCTTCCATCAAAACTTAATAATCGCAATATTTCAATATTCATAAACTACAATAAATCATACACTATTTATATTTATAATTGCCAATAATAATTCATATTCAATTTAATCACTAACAACTAGAGACTAACAATATTTGCCATTTTTCATCTTTGAGACAGTTGAAGAGATGCACATGAAAAATGCATCCAATTCACGTCATAAAGCCATCATAAAGCTGTCATAAAGCCGTCATAAAGCCGTCATAAAGCGTACAACAGGTTGAGAGCAGTGACACGGTCTTGAGAGGTAGGAAGTATTATGGTTATGTAGGAAAAGTAGCTTTATGACCCTTCGCCATTCTTCTGTTGGGTATAAAAATGATTAAAAATGTCAAAATTCTGACCTCAGATGCTAGCTTCGAAGTTATAAAAAAAGGGGTTTATCTTAGCTGCATCACGTTTTCATGAATTCCTGATTTAATAGTTGTCTTTACACATTGAAATATACAGGCAATCTGAGTACAACAATACACTATGTGGAGATAACATAGTCAAATTAAAACTACAGTCAAACCTGTGTTAAAGACCACCTGCGAACAAAGACCACTATTGCAAAACCTGTCAGCAAAGACCACCAATTTTATCTCCCATTAGACCATTTTCAATGATATTTAATCTGTTAATAGAGACCACCTGTAAACAAAGACCACATTTTGCTGTTCCCATGGGTGGTCGTTACAGACAGGTTTGACTGTATGCAAACTCTCAGACTCACAGAACAAACAACTTCAGTCCCAATGCCACACTAAATAAATGCATTATCATGTTCTACTAAGTCCTTTCACAAGTTAAGTTGGTTTGATGACTATTTTCAACTTAAGAAGATCATCAGAGTAAAAAAATTATACTTCAAATAAATAAAAATTACATTACATTATTTATTCTGACCACAACTTCTATGCGACTTTGACAATTGTAAGAGTTTCTTTGATTCTTTGATACAAACATTCAAGCGTTGCTATGACAACACCTGTATTCAGTGACATTGTTTATGGCTTCGAGTTTTTTCCCAATCAAGTTTTGACGTCACAAACTAAGCGCTTTGTCCAAAGATGTTTGGGAGGCTTAATTGTGATTTAAAAAAAAACACAGGAGGAAATATAAGTATTGTATAATTTGTTTTTTTCCATTTCATGAGAAGATTTTTCAAAGAATTATGTAGATTCTGATGCGACGCCATCATTTTGTAGCATATTTTAGCATCTTGGTCTTAATATTGAAAATGCTATAAAAAGAGAAGTAGACGTCCGATTTTCAAATTTTTGGCATTAAATGAAACTAGAAAAATATAACTGTTAGAAAATGTAAAAACCTGAAAAAGGAATTTTTGGTCACTAATACAGATTTCGTCGTGGCACCACACATTTATATGCAAGTGAAAACATGCCTAAATTGTACCAGCACTTATTGTAAACTTATTAGCAATAATAATAGGAAACAGTCCTTTCTGATTGTTTAATAATAACATTAGCCCCTTTAAGAAGCCCAAATTACAGGTTGTATTTCAAAAGGGTATATATTATAGATATTGAAACAGCAGTGCAGAAAGTAAACGAGAAATATCTTTCAAGACAACAGAACAGAAACAGGTACTAGCAATATTACTATTTCATATGTAAAATCCATTATATTTTATTATAAATAGTATATCAGTGTTTCTTCAGGGAACATGACAAGGCATTAAAAGACTAGTAAAAACAAACAGAGCAGAATCTTGAAGGTACATAATATATCCATTATAATAAAAAAAATGCCCATTTCATAACAACGAAGATGAAACTTTTTCCTAACAATTCCGAGCACATAAACTTTGACACATGATAACAGTATAATTGCTGATTATATTTCAGAGGCATTTAAAGTACATTAAAATATTGATATTCTTCACATTTTTCAATGTAAAACAATCCCACCTCCTCGTCCTGCGATACTAAACACCATCAAACAGCCTGTATACAGGTATGACAAAAAAAGCCACCTTTAAATAAAAATATACCATAACTCAATAATATCCACACATTTAGACCAAGGTCACATGACTTTGACCAATCGGCAACCTCCATGTAAAGCATATAATATGATATGAGCCCTGCTATGGGATTTACAACCTCTTCTATAAGAGAAAACGCAACCCGTGATGTCACTATTTGCAAACAATATTTACTCAATGTGGTCACATCATTTTCATATTGCCATAAGGTGCAAATATTGCTTACTGTCAGTACATTGTGATGTTTTGTGGATATGTCGTCACTTGAGGTTGGAAATCGTACAGCGGCACTCATATAGACAACGGTCTATGCAATTCACACAACTTGTATAGAGAATCTCATGGCGTAGCATAAATGATATAGACATGACCTATCACTTATGTCTAAGTCCCATGTACAATGCCACTTGTTAGCTATCCTACACAGAGCTCCAGATAAGACAAGTGAACGAGTCATTACACTTTAAAAAATGGGAAATACGCCTTAAAAATTATTTCAGTGTGTCATAAAACGAATTGAAAAATACCGACGCATTCCAGTCGAATTTCTTGCGTTGAACTTTATTCTGATGCTTAACAAATGAACATCTCTGCGGGCACGTCAAAACTACAGGAAACCACACTACCCTAACACCAGCGATGTTATCTCTGTGAAACAGACATACTAAGAATATGGCCGATAAAGAAAGTTACATGCAAGCGGCAATTCTGCATATTAAATTTATTATTTATATTAAATTTAATTTATTACAAGGAAAATGGAATACATTTTTTTGTGAGGGGGTAATTCACACTTTTAGATGTGAGTCAAGGGAGTGAAGACTCTTTGACCCTAGAAGTTATCAGGAGCTCTGCTATACATATAATGTATTCTATTTATAGAACTCTGTCTCTACATATATATATATATTATGCAAAATACTACGCCATACTATCATTGCCGCCATCTTGTTGATAATCCATTGTTTTTATAAATTCTACGGCACCAACGAATTGCATCCACCAGTACTGTTCTTCTCCCTGCAATCTATCCTGATAAAAACTGTTAACATACTGTATCGTGGACAGTAAACATGGCGGATTCGCTTTTATTATCACAAATATACACACTGGTGTAAAGTCGTCCGCAGCAGGAACAGATTTCTCGTTAGCCATGCTCAGTAGGTTCATGATGGTAGCCGCACATCTCTGTATACATTTCGCCTTGTCTTTTGGTGTCTGGAAAACAATAACAGTAAAAGTGATAATATCTCGAGCCCAGAGGGCCACATATCAAAATTTCCCTTAACAGATCTAGGCAAAGAGAGGAAGCACACAAAGGGAGGGATACAAACAACAACAAATGCACCAGAGGGGGGGGGGGGACACACAACAAATGCACCAGGGGGGTGACACACAAATCAACAAATGCACCGGGGGGAGGACACAAACAACAAATGCACCAGGGGGGTGGCACACACAAACAACAAATGCACCAGGGGGAGGGGGCACATACAGGGAGGGGAATGAATACAACACAAAATTACTTGACAATGTATTGTTAAGGAGTAAAAAAGCACACCCACCCCTCTAAAATTCCACAACCTTACATGTTGGAGAATAAATACGAAAGTCTACAGAGATCTTTTGTTATATTATCCCACCATTTTATAAGGCTTGAGCAAAATAAAAAAATGACCAAATCGTAACACGCCCTCCCCTCCAGCCTAAATCCTGAATCTACCCCTGGAAACTATGACTCGACATGATAATGATATGATATACATACCTTATAAGCATTAATCATGTACAATTCCCTCTGTGCTGCAGGCCAGGGGCATTCAAGGTGATACATTTTTGGTATCTTTAAGTCCTTGTGGTCAGGAGTAATAATTTTGCTTAATTCTCTGATATGTTGCTGAATCAGTCTGCAAGAAAAAAAGACAATTTATATACAACATAACAATGGTTTGCTGCAAAACAAGTCTAACTGTCTCTTTATTAGGGATCCTTTGACGATCGATTATAATCGAAAAATTGATCGAAAATTTGTGATGTCGCCGACAATGGATTAAAGGTTTTGAACAATCGACTGTAGCAGCACACCGGGTCGTGTAGTCTTTGTTGTTATTTTTGCTCTTTCTGGGACTTACACTTTGGGTAACATTATAGCGAGTCAAATAGGCGGCAGATCGCAAAAATATTCATTTGCAGAAGATTTGTCAGCCCTACAGATCTCAAGCCTGGAAATTATTCAGTTTAGTGATGAAAACGGGAGCAGAAGCACCTGCTGTCTCAGTTACTTATTGCATCATCGAGGTCATTTGTAATCAACTACCAAGAGTCATATCAAGGATTTTGATTCGCTAAGATGTCCGTCACTAAAGCATATTGTCATGACATCAACCAATGAAAAGCTTTGCTACAAGTCATTTATTAAGTGGATATTAGATAAAAGCCATATCCGCCTATCACCTCCAGAGCATCGCAAAATGTACTCTAAATTTTGATCCCGAATACGATTTTTTTCTGGCATATTAATAAAAACCGGCATTCTAGGATTACCCAGAAGACTTTCATCTCTTCCCTTGATGATGGAAGTACAGCAATTTCATTTGTTAAAAGTTTCACCAGAATCCATTGAATCATTTAAAAGACGAGAATCAAGGTGTTTTGTACAAACTACCTAATGACATAATCAACATACAGACATCTAATATGATTTCTATATTCTGTCTTTCTGAGGCTTAATAGGGTAATTTTATCATTGGTATATACTTTCTCAAAAACTGAAGTAAAAGCAATATTTAACATTTTTGTGGATGCAGACACTGACACTGATGCAGACGAAGTCGATCAAGCTACAATAATTGTTCTTCATTTTTAAAAACCAACAAATTGATTAAATGGATTATTATCTGACAAAACACGACGGCGTTACATGAGAAATGGGTTGATGTCACTTAAAAATTGTAAGAAAACCGGTTTATGACGTCCAAAAAAATGTCAGATTACACGTTCATGTTTTTTTTTCAGAATGCAATTTTTTGATAAGTATTTAACATGATGAGGTAGTTTCTAAGAACGCAAAAGATTCATGCTTTAAGTTTCACTAGAAAGCCAAATTTGAGTAAGGACCTTTTTCCCCGGTTGCAGTTGATATACTCAGTGACATAAAATTTAATATTCTTATTACACGAAAATTGATACTGTTGCAAAACAGAGGTTGTTGTTCTAGAGAGGGTAAGTTGATAAAAAATTCTTATTACAGGATTTATGCTTTAAGTTTCAATAAAAATCCAAAATTGAGTAAAAGAATGTATTAAGGACCCTTTTCCACGGTTGCAGTTGATATACTTACTGGTCTCTATGTATATCTCCATCACCATTGGGAAACAAAGCATGAGTATATATTCTAGACATCATGTATCTTTCTATAGCCAGTCTAGCATCGTCTAGCTGACTTTCACTGGCCGCTGTAATATACAAACAGGTTTTTTGTTATCTAATATCAATGCCAAAGTGAATCAATGAATCAACCCAGGGCTCTAGAAATCCTTAAGCCCGATGTCCCGGACTAGTCTGATTCTGAATCAGGCTACTAACAGTAGAGTTGAAGTTAGTCAAGTGTCTTTGAAAAACAGTTCTAGAGCCCTACTACTGCCGCGGGTTCGAATCCCAAAGAGATACAGAATTTGTAAGTGAGGTACAAAAGGTGTGTTCTACCCAAGAGTGAAAAAATTTGAAAAAAAAAATTTTTGTCACTTTTACAGGTTTTGTTGTAAAACAGCTCAAATGATATCATCTTAATAAGGAACATGTTGAAATAAACTGGCAATAATTGGGAACTTTTTAAATCATTGGTATATACAGTAAAACCTGACTTAAAGACCGCCTCAAGAAGAAGACCACCTCAAGAACAAGGCCACCTTAATAATAACACTATCTTAATAATAAGACCACCTTAATAATAAGACCATCTTAATAATCAGGCCACCTTAATAATAGACCATCTTAATAATAAGACCATCTTAATAATAAAACCATCTTAATAATAAGACCATCTTAATAATCAGGCCACCTTAATAATAAGACCATCTTAATAATAAGACCATCTTAATAATCAGGCCACCTTAATAATAAGACCATCTTAATAATAAGACCACCTTAATAATAAGGCCACTTCAAAATTAAGAACACAATTTTCAAGTCCACTTTCACTGTTTTGCTCTTTATTCGATATCAATATTAAGACCACCTCAATAAGAAGACCAGTTATCAAGGGTCACAAAGGCGGTCTTACTATTAAGGTAAGTAGTTCTATACAAACCTTGCCATACAGCGTCTCTGTTCATATTCTGATACATAAATTGTAGAAATTTCTCCAGCAGGTCAGTCTGAAACAGAAAAAGGTTGACAACTTACAGGTCGTGAGACGTTTAGATAAGACATTGACCTAAAGTCTAAACCTATCAAAACTCCTTCAACAAACTCCATAGTATAAGAATCTATCACTGGCTTCCGGTATGCATAGAAATACCTGACATGAGGGTTACTGTTTTTGGAAACAGTTACCTGAGAGCCAGACATTTCCATCCACATATGAAGCCAGTGATAGATCCATTTTCTTGCATACCTATTTCAAGAAAAAAATGATGAGATTGAATAAAACGACTGACATTTTAGATTGAATAAAACAACTGGTGTTTTAAAGGCTTTTTGCTAATAACAACGTATTATTCAACAGACTGATTCAAGTGATTATTCAATGTTGACGTCAACAGCACGAGAATCATCATACACAAACAAGGGGTGTAGGGTTAAGCTTTCCAGTACAAGCAGACACGTCGGAAATCCCCGTCTAGTATGCAAGAAATATTGTCTCTATGATGTCCCTGATAATGCATTGTGACATTCTAGCCATTAGGTTTAGGCAGACAAGTTGGAGGGAGTATTAACTACATTTTCCATACATGGAGAATTTTACTTCGATAGCTAATATCACTTGATGCAGCAATGCATTGATTGGGTTAAGAACATTAAGTGACTTATAGATAATTTATTGACACTTCAATAGAACTAAATTTCTGCAATTGGTTCCTTCAACTCACTCTGACTCATTAAAAATAAATTCCATTAAAGTTTAAAGGTATACTATGATAATTTTTTGTTCATTTGTTTAATTAACCAAACATGAAAAATATATTTCCTATGGTTAAAAACATCACTTATCATGCATTTATAAAGAATGAACTCATAATGTATTAATCCATATTTGTTGAAGAAAGATGTTTGTACATCATAAAACTTAAAAAAACTTCCAGTTTTTTTAACAATCAGGCTATTTTACCGGTTTTGACAGTAAGTAATTTGATAAAAAAAAGATTTTTCAATTGGTTTTACATTGCAATGGCTCTTATTAGATATGTTTTAGCCAATGTAACAACAATACTGGATAAAGCCAATTCAAACATTTTATGTTCAGATGAGCCAGATACATCTTTAAAAAACGATCTAGAAGTAACGCAAATAATCCATTAAACAAACAAATAATGAAGTTTCAGTTCAGTTCTGACTACATGTTTCATTATGAATCTCATTATGCAATGTTTATAGAACCAGCTTTTTACACAATTTACCTTTTCATCAGCGACCGTAAGTTCCTGAAATTTTGCGATGAAATTCATTAAGTGTTTCTCCCAGATATCAATGAACAGCCTCACGCAAACACTAGTCATATGCTTGTTGTAGATTTCCTTCTCTCTGTAAAAACATACAGGAAACAGGGTTTATTAGGGCTATTTTAGGAAGATGACTCAAATCTTAAAAATGTTTGCACATTAAACACAGAAATTGGGGAAAGGTCTAGAAATTACAGCAAATTTTTAAGAATAAAGCAAAGAATGTAGTGAATCAACAATTGTTTTTTATATAAACTGTCTGCAAGAGAAAAGCCTAATTGAACCAAACTTTTTCTTCAGATTTATTAGGATTTTTTACATTCAACTTGGGGAAATATAGCCGAATAACAGCTATAATAACAGCTGAAAAAACCCTACATACATTTACTAACAGTTCAGGATCACACAATCTTAACTATAAAATATCAGTATGATACTTTCATAACTATTGCATGACCATACCTTCCTAGTTATCCAATGTATTGGTTGCAAAGGAATGATTCAGTTGTTACAGGGAACGCCACATACACAAGACAATGTCTCCCCACACAGCATTTGGATCATTAGGAGTTGCGGAGGTGTAAAGGCAAACATCTATGGGGAATGGGTAAGTAAGGAATTGTCTAGCCAATTATCAAAATCAACCATGGAGAATTGTAGGGGACAAAAAGGGGTCAATGAAGGGAACACATTACAGGACAAGCTTAGAAAGCAAATTGGCCATGGACAAAGGGGGGGGGGGGGGGGGGCAGAACACAAATATAATATCAGGCCATGACATTTTGCAAGTGGAAAGTCCAAAAATATTTAGTACAATGTATTCATCAGTTTGTTTTACATGTACTCCATTTTATGTTGTGTTATGTCCGAGTTTTATGCCATTTAACAATATTTCAGATATATTGCCTCGGTGAACAGCTCAGTAATCCTAATTAACCATGCTACATAATAAAACATGAGCACTAAACAAGTGCCAAACATTGTTAACATCATTATCAGATGTTTGTTTGTTTCATCGGGTTTAACGCCGTTTCTCAACGATATTTTAGTTATATACGGCGGCCGATTCACCTAACCAGTTTTTCCTGGACTGAATTCTTACCAGTACTAACTTACCCTTCCATAAGGAGCCGGCAAATTTTCATGGAAGGGTATGACCTGCCGCGACCGGGAATCGAACCCGGCACCATCATTATCAGAGTCACATAAACATACAATACCTTCTAATTCTGTTCTGTAGACGATTTATATGTGCTAATGTATTCAATAGGCCTTGTTTACATCTGACTAGATATGAAACATAACTGGATCTATATCTATAATCCTCTTGTAGTGATCTAACCAGCTTCTTACATCTGCAAATATATATAACATATTGATAGATTACATTGCGTCCATAGGTAAAGAATTGCCCCGGCTATGGGGTTTTCAGTATAATTTTTTTCGTGTGAAAAAAGGGTCATAACTCCTCCAAAAATAGGTCAATTGTGACGAATATTGATCTTATTATCCTATAAATATGTGCTAACCAGCTTCTTACATCTGCAAATATATGTAACATATTGATAGATTACATTGCGTCCATAGGACAAGAATTTCCCCGGCTATGGGCTTGTCAATACAACATTTCATGTGAAAAAGGGCCATAACTCCTCCAAAAATAGGTCAATTATGACCAATATTGAACCTGGCCTCTATCTTATTATCCTATACAAATGTGCTCAATATGAATTGAATCCATCCATCCTTTCTAGAGTAATTAATCAGAAACCAATTTTTGCAAGGATGGATGGACAGATTTTGTCAGAATTTCCTATTTGATAAAATGTTTTTTTACCATTTATTTTCCAGCAGTAGTCGTAATTTCTTCGCCCAAAATCGGCGTCGTGTTTTAACATCTATAAAACATCAAATTCATCCAGTTTTGCTATATTTATCATGCATCCAAACAATGAATTCAGATATATAAAGTCCTGTAAATTCCCCAATTTGGCGACTTACAATGCAAATTTCCCCCTTTCAATAGGTCCTGCCAAATCAGACCAAAGGGCTGGTTTTTAAAGTACATATATACATACCCTTCATTATTAAATTGACGAACACATCTCAGAGCCTCGTGCAGCTGTGCTATAGTGTCCTTGTTTTGTAGATTTGTGGCTTCCGAAAGTTGCGTCCTCAGCAGATTCACCAAGTCGTTGTTGTTGTTGGTGTCAAGGTCACGTGGACTGTACGACGCCGAGCTGTTACAAAACACACTGTACCCCACCTGCTGAAAAATGCAATATAAACGTGTTCCAATAGGTGCGGAATCCTGAAGGTCATTTAGATGTTTGACCAGATTTTACCATTGTTTAGCCGAAGCACATATAATTTGGAGAAAAAAATTGACCCTTCACCCAGAATCCTGATGGTAAAAATGCGGATTTTTGGAAATTCCAGGGGTCAAGGGGTCAACTCCAGTCAATGGAACCCTTGAATATAGACAATTTTTTTTAGTTAAAGCGTATTTCTTTTATACAGATTTTGAAACAAGTTTTGGTATCTTATATTAATAACAATAAATTGTACTTGAGTAAATTCTCCATTATCAACCTGTGGCGGCGATTATAACAGATACTTACACTCAGCACTCAAATCATAAAATTTTCTGTTTTCGGCACAGCCTTGCTAACATGGCTTTGCTATTTGCATATTAGTATTGTGTAAACCAATCAAATCTTACGTTAACCACTAAACCAACTTCTCTTCAATGGAACACGATTGTAACGTTGACGATGATTGGTTAACCTTTCAGTAAGGGGTACGTTACCTTACCAAAATCCACTAAATTTCGGTGAATTTACCGAAATCCATTTTGGATCTGAAGTGACCAGCAATCGTAACATCTCGACATTTCGATTCCCGGTAGCGCCATTGACCGATTTTTTGTGTTTCTCAAACATGACTTTATTGGACAACCAATCTTAACCTTCAAATTGTGCCGACCAATTTTTTTCAAGATATTTCTCTGATAGTGGAAATTTGAGATCGGAAATACAATGTACACAAAAAATGTCAAATTAGTGCTTATAATTAGTTTATAATTAATAAATAAATAAATAGTACATGCATTTTAATGGATAAGTTATCATTTTTTCTTCTATAGTTTACAAACCATCTAACAACGACGACTTTCCAAGGTCAGTATTATTATCGAAATTTCACCGTTTCAGATATCTTGATATTCTAGATTGCTAAGACGCAACAGCATTTAAGTAATCATAGTCATCTAACCTGGAAGTCCGCTGATCCCAGAACAATTCGTAATTTTCGCTTAGCATCCAGAAAGGCCAAGCAATTTTCTAGATTGTTGGGGTCATACAGAGGAGTTGTATCATCGTTGTCTTTGAGTGTAAGTCTACGTTCTTTCTCCGACGGTACCGGATCGGAATTCGGCGTACTTGTTAATATTGACTTCTTTCTGTATTTGGCAAGAATATCGTCCGATGTTTCTGTATAAAACAAAACACATAATGTAACATCTCATAAAAATATTGGCTAAGCATATCTATGGTCATTTTTAAAATATTTAAATATTTGCAAGATTTTCATCTTTTTTCATAATAAAAGTACAAATACCTGTAATAACAATATTAGGTTCCCCTCCAGCAGCCCCTGCACTCCCTTTTATAGCCCCTTCATGAATTGCACTACCATCTAAAAGACTTGTATCTGAAAAAGAGTATACATGAACAGCTATTTGTTTCTATAAACCCTACAGTATTACAACTTTTCTGTTTTAGCAACATATAGATGAACATTCAATGGCATTAAAATATAACATACCTGTATTTTTATGAATGTGTTATAATAATACAGCATTGAAATAAAAAATGTACATGTGTAAAGCATGGTTAGTGGAAGAACTATCCATAGAAAAATATTTTGACTTCATAAACACAGTCATCATTTTTTCAACAAAGTTATTAGCAATACAGTGATCCTATTCAACAGGGCCTAACCTACCTGGTGTTGCTGAAGCAGTTGCGTGTTCCTTCTCATGTTTTGTGCCCTTTTTCTTGATCCCTAAAATATAAATTTCAATTCCTTAGCAACTCAATCTCTTATGATTACGTCAACAACGCAATCCCTTATAATAACATAAGTAGCACAATTCTTAATGATAACGTTAGCAACTCAATCCCTTATGATTATGTTAGCAACTCAATCCCTTATGATTACAGTAGCAACTCCTCAATCCCTTATGATTACAGTAGAACTCAATCCCTTATGATTACAGTATCAACTCAATCCCTTATGATTTACATTAGCAACTCAATCCCTTATGATTACAGTATCAACTCAATCCTTATGATTTACAGTAGCAACTCAATCCCTTATGATTACAGTATCAACTCAATCCTTATGATTTACAGTAGCAACTCAATCCCTTATGAATACAGTATCAACTCAATCCTTATGATTTACAGTAGAACTCAATCCCTTATGATTACAGTATCAACTCAATCCTTTTGATTTACAGTAGCAACTCAATCCCTTATGATTACAGTATCAACTCAACCCTTATGATTACATTAGCAACTCAATCCCTTATGATTACATTAGCATCTCATTCCCTTATGATTACAGTATCAACTCAATCCCTTATGATTACAGTATCAACTCAATCCCTTATGATTACAGTATCAACTCAATCCCTTATGATTACAGTATCAACACAATCCCTTATGATTACAGTATCAACTCAATCCCTTATGATTACAGTATCAACTCAATCCCTTATGATTACAGTATCAACTCAATCCCTTATGATTACATTAGCAACTCAATCCCTTATGATTACAGTAGCAACTCAATCCCTTATGATTACAGTAGCAACTCAATCCCTTATGATTACAGTATCAACTCAATCCCTTATGATTACATTAGCAACTCAATCCCTTATGATTGCAGTAGCAACTCAATCCCTTATCATAACGTTTTCAACTCAATCCCTTATCATAACGTTTTCAACTCAATTCCTTACTATTACATTAGTAACTCAATCGCTTAATAAGTTATGTTTACATTAGCAACTCAACCCTTATGATTACATTAGCAACTCAATCCCTTATGATTACGTTAGCAACTCAATCCCTTATGATTACATTAGCAACTCAATCCCTTATGATTACGTTAGCAACTCAATCCCTTATGATTACCTTAGCAACTCAATCCCTTATGATTACAGTAGCAACTCAATCCCTTATCATAACGTGATCAACTCAATCCCTTATCATAACGTTTTCAACTCAATTCCTTACTATTACATTAGTAACTCAATCGCTTAATAAGTTATGTTTACATTAGCAACTCAACCCTTATGATTACATTAGCAACTCAATCCCTTATGATTACGTTAGCAACTCAATCCCTTATGATTACGTTAGCAACTCAACCCTTATGATTACATTAGCAACTCGATCCCTTATGATTACGTTAGCAACTCAATCCTTTATGATTATGTTAGCAACTTAATCCCTTATGATTACATTAGCAAATCAATCCCTTATGATTATGTTAGCAACTCAATTCCTTATGATTACATTAGCAACTCAATACCTTATGATTACGCTAGCAACTCAATCCCTTATGATAACATTAGCATATCAATCCCTTATGATTACATTAGCAACTCAATACCTTATGGTCATGTTAGCAACTCAATCCCTTATGATTATGTTAGCAACTCAATCCATTATGATTACATTAGCAACTCAATCCCTTATGATTATGTTAGCAACTCAATCCCTTATGATTACATAAGCATCTCATTCCCTTATGAGTATGTTAGCAACTCAATCCCTTATGATTATGTTAGCAACTCAATCCATTATGATTACATTAGCAACTCAATCCCTTATGATTATGTTAGCAACTCAATCCCTTATGATTACATAAGCATCTCATTCCCTTATGAGTAAGTTAGCAACTCTATCTATAACCAAAGAAATTGATAAATAGCATTTGTTAACAATATACAGCTAAAGCCAAACTGTAGGATGACCAATTTACAGTATAAAATATGCACATTTGGTTAGTTGATTGAATTGTATAATTTATTAGATACAAAGCATACAATGGTAGGCATTCGATAATCAGTCATGCTATTATTGATCTAGTGGTTCTATTTTACCCTGGAATTGACCCTTTGACCCCTTGAGTTTCCAAAAAAGCCACATTTTGACCCTAAGGATTCTGGCTGAAGGGTCAATTTTTCTCTAAGGTAATTTGGCTATTAAATGGTAAAATCCAGTCAAAAATTGACCTTGAGATTCAGCCCCTAGTGGAACGCCTGTGAGCGATCTAATATAAAAGTCAAATTACATCATAATAAACTCATTAATCAACATAGAAGTTTGAAGGGTTATAAATATATATGACAGTGTAGCCAGAATAAAGAAAACAAGAGAGCCATGATGGCCCTTATATCGCTCACCTGAATACACTGCCATGTTTTTTTACCGAACTTAATAATTTATGCAATATTTTAAGAGGACAACTAGACAATGGTTAACACCAAATATCAAAGCTCTAGACCTTATGGTTTTTGCACAAGAAGATTTTCAAAGTTTTCACTTCTAAAATCTATTATTAGCTCCCCTGACCTACTTATGAACAGACCAAAATTGTCTATGTAACTTAGGAAGAGGACCACCTAAGGATCATTCCTGTAAAGTCTGGTCAAAATCCATTCAGGGGTTTAAGAGGAGATGACACTTATAGTTTCCACTATATACATATAGGAAATAAGGCCAGCCCCCTGACGGCCTTGTTTTTCGACAGATTTTAATGATTTATGCAATCTTGTAAGAGAACGAGTAGACAATGCTACACACCAAATATCAAAGCTCTAGACCTTAGGGTTTTGGACAAGAAGATTTTCAAAGTTTACACTTTTAAAATCTATTTTTAGCTCCTGTGACCTACTTATGCAGCAGACCAGAACGAATTATGCAATTTTTAAAGAGGTCCACCCAAGGATCATTCCTTCGAAGTTTAGACAAAATCCATTCGGTAGTATAGGAGATGTTGTTTAAAGAAAATGTTGATGAACGGCGCCGGACAATCATTGATCCTAAAAGCTCACCATAAGCACTTTGTGCTCAGGTGAGCTAAAAAGGAGTTAATAATAATTTAAAAATATAATTGATATATTGGATATATCCTAGATACCTGTTTGCCAATATATCAATATCATCGATATGCAAAATTTTTAATCAGTGACAGCCCTATTGCCTGCTGAAATCTATGTAACTTTCTTGAATTTATGAAATTCACAACACGTCCATCTCATGAATTTTACAATATATACAGTTACTGTTCATAGTACAATACACAACAATTATCATAACAGAAACTAAATAAACGACAATAACTACGCACGATATTCATTCGGGCGTGAAACTTTCATTCAGGGAAAAACAATAAACAACATGCAGGTTTAATTTAATTGTAAATAATACACAAAATTCAGTAACATGCCGTACAATTAGATACGAAATTTAGAATATGCTGTAGAACAGTGGATATATACAATTACACATATATATGCATATCATTCAGTTACCTGCCGCAGTGTGCGATGTCACGTCAACGACTGTAAAAATGATTAAATATTTCTGAACCACAAGAAAAGATTTCACATCGGAGTCTACGAAAATATACATTTCAGGTCCAACAGTTGACTAAGGGGCGAGAAAGGTCAAGGACAAAACAAGGGACGTAACTCTGCTCGTACAAAATACAGGCAATCAAAAAAAACCTAGGCGCGCAATTTCATGTGATGCATTATATTCTTATCAGATTCTTAAGTGGATATAACATGGATATTAAGTGGATATTACGTGGATATTAAGTGGATATTACGTGGATATTAAGTGGATATTACATGGATATTACGTGGATATAACGTGGATATTACATGGATATTAAGTGGATATTACGTGGATATTACGTGGATATTAAGTGGATATTACGTGGATATTACGTGGATATTAAGTGGATATTACGTGGATATTACGTGGACATTAAGTGACAAAAGTTTTGAGAGACAGACCGATGGAAGGATGGACTGATAGATGGACAAGGGTAAATCTAAGCGCCCCCAACACACACACAGTTGTGGGGACACAAAAAGACAAAACTTTGTAAAATTGGTGAATACCCCACACGCCCTCAAACAAACTTACCCTTAATGTATATATGTAAATAAGTCTGTATTAATATCCTATAATTTTATCAAAAAAAGATTCTACCATCTGCAATAAACATATAATTTAAAGGACTGTTAAACACTTTATAACAGCATTTCACGAATAAGGTCATACTCAACAAATTGTTTGTTTGGCATAACACAACATACCCATGAAAATGGCCCCTACTCAAAAAAAATATTTGAGGGGCCTGAGAGGAAATTTTTTAGCAGTGTTTTATTAGGCCAATAAAAAAAAATTGTTTGTTTCCTCTCCCACGACATACCGCTGAAAATTACCCCTACCGTAAATATTTTATTGAGGTTAGCAAAAAAACTGGAATTGCTGGTACCAGTTAGTTGAGTAGCCACATCATCAATAAATCTATGAAGCGAGATAAATATATTTTAGCTACAAGTATCATATTTTAATTTGACCTAATGAAGATAAATCTATTAAGATGTTAAATATATACAGAACACATTTTAAGCTTGTGAAAAAAAAATTATGAAAAAAAAATCTGCCCTACCTACCTACCTACCATGGTTGGCTAGGGTCGTAGGAGGGGAAACAAACATATTTTTAATGTCGGCGCTGATTAGATTACTATAAACATAACACTGATATAAAAATTAATTACTTACCTACCTACTCTATCTAAACTTTGCTGGGAAGGGTTATGCCATACAAACAATTTCTAAGGATGGCCTATGCATGTAAAAATTCTGTGCCAACAAAAAGCACCTGTGTCATAACCGTTATCATTTAATAAAACATTTTGATAATAACAGATAATTTTACCTTTATGAATTTTATCCTTAAATGTACGGAATAGGCCCTTTTTCTTCCCTGGAGTAAATGAATCATCACCATTTGTCAACTCCTAGAAAAAGATAAATTATGTAAAATTACGAAGAAATGATAGACATTACACATGGCGTTAATAGAAATCAAACAAACAATTTGTCTAATATAAAATTCTCCATAACTCCTAGTTCAATGACTTAGAATAGCCAGAAAATAAAAAAAATTCTAGGTAAGGCCAAAACAATATCTGTGTTTAGGGTAACGGTCTCAAAAATGCTAGGTAGGGTAGGGACAAAATTTTTTTTTTATTTTTTTTTTTTTTTTCAAAAACAATTAAAATAAAAATCGAAAAAAAAATTCTCCAGGGTCGTAAAAAACTCTAGGGTCGGGGTTTTTCGACAGGTAGGGTCGGGTTACCCTAAACACAGATATTGTTTAGAACCATGTATTATAGTATTAAGTAGAGCAATGACTAGACATAGGACTTCATGCGACGTAATCATAGTAAACTGTTCCAATAGCCTTGTATAACTAAAAGAGAATGTATATAAAGTTTTTGAGTTCTCCGACTAGAATATTGCTTCAGAAATAATAAGAGCGCTGACTATCACAAAATACGCCTGTTCTACGGTTACGTCACTGGAGTGTGAACAAAATCATTGTAAAAAGGATTATATAAGACAAAGTTTAGGTAATTTCTTTAATTAAAGGGCAACAACTCCTGAGTGACTAGACCGATATAGCTGGTTATCCAACTTGTCCCGAGATATTATGCCAATAAATACATTCTGACCAAATTTGGTGATGATTGGACAAATGCTTCTAATGTTATTGATCGGACAACTTACTGGATGGCGCCCACCCGCCAAACTTTATGCCTTACACCGCAGGTTAAACTAATACAAACGGGCGTATAAAAATGCCATCTGATATACCAAACCGAATATATACAGAAGACAGTATTTAACTGAACTGTGAGAAGAAAAAAATATGATGAAACTTAGTTAATCATCGCAGCCCTAGTTTGCAGAGGACACAGCGCTATTTACTGAACTTTCATACCACATGTTATATGTTAATTCCCCCATATATGTCAATAAAAATACCTTATCCTCCGGTCGATGTGAGGAGCTATCCATGCCAGAAGCTGAACCGTCTTTAGAAAGACTGGAGCCAGACGATCGATTACTATCAGTGCTTCCTCGTCTCTTACGGGTCGGTCCTTGAGACTGACCGAATATATCACAGGTATTAGAATCCACAACCATACCGTTTTCTTTAGTTTCAGTAGTAGGAATTTCATATTTAAACTGGTTCATGTCTTTATTATCAGTCATTGGTATTAATGGTATTAATGGTTCTTTTATAGTATTCTCTACATAATTCGGATTTTTAAAACTCGCGAACCCTTGTCCAGGAGGACTAGCGACTCCTTCAAATAAATCTCCGCCCGACATGTCGCCACCTTGGGTCAAAGGGTCGAATAAACTTAGTGCGGCTGAAAAACGGGCTTCATCCACGTTAGTGTTTTGTTGTTCTGCCGGATTTCCGACCGACTCAATCGGCGAGGTAAACTGAGTTGAACCCAAGCCAGAGTCACTAGAAATGTCCCTAGTTGCTTTTGGCATAAATATATCCCGACTTTTATCGTCCGAAAATTTTTCCCTAAATTTCAAACTTGACACATTTTTCTTCCCTTTTCGATCATGTCTTATATTGGTATGCGCTTGAGTTTTAGGACGAGCGCCAGTATCCGGCGATACTAAGGTGTTAGTGACTAAATTCAAATTATCTATATTATTTGACATTCTCGAATAATTGTCCGTTATGTCCATAGTCCTCGGCTCCAGGTCGAAGTCCACAAGTCTATTTTTAGCACCAGGTGCATAACTCCCCGGATCACTTATCCTATCGGGAGAAGATCCCGGTGGCGACGGAGGCCGTTTCTTCTTGATTGGCACAAATAATCGGTTATTATCCAACGGCAGATTACTGGTTGGTAAACCTCGAGGAGGAACCCTCGATGTACGACCATCATCAATATCAGAAAACACACTGTCAGAAAATGTCGGCGACATACTGACATTATCGGATGTTATGGAGTTCCCACCACGACCACCGCTCGTCAGTGCATTCGGATATATGTCATCACTTCCGTTCTCATTCGGACTTTGGAAACCTAGATTGAAAAAACATTTTGTTAAGACTAATTTTTTTTACTTTTGGGGTAAAATTTGGAACCAACTTCAAGTTCTTACAAACTACATAAATTGTTATCCTGTATTTTGTCAACGAAACCTACATTGAAACAATTTAGCATTATAGGAAAAATATGGACAAGAAATGATATTGTAATGATAATTATTATTATCAACTGTAAAATATTTGAAAGAAGATACTAAACACAAAAGAAAATCGAAGTAAGTTTCTTCGTTACGTTATTTCGTTCAGGGTTATGAAACCTATTATGACTGGTAACCATGCTTACCATTATTTTTAATTTACTGAACACACAAAGCAGCATAAGTTGACAGCCACCGACTAACTAAAATACAAGTGAAGTGAAAAAAACGACAACCACACTAAATTATAGTCGTTAATAACCAAAAAAAAAAAAAAAAAAAAAAAAAAACTACCTACCTACCCTATTTTTTTCAGGCACATAGCTGGAACCACTTATTTTTTTTTGGGCCTAAACTGCGATAGTGCACAAGGAGTGTGGCAAAGATTAAAGAGGGCTGGTTTAATATCGTTTAATAAAAAACTCTTATATTTACCTGATGCAAGGGGGGTAACTTCAGCAATATCTGACTCACTTCTAACATCATCTAGGTTGCTTCCCATTTCAGCTACACTACTCATATCATCGAATTCGGAGAAAGTTTCTGCTTGCTTCTCCTCGTTATCCGACGCTAGAACGTCAGTGCTCCAAGCGTCACTGGCCGTCTCGGACATCTCGGATACTCTCTGCAATAGTAAACACTGCTAAATCAATACTCTCTGCAATAGTAAACACTGCTAAATCAATACTCTCTGCAATAGTAAACACTGCTAAATCAATACTCTCTGCAATAGTAAACACTGATAAATCAATACTCTCTGCAATAGTAAACACTGATAAATCAATACTCTCTGCAGTAGTAAATACTGATAAATCAATACTCTCTGCAATAGTAAACACTGATAAATCAATACTCTCTGCAATAGTAAACACTGATAAATCAATACTCTCTGCAATAGTAAACACTGATAAATCAATACTCTCTGCAATAGTAAACACTGCTAAATCAATACTCTCTGCAATAGTAAACACTGATAAATCAATACTCTCTGCAATAGTAAACACTGATAAATCAATACTCTGCAATAGTAAACACTGATAAATCCATACTCTCTGCAATAGTAAACACTGATAAATCAATCCCAACTTAAAGTTTGTACAAAAAAATACTCGATGTGTTCACAGCACATGGATACCCCGCTTTTAAACGGTATTGATCAGAAACCAACTTTTTAAGTTGAAAAAGGGCCATAACTCCTTAAAGGGTTGGAGGATTGTAATTTTTAGATTTAAGTTTTAGATTAATTTTGTTTTTATTCTTTATGGTGGAATTTGTGACGCCAAAGATAAATTACTAAGAAAACTAATAAAAAATTCCAGTTTTTTTTATATGAATCATGGTACGAAAGATCATATTCCCAAAAAACTGTTAAAATCATTTTATGTTCATGATATGACAAAATATTCTGTATTGTACATAAGATTTTATTGAAATAAACGATTAAAAAAAAATTATTTTAAGTAGAGTCAAGTAAATGTAAACTATTTTTTTTAGGCCTAACCTCTTGAGTGCCAAGCAAATGCTGTCGAACCATTTCTTCAGCAATCTCGTCCAATCGGACTTGTTGATTCATCTCCGGCGGTTCCGAGTCACTGGCCAGTACATCAGTACTCCAAGTATCACTTACAGTGGATTTCAAATCATCTGTAAAATCAAACAAACAACTTAAGTCAATCGTTCATTATAGTGACATGTGTTCAAAGTATTTACCTATAACTCCCTAATCCAAACACCCTTCAGAAAAACTTAAAATTTCAGATTAGAGGGGATTACGAACTGGAGTGGTCTCCTAAATCGAATGTACATAGACAAGCTGATCCTTTGATCCCTGGTATTTCCAAAATCCACATTTTGACCCTTAGGATTTTGGATGAAGGGTCAATTTTTCTCTGAATCATAGTAATTTGGCAATAAAATGGTAAAATCCGGTCAAACATATCAAAATGACCCTTGAGATTCAGCACCAAGTGGAACCTCTTTCAATGATCATTGTTTTACCTTTTCATACCTTTTTTAATCAATTATGACAAATATATAGTATATTCTGACAAAAATTTTTCATGAGGATCAACCCAACATTACCTAAGTAGAACTTTTTTTTTTGAGGGGATTTTAACATGGAAATAGGGGGGGGGGGACATATTATTTTAAGAGGGGAATGGATGACCGAACTAGTGCCCAATTTCCCCTGTGAATTTTTCGAATCAATACATGTGTGTGATAACAAGTATATGATATCATATACAATATATTTATTTATTGTCAAATACTCACAATCTAATTCTTGCTTGATTTCAAATTTTCCGAACTTGTCGGTCACATCCTCTCTATTCTTTTTCTGTACAGTTTCAGGGAGGGCAGGTTGTGGGTGGGGTTGGGGTTCCTGTTCCCCACTCTCTGCTTGTGACAGCGGAGTGTCCCGCCCACTTTCACTGATATTTGGAGTGCCACGCCCACTTACATTAGCCGATATCATATCCGAGAAATTATCGTTGTCGTCGTCATTTTCCAGATCCTGGGATCCCACGGAGTGGCTAGACGCACCTTCAGAAATGGCTTCCGGTATATCACTGGTGTTTCCTGCAACAAATGAACATTTCAAACTCATTTTCAAAATACTGTAAAACCCTGTTATTAAGACCACTCATGGGATGTGGTCTCATTATAGGGGTGATATTTTCAAAGGGGTTAGTGATAGAGGAAGGTGATTGTAGTGCGAATGATATTAGGGTAATTTCTAAAGTAAGACCACTTTTCAAAGTTGCCATTCATAGATGGAGCCAAACTGTATCTCTCAGACTTATAAAAAAGTTTGACATTCTTACACCAATCCTGAGAGTGAGTCGTCTAGTCTTAATTTATAAGTGCTATTTCTAATAATGAAGAAATATTTTGCTCGTTGGATTTCCTATTTCTTTAATATTAATGCATAGTGTTCAAAATCAGGATATGACTGGATTTATATTGAACTATGTGATGTGGTGCAAACTTACAGGGCCAATTCAGATGTCAACTTTGATTAACATGAAAATAGGTATACCAATCCAATTTATCATGTCATGTGACATAAGATGAGAGCCTACAGAGAGTCATGTGACTGGAAACTTACCGATAGATTCTTGGTCATGTGACAATGAAAATCTGGTTCTTTTCTCCTGTATTTCGACAGGTCCAACTTCATATCCTCCCGGCAATGTTTGATATTTCACCTTCCGACGTTTATTCTCTTGTTCGCAGGACAGAACCTGTAGAATAAGGAACTATTGTTTACCGACTAAATAAGAACATTTGTTCTTAATAACAGGGATTCCAATAGGGGCTACATCTGAGGGGTCATTTACATACTATTTTACAGGATTGGCAAATTCACTTAAGCTTAGAGAATAATTGACCATTAAGCCAGACTCCTGAGGGTCAAAATGTGGCTTTTCTCAAAATTCCAGGGGTCATCAGGTCAACTCAAGGGTCAAATGGAACCCTTGTTAATAAGGCAATGTGCTTTTGAGGAGCTTTATGAAAAATGATTGTAAACCTGTTTTATTAAGAAAAAGATATTTTAATAATCATGGGTCTGTAGAAAATATCACAGAATATAGGAATCTTTCATTGGCTTGTAGTACGAATAGAAATATTCAGCTTCAGAGTTTCTCTTTTTGCAGTAACGAGGCTCTGCCAAGGTTTCTGTAATGAAACCTAATGTCATTCACTGTTCACTATCAAACAAAAAATAAGAAAAGAATCTGTCAACATCCCTACTTTTGTTTTTGACGACTAAATTCAACTACTTTCGGTTTAAAAACATGTCAATATCAAACTAACAGAAGGTCTTTTTTAAACTGAAATATAATTTGGATAGTTTGAATCCACCATATAGCCATTTGAGATGGGAGAAAAATTGTATTGCCACTTCAGGGCCTCCGCTGCCGTTCGCCAATGTCGCCATTTGCGAAAGATTTGCGAATTTGGCGATAAAAAAATGCATTTGGCGAAAGTGATTGGCGAATGTTTTTTTTTCAATAAATTTCAACGATATAAGCGGTTTTAAGCAGCCGAGCCAGGTTCTCATATTCTGTATTAAGTGTAAAAATCGATAACCAGTCTAATCTAGGGTACGAATATGCGCTGTACGAATGTGTCATACTCGATAACCAACCTAATTGGGGATTAAAGGGCAATTAAAACGATGACATCTGTAGTGATCGAAAGTATACAAATCTTAAACATGTGCCCTTTGAAGTGCACCGAAAATAAAACTATTTCACACGTTTTATTATGGGAGAACAATGATGAGCCGATTGTTTGGTGACAATGTTGTTGATTAATCAGACACTAGTCCGAAGGTAAGTGATATAATAACTTCGATTGCTTTGTTTGGCAAATGATCTTGGGGTGTTGAAAATTAATCGGGCCGTGATTTATCCTAGTGTAATACACATAAATGATTAGTCAACGGCTATATCAATCGACATGTGTCGTAAATAAGGGACTTTTATGTAGATAAAATTCGTTTCTGGCTGCCATGCATTGAAGAAAGATTCAGTTAAGAAACATTCCACAACATCAAGGGTAATTATTTATAATATTTCAGTTTATGATAATTGAATTGCTTCATTTTTTTTGTTCTGGTTTTCTGTAATAGATGTGATTTAATGTTCATCATTCAGCTGTCAATAGCAAAACTAAAGTAATGTTTATTGAAATTTACAAAATTGTAAGTTTGATAAATATTTTTGATAACATTATTTTAAAATAGCATTATATGCATGCTTTTCACATGGGCTGCATCATGTAACCATTTTTGTTGTTTATGATAAAATAGAATGTGGTAACAAAAGTAATGTATCGTGTACGGTATATTTTCAGATGACAAGGATGCTGCTGATGTTGCCAGATTGTATATATACAAGTATGTCGAGAGAATTCCTTGGTGGAGAATAAACTGGCCATTTGCTGATTGTTAACAGAAATTGAATTTGAAATTGATATGTATTGTTTTAATGTCATGAATGAAATAAAAGTGTTGTTTTACATTATATTTACATTTCTGTCTTAATTGACCTCTTTATATCATAAATGAACGGTTCTGGCTCTGGTGGCTCAAAGTGGCTCAGAAGTGGCTCCAACTTTTTTCAATTGGCTAAAGTCATGGCTACATGTATAAAAAAGCCAGGGGAGGCCCTGCCACTTTAAATTTGAGGCTGAAAGTAGTATACCTTCTGTTCCGACATCATCCCAGGGCATTCCATATCGTTACCAAGTGATATGACCAGTACGTCTTCCATCTGATTGGTCGGTTGAAGACCGCTGTCCGGTTCTATCGACATGGACGTAACACTGGCCGTATCGTCCGATATATGACTCACTTGACTCATTACCGATGCAACAGACATTTTCTTTTTACCTAAAATTATTTTACATTGAAAATATAACTTCGAAAATACATATCTAATACAAACATAAACTTCAAATGATTTAATACAAAAGGGCCATGATGGCCCTATATCACTCACCTAAGTACACAGCCAATCTTATTCATAAAAAATAAGTTGTTTTTATGATAATAATTCGTTTTTACAAAATACTTTTTCATATTTCAAAATAATAATTAGTTTTGACAAAAAATAAGTTGTTTACAAAAAAATAATCAGTTTTACGCAATAATAATTTGTATTTACGAAATAATAATTTGTATTTACGAAATAATAATTTGTATTTACGAAATAATAATTTGTACTTACGAAATAATAATTCATATTTACAAAAAATAATTCGAACCATCGAAAGGAGACCACCTAAGGATCATTTCTGCAAAATTTGATCAAAATTTATCAAGTGGTTTAGGAGGAAATGTCATTTATATTTTGCACTATAGGGAACAACCCCGCCCGCTGGCGGCCATCTTTTTTAACGGAACTTAATAATTTATGCAATCTTGTAAGAGGACCACTAGGTAATGCTACACACCAAATATCAAAGCTCTAAACCTTATGGTTTTGGACAAGAAGATTTTCAAAGTTTACACTTTTAAAATCTAGTTTTTGCTCCTGTGACCTACTTAATACTTATGCAACAGACCGGAACAATTTATACAACTTCGAAAGAGGACCACATAAGGATCATTCGTGTGAAGTTTGGTCAAAATCCATTGAGTGGTGTAGGAGGAGATGTTGTTTAAAGAAAATGTTGACGCACGACAACGGACATTCATCGATCCTAAAAGCGCACCATGAGCACTTCTTGCTTTGGTGAGCTAAAAAGCAAAAAACATTATAAATTTGTAGCAAGAAAAGATTATTGAATCACCAGTTTAAAATTTCACTCACAATATATCCTCTAATCCTTAACTCTGACATTAAAAATAGCCCTATACAGTAAAAATTCAATAAGGTGAATATTTACTTCTATGTTTTTTCTGCATACTGGGTGTACCAGGCGGGGTATTGGTCGCATTTGAGGGAAGCAGAGCAAGTGGGTTTTGTGCCGGCGCCGGTGATGTGACAGGAACTAATGAGGACAACAGCTCATCTAGACATTTCTTCTCTGTACTATCTTCAACATATGGCAAAGTGGCTTTGAGAAACGACATCTGGAAAAAAATATATCACTTATTTAACGCTGAACAAGAAGTCAAACAAACATACTTATTGAAGCAAACTATCAATATTGTATTTATATATAAGCAGTGTGGCAGTGTTGGCGTACTTGGCGACTTCAAGAAAGATGTGAAAATATCTAGAAAATAACCGCCATAGATTCATTTATTTTGTCTAAATCCCCACAGTGGGAGATCTATGCTAATTCAAGATTTCTAGGATCTATTAAAAATCCGGCCTAACTCTATTTCCCAGGACCAGGAATCACTTGGTGTGTCGCATTCCCACCAGTCGGGAATCGTCTTCTGTCTAAAGTGGCGTGTATACCCCCCACCCCGAGCCAATATATGTGTCATTCTCTGAGATTTTTGGCCCAAATGACATATCTGGGGGAAATTGAGTTATTAGCATTTCTGAATGCAGGGATACATGTATGTAGGTCACTACATAACAAAAGTTTTTGCAAAACAACATTTTTTCAGGGAATTACAGCACTTTTAATATGGTAATCAAGACTACAAAATTTCTCAGTTTCACAATTTTAATACACCAAATATGTTTTCAGATACATGGGGGAAATATAAAAACATTTAGTCAAAAAAGGGCTGTCTCAATGTTTAACGATAATTGTTTTGCTTCTGCTCGCTGCTGAATCATACATCTTTGACTGAGATGTTTCAACTAGCTGTTGCTATCAATGTGATTACATGATGTCATCTTTATTGCAATTTTCTCAGAAACGAGGCTCAGTGCATTTGGGCCAAAAATCTCAGAGAATGCCACATATGTCGAGTATGACCTAAGGTCATGTAATCGATGCAACTATTGGAAGACTATAATACAATGAGAAATGCTTACCAAGTGATTCAGCTGAGATAACTGAATCAGAGACGATGTACGAGACAGGCAGGGCAGTTGACTGTTGTTAGTGGCAGGTAGTTCTACCCCCATACTGTCTAGCAGAGAATCCAGCAGTGTAGACATACAACCCTGAAGTAAGCAATGAATACAAAATAATGGCTTTGACAACCAATGAGCATAAGATATATAGTAAAGTGTTTATTTATTATACTTTATAGTGTCACCCCTATTCAAAGGGCCAGCCATCTCTGACTTATAAGACACCTACTTTCTGAGGACATTCACTTCCTGATTCCTATCCTTTTTAATGCCAGGCACCAGACAGGTAGGCACACGGTAACCATTCTTTAACTAGCTGGCGGCTCACCAACCGGCCATATCAGAACGGACCCCTGCCGGGATTCGAACCTTCGACCTCCCGCTCCCAAAGCGGATGCCTCAACCATTCGACTAAGGGCTGCTCTTGCTTAGGTTTGGTTTCAATTATTACCGTTTCGGTTTTTCGGTTATTAATGCTCAGTTATATAAATATATGAATATGTAAAATGGTCAAAAGCTGTCATGTAATGACGAGACATGGTATGTAGAATTAGCACAATGTGTTTTGATATGAAGTAGTGCAACAACTAGAACACTTCCAATAGCTGTGTAACTAAAAGATACTGAGTATTTATCTCTGACTAGAATATTGCTTCAGTACAATTTATGTCATTTGATGAACTGAACAGAATATTCGTAAGACAGTTACAAACTAAACTGTGAGAAAAAACAACAATAAAAATACTCCAACTTCTGTTAATCATAGCAACGCTTCTTGTCAACTACATATCAGAATAAGTATCCAACACATTTACCTTTTCAAATTTTCCATACAGGTCGTGAAGTTTTGGATCAATCTCTTCCCATTGTGATATCGCTAACACTTGGATAATCTGCGCCATCTGCATCAGGTTATGTCGTGCTATTAGACTGTAAAACAACAATAGATGTAAACCAACTGAATATTTCATGCCCATGTAAGGCTAAATAAAAAAAAATTGTGTTTCCTATAACATGGTCAAAAAAATCAGGGTCGGTAGGTAGGCATTTTTTTTTTTTTTTAGTAGGGATAATTGTGCTGGGACATATCCCTGTCTGTGCATTTTCTATTTTACATGGATAGTATTAGTAGTAATTAGATTAGTGTCATTAAGACCTATGTTCTGCAAACAGAAGTGACTAGATCAGCTTAGACTAAAAGAGAATCATCGCCGTTTTGGCGCAATTCGGACGTTTTTGGTTCAAAATTGGGGTCGGGGGTAAAATTTAGTGTCGGTCGGGTTACAGGAAACACAACTTTTTTTTTGGCCTAAACAAAGAACAGGACAATGCATAAGTTCAATATTGAACGATCTATTATTCTGAGTTTTTTCCTTAGAAGGCATATCAAATTAAAGAATATTATCTAAAATTATTGAAAATAATAATGCTGATTTTGTTGAGATTCCAATCTATTAGCGTTCTGATAACACATATTAAAAGAGAGAATAAGTAGGTACCGGGAATGCCACATACATAAGACAGTGCCTCCCCACGCAGATCTCCGGGAAAACAAAAATCCATAAAACATAAGGCACTTGAGGAGGTTAAAGGGTACATGTATACGTTAAGGAACAAAGGCACAGGGAATGGCCGGGCAGACCATAAGGAATAACAAGAAGTGGACAGTGAAGGTAATATAAAACATATAAAAGCTTAAATGAAATATTACCTGATAGGTACATCTGTCGTGATACCGTGAGGTTCGGGATCACAGATAGCTGGACATATAAACAACGCAAACACGAGATCGGCACACACAGCTCGTACTTCCCCCATCTCCACCTTACCACTCTTTGCCAAAGTTTGATACACCTAAATCAATATAACAACCAATTTTAAATATCCAATGGAAATCCCTGATTTGTGCCAATAATTCTGTAACAAAATTATTACTGAAACTTAAAATAATGCTATGATAAGGCCAAAAAAAATAATTATCTGTGTTCAGGGTAACGGTCTCAAAAATGCTAGGTAGGGTAGGGACAAAGTTGTTTTTTTTCAGAAACAATGAAAAATCGAAAAATCCAATGGAAAACCCTGATTTTGTGCCAATAATTCTGTAATAAAATTATTACTGAAACTTAAAATAATGCTATGATAAGGCCAACAAAATTTATCTGTGTTCAGGGTAACGGTCTCAAAAATGCTAGTTAGGGTAGGGACTAAGTTGTTTTTTTTTCAAAAACAATGAAAAATCAAAAAAAAAATTATACAGGGTCGTAAAAAACTCTAGGGTCACAGATATTTTGTTTAGGCCTAACTAAATTAGGCCACAAATTAAAAGCCACTCTACTTTGGATAGTTTGGTAAATAATTTGTGTGATTGTAAAACTATATTTCTCTTAATCAAGACTAAACTAGATGTGTCCATAGGACAGGGATGACACAGATGCCCTTACTATGGGCTTTTCAGTATAATGCAAATACTTGGACAGTAAAGACTATACATGTATAATGCCAATTTTTTCCCCATTCAGAGTCAGACCCTTCTAAAAATGTGTAGGGGACTTTACTATGGGCTTTTCAGTAGAATGCAAATACTTGGACAGTAAACACTATACAATCATGTATAAGGCCAATATTTCCCCATTCAGACCCTTCTAAAAATGTGTAGGGGTCGTTTTCTTGGGTATACAGGACTATGCCAAAGAAAACAATTTGGGCCTTATTTCAAAGAAATATGAATTGAATTCATCCACCCTTTCAGCAGTTATTGATCGATAATGCACCAGTCAATTGTAACCACGCCCCCCAGGTCCGGGGGTATACCGGGGGAAATGGGCCGTGTTTTTACCTTCCAGGTGGCCCCGCAGTGCCGAGTGAACGTGCCGGATATTAGGGGGAAATGGGCCTTACCTAGGATGTCCACGCAGGGATTTTACCAGCAGGGCGGGGATTTTACCTGGGATTGGCTGGACCGAAAGTCAAAGTCCCCACTATTCCCCGGACCTGGGGGGGCCGTGGTTACAATTGACTGGTGCATAAAGGGACATTTATAACTTAAAAAAAATTTGTGTGGGTACATGTAGCAAACATTTTTTTTGGCCTACCACTGAATTTATCAATTAAACAAAACTTCCTTGAAAAGTTAAATATGGATTGTTGCAATTAAAATGAAAAGACACAATATTTATTGTATCGTAGTTTTGTAAGTTTTCTTTGAAGTGCTACATCTTGAGAGGCCGAGCTAAATTCAATGTTAACAAATGGGAGTGACTTAATTGACCTTTCTGCAGACGCTTCGTAGCCCAACCCCCTTAGTAACATGTTCTCGCTGTAACCACGTTAGACAAGCCATGTCCAATATGGCATCGTACAAAGAACAACAATTTCGATAATTAGTTGAAGGAGGAGTTATTATTTTTATCGTATTTGCCCCCGGGAGGGCGCCGACTATATTTGATACTGTCAAAGATATAGCCTAACTTAGGGATCAGGTATTAAAGTAGATCGCTATTTGTTTTATGTAAAGAAGAGCGCTGTGACCAAAGCACAGGTTTAGTGATCGTGCTATATGCAAAAATGTTAATGTTGGTAAAAGAATCAATGAATTCATGCATAACTTTGCAATTTGGTAGCTGTAATTAAAATATCATAAAAATATAATAGTCAACCTGGCGCCATCAGCGACAATTATTTAATTCTGTGTGAGTCAAGATTTCACCAATAGTCAACCTGGCGCCATCAGCGACAATTATTTAATTCTGTGTGATCATTGATTCAACACAAGGGTTACATACAGTATGTTGATTCTACCGTATTGTCAGTCTATGTTTACCTCACTACATGCTAGACTTAAACAAGAATCAACATCTGTGACTCGCGAGCGCCGACTAATAACGGGCTGATGTAGATAGTATTCCATCGGATTTTTCCTCATTATATGATATTTCTTAATAATTAGATTTGCTTTCAGCCTTTGACTAGATTAAGAGTTTCAAGCCATTGACTGGAAATTGAAACGGGAAGATGGAATAAACCTTAAATGCTATACCACGATCAGAAAGAAAAAGTCAACTATGTAATGTTTTAGAAGACAGATATATATTTATATAATAAATTGTAAACCCCCAATGCAATTGAAATACATGTAATGAAGAAATAAGAACTTTTCTGACATATAAGTTACTTTCGAAAGAAATACTCGACAGTCAGTAAACAAGACCGGTATATCACCTGTATTTAGATTTTTCATCAATATCAATTATTACAAAAACTAAGATATTTTTCTCCATGTATATATGTTTCAGTTTCATTTTTTTAATCGCAATAATTATTGATTTTATAATTGATTCTGGCCATGTTTAGTTATACAAACTCAGGCTTATTACAAATTTATAAAGTAATGTCCGTTCTAAGCAAAAAAAATCCAAATACTTGCTTGAATGCTGACATAAGTCAATCATTTTAGTTTAGAAAAATAATATTATGTTCCCTCAAAATGCAGATGTATTCAGTAATATTGTTAATTTAATATATTTTCACATTTATAAATTGCAACTGATTAAAACTAGAATACGAGAAAGCGATATTTCCGAGAGAAAAAATGTGGACCACTTCCAAATGATTGGTTGGAATAAAACAATATAGCAACATTTTAGCTAAATAGTATAAATTGTATAAGATTATGTTATTTCTTGGATAATTATGTGAAAAAAATACATTTTAAGTTGTAAATTTGTGTTTCTTCATATTTAAAGCATTAACTTGTAATGTGTGTCCCCTCCCGGTCAAACTGATATTTAAAGGTAAAAATACCAAATACCAAACAAAAAGTTATATTTTTATCAATGGGGCATATCTGTTTGCGTTAATTTTAGACGGATTTAACTCGTGATGCGGTCTGCCGCACAACTTAATCCACCGCATGCATTTGTCTTAGGTTTTGGTTGTTGTTGTTGTTGAAAAGGTAAGAATTTCACGCCAACTATCAGTCTGGACATCTATTGTCACTATCACACAGCCCGAAGCTACACCTTTTCACCATTGTCTTAGATCAATAATAAACACCCTGTAATTTGCTTTCCAGCAAACTATCACTCTTAGACAAATTTGTTGACAACTGTAGCGCTTGCCTAACAAAATGGCGTCGATAAAACAATGCCGGAGGTGTGCGCGAATACTGCAACGCGATTGGCTAACGCGAGCTGTCAATCAATATCTGCAGAGAGGTCAATTATCAAAGGACTGAAAGCACATACTGTTAGTAACTGCACTGCTGACAAGAAATAACATTCCATATTAATACAGGATTGGTCCATATAAGTCTGGAACTAGAATAGTGTCCACAACACTTGACACTTTTGTCACAAGTTAAGGGCCATAACGTTACAGGTCCGATATAAAAACCTAACCCTTGGTATACAACTTCTAATTCTAATTATCATTTGTGTGATGGAGGCATTAAAATACTGGGCAGACATTAAAAATATGTTTGTTTCCCCTCCCGCGACCCTAGCCCACCAGGGTAGGGTAGGTAGGTAGGGCAGATATTTTTTTTCATAATTTTTTTTCACAATCTTAATATGTGTTCTGTATAGATTTAACATCTTAATAGATTTATCTTCATTAGGGTAAGTAAAAATATGATACTTGTAGCTAAAATCTATTTATCCCTGCTTCATAGATTTATTGATGATGTGGCTACTCAACCGACTGGTACCAGCGATTCAAGTTTTTCGTACCCAATAGCAATTGTACCGCAGGAATATTTTAGCGGGAGGGGTAATTTTCAACGGTCGGTCGTGGGAGGGGAAACAAACAATATTTTATTATTGGCCCTGTTCATGCATAGTATTACCTGCGAGATTATCCATCCAAGACTAGGTGGGAAACAGTGCATATTATTCTTTATAGAAGCAATAAATCGCTTAGCCATGAGTACTAATTTATCCACAATCGTAGCCCTGTACTTGACAAGTTTTTCTTTATACTGGTCAGTTCCAGGTTCACCAAATCTTCGGACTCTCTCTTGCGGTCGAAACCTGACCAACGCCTTGCCTGGATCAATGTCATAAAACCACTCATCTTCCATTAATAGTCGCATAACAGGGTCATGTAAAGCAGCCGTCAAAAAAAGCTTGGCCGAATACACGACATCGAACAATTGTTTAAACGCGACACTAAACACACTCGATCCACGCCGTAACATTCGCCGGGGATTCTCGCACGGTCCAAGCTGAAGGTCGAGTAAACTCTTCAGAACCTGCAGCATTCCCGTCTCGTCCTCTTGCAGGACACAATTTCCGAACACAGAATGCATGAACGTTTTAACCATATCTGACACATTCGAAATATTATTCTGATCCGCAACGAACAACAACTGTCCAATCAGCATCGGATTCTCCACGAGAAATTTGAGGAATTCACCATACTTCGAGTCGTGATAACTCAGATGTTTGTAACCATCTACAAATACTAAGGATTCAAGCTGATTGGTTCTCGAGCAGCATTCAGCTGGGGTCACTTCCTGCGAGGGGCCAATCAAATTATCGAGGAGATCTTTTTGTAGACGACCAATCCACGATTGGTGATACAGCTGCTCTGCCGACATTTTCACCTACAAATATATCATATTGCAGATCAGTTATTGAATATACTGAAAGGTGTTTCACTAGGTGCTCAACCTCAAGGGTCATTTTGATCATTTTTACCAGATTTTAGCTTTTTATAGCCAAATTACCTATAATACCTAGAAAAAAATAGACCCTTCAGCCAGAATACTGATGTTCAAAATGTGACTTTTTGGAAATGCCACGGGTCAAAGGGTCAAATCCAGGCTCAAATTGAACCCCATTCTTATAACCAGAGTCAGATTCAGTCCTGAGTGATTAACATAAATCAAGCAGTAAAGATTTCCTTCATATTTTTGTAGACAAGCTAAAATAAACTCGTAAAATCATAAACCAACACTAACCTGTTCGTGCAAATTCTGTAGCTGTTCTCGTTCAGACGAGACAAACAAACGCTCCTGTCTCAAATGCATGGACAGCTCCGCTAGATCCAACCCTAACGCCATCTTGATTAATTTAACCGTAAAGGCACAAACTTGACAATATTATCTGAAAACGAAACAAACTGACAATGTTATTTTATTTCACCAATAAAGTACTATTAAGGAAATTAAATATATTAAATGGCTAACAAGTCAAACACAATGACAATTGTTTGACGACCTCCACAAAATATCAATGTTTCTGTTTTTAATACCACAAAAATATATCTTTAACATCCTTGTTCAAGGAAACAATAACAAAAGATATAATAATTTACATGGCTTTCAGAGTTCACCAAATGTCAGATTTGGTATTTATTTTTTCAGAGCACTCGTCCATTTAGACAAGTAGCTCAGCCAAACCACTAGCCCAAAATCACTCTTACTAGCCCAAAAGTACTGTATATGTCACAGGGTCATTAGTGGTCGGGCCTCATTGTCCAATATTTCCTATATATATCATTCCATTTTTCATTTACTTCATTAAATCATGTAACAGTATAACCATGTACACACAAAACCATTGGTACGGGCCTCACATCACACCATTTACATTCATGATGCACGGACTGGGTTTCCCGCCGTAACGAACCATTTTGCATGCTTCTTCAGTCACACATTAAACGTCGCACTGGGAGGTTGTGAAAGTCTACATTTGTGTATGTTCGTTGTCTATTTGCAGGCTGCAAAGCCCCTACTCGTCACCAGACTCGAGTCTATAATTGTCGTATAAAAAAACCTGCGACATATATAGCACTTATTCGTAAAATGCAGGAAGTCACAATTCAGGGGTGTCAATAAGAGCCAGGAGCGGGTAAAAATCATCCAGTAACGTAATCAGTATCACCTGGCTACTAAGTAACTTTTCTAGCAAGAATGATCGTAATTAAAGGGAGTACCCCCAGTCCCCAGCCTACATTTGCCAATTTTCGAGAATAAGTGACAAACCCTGCAATTATGTGTCCATACAATTTGATTAAATATTGGTTGATTTTTATTTTTCCCAACTTCCGAGAAACGTATATTCACCAACATTAAGCACTTGCCTCTTTGGGACAGCACTCCAGTAATTTCCGCTACGTTACTAGCCACAGGCTTCTGGCTAGTTACTGTCACAGGTACTTGAAACAAACTATTCTAATGTTCTATATGGTCTATTTACTGTTATACATGTAAGATGCACAGGTACTTGAAAAAAGTTTAGTTTGTTTCAGGTACCTGTGGTTACTGTGAAGACAGAAATGTGGGACAGTATCTTATTCAAATTTATCAAGCCTGGTAAAATAAAAATGCAGTTGAACATGGCTTATTTGAATTTGTCGAGTCCAAAATTTTATTTCGAATAATACAGGGTTTCGAATAACCCATTTCAATTTGACATGCCTAAGGCCAAAACAAATAATATCTGTGTTTAGGGTAACGGTCTCAAAAATGCTAGGTAGGAAAGGGACAAAAAAATATTATTTTTTTTTTCAAAAACAATTAAAAATCGAAAAAAAAATTCTCCAGGGTCGTAAAAAACTCTAGGGTCGGGGTTTTTCGACAGGTAGGGTCGGGTTACCCTAAACACAGATATTTTTTTTTTAGGCCTAAGAAGATACATTCCGTATACCACGAGAGTTAACGACTAACCTACTACCATTCATGTAGTCCTGTGAAATATGTGTAAGACTAAGAGTATGATTATGATAAACAAAATATGAAACGAATAAGCAAATTATTTCACGATATCAATGACACTTAGAGAAATAATTAAATACATACAGAACACAATATGAGAATCACACGGTCATGAATCATGATGCGGTAAAAGAAAACAACAGGAAGCATTGTTGTTAACAAACAAAAACTTACACGCAATAAAAATTCATTTATCATTATTTACATTTCAAAACACAGTAGACATTATATTAAGAGACCATCCAAGGGACAGCCGAAAAGTGGTCGCTTAATATTATTAAGTGGTCTCTTCATAAAGTTAAAATATCTCATCATTGAGCAACGTCCGCGGAAACAAACAAAATCAACTTATCAAGTAAACAATACATTACACTAATACTAATTTTGTTGTTGATTTATTTACCAAAACAATGAAGCATACAAGCAATAACAAAACTGACTATAATATAGTTATAGTTGCATAATCACATCGATATTTATATATTCTATAAATATCGATGTGATAACGCAAGCGTGAAATAATTAAACAACCATTCTTCATCATTCGCACTTTCTCTGTCAAGGTAACACGTAAGCTACGACGACCGACAGACAACTTCCAATGGCAGACTGACTTGTGTGAAAATATGCGCTATTAAGATTTTGGGGGGGCCCGATAATCAGGTAATTGTCTCTAATTAGACCAGGTGTTCGAATACTGCATTTCGTATGACCCACATTATTTAATATAAAAATATAGAGCAATAAGATCAGGACTTGCATGATACTTATTTCAGATAGAACCAATGTAGCAGGTATTCTGATCTGATATAAGACTGTAGAATTATCGGTAATCGACTGTATCTGAAATCGTCATCAGGGGCCTCACTCTACATTGGGGGAAGGGGGTCGCAGCCCGTGGTAGGGGGAAATTTGAAGCAAACTGGGGAATATTTTGACAGACTTTACGGTCGCATATATGGCCCAAAATGTGCACCTCTATACGGTCGAGGTCAAACTGGTGTAGACATATTCTATAAATTGTAAGTAAAGCACACTTGCAATTCAGGTACAAAACGATTTGTTTCACTCCATACAAATTGTATGTATTGGTGTACGTGCGTATGCCTGGATATGCGCCTGTTCTATAACTGGAAATGAGCCTAGATTATCACTCATTTTTCAGTGTGAAATTTGTTTATAAATGTCAACATTTTCATTTTTCAGGATGAATCATATCTTCTAAATTACTTTGCATGATTACATGAAATTGATGAATATTATTGGGGGCATTAGGCTTAAATTAAAATTAGGTTTGTTTGCCCTTTACCGACCAAATAATTTTATTGCAAAATTCGGATTTTAATTTTTTTTTTTTTTTTGGTTATAAACCCGACTATACACCATTATGTCACACTACGATGTGTGCAGTTTGTTCTTCTTAGTTACAAAACAATGACTATTTTTGTTTCATTATGTTTGCCTTATGATAACTTCCTCTTGCTTAGAAAAACTTTGGAACCCAAAGTTAGAAAAAAGTATGACACAAAAATGGTCATAGTTGCCCTTATAATATTTTCATCAACAATTATTGAAGCCTCGTGCTCATACTCACTAAAACAGACGGGCTATATAAAGTATTAATAATAAGTACACATAAAAGTGTCAATTTTGCTTTCATTTTACCAACATTAATTTTTTCTGAATTGATCCAAGCTTATGTTAACCATGTTTTTGACAACCACATGTCATTTAATCGTATCTTTTTTAATATTTACAATTATTTTACTGTACCCGCCCACCCAATGTACCACGTGCCAAAATTACCACGCACGAACAAGACATTTCGATTAAAACATATTAAAATTTCCACAATAAAATATTTTTCCTACCTACCTACCCACCTCTAAAATCTAGGGTCGGTAAAGGGCAAACAAATACTTTTTTAATTATGGCCTTATAAATTGCACTGTTTGACCGTAACATAGCCAATGTAGCGTGTATTGTTAAAAATTACAGAACTCCCATAATCCTACAATGTAAGTCTACAATTGCGGTCCTGTAAATCATAGCTACTGCCTTATAGATTGAAAGTACAGAATGACAGATCTGTTTCTTTGGTATCGGGACAACTTGACCCCTACTTTTAACCCTGACCAACTCCAACTCGACCCCTAACAAACTCGATGCCTATTTTCCTATTTTTCGGCAAGTCAACTCGACCCCTATTTTTTCTCTATTACTACATGTATTATGTCTTATATTCATACGTCGAAGTGTTTATTATTTGAATTAATTATTAAATTTCATATTGCACATCTTACATTTTGCAAGAAAGTATTTGTTTACAAACATAAATTGTTACAAACGATTTGCCATTACACCAGGATAAAATAGACAATAAGACAAACTTGACTTAACACATTCATGGACTATGATCATTAAAACAACATAACAGACAAACAATTTAAAACAATAACAAAGCTGCCAAAGCTGGACATAATCAAAAAATGGATAAGTAAGCCAATGGACCAAAGAATCATGAACCCAATAGCGTTGGACTAAAGCAATTACATGCATTACATTTATCAATTAAAACATTGCTACACCAAGAATTCGAAATAAGACTTGAAGTAAAATCAATGATAATCCTTTTTAAGCTCAATTTTGATCCTCCATACATACACTGAAAAAAACAAGAGGGGTCGAGTTGACTTAGTAAAATTAGGGGTCAAGTTGACTTTAGGGGTCGAGTTGTCTCGGGGTAGACCGTAGAGTTGAATTAGGGGTCGAGTCGAAATAGGGGTCGAGTTGACTTAGTCAAATTAGGGGTCGAGTTGACTTTAGGGGTCGAGTTGACTCAGGGGTAAACCGTAGTTGAATTAGGGGTCGAGTCGACTCAGGGGTAGACCGTAGAGTTGAATTAGGGGTTGAGTCGACTTAGAGGTCGAGTTGACTTAGGGGTCGAGTTTGAGTTACCTAATTAATACTAATAGTTCAGGCCTGTCCAGTAGTGAAAGATAGCTTACATTACAAAATCATTTTATGATAAGTCACTTAATTTCTTAAAGTCAGTCATCTTAAAATTAACCCCGATACCTGTGAAATCAGCAGTGAAAGGAAACAAGCCTGCATCTTTAAAAACTATAGTGCATGATTTGGAAAGTCTTGATTACACACTAGCCTGAAATTAGTTTCTCTACTGATCATATTCAACAGTTAAAAATTACTGGGAATAAGAGCGACAAAGAATTGTGTTGGAAAGTGCTACGTGATATTGTATATACTCTCCATAAGTCATAACCAAAAAAATGTCAAAATGTGAAATCAGTTATGTTGAGTCTTATTTATACTTTTATAGAACTAGTTTATTACTTGTTTGATTTTAATAACAAACAGATGATTCCATGAGCGTAAGAAAACTTGGTCACTCCATTTAACTTAAGTACGTACGCGACAGACGCACCAAGATGAACCTCCTTTGCAAGGTTGTCTGTTTGTTATCGAAGTCCACACCTTTCGTACTTGACACTTGGTGATACGTTGTATTTACGACAATGTTTCTTCAAAATGGGGCAAATTTCAAAGTAACAAACTAGTGAAAATAACACACAAACTACCTCTTGAGAATCGTTCAATATTTATCCAATTAATCGGAGACTCTCCGTGCAGAAAACAGTGTATACTTTTTGTGTACGATAATTTTTGTCTCCTCCGCCTCCATATTTACATTGGAGTGCGCACGCGTAAACTCACTTCCGTTAGAGAAACAAGTCGTGAGAATCACTTATTCAGGCAGGTATGCCAGAACTAAAATATTTTAGGTGTATTAAGAACTGAAAACTAACTTATAAAACTCTAAATATAAGGTTTGTGGTAACACGGTTAATATCACACCACGGGAACCTGTCTCCCTGGTCGTTATTTTTTAAAATATGTGAAATTATAAAATATGATTGAATTTTAATTCAAACAGAGGAATCGACATTGAAAGCTGTGTGTGCCTTTTGAAAGAATACACATGTATAACAATGGCAAATATCGTGATAAGAGGGCTCACACATCAAGTATTGCCCCCCCCCCTTCTAACCACTGCCACTCGGCAAAAAGATTGAGTGATTCTCGGATCGTGAATACTAGTAGTTCAGCTAAATATTAAACAAAATTGCAACGAACTACAATTACAAATATATTGACAATTAGTAGTTTCAGGAGTCTATTACAACATGCTTATATACACTGGGAACTCCGAAATAAATGTATGCCTTGTCGAGATCTTCATGTTTCTGACGCTTTGACTATGACTTAACTTTCTATGACATCGTACGTATTCCTTCTAAGTTCAGCTGGTGGGAATGTATGTGTATGCTGTGCACACAAAATCCGTTTTCTAGAATGATTGTGGTGCAATCTGGTGGGGTTTTAACGAGTCAATTTTGAACCATAATGTATTCAGAAAATGTATCTCCCAATGTGCAAACAAGTGCTTAACATTCTTAGAGTTTTCATTTTTTATGTTTTGATAACTATATTTGTACGCAACTTGTTCTGCGTACTTTACGTGTAGGAAGCTATGCGCCTGCTAACACCCACCTTACTCATTGTAGTCACTTCTTTGGCTCTTGACCCAATATCTAAATAAGGCTCCAGTCTGGTTTGAAAGTACTGAACAGATTTTCTGACATTCTAGACGATCCATTATGTATCTACACTTAAACGTGTTGTTTTCTTTAACACTGTACCAACCATTGTAGTCCTGGAAATTGACTGAAGAAGTATAATCAACTAGATAGTACGTCAAAAGTCAACTAACTCTTTTTTTGTAGCTTTGGACCAAAGTTCCATTGTCCGCCTGAAACAAATACGATTCTGGCAAATTACCCGGACCAGAATCTAAAACTCCATTGTAGTCTTGAAATTCGCTACTTTCGTTAATTAGTCTGCGTTTCTCATAATTACTATTACCGCCTGACATAAAATATATGTTCGCTATGATTAAGTGACCTTGCAATCACGTCACCCCCAGTATTTTTGCTGACAGTTCCAATGCTGTAATTAGCTGTATGGTTATTATTTGTTTCTGTGTTTTGAATGTATGTTATATTTCCCTGTGTTTCCCTGTTTCCTAACGTATGTATCCTTTAATTAACCTCATCAAGTGCCTTATGTTTTATGGAGTGTTGTTTTCCCGGAAGTCTGCGTGGGGAGGCACTGTCTTATGTATGCGGCGTTCCATGTAGCATCTCATTCCTGCTCTTTTAAAAAATCAAAGAAATTAACTTATTGCTATGTTGCAGACTGTTGCTATGGTAATGACGTGGCATGCTATATTGTGCGTGCTTAAGAGACATAATTCATAGACTAAGATCTCTGTATATTGCTATTAGACCAGTCAATGCTTGTTCGAGACCAGCAAGTCACCGAAGTTTAACGACTTCATTAGACGCTGCGCTAATTCCACGAGGAGACGCATTCTTGTATTTGAATGAATCGGTCATTTTACGTTACTGTCAAGTTCCAATCAAATTATTTAAAGTCATTCAATAATTTGAAAGATAATTATGAAAGAGAGATAGTAAATTGCCACAGGGAACACCACATATATAAGACAGTACCTCTCCACACAGACCTCTGGGAAAACAACAATCCATAAAATATAAGGCATTTGAGGAACAGGGGCGCGAGGAATGGCCTGGCCGACCATAAGGGATAACTAGAAGAAGCAAAGAGGACAAACAGGGGGATTAATGGGTGGAAAAGATCACAGGACAGGTCAAGAAAGTTGGCAAAAATTGACCATGAAAGTGAAATAATTGCACATGGGGGAAGGGAAATTTAACAAAGTATTGCATTTAAAACACAAACAGAAATAATAACTATACAGCGATTTAATACCGCCTTGGAACTTTCAGTGAAAATACTGGTGGTTTAAATCGATTTAACAGCTACCTAACCTCACACTTAATCGATACATGGTCTTTGATTTCCAACATGTACACATAAATTGAATAAGTAGGCAGTAACTTATCATTAAAAGCAATTAACCATTTCGTGCAGAATAACAGACACACTGTATATAATTCACCACGAAGGAACAAGCAGCCTTACCCTGACATTGCTCCCAGTAACTAAATTATTAATATCAGAAATGTGAAATAACCATAGAATATCATTTTCTAGAGTTTTGGATTTGCCCTGAAATCACGTGATTAATTCTTAGATTAAAAATTTACTTGACGTGAGATTCCAACACAATTGCCAAAAGTAGGGTAAGGTTGGGCAAAAAACCCATACGAGGTAAAAGGCCTACGCGTAAAAAATCTGACATCATTAGATTTACCGTGCCGCGCGATATTCTTTTTGTGATGTCTTACGCAAGTGTGAATACCACGAAAAATTTAAACATGTATCTTCAAATGTAAGTTTTTAATACTTATTTTTGTAATTTACACTATTTTGTGTTAACGCTGATTATTTAATATGTTAGTATTGCCTCGTGCACCTTGTATTCTCGAGTTTTGCCATTCGTGCGTTTGTTTGACGGTATTTATGCAGTGCTTCCATGGTCGCGAAAGTGTACTACATTTTACCAGAAGTTATTTATAAATATATAATGTTTAAAGGTAATTGCCCCTTATCAAAATGCGTTTTGCCCATACAAAAAGGCAAACATCAATGAAGTTATGTTCAATTTATTGAGCTTCATCTCGTTTTGTATCTCGCGTTAAATATGTTATAAATGTATAGGACTAGTGCAAACTTGTACGCATAGCCAGTTATGTCTTAATCAAACTGATGGTTATTATTGTATCGTAAAATATTGCTTAATATGGGCGTTTTGCCCCACCTTACATAACATCAATATTAATCAAAGATTAATTAAACAGTGTGTTGCTCACTGGGTATTATTTCAAATGAAATACGCATAGTTGAAGCAGATGTCAAGTTGTGAGTTTTGCTGAGTATATTTATTTACTAATTTTATAACAATCTTATCAGAGATTATGCAAAGGAAGTTGTAAACATATCTTCATAGTCACTAGAATTTTGATCGGTCATTCTCCATTACAGAATATTGGAATTAATTTTTCATCTAATCATTTCAAACTCTTTACTATACAGTACAGTCCTTATGTTTGTTTCATCGGGTTTAACGCCGTTTCTCAACGATATTTCAGTTATATACGGCGGCCGGTTCACCTAACCAGTTTTTCCTGGACTGAATTCTTACCAGTACTAACTTACCCTTCCACAAGGAGCCGGCAACTTCTCCACATGTGGAGGAAAATCGACATTTTTGTCAAATTTACATGGAAGGGTATGACCTGCCGCGACTGGGATTCGAACCCGGATCGCAGTACAGTCCTTAATGTTGCATTATATATTTCATCCATTAACCCCCCCCCCCCCTTGTTTCCCTCTTAATTCTCTCTAGTTGTTTTTGATGGTTGGACAGACAGGTTAATCCTTGCACCTTCCTTACTCAATAATGTTTTGTAAACTGTTGTTTTATCGGGTTTGTGTGGGAGGCATGTACGCTTTTCAATTTATTAATTGCCATGTTTGTCATAATATTACGAATTTGTAAATAATTTTCCACTTGCACTTTTTCAAAACATTTTAATATGGGCACGTTGTGATGAGTACAACACTCGTATTTTAATAGAATTAAAGTGTTAACGACTATAGAAAAAGTCCTTCTATTTTTAATGTAAAAAATGGACAGGTGTAAAATTCGGCGGCGTCGTACTTTATAACCAAAATAGAATGAAAAACACGGCGGTAGGCATTTACTTTTTAAAATTTGACCTGCAATAATAAATTTGATATCAAATGAAAGGTTATGCTCCCAGCTTTCCACCGACATAAAATTATTGAAAATTGGTGCATGCCTTGTTGTTCTAATTTGACTCTGAAAATGGGCATTTTTCCGTGAAATAGATTTCAATCTCTTTTGGTTCGAAAAACACGGCGGTAGGTATTTAAATTCTCATTACTTACATACGAGTAATGTCATAAATTTGGTACACAATACAAGGTAATGCTCTCAGCTTTCTCAAAATATAAACATGTTGAAAAACGGTAGATTTACTGCATCAGAATGTGACTTTGAAAGTGAGCAAAGTTTACGAAAATTATTTTCGATGTGTTTTGGTTCGAAAAACACGGCGGTGGGTATTTAAAACCGTATTAATGTGCTGATGTGCTCAAAGTTGGTACCCAATAAAAGATAATACTTCTAGCTTTCTATGAATCTAAAAATATTGAAAATCGATGGATTTTATGCATCAATATATTATGACTTTGAAATGTGTAAGTTTTCCGAAAATTATTTAACTGTTCTGTATATGCTTAAATACATAAATAATGTGTTATGTAAGCTATATATCTCTTGACAATGGAAGCAATAAAGTTTATGTTATTTATATGTTAGTTTTCCAACAAAGTCACTTGGTAGATCCATTAAATTTAATGAACAAAGGAAAAACATAATTGTTAAATATTTATTGAAACTTGAATAAAATTCTAGAACATTCATTTATCGTCTTTTATAAAGGGCAAACTTCATTGAAAAATCCGTTTATTATCTTCCTCATTGTCATAATGCATGAATGTATGTTCGAGTTTAGTCATGAATTGATGTATGTCCTTATTGTATGTCTACCATGAACGATACACGTGTTAATACTTCTTATAGTCATAAAGATAGAACGTTATAATTCCGTGATACGAATTATAAAGAGGTGTATACAGTAATTATCACACAAGTTGAATGATTGCAATGCATGTATTATTCAATCTAAATATGTTTGTCATGTTGTATTTGCGACGTGTGCGGTCACTGGAAGAAACTTCAAATTAAATGTCAAACATAAAACTATATATTTCGCTGTCTTTAAACGTTTTTTGCACTCTTAAACCAATTTAATATGATAAAAATCTAAATGAAATTAACTGTCCACAGTACACAGATGCTGAACAGCAATTATATGTACTGTTTTGATGAGCAATATACTGTGCATGTCTCCAGTATCCGAAGGTCACCAAGCGCTTTCTGTCAGTGTTCAACACCGCTGCTCACAAAATCAAAGACCAACTTAACCGTCTTCCAAATCGTATATCCTGTATTCAACATTCGACTTGAACATAGAGGGTCTGTATTTGAGTAGATTTGGCACTGAGACACTAGCAAATCGTCTGCAAGAATTAAGCTGTTATCGACTCAATTGTGATTCCCATGGTGCTCGCATTGGCAGACCCGCCTATCTGTAAAAGCCGCGAGGTGTTCGGGACACTGACCTACAGCCAGGTTGTTTCAATGTTCTCACCATCAGATACACCATCCTACCCCACTCCTTATGGTGTGGGCTTTTATAATTCGTTTGAAGTGGAAAAAAACACATAGTGATTTGTAAGGTATCGATAATTCCGGTGTTGTATTTTTTTTGCTGTTGTTGCTAATGATAGCGATGATGATGGCATAATTTGTTTTGTTGTTTATGGTCATTATGCAGCGTTTGATTTTGGAAATTATAATGTATCTTACATGGAACTGGAAAATATAGAATAATATTGATGAAGAAAAAACAAATATGATTATTCAAAAACAATTACAAAACTTGCACCAATTTTGTGAACTGATTGTAAAGTTATAAGCACTGGTTTTCATCCGAAACAAAGTATATCTATATTCGTCCAATAATAAGAATGTAATTCCTACCGCCGTTGTTTTCGAATCAAACCAATTTGAAAATTATTCAGTTCGGAAAACTTGATCATTTCAAAGTCAAATTCTGGTGCATAAAATTATTTTTAGATTGATACACAGGTACTTGAAACAAAACACTATAATTTTCTATATATGTGGACTATTACTACAGTAAGTATATTCTTATTATAGGAATGGTCCGTACAGAAAATTTGCTTCAGGTACCTGTGGATTGAGAAAGCTGGAAGTACTATCTTATTTGGTACCACCTTTGTGCACATCAGTAGATTAATACGATTTTTAATACCCACCGCCGTGTTTTTCGAACCAAAACACATTGAAAATACTTTTCGCAAACTTTGCTCACTTTCAAAGTCACATTCTCATGCAGTAAATCCACCGATTTTCAAAATGTTTATATTTTTGGAAAGCTGAGAGCAATACCTTGTAGTTGGTACCAACTTTACGCACATAATGTAAGTAATGAGAATAAATACAGGTTGAAATTTATTCACGAAAAAATGCCCATTTTCAGAGTCAAATTAGAACAACAAGGCATGCACCAATTTTCAATAATTTTATGTCGGTGGAAAGCTGGGGGCATAACCTTCATTTGATATCAAATTTATTATTGCATGTCAAATATTAAAAAAATAAATGCCTACCGCCGTGTTTTGCCGATTTTTTTTCACGGAGCTTCTTAGCATTCTCTCATTGTCGTATTTTCTTATTCAGTCCGGCCTGGGCTTTAAGCCATTGATTGCTTTCTTCATAGCTGCTTTTCTCCTTTTTTCTCTCGTTAATGTTAATACAGGACCTCCTCGGCAGCCGATTATTGTACATTTAATCTTACTAACTCAAGATCAATCCGGTAACTGCCATGATATTATAAGACATATTTAAGCAGAAACCACTCCATTGTGGTAAAATGATAGTCTTTTCCAGTATATGCACCAGAATGATATATTCAGTGCGCTAAAGGAGGCATTCGGTTCTTGTCAGTATTTATTAAACCAATGCAATGTGACCAATTTTCACGTTCAAACAGAAAAACCGTAACACCGGCGATCCAACCGCTTCCGGTTATAAAGCAGGACGGGATATTATTTCGGGTACGCCTAGTTTCCATAGTTCACAAAAACTAGTTTCCATATTCCATCGGTTACATACCACTAAATTGAGGAAGTGTAAAAGGCGGCGGCACCGTACTTTACAACCAATATAGAATGAATCACGGCGGTAGACATTAACTTTTTTAATATGTGACACAATAATAAGATTGGTATCAAGTGAAAGGTAATGCTCCCAGCGATGATGTGGTGTAGGTGTTTATTATAGTCAAATATTATTTTTACTGAAACAAAGGATATATAAGAAGAAATGATATTTTCTGACTATGTATATGTTTAAAAAAAAATTATTTTTAATGTTAATGTTTGATTTTAATGTATTGGATTCTACAATCTAAGAACAGGATTTATATTCAAAATAATTTAGTGCCATTTTTATCAATATGCGTGTGTTCCACTTAGAATTCAGTCTTAACAACACATGCAAAAATAAGAAAGTCAGTAAAGCTACTACGTGTTTCTGTCATTACTTGTCTGTTTCTATATAGCTTTGAACGAAAGCAATTAATTAATTAAAAAATGGAACTCATAATTCAAAATTTTCGAAGTGAACAATTTACAAAATATTCTGGAGATTCACTTTCCATGGTTAAAACAGAAAAATATCAACTAATACTTGTAAGAAAGTCAGTAAAAAACGACATACTAATTACAAATGAGAAGAGCCATATGTTCCCGATCAGTAAACGATGGTCACAGTAAATCGACCTTTAAATAACACCATAACTGTTTCTGATAAATGAACTACGGCCACAGTAAATTGACCTTCAAGTAACACCATATATGATTCCGAAACGTCAACTATAGCCACAGTAAATTGACCTTCAAATAATTCCATATATGTTACAGATAAGTGAAGTAAGGCCGCAGTAAATAGACCTTCAAATAATTCCATATATGTTACAGATAAGTGAACTATGACCACAGTAAATTGACCTTCAAATGATTCCATATATGTTACAGATAAGTGAACTATGGCCACAGTAAATTGACCTTCAAATAATTCCATATATTATTCCGATAAGTGAACTATGGCTGCAGTAAAGTGACCTTCAAATAATTCCATATATGATTCCGATAAGTGAACTATGGCCGCAGTAAATTGAACTTCAAATAATTCCTTATATGTTACAGATAAGTGAACTATGGCCACAGTAAATTGACCTTCAAATAACCACATATAAGATTCCGATAAGTGAACTATGGCCGCAGTAAATTGACCTTCAAATGATTCCATATATGTTACAGATAAGTGAACTATGGCCACAGTAAATTGACCTTCAAATATCCCCATATATGATTCCGATAAGTGAACTATGGCCGCAGTAAATTGACTTTCAAATAACATCATATAAGATTCCGATAAGTGAACTATGGCCACAGTAAATTGACCTTCAAATAACCCCATATATGATTCCGATAAGTGAACTATGGCCGCAGTAAATTGTCCTTCCAATAATTCCATATATGATTTCGATAAGTGAACTATGGCCACAATAAATTGACCTTCAAATAATTCCATATATGATTTCGATAAGTGAACTATGGCCACAGTAAATTGACCTTCAAATAACCCCATATATGATTCCGATAAGTGAACTATGGCCGCAGTAAATTGACCTTCAAATAATTCCATATATGATTCCGATAAGTGAACTATGGCCACAGTAAATTGACCTTCAAATAACCCCATATATGATTCCGATAAGTGAACTATGGCCGCAGTAAATTGTCCTTCAAATAATTCCATATATGATTTCGATAAGTGAACTATGGCCACAATAAATTGACCTTCAAATAATTCCATATATGATTTCGATAAGTGATCTATGGCCACAGTAAATTGACCTTCAAATAACCCCATATATGATTCCGATAAGTGAACTATGGCCGCAGTAAATTGACCTTCAAATAATTCCATATATGATTCCGATAAGTAAACAATGGCCGCAGTAAATTGACCTTCAAATAATTCCATATATGTTAAAGATACGTGAACTGTGGCCACAGTAAATTGACCTTCAAATAATTCCCTATATGATTCCGATAAGTGAACTTTGGCTGCAGTAAATTGTCCTTCAAATAATTCCATATATGATTTTGATAAGTGAACTATGGCCACAGTAAATTGACCTTCAAATGATTCCATATATGTTACAGATAAGTGAATTATGGCCACAGTAAATTGACCTACAAATAACCCCATATATGATTCCGATAAGTGAACTATGGCCGCAGTAAATTGACCTTCAAATAATTCTATATATGATTTCGATAAGTGAACTATGGCCGCAGTAAATTGACCTTCAAATAATTCCATATATGATTCCGATCAGTGAAATATGGCCGCAGTAAATTGACCTTCAAATAATTCCATATATGATTTCGATAAGTGAACTATGGCCACAGTAAATTGACCTTCAAATGATTCCATATATGTTACAGATAAGTAAATTATGGCCACAGTAAATTGACCTTCAAATATCCCCATATATGATTCCGATAAGTGAACTATGGCCGCAGTAAATTGACCTTCACATAACCTTATATAAGATTCCGATAAGTGAACTATGGCCACAGTAAATTGACCTTCAAATAATTCCCTATATGATTTTGATAAGTGAACTATGGCCACAGTAAATTGACCTTCAAATAATTCCATATATGTTACAGATAAGAGAACAATGGCCACAGTAAATTGACCTTCAAATGACACCATATATGATTCCGATAAGTGAACTATGGCCGCAGTTAATTGACCTTCAAATAATTCCATATATGTTAAAGATACGTGAACTGTGGCCACAGTAAATTGACCTTCAAATGTTTCCATATATGTTACAGATAAGTGAACTATGGCCACAGTAAATAGACCTTCAAATAACCCCATATATGATTCCGATAAGTGAACTATGGCCACAGTAAATTGACCTTCAAATAACCCCATATATGATTCCGATAAGTGAACTATGGCCGCAGTAAATTGTCCTTCAAATAATTCCATATATGATTCCATTAAGTGAACTATGGCCGCAGTAAATTGACCTTCAAATAATTCCATATATGATTTCGATAAGTAAACTATGGCCACAAAAAATTGACCTTCAAATAATTCCATATATGATTTCGATAAGTGAACTATGGCCACAAAAAATTGACCTTCAAATAATTCCATATATGATTTCGATAATTGAACTATGGCCACAGTAAATTGACCTTCAAATAACCCCATATATGATTCCGATAAGTGAACTATGGCCGCAGTAAATTGACCTTCACATAACCTCATATAAGATTCCGATAAGTGAACTATGGCCACAGTAAATTGACCTTCAAATAATTCCCTATATGATTTTGATAAGTGAATTATGGCCACAGTAAATTGACCTTCAAATAATTCCCTATATGATTTTGATAAGTGAACTATGGCCACAGTAAAATGACCTTCAAATAACCGCATATATGATTCCGATAAGTGAACTATGACCGCAGTAAATTGACCTTCAAATAATTCCCTATATGATTTTGATAAGTGAACTATGGCCACAGTAAATTGACCTTCAGATAATTCCATATATGTTACAGATAAGAGAACTATGGCCACAGTAAATTGACCTTCAAATAACACCATATATGAGTTCGATCAGTGAACTATGGCCGCAGTAAATTAACCTTCAAATAACCTCATATAAGATTCCGATAAGTGAACTATGGCCACAGTAAATTGACCTTCAAATAACCCCACATATGATTCCGATAAGTGAACTATGGCCGCAGTAAATTGACCTTCAAATAATTCCATATATGATTCCGATAAGAGAACTATGGCCACAGTAAATTGACCTTCAAATAATTCCATATATGTTACAGATAAGTGAACTATGGCCACAGTAAATTGACCTTCAAATAACACCATATATGAGTTCGATCAGTGAACTATGGCCACAGTAAATTGACCTTCAAATGATTCCATATATGTTACAGATAAGTGAACTATGGCCACAGTAAATTGACCTTCAAATAACCCCATATATGATTCCGATAAATGAACTATGGCCGCAGTGAATTGACCTTCAAATAATTCCGTATATGATTTTGATAAGTGAACTATGGCCACAGTAAATTGACCTTCAAATTACACCATATATGAGTTCGATCAGTGAACTATGGCCACAGTAAATTGACCTTCAAATGATTCCATATATGTTAGAGATAAGTGAACTATGGCCACAGTAAATTGACCTGAAAATAATTCAATATATGATTCCGATAAGTGAACTATGGCCACAGTAAATTGACCTTCAAATGTTTCCTTATATGTTACAGATAAGTGAACTATGGCCACAGTAAATTGACCTTCAAATAACCCCATATATGATTCCGATAAGTGAACTATGGCCGCAGTAAATTGACCTTCAAATAATTCCATATATAATTTCGATAAGTGAACTATGGCCGCAGTAAATTGACCTTCAAATAATTCCATTTATGTTACAGATAAGTGAACTATGGCCACAGTAAATTGACCTTCAAATTATTCCATATATGTTACAGATAAGTGAACTACGGCTACAGTAAATTGACCTTCAAATAATTCCATATATGTTACAGATAAGAGAACTATGGCCACAGTAAATTGACCTTTAAATAACCCCATATATGATTCCGATAAGTGAACTATGTCCGCTGTAAATTGACCTTCAAATAATTCCATATATGTTAAAGATACGTGAACTATGGCCACAGTAAATTGACCTTCAGATAACCCCATATATGATTCTGATAAGTGAACTATGGCCGCAGTAAATTGTCCTTCAAATAATTCCATATATGATTTCGATAAGTGAACTATGGCCACAGTAAATTGACCTTCAAATAACCCCATATTATGAAAAGGTGTTTTATTGAAGAACAAGAGCTGTCGCTGTAAGTGACGAATGCCCTCGAAGTTGATTTCGAAGTATGATGGAAAGGTCAATAATTAAGTGAAGGAAATGATTATTAAATGTGGCTTGACCTTTGAGGTAGGGACTTGGTTCTTGCATGTGACGTACAGACGGATTTTAAAATAACTTAGCATATGCAGCATTCAATAATGATCAAACTGTGACTTCGAGATTTGGGTTAGGGACGTGGGTCTTGCATGCGACATGTTGCTTTTATATGCCAAATGTGCTAAGTTATTTTAAATTCCACCAGTATATGACAAAGGTACAGCCCGGACACGACCACCTATCATCTGTGTGTATGTATACATCATTCAACAATGATCAAACTCTCAGTGTGACATTGACTTTTGAGGTAGGGACATGGGTCTTGCACGCGACACGTCACCTTTATATGCTAAACACAATGTGCCATGTTATTTTAAAATCTGTCAGTTCATGACGAAGTTACAGCCCAGACACGAAAAATCAGAACGGACGGACGGTGCGTTTTGACCCCCAAATTCGGGGGGGGGGGCGGATAAAATACTCAATCTGGTCCTATCTTAAGTATACATACTGTTCTATAGAAAGTAGAAATGTCAATTAGAGCATATAGAACAATTATAGATTAACAATTATATACTTAGTTGGGAGATATTTATGTCATCCAATTAAAATAGAATATTTATATAAGTTATTTTGAAATCCGTCAGTACGAAGTTACAGCCCAGACACAGAAAATCAGAACGGACGGTGCGTCTTGATATGCCCACATTCGGGGTGGGGGGGGGGGATACAATACTCAATCTAGTCCTATCTTAAGTATATATTACTGTTCTATAGAATGTAGAAATGTCAATTAGAGCCTATAGAACAGTTATAGATTAACACTTATATACTAAGTGGGAGATATTTATGTCATCCAATTAAAATAGTATATTTGTGATTAACGTATACAGTTAAATTCGACATCAAATTATTTTTTTAGTTTTTACAAAGTATTTCTGTATTTTGACTAAACTGAATATCAACTGAAAGTTAAAGTACGGAAAAATGTTACAATGGCATCTTGGATAAGATCTCCCCAGATGTTCTGCATTAGCTCAGATTTCAAGAGCTGGGTCATAAATTCACTGTGGTCAGTTAGCCTGTCATTGATAATGAGATAACATGCTGGGCAGCAAAACCAAGAAATTCTGTGAAAATGACCAAGATTCCTAGGACTGATACAGAGGATTACAACATTTTATGGAAGATGAGACTTTCTCAAGAAAATCAAGTATTGTATTCATAATTATTTTGGATAATACAGTGCAACCTTTCCACAGCGGCCTTCTATAGTTTTAGCTGTAGAAAGAATTTACTATCAATTCAACCCCTGTTTTACAACAACCTCTAGACAACAGCCAACATCTGCATCTCCAAAAGGGTGTTAGGGAGACGATGTGAGACAAAAACTGAAGCAACCACATAAACGTTAAAACTGGCGAGATACTATTTGTCCACAGAATAATGCATTTAATGTCAGAAGGAGACAGTATTGTCCCCGTTACAGTGTGCATTAACATGAACTCTTTTCGCTCACCTTTTATATCAATTAAAATAAGTAACGGAAAATCAGAATTTGAGAAGTTCTGTGAACCAGTACAGCAGTGTAACATTACGCCAGCAGTAAACAAGAAATATCTTGAAAAAAGATGGTCGGCGCTATTTGAACCTCTGTTAAGATTTGTTTATATAACGATTGCTGGTCACTGATCCTAAATGGATGTGAGTAAATTCACCGAAATTCAGTGGATTTCGGTAAGGTTACGTAACATTTATCGAAAGGTTTACCAATCCGCGTCAATGTTACTGACGTTGTTCGGGTGAAGAGAAATTGCGTTAAGTGGTTAACGTAAGACATGATTGGTTTACAACACTGATATGCAAATAGTAAAACCTTGATAGTACGGCTGCACCGAAAAAATGTTGAATCCATATCACGGTTGAATTTTGTCAGCATATTTGTAATAAAGTGAGTATACTGTCTCACTTTACAAGGTCAAACTATCAGTTAAAACCGTGCTGCTCCAATCATAACATATTCATATCTAACATCCGAATGTGAGTAAGTTGTATTGTTCAGTCTACGTCACAATGCAAGTAACATCAGGCCACATGTATGCAGTACGGTTTGCATTACGATGTAGGTAACATCAGATTGTAATTACTACATCCTTCACACCCCATCACGATGGTAATTGTTTCGACAAGGTCACAAGTATTATGGCTTAACAGTAGTTTCTGTAGTATTACTAATTAATTATTATGTTTTACTGTAAAAAAATCAAATGTGGACACTGTGTGTGGAAAGAAACCCTGTGTACTTTATTAAAAGTATACATGTACATATTAAAATTAGTCATATGGCCTGTATGAGCGCAGTATCAATGAAGTTTCGTATAGTCACGCGATTTTGGCAAATATTTCTACTGTTTCTTCAAACATTCAAGAAACCAGACGCATTGATCAGAGAAAACAATAAAGAGTACACCTTTTTCTCGAATGTTTAGAGAAAGTGTAGTATTACAGGGCTACAAATGAACAAGTTTTGTGAACACGCTCAATCATTCTTTTTCAAAAATATTGCATTAAATGCTGTGAATACCGGACATTTCCGTACACTGTGTCCACGATGAATAAGCTGTAAAATAAAATCAAGTCAACAAACAAAACCCAAAATCTCATTCTGTTCATTTCTTACCTCACCTGCTGATATCTTATCTGGCCACAGGTCATATATCATGCTGGGGGAGAACAGTTATCTGACTGCTGACATTTTAATTATGAATTACATGCTGTATTACATTGTGGCTTTACTTGAAAAAGTAAAATGCTGGGCATGGTCGCTATACTGTATTGTTCGCGATCCTTAATAAATCAAAGACTGACTTTCATCTTTTGGACCCCTCTCTGAAAAAGGAGGGGGGGATATAGATTTGCCCTTGTCCGTCCGTCTGTCCGTCCGTCCGTCACAAAATTTTGTGTCACTCATATCTCTAAAACAATATGAGCCGGAGTCATTAAACTTTACAAGAATGTTCACCAGCTTGTGAAGTTGTGCACCTAGGGGTTTTATGTTTGGCTGTGCCCTGTAAGTGCAGAGTTATGGTCCTTGACTTAGTTAAAATATAGCCTACAGAGTATGCAATCTTGTGTCACTCATATCTCTAAAAGTATATGAGCCAGAGTTATAAGACTTCACAGAAATGTTTACATGCATGTGTTATATTGCACCTGGGGATTCATAATTCGGTGAGCCTATTAAGTGATTCATTGAAAATATAGCATACAGAGCGTGCAATTTTGTGTCGCGCATATCTCCGATAGTATATCAGCTACACTCACCAAACTGTACAGGAATGTTCACCAACCTGTATAGTTGTGCACCTGGGGTTTCGTATTTGCCTGTGTCCGGTAAGTGCAAAGTTATGGCCCTTGACTTACCACCATAATCAATACAATTGTTCACTTGGTAATTTTGATATCCATTCACAAACTATGAGCAGAATAATAGAATTTGCTTTTGTGACAAAGGCTGCAAGTGGGGGCATCTATGTCTAGTTGTTAATGAAATAGCTTATTTTGTGACACTATTCGAATATAAGGGCGTGTTTCAAGTAACATAATGGTCAAGTATTTTGTTTTACGGTTATATCATGCGATGGTGTTTGCAAAAGATAAAAGCAATACCTGTTTTAGAAATATTTATGATAGGAATGTAAATCTATCGGGTTTAATTTTTAAAAACACCCCATATGGTACACTTAAAATAAAGTTTCGATTCATTATTGATGATACAGTAGATCTTCGAAACCTCGAACAGTTTTGACTCGAACACAGTTGATATCTCGAACAGGTTCTTAAGTCCCTGCGAAATCCCTTCTTAATTTATATGATCTAACAGTAGATCACTCGAACAGAGATTGGTCGAACACTCGAACAGAGATTGGTCGAACATAGATAGATAGATTTATTCGGTAAAAATATGAACATAACATGGCACTACATAATGCAGACAACTTATAAAATATTATTATCAATGCATAAACAATAGAAACCATGAAATGCACACACAATACCAAGGATAACACAAAAAAGAGAAAAATGATTTTCACTTATTTCCATTGTGGTCCTTGAAATTGGTGGCAGTAACCATGGAACAGTCATGTTATTTAGCAAAATTATTAAGTACAAAGATAACAAATCTAGACAAAGTTCTTAGCTTATATCACAGAGAATTACATAAATTATATCACAGAACTCATTGACCTTATCACACTGCATTCGTGGCCTATACATGTATTATAACAAAACACTTGCAACATAAAAAATGTAAAAAAAAAATGAGATCATAAATGTAACCAGTATGGAATGTAATTGCCTTGCAAAAACTGTAAAACAAACTTAACATCACAATGAAATATGATAAGATATAAAGTAATGCATATGAATAAGAAATTTATATACTAATAAAATGAATTTATTATGATAGCTAAAACTGTAAATTTAAAATGACCTTTAGGACTGCAATAGGTACTGTTTGATGGCAGACTTGAAATGGTTTGGTTTTGAAATATCCCTTATATTTTGAGGAAGACTATTCCACAAATTAATACCATTGTTTGAGAATGTCTTTGTCCCAAAACTACCTACCCTAGGCTTGGAGAAACGACCAGTATCCACAAAGGTAAAATTATCCGCAAAATGATCAGACACTGGCTGAGCTACCTTATTAGACCTTGTACAGCAACCGTGCACATCACTTAGTGGTTTAAAATGCTCACCAAGATACTCAGGGGCAATGCCATTCTTTACCTTATGGACATGACAAAGCATAATTTGCTCTACTCTTTTTGACACAGGTAGCCAACCTAAACTTGAAAATTGCCCTTGACCAACATGAGACCTGTTATCCATCTGAAAAACAAACCTGATCATCTTATTTTGGGTAGTCTGGAGTTTATTTTTAAGTGACTGGGTAAGACCTGGATACCAAAAGGAACAAGCATAGTCATAGTGGCACTGTATAAGGGACATAATCAAGAGTTTTCTGGTGTGCATATTTAAGAACTTACTTTTTCTGTATAAGAACTTTAACCTGGAGTTTGCCTTACTGATAACTGACTTGGCTATGGACTCACCAGACAGACTCTGATCTATTTTAACACCAAGGTACTTAACAAAACTTGATGGAGTAATTGGCACCCCATTACAGGACACATTTAGCTGGGGATTAGACCTTAGTTTGGGCTTTGATCCAAACAATATTGATTCTGTCTTGCCAAGGTGTAGGGACAGTTTGTTGTCCACTAGCCACTCACTAATGAGTTCCAGGTCCCTTGAAAGAATGGATTCAATTTCTGATATGCTTTTACCAGCTACCAAGATGCCCGTATCATCAGCATAGAGCAATATTTTATTGTTAACCACAGCGGCCATATCATTCACATATATTAGAAATAAAAGAGGGCCAAGGATGGAACCCTGGGGGACACCACATGTGACAGTGGCCTCTGAGGACAATGTGCCAGATACGTCGACAATCTGATGGCGATCTGAGAGATAGGATTGAAACCATCTAACAGCGTCAGCATGGAGACCTATAGCCTCAAGTTTCATCAGTAAAATACCATGATTGACCGTATCGAAGGCCTTCTGAAGGTCAAGTAGTACCATTCCAACCATTTTACCTTCATCCATTTTAAAACGAATAAAATCAGATAAATGGGTAAGACAGGTGTCTGTGGAGAAACCTCGCCTGAAACCAGATTGGTGACTGTAGAGAAGTTTTTTATCATTTAAATAACCTTCTACCTGATCATATATGACCCTCTCAAATATCTTTGAAACAATACTTAAGACTGAAACAGGCCTGTAATTTCCAACCTCAGTCTTGTCACTTTTCTTATAAAGGGGAATGACCCTGGCTGACTTGAGGTCATCAGGAACAGAACCCTGGATAATTGACAAGTTCACAACATGAGTGAGGGGACAAGATATGATAGAGGCACCATCCCTAACAAACCTAGCAGGAATGCCATCTAAACCTGTAGCCTTATTTGCACTTAGTTTTTCTAAATGTTTCAAAACTTTATTTTCAGACACAATAGAAAATGAAAAACTATTAGGATCAACACCTTTAGCAATATAATATTTGCTAACAAAACTTCTACCATACTTATTCAAACTTTTTGGAAGTTTTTCAACAAGATTAGAAGCAACTGTAGTATAAAAATAATGTTAAACTTTTCTGCACTGTAAGCTTATTAAAGAAATTTCTCCATCAATCTGAAGACCGTATCTACATGATGAAGAGTTACCTTTCTTAGAGGGAAGACCTAATTGTTTAAGTTTGCTCCAGAGAGATTTAACTGTTTTGTACTGTTCAAGTTTTTCTGAAATATAACATTTCTTGGCTTAAAAATGAGAAACTGAGTTTTATTACGCAACTCCTAAAAACATTAAAATTTCTCTTCTGTTCTATTTTTCTTGATGACATAAAAAGTTTGTCCTCGTCATCAATACTATTGTAAAATGTCCCCCCAGAGGATATCCAAGGCTGTGTGCGTTGCTTACATCTAACTTCCTTAACAGGTGCAAACATCAAGAACAGATATAAAGATAGATTTAAAATTTGTCAAGCTTCTGATACATTGTCACTGAGTAGAACACTACTCCCAGTCTGTAGATACAAGACATTGGTTCAAAGTTTTCTTTACTGTAGTTTTCAAAGATCTCGATGTGAACCATTGTATGTTTACCAATAGACATATTTGTTTTCTTGCCGTGTACAATAAACACAAGAATGGTCACTAATAGATGAACACTCGAACACGATTCTCGGTCCCTAGCTACCATTTCATTCATTGTTCACCATAGATAGGCCGAACAATACAATAATTCACACCTTTATTGAACATTTGATATGCTTTATTTGTTGACGGGTAAGATTGGCATGTTATTCACATTTTACTAAATGCCAGTCAAATCACTTTTGTTTCCCTCAAATTTCTTTTTTAATTAATATAACTATGATTATGAAAGGACTATCAAGCGACGTACAATTCAGATGAAAACACAAACAACACACGAATGCTAGTGTCAGCAATGCTTAGTACACTTGTACCGGGAACAGCCAGTTCGTACATACACACGTATACCGAGATGCCTCGAACAGAGATGGCTCGAACCAATTGCTGGGTCAAACGGCTAAGTTCTAGGTTTCGAAGTTTTACTGTATATGTAAGCGAATATTAACCGATTTACCTCGTAATGTAATGTACAAGACTGTATGCTCCGATGACGCTGTTGAATATGACAAACGGTGTAGTTTGAAGGCAATTTACTGTGCCCATAGTTCACTAATTAGGAAACTTTGTGGTGTATTTTGAAGTCAATTTTACTTAACCAGAGTTCACCAATCTGGAACATATATGGTGTTATTTGAAGACCAATTTTACTGCGGCCATAGATTCACTTATCGAAATCATATACGGAATTATTTGAAGGTCAATTTACTGCGCCATAGTTCACTTATCTGTAACATACATTGTATATTGGAATTATTTGAAGGTCAATTACTGTGGCCAAAGTTCACTTATCTGTAACATATATGGAGATTATATGAAGGTCAATTTACTGTGGCCATAGTTCACATATCGAAATCATATTATCGGGTTATGTGGAAGGTCAAATACTGCGGCCCCAATAGTTCACTTATCGTAATCATATATGGGGATATTGAAGGCAATTTACTGTGGCCATAGTTCACTTTTCTGTAACATATATGGAATCATTTGAAGGTCAATTTACTGTGACATAGTTCACTTATCTGGTAACTTACATGTATATGGAATTTTTTGAAGGTCAATTTACTGTGGACAGAGTTCACTTATCGAAATCATATATCGGGTTATTGAAAGGTCGATTTACTGTGGCCATAGTTCACTTATCTGTAACATACATGTATATGGAATTATTGTAGGACAATTACTATGTGGCCATAGTATCACTTATCTGTAACATATATGGAATATTTGAAGGTCAATTTACTGTGGCCATAGTTCACTGATCGAACTCATATAAGGTGTTATTTGAAGGTCATTTTACTGCGGCCATAGTTCACTTATCGGAATCATATATTGGATTATTTGAAGGTCAATTTACTGCGGCCATAGTTCACTTATCGGAATCATATATGGGGTTATTTGAAGGTCAATTTACTGTGGCCATAGTTCACTTATCAAAATCATATATGGAATTATTTGAAGGTCAATTAAATGCGGCCATAGTGCACTTATCGGAATCATATATGGGGTTATGTGAAGGTCAAAATACTGCGGCCATAGTTCACTTATCTGTAACATATATGGAATCATTTGAAGGTCAATTTACTGTGGCCATAGTTCACTTATCGGAATCATATATGGGGTTATTTGAAGGTCAATTTAATGTGGCCATAGTGCACTTATCTGTAACATATATGGAATTATTTGAAGGTCAATTTACTGTGGCCATAGTGCACTTATCAAAATCATATATGGAATTATTTGAAGGTCAATTTACTGCGGCCATAGTTCACTTATCGGAATCATATATGGGGTTATTTGAAGGTCAATTTACTGCGGCCATAGTTCACTTATTGGAATCATATATGGGGTTGTTTGAAGGTCAATTTACTGTGGCCATAGTTCACTTATCAAAATCATATAGGGAATTATTTGAAGGTCAATTTACTGTGGCCATAGTTCACTTATCGAAATTATATATGGAATTATTTGAAGGTCAATTTACTGCGGCCATAGTTCACTTATCGGAATCATATATGGGGTTATTTGAAGGTCAATTTACTGTGGCCATAGTTCACTTATCGGAATCATATATGGGGTTATTTGAAGGTCTATTTACTGTGGCCATAGTTCACTTATCTGTAACATATATGGAAACATTTGAAGGTCAATTTACTGTGGCCATAGTTCACTTATCAAAATCATATATGGAATTATTTGAAGGTCAATTTACTGCGGCCATAGTTCACTTATCGGAATCATATATGGGGTTATGTGAAGGTCAAAATACTGCGGCCATAGTTCACTTATCGGAATCATATATGGGGATATTTGAAGGTCAATTTAATGTGGCCATAGTTCACTTATCTGTAACATATATGGAATTATTTGAAGGTCAATTTACTGTGGCCATAGTGCACTTATCAAAATCATATATGGAATTATTTGAAGGTCAATTTACTGCGGCCATAGTTCACTTATCGGAATCATATATGGGGTTATTTGAAGGTCAATTTACTGCGGCCATAGTTCACTTATTGGAATCATATATGGGGTTGTTTGAAGGTCAATTTACTGTGGCCATAGTTCACTTATCAAAATCATATAGGGAATTATTTGAAGGTCAATTTACTGTGGCCATAGTTCACTTATCGAAATTATATATGGAATTATTTGAAGGTCAATTTACTGCGGCCATAGTTCACTTATCGGAATCATATATGGGGTTATTTGAAGGTCAATTTACTGTGGCCATAGTTCACTTATCGGAATCATATATGGGGTTATTTGAAGGTCTATTTACTGTGGCCATAGTTCACTTATCTGTAACATATATGGAAACATTTGAAGGTCAATTTACTGTGGCCATAGTTCACTTATCAAAATCATATATGGAATTATTTGAAGGTCAATTTACTGCGGCCATAGTTCACTTATCGGAATCATATATGGGGTTATGTGAAGGTCAAAATACTGCGGCCATAGTTCACTTATCGGAATCATATATGGGGATATTTGAAGGTCAATTTACTGTGGCCATAGTTCACTTATCTGTAACATATATGGAATCATTTGAAGGTCAATTTACTGTGGCCATAGTTCACTTATCGGAATCATATAAAGTGTTATTTGAAGGTCAATTTACTGTAGCCGTAGTTCACTTATCTGTAACATATATGGAATAATTTGAAGGTCAATTTACTGTGGCCATAGTTCACTTATCTGTAACATAAATGGAATTATTTGAAGGTCAATTTACTGCGGCCATAGTTCACTTATCGAAATTATATATGGAATTATTTGAAGGTCAATTTACTGCGGCCATAGTTCACTTATCGGAATCATATATGGGGTTATTTGAAGGTCAATTTACTGTGGCCATAGTTCACTTATCTGTAACATATTAGGAAACATTTGAAGGTCAATTTACTGTGGCCATAGTTCACTTATCTGTAACATATATGGAATAATTTGAAGGTCAATTTACTGTGGCCATAGTTCACTGATCGAACTCATATATGGTGTTATTTGAAGGTCATTTTACTGCGGCCATAGTTCACTTATCGGAATCATATATTGGATTACTTGAAGGTCAATTTACTGCGGCCATAGTTCACTTATCGGAATCATATATGGGGTTATTTGAAGGTTAATTTACTGTGGCCATAGTTCACTTATCAAAATCATATATGGAATTATTTGAAGGTCAATTTACTGCAGCCATAGTTCACTTATCGGAATCATATATGGGGTTATGTGAAGGTCAAAATACTGCGGCCATAGTTCACTTATCGGAATCATATATGGGGATATTTGAAGGTCAATTTACTGTGGCCATAGTTCACTTATCTGTAACATATATGGAATCATTTGAAGGTCAATTTACTGTGGCCATAGTTCACTTATCGGAATCATATAAAGTGTTATTTGAAGGTCAATTTACTGTAGCCGTAGTTCACTTATCTGTAACATATATGGAATAATTTGAAGGTCAATTTACTGTGGCCATAGTTCACTTATCTGTAACATAAATGGAATTATTTGAAGGTCAATGTACTGCGGCCATAGTTCACTTATCGAAATTATATATGGAATTATTTGAAGGTCAATTTACTGCGGCCATAGTTCACTTATCGGAATCATATATGGGGTTATTTGAAGGTCAATTTACTGTGGCCATAGTTCACTTATCTGTAACATATTAGGAAACATTTGAAGGTCAATTTACTGTGGCCATAGTTCACTTATCAAAATCATATATGGAATTATTTGAAGGTCAATTTACTGCGGCCATAGTTCACTTATCTGTAACATATATGGAATCATTTGAAGGTCAATTTACTGAGGCCATAATTCACTTATCGAAATCATATATGGAATTATTTGAAGGTCAATTTACTGCGGCCATAGTTCACTTATCGGAATCATATGTGGGGTTATTTGAAGGTCAATTTACTGCGGCCATAGTTCACTTATCGGAATCATGTATGGTGTTATTTGAAGGTCAATTTACTGTGGCCATAGTTCACTTATCTGTAACATATATTGAATCATTTGAAGGTCAATTTACTGTGGCCATAGTTCACTTATCAAAATCATATATGGGGTTATTTGAAGGTCAATTTAATGTGGCCATAGTTCACTTATCTGTAACATATATGGAATTATTTGAAGGTCAATTTACTGTGGCCATAGTGCACTTATCAAAATCATATATGGAATTATTTGAAGGTCAATTTACTGCGGCCATAGTTCACTTATCGGAATCATATATGGGGTTATTTGAAGGTCAATTTACTGTGGCCATAGTTCACTTATCTGTACCATATATGGAATCATTTGAAGGTCAATTTACTGTGGCCATAGTTCACTTATCGGAATCATATAAAGTGTTATTTGAAGGTCAATTTACTGTAGCCATAGTTCACATATCTGTAACATATATGCAATAATTTGAAGGTCAATTTACTGTGGCCATAGTTCACTTATCGAAATCATATATGGAATTATTTGAAGGTCAATTTACTGCGGCCATAATTCACTTATCGGAATCATATATGGGGTTATTTGAAGGTCAATTTACTGTGGCCATAGTTCACTTATCTGTAACATATATGGAATCATTTGAAGGTCAATTTACTGTGGCCATAGTTCACTTATCGGAATCATATAAAGTGTTATTTGAAGGTCAATTTACTGTAGCCATAGTTCACTTATCTGTAACATATATGGAATTATTTGAAGGTCAATTTACTGTGGCCATAGTTCACTTATCGAAATCATATATGGAATTATTTGAAGGTCAATTTACTGCGGCCATAGTTCACTTATCTGTAACATATATGGAATTATTTGAAGGTCAATTTACTGTGACCGTAGTTCACTTATCAAAATCATATATGGAATTATTTGAAGGTCAATTTACTGCGGCCATAGTTCACTTATCGGAATCATATATGGGGTTATTTGAAGGTCAATTTGCTGTGGCCATAGTTCAATTATCTGTAACATATATGGAATCATTTGAAAGTCAATTTACTGTGGCCATAGTTCACTTATCGGAATCATATAAAGTGTTATTTGAATGTCAATTTACTGCGGCCATAGTTCACTTATCGGAATGATATATGGTGTTATTTAAAGGTCAATTTACTGTATATTTTGAATATAAATCCTGGTCTTAGATTGTAGAATCCACTACATTAAAATCAAACATTAACGTCAAACAATTTTTTTATAAATATATACATAGTCAGAAAATATCATTTCTTCTTATGTATCCTTTGTTTCAGTAAATATTATATTTGATAATAATAAATAAGTACACCACAACATCGCTGGGAGCATTACCTTTCACTTGATTATTATTGTGTCACATATTAAAAAAGTTAAAGCCTTCCGCCGTGATTCATTCTATATTGGTTGTAAATTACGGAGCCGCCGCGTTTTACACTTTCCCAATTTAGTGGTATGTAACCTCGACTATGGCCGATGGAATATGGAAACTAGTATTTCCCTATTATTTCCACGCTGAAACATGAAACTGTTATTGATTATTTGACAACTCCCATTTGTTTTTCTTTGTGTATTAATCTGTAAAAATGGAGACCGATTTTGTCTCGGAGGTTGATAGGAAATTCTTCGCCAACAACATGCTTTCTAACGAAGACTGGGGTAAGCAAAATTCTATAAAAAACTTCCTTGTCTTTCTGACGTTTGCAATAATTTTTTGTCTCCTATCTTAAAGAACTTCGACAGCTAAGTGACATTGTGTTTAGTGAATTCATCCTTATATCACAGTCTATTTATTGACATTTTCAGATTCTGCCATGAAATTTAATGACAGAATCGGACATTGTCTACTATTGATGAGATGTGATGTTTTGTATTTTTAAAAATTTGTATACATCAGACACACTCACACAGATGATAAATTTCTCGTAGCACAAATTTGTATTTAAATAATTACTCAGGAAGATAATTGTATATTGTTTGTATAATTGTTCTACTGTGGGAAAAATGACACAGATGAGTTATGCCGATTCAGGGTCAACTCGGCCCACTTACAATCTCGGCCCGGTCCAACTCGGCCCACTTACAATCTCGGCCCGGTCCTACTCGGCCCACTTACCAACTCGGCCCGGTCCTACTCGGCCCACTTACCAACTCGGCCCAATAATTGAGGCAATATATATGAAGCTTTTAAGTGTTGAATTTTGATACATTGATCATTAATATTTTAAGTTGAAACCAATTAAATGTAAGTTAAAAATATTATTGAATATTCATTTCAGAGTGTTATTTCTAGAATTTGAAAAGGGCAGGGTGCTGGCAAAACAAGGGAACTTCGGTCGTTGCAAATTCTAAATCCAAAAGGGCAAAATCATAGTTAAAATGTGAATGTTCCACATATTTGAGTAATGTTATTGGACTATATTGTGTGTATAGGAAGTTGTCGACGACTCACTTCTTAATTGTTTCCATAAGCAGTCTTCCTGCTCTTTTAATTTGTGACAAAGGCTGGAAGTGGGGTATTTTTTAGTTCATTCCCTACTGGTTCGCTGAAATTACTTGTCAAACTGATAATTGAAAGTGTAAAATCAGGATCTAAACCATGGAATCAAACGTTTGGTGACACTGATCGAAATACGACGCGACCCTCGCTTGTCATATTGTTTATTAAAGTTTCACACGTTTCTATTGTATTCAGATATGACAATTGGCAATAAAATTTCCCAGAAACTTGCTGACTGACTCATATCTGTAGTCTTGAAAATTGAATTTGACCCTTGAACTTTTTTGCTCAAGTGTCATTGACTTTTGAATGTGAAGGTTTAATCAAAACTGATTGGATTAATAAAATGTTTCGGGGTTTTACAAAAACATGCAGATAACGAAGTAAGGTTATTGCAAGAGTTTTAGGATATTTGAGGGCATGTAATTGCAAACTGCTGAGTACATCACATGATGTTTGGGCATCTTATTCAAGTTATTGTTGTTACCCTGTGCCGAAAAAAGAAGTTTGAACTCAAAATAACCCTTTATATTATATTTACTTTTCAGAAGCAAGCATGGAGTTGACGGAGATAATGGGTTTAGACTCCCCGTTGCCAAACATTGATTTTGTCAATGATTTTAATTCAGATCTACAGGTATAGATTACTGTGTTTAACTTTTGTAAAGTTGCTTTTTACAGGCTGTCAATTGGGCCCTACTTTTTACTTGCTCCCTACTTTTTCTTGACAGAGCTCTACTAACCCTATTTTTTTTCAAATCTGAGGCGTTATCTCTGTGGGTTTTTTTGGGGCCGAAATTCGGACCCATTCCCCTCACTCAAAAGTATGGTTTTTTTCCCTATTCTCCGTTAAAATTCCACTCCTTCAGCTTTTTTTTTAAATTGGAGATATGTTGCCAGTATTGTTGATATTTTTAGTCAGAAAGATAGAAACATTGACCTGTAATGAAATTAAACAATCTGTTAGCATATTTACATGTTTGCATCACTGCAACACTGAAGTGTAGTGAATACAGACATAGAACTGTATACTTTGTTATGCACATTATTTTCCCCTCACAACGCTATTTTCCCCTATGTAAGGGCCCCACCACCATTCCCCTAGAAGTGAGAAGAAACACTGTCTCATAATATTTATTTCACCTGCATGAAGCACAGAGGTCTAATCATGGAGAATGTACAGTGTGGTAAATTTGACCGTTTTTGATATTCCAAAAGTAAGAAATCATGCCACCCTTAGGCAATAAAATCCTTACTGTTAATGGCCCTACTTTATCCTTACTTATGAAAAGAGGTGAGTTGACAGCCTGTTTTTATAAGTACAAATTTCAATTATTTAAATTTTTGGTGTAGCTTGTAAAAATTGACCTTCTCCTGACCTTTATCATTTTAATATATGCATGAATATATTACACGCTATTAGGCAGCATATATTATAATTTATATATCAATTTCCACGAGCGAATCATGCATTGTCAGTGTATATATACATATATACATTGTCAGAGAAAACCTTTACCGATGTTGTTACAGTATACGATGTGTATATTGCAGTTATAACGCATAGAAAACTGAAGGTAAATTAAAACAAGTAGTCAGCTGTGACATTATGCTAATAGATGCGGAGAGGCTTGGGTTAATTTATACAAGCTATAACTTTACTTTAGGTACTGTATATAATTCGAGGGCTCAACGCAACACTGTCGTAACTCCTATGCATTTATATAGGAGTTATGATAGTGTTGCGTTGAACCCTCGAATATATTCAAAATGATGTTTTGAGAATTTGACAATATATCAATGAAGCTTTTAGGTTGGACTACTGGGTTCTGAGCCGTAGGTCAAGGGTTGGAGCCCAGTATCAGCAAGATTTCATGGCCCTCAATCTTACGGACCTTATTCAAGTACAGTTTTCCTTCTCTGAGCCAAAAATAAATGCGATTTTCTGACAACACATAAATGTTCATGTAATGTTTACATATTTGTGCAACTAAATGAGGATTATTGAATGTCTACACTGGCTTGACCTTGACCTGAACAGGGATTTCTCTGACGCAGAAATCTTGAGTCCCTGATTCCCTTTTCTTTCTAGGGATTCCCATTTTCAACTTACTGTGCATCCCTGGGATCCCTAAAATAAACTTTTGTCAAGTATAAACTGCATATCTGGGACCCTACAAATTTGCTAAGGACCCCAATTTATCAAACGCAAGTGTCCATTAAGGACCCCTAGTTGAAAAATCCTTAGGAAAACCCTGCCAGAAAGAAGTAAACAATTTTGCAGTTTGCTTAAATTTCCCGTCCCTGGGACTGTGATCCCCCTACCCAGAAGTAGAGTGAGGCCCTGGATTTGGGCAGATTTTTAATTGGTCCTAGAAGTTGGGAAATAGAAATCTCCCACTCACTGTGGGTATTTAGACAAACTGCTTGGGCCTAAAAAAAAAATATCTGTGTTTCGGGTAACCCGACCCTACCTGTCGAAAACCCCGACCCTAGAGTTTTTTTATGACCCTGGATATTTTTTTTTTGATTTTTAATTGTTTTTGAAAAAAAAAAAAAAAAACTTTGTCCCTACCCTACCTAGCATTTTTGAGACCGTTACCCTAAACACAGATATTTTTTTTTTTGGCCTTGGTTCTAGGGTGGGGAATTACTTAATTAGAGCCCAAAAAAGCAATATTATCTTATACCCCTGGGTCAACCCGTCACCCCTACCCTGGGGCAAATATTGATAGGTGCATTATGATCACATAGGGTATTGTTATACAGTTAAGCTAACTTCAACTTAACACTAAAGATTGATTGTAAAACATAAATATGGCCCAATATGTGAACCTCTGCCCAAGTGGGTGCATTAGTAACCCACTCTTTCCTTTCGTAACTGAAGGTTACTTGTTCTATCTCTTTGGTAACTTGAATTCTAGGTTATTGTTAAATGAAATTCTTAATGTATGTGTGAAAACTACCCTTGCATTTCCAGTTACCAGGTTACTACACTATATCTATGGTTACTTTGAAGTTACTTGGGGTTACTCACTCTATTTAATGGTAACTTTTCTCATTCTATCAAAATATGAAAAAACTACCATGCATTTCCAGTTACCAGGTTACTACACTATATATAAAACAAGGATACCATACAGGGTATTCACTAGGATTTGAATACAGGAACCCAAAACCATGCTTCAAGAAAATGTTGTAACCCTATAATGCAATTTCAAAGAAATTTTGCCTGAAACTGGTGTCCCAGGGAAAATTAGAATTTCAATCACGAAGCAAAATTATTGAGATTCCTGCCATATCTCCCTGTCGTTATTTAATTGAAATGTCATTTAAATTTGCTTTTAGTTATACATGTAGGCCCTTGAGGCATTTAGAATTCAAAATTGAGAAATTATTTATTATTCACTAATTATTTATTTATTATTCTGTCATTATTAAAAAGATAATATTAGTGTTTAAATGCCTTGAAGCACTTATTACACAGTGAATCAATACATGTTAAGAGGTTTTTGGGTAAATTTCCAATATTCCTGTTGTATATACATGTATCAATCCATATCTTGGTACAATGTATAAATTTAACCACTCAGCTATTGATATTGATACAAAATGAGATAAATTAAAGCTTTTAACAATGGAGCTGCTTTAACTGTTCAGGTGTTCAAACCTTTCAGTACCACCAATACATGTAAAAATCGATCTTCCTTTAAAATGTGTAGCGTTAAATACATTTGACCCTTTGACCCCTGGAGATTTCACAAAGACACATTTTGACCTCAAGGATCAGGGGGTCCATTTGACACTGGAGTTGATTTTGTGACCCCTGGAATTTCAAAAAAGCCACATTTTGACCCCAAGGATTCAGGCCAAAGGGTCAAATTTTGGCTATAAATGGTAAAATCTGGTACAAATTTATCAAAATGACCCTTGAGATTCAGCACCTAGTTGAACCCCTGAAATAGCATATCAATTTACTGTTGAATGCATGGCTAGAGGCATGGAGCTAGAATGTTTGTTAAAAGACAGCAAATTTACCAACTGGCTAGAATGTTTTCATCTAATAGCGAGTATCTCCTCTCATACTTGCGGTTCTACTATGTTCACAGTTCAAATTGAGAAACAAGTTTGAACGTCAATCTAATTGTCTAATGAAAACTGGGTTTTTATACCCCCACTCTATAAGGGGGGGGGCTTATAGATTTGCCCTTTTCTGTCTGTCCGTCCTTCCGTCCGTCACACGTATCTTGTGTCACTCATATCTCCAAAAGTGTAGGAGCCAGAGTCATAAAACTTAACAGAAATGTTCACCAGCATGTGTAGTTGTGCACCTGGGGTTTCATGTATGGTTACACTCAGTAAGTGCAAAGTTATGGCCCTTGACTTGTCACCCTAATCAGTACAGTTGTTCACTTGGAAACTTGATAACCCATTCTCAAACTATGAGCAGAATTATAGCATTTCCTTTTGTGACAAAGGCTGCAAGTGGGGGGCATCTGTGTCCTATTAGCAACCCCAGATAACCTCAATATTGATTTAAAAATCTCCAAAAAAAACCACTAGGTAGTGTAGAATTAATAAGGATTACTTTATCTATATATGTCCAATTAAAATAAGACCATATTCTTTCAAACAGTATATGACTTGTTGTACTTCATTAAGAAATGTTGACTTAATGGTCGATAAATACCAATTAATTGGTAAATATCGGCGGCGCGCTATAATATCAGATTTTTGCACAAGACGCCTGAGGGTGGTGTATTTCACGCTTGAATGCGGAAAAAATGCATGAACGAATATTAATGAGGTATTGTTATCCAATCAGACGAGAGATGACATTTTATGTCTCCTATGGACGCATTTCTAGTTTATTTTCGGTTTATACCTGTATTTGTGTGTTTTATTTTACAGTTACCTGACAGTCCTGATAATTGTTCCTTCTTTCCATCTACAACACATGATGATCTACTCAATGATTGGAGTGACAGCTCAGATAGTGGTGTCAGTGGTAAGAGGTTTCAGTTCTTGAAATTGTTATACAAATGTATAATCAGGGGTTCCCATTAGATTTGAAGTTGACCCCTGGAATTTCCAAAGAGTCACCTTTGACCCTAAGGATTCTGTCCTAAGGATTCTCTGAATAATAAAATGTTAAAATTGGGTAAAAAATTACTACAATGACCCTTGAGATTCACCACCTAACGGAACCCCTGATAATGATTAGGGCTCCACAGTATGTGTGGGTGCCCTATAGTAATCCCTATTTCTGGGCGTCGGTCCGTGCGTCTGTAAGTATTTTTGTTTCCACTCAATAACTCAACAATAATCAGGCTATGGTCCTCAAACTTGATAGGTCTGCTGGTTATGACAAGTAGATGTCCCCTATCGATTTTGAGGTCAGAGGTCATGGTTACAGTGACCTTTACTTGAAAAAAATGTTTTCCAATCAAGAACAGGCCTATGCTCCATGATCAAGTAGATGACTCCTATTGATTTTGAGGTCAGTATGTTGTAGGTCAAGCATTCCTGTTTCTGTAGTTCCCACTGGTCCGACTATCTGACCCATTCCCAAAGCCAAATATATGGGTTTTTCCCAATCAGAAAAAAACCCCAATCAAAAGCGCCTACTGGAGTGACCTGGTATATCTTGAAGCTTTTTGAATAACGGTGGCTATTATTGTCCCTTGTGTCATAAATGTTTTTTTGAAGCGATTAAAGTTTTCTCAAATTGGCAAATTTAACGACGCAAATTTTCCCAATTTATCAGGGGTCTTTTTCCCAAAATGGACAGAAAAAGGCCTGTCAATGTCACAGTGTCTTATTTTCTGAAGAAATTCTATTTAAATCCCTTTCCAGTGTATAAAATCGCCTGTATCAAGGCATCATACGTGGCCCTGATAAATTTTTATAGCTAAAGTTACAATGTTAATGTATCTTACTTTATTGCTCTGTCCATTTTATGATGACTTCTGTGATGTTACTGTTTTTGGACCTATGCTAGTGCTAACTTTCAGTAAGACATTTTACTGCGCTTTTTTAATGATATGTACATTATATTTTTACTCATTTATTTGCCAGGTTTACTCAATGCTCAGTCGCCAGATGATGTTATAAAGAAAGAACCACTGTCTCCTACATTCTCTCATCATTCTGATAGTTGTGACAGTGGTATATCTCAGGTATGTACACATCGTTTTTTTGAATTTTCAATTGTGGGGGGGGGGTCCTGGGGCCAAAACAAATAATATCTGTGTTTAGGGTAACGGTCTCAAAAATGCTAGGTAGGGTAGGGACAAAGTTTTTTTTTTTTTTTTATTGTTTTTTTCAAAAACAATTAAAAATCGAAAAAAAATTCTCCAGGGTTGTAAAAAACTCTAGGGTCGGGATTTTTCGACAGGTAGGGTCGGGTTACCCTAAACACAGATATTTTTTTTTTAGGCCTGGTACTCCCACATTTGCAGATTTTTGAGACCCTGTTTGTCCTCTTTGATTCTCTTAGTTATTCCTTAAAGGTCGGCCAGGCCATTTCTTGCGCCTCTGTTCGTTTACGTATTTACCCTTGAACCTCCTCAAGTGCCTTATGTTTTATGGACTGTTGTTTTCCCGGAGGTCTGTGTGGGAAGGCACTGTCTTATGGATATGGCATTCCCTGTAGCAACTTATTCTCTCTCCCTGAAAAATGTTGGGTGTCCCAAGAATAAAATTTTGGCTGTGACATTTTGTCATCATCCATTGTGATCATGGTTTACTGAGACACTTGGAAGGAGCATGCACTGATATTGAGCAGTATTGAGTGAAAGTATTAACCATTAAGGTGTTTGAATAACAAAAAGTGCCAGTTTGCCGAAATAGGCTTTTCAGACACTGTCAGGTTCCGCAGATTCACACCTGTTCATAAATGCGAGTCCTCGGTCTGAAAATTGCGTCAGAGACGCTGAAAACATGCGTCTGGGAAACCCCTAAGTAATAAGCAGGTCATTGCTCCAACTACCATGCTTGTAAGGTAAATGTAAGATTTATCATTATTTCTGTGTTAAGACTTACTTATTTGTTTACCAGATTATCAGTCTATATATTGTTAGTTCAGAAGCTATGATTCTTGTAAATTTCTGTTACTCTTCCAGGTCGTTGAGCCATTCACAGCTAATGGCTTGAATATAGAAACATCACCATTATCACCACCACATACACCAATCATCGTATCAGCGCCTGTCTCACCAGCAGATCTAACATTAACCATTAAAAGTGAAACCTTATCACCGTTATTGTCAAGTAACAGGTAAGCTATTTGCCATTTATAACCCTTTTACTTGCTTTTTGTCAGTGAAATTTTAGAAGATTGTCATCAGAATTTTCCCAATGTTTCTAAACATATGACTTGTCTTGTAAAACTTCGTTAGGTATGGCCTACTTATCCTTCATGTACACATAAACTGAGCTTAATTGAAATAAACTTGTAAACTTGGTAATAATTAAGAAATTTTACGATTATGACTGAAATATTTATTGGTTTGCTGTAGGATGGCACGATTTGGTGATCAGCTTGACATAGATAAATGTTTAATATCACCCTTAGTATTAAGATTTGGCTCCCTACTTTTTGTAATGGAACGCAAAAACTAGCCTTCCAAATTCATAACATTGAAAAATTAGCTGTTTTATTTGGTAATAGGCTTCAAAAGTTGTTAGATGAAATGATACGGCGACGAGGTCATCACAGTAAGGCCTAAACAAAATATCTGTGTTTCGGGTAACCCGACCCTACCTGTCGAAAAAACCCGACCCTAGAGTTTTTTACGACCCTGGAGAATTTTTTTTTCGATTTTTAATTGTTTTTGAAAAAATAAAAAAAATAAAAAAATAAACTTTGTCCCTACCCTACCTAGCATTTTTGAGACCGTTACCCTAAACACAGATATTATTTTTTTTGGCCTAACTTTCAGCTGTAACTATTGATCTAGTGTATGCAGTATCGTGAACTCAAATGTCCGACATACTTCATTACAGTAACACATTGGTACTAGATGGCGCCACTGTAAACATAGACTCAATTCTCAACTCAAAGATTCCCATTCAACCAAAACCGGATTCCTTGGAACCCAGTAGTCCAAAGAAGAGCCGAAGTATGACCATTCCTGCAGGTAAGGGTATACATTAATTCCCTGATATGTAAATTCAGGCTGTTCACGCGGTACCATTGTTCTGTCCAAGTTTAGTAACAGAAACAGTTGTCCCCCCCCCACCCGTTTCGGTGTGGAAGATTCTTGAACATCTCTAATCAGTGCTGAATGTTTGTGGTCTATTTTTTGTTGAGATTTTAGTGTGATTATGAGATATGGGAGTAATTATTGGATTTTAGTGTGATTTTGAGATATATGGGAGTAATTATTGGATTTTAGTGTGATTTTGAGATATGGGAGTAATTATTGGATTTTAGTGTGATTTTGAGATATGGGAGTAATTATTGGATTTTAGTGTGATTTTGAGATATGGGAGTAATTATTGGATTTTAGTGTGATTTTGAGATATGGGAGTAATTATTGGATTTTAGTGTGATTATGAGATATGGGAGTAATTATTGGATTTTAGTGTGATTTTGAGATATGGGAGTAATTATTGGATTTTAGTGTGATTATGAGATATGGGAGTAATTATTGGATTTTAGTGTGATTTTGAGATATGGGAGTAATTATTGGATTTTAGTGTGATTTTGAGATATGGGAGTAATTATTGGATTTTAGTGTGATTTTGAGATATGGGAGTAATTATTGGATTTTAGTGTGATTTTGAGATATGGGAGTAATTATTGGATTTTAGTGTAATTTTGAGATATGGGAGTAATTATTGGATTTTAGTGCCGCACTCAACTTTCAGACTTAAGAATTATTCCCAGATCTTATATTACACTCGAATCTCCCAAGAAAATGGACAACAAAGATTATTTAGCACTAGTTTTACATTATCATACATTTTCACGTTAAATATGAGTCACTGTCGGACTCATATGAGTAAAGTTTGTGACTCTGGTGTAATCCTGGGCCCCGGTCTTATTAGATTGACAAATGCCAGTTTGTTCTAACAGCCTCAAACTTGCTATATATATGTACCAAGGTTCGCACAGTCTTGAAAACTACCTGAATTTGATGCCAACTCATTGAAAGTACTTGAATTTGTAACAGCCAAATCTCCTTAAAAGGTACTAGAATTTTGAAAAAAAGAAATTAATTCGGTATATTGTCTTTAAATTCTTCTGCTGCAAATAGAAAAGGGACAAAAAATAAGAAACATACCAACAATGATGAAAAAGTGTAAAAAATGACAGCTTTTTTCAACAGGGCCTACCGCTGAGTCGACGATAGTATGGTTATACAGTATGGTATGGTAGTCAACAGCTTTTATGCCCTATTAAAATAATTCTCACGCTGTGTAATTTGGTCTGTGCTGCAGTGATGGTCATCTTGGTGGGATAGACTTAAACTTAAAAAATACACTGGATCCCTTCTTCTCTATACCGAAAATATCAACATTTTTATTCCTTGAAAATGGGGGAAAATATTTGAAAAACTACTTGATTTTTTTTCAAGAAGTTCTGTATGATCCATGTATACATTCTTGTATACTTGGTAACAAGTCAATACAGTCTTTAAATAATTAACTATTCAATGTTTTCTTGCAGCTTCGCAACAAAAATCGCTTGTCCTTACTGCCGAAGAGTTTCAACAACTTACTAATCAAGGTGTCCTGAGATTTCAACCTCCAAAACAGGAGAGTATCTTACAACCACAAGTTTTGCCAGCATCTATATCTAACCTCACTCATTCACAAACCGTTCCCTTGTGTACATCGAGTAGTATTCTCGTGGAGGATAAAGATGTAAGTACATTAAGAATTGAGACGGCGAAATGGTCTTGTCTGCTTCTTTCTTCGTATATGCAGATACCATCGCAACAACTCGGTAATGTCCGTGCAGTTTGGAAAGAGCCTTCGAATGAATGTGTATTGCAAAAAAATTGGTTTCCGAGCAAAAAATCTTGAGAGGATAGAATGGATTCAATTTAAATATTGACTTAAAAGCTCATGGGTGGGATCATCTTCGTCCATCTTATTTTGGTTTACGAATATAGCAAAATTGGTTAAAATACCTTAAATGAACTCGGATATTTGAAGATACAAATAAGTTTAATACTTTCATGAAATATCTTACACAATGATGAATTGTGTTACATTGACTATGTTATAGTCCTTCAGTGTTGTGTTATATTGACGTATATGTGTTATATTGACGTATATGTGTTATATTGACGTATATGTGTTATATTGACGTATATGTGTGTTATATTGACGTATATGTGTTATATTGATGTATATGTGTTATATTGACGTATATGTGTTATATTCCTTCAGTGTTGTGTTATATTGACGTATATGTGTTATATTGATGTATATGTGTTATATTGACGTATATGTGTTATATTGATGTATATGTGTCATATTGATGTATATGTGTTATATTGACGTATATGTGTTATATTCCTTCCGTGTTGTGTTATATTGATGTATATGTGTTATATTGATGTATATGTGTTATATTGACGTATATGTGTTATATTGACGTATATGTGTTATATTGATGTATATGTGTTATATTGAAGTATATGTGTTATATTGATGTATATGTGTTATATTGACGTATATGTGTTATATTGACGTATATGTGTTATATTGAAGTATATGTGTTATATTGACGTATATGTGTTATATTGACGTATATGTGTTATATTGATGTATATGTGTTATATTGACGTATATGTGTTATATTGACGTATATGTGTTGTATTGACGTATATGTGTTATATTGACGTATATGTGTTATATTGACGTATATGTGTTATATTGACGTATATGAGTTATATTGACGTATATGTGTTATATATTTACAGCACAAAGTTAATAAAAGACAACAAAGAATGATCAAGAACAGAGAATCTGCCAGTTTATCTCGGAAGAGAAAAAAAGAAGTAAGTTTTCATTTGAGGACAGGTTTAAAAATTATTGGATTATTTTGAGTATGACTATCCCTTTTTGTAAATGTATACAAATAGGATAAAAGTTTTTTTTGTGGCTTATGAGTCATTGAGGTGTTTCTGTTATGAAAACACGAGGGTGTCTTAACTTATTGGAGGGAACATAGCCCCTAGACTAAACTAGATATCCGAGTGTTTAAAATCTATCTCTATTGTATCATAGTCCTATCAAAATAAGTGTATGCACAAACAAGCCTTTCTCTTTATCATGTAATATATGCAAATAACCATTCACAGCATGCACCGTGATTGTGAAATTTAAACCCCCAGAAATTTAACCAATCAAATCAACACAGCATGCACCGTGATTGTGAAATTTAAACCCCCAGAAATTTTAACCAATCAAATCAACATAGCATGCACCGTGATTGTGAAATTTAAACCCCCAGAAATTTAACCAATCAAATCAATGTGGCATGCACAGTAATTGTTGAACCCGTCGTTGTTGAGTACCGATATGAAATGTCGCTTTTGTCAACAGTGCGGTTGCTATCAGTGCGTGTATCTAATTACAGGGCAGTTAGTTAATACACTCTGTCCTTTTATAATTAAGTCCCTCCCCTATAATTAAGTCCCTCCCCTTCACTCATCTTTGAATTAAGCTCCACCCCTCCAGATGTAGCATTACAAACTTCAAAGAAATCTACAGAAACTATCGTACAATGAGGATGTTCTGGTGTCAGATCAAGTCGTTATCAGTTTGAGACTGATCAGTTCGTTCGGTTAATCAATTTATTTTTGTATTTACTTTCAGTACATGTCATCACTAGAAATAAGATTGAAGGCGTTTTCTGATGAAAATGATAGATTACGAAATGAGAATCTCTCTTTGAAAAGAAAATTGACCGAATTACATTCCGAGGTAAGAATTCTACTTAGCTTTAAAATGATACATGTATGTATGCTGCTTATATCAAAAAGACTTTATATGCAAGGAGTCCCTTTATCCTCATGATGCTACTTGCATATATCATTTTATATCGTCAGTATTTGTGAAAACTCTGATTGCCTAGGCAGGGTCCTGTCATCCTTTAGGCAGTGGGCGCACTGCCAACTTGTCTCGGCTGCACTTATTCATCAAATTAGGTGATCAAAATTAGCCTTTATTTTCTCGTAATGTTCATGGAAATCACCCTAAAAATGTATTTTGCTTAATTTCAACCTTTATAAATTAAAACCTTTATTTTCAATGAGGCCTGCTAGTGTTGTCCCTTAAGTGGATGTGACCCACGTCCTAATTTGCTCATGTGTGTCAACTCCGATCGGCCATACAGGGCCATCATGGCCCTTCTTTCTATTCAGAGCATAATTCCGAAGTAACCCTTATTCTGCAATACATAGTTCCTACATGATGTAACATCTACAATATTTACCTCCCTTGTCCTTTACTGTCGGCCATTTTGGTAGGCAAAACTGATAAGCCCTTATATAGGTAATTTCCAAAAATGTGATAATTGAGAAAATACCAAGAGAATTTGCATGTGACAACCACTTTTTCTTCAACGTACTGAGCCAAATGCCCACATGAGCATAATTAATAAGTTATTTTTTATTTATCAGATTAGTTTTATCATCGTTTACATTATATTCCCTATAAACTTAAAAGGAAATTTGCCTATCAAAATGGCCGACAATTCAGAACAAGGGAGGTGAATATTGTAGATGTGGGAACTATGTTTATGTTGTTGTTTTCAGAATGAAAGTATGAAGAAGACATTTACTGTGGCCCCAGTATTGAAGAAGACCATTGTGTTTGGTATATTTGTAATGCTCAGTTTGAACATTGGCTCATGGAGGTATAACTACTCATCTATTTAGGTCATTTATATAAATTTGTGTCCACATTTATTCTATGTATTGCTGTTTAGTGCAATCTTTATAACCCCCCCACCTTTGGGGGTGGGGCATATAGATTTGGTGTTGTTCGTCTGTCATCTATTTAAGTCATTGGTATAAATTTGTGTCCACATTGGCCATTTATTGCTGTGTTGTGCAATTTTAATACCCCCCCACACTTTGGGGGGTGGGGCATATAGATTGGGTGTTGTTCGTCTGTCATCTATTTAAGTCATTGGTATAAATTTGTGTCCACATTGGCCATTTATTCTATTTATTGCTGCAATTTTACCCCCCCCCCCCACTTTGGTGTGGGGCATATAGATTTGGTCTTGTTTGTCTGTCTGTACATCCCAAAAATCCCTGGCACTTACTGCTCCTTTATTGATTGACCTAGACTTGCTAAAAGACTCTCAAATGTTAATTAGGATGAGATGTTCTGCAGTTGGGTTTCAGTTTTTATATCAGGGCAATTAAAACCAGAGTTGCGGCCCTTGACTTATTCAAAAGGAATGCATACTACGTAGCAAGTGTGTGGCATGAACTGCACCTTAAGTAATTGACTTACAGTAACCAAACTTTATACAAATGTTTAGGCCAAAAAAATATATCTGTTTAGGGTAACGGTCTCAAAAATGCTAGGTAGGGTAGGGACAAAAAATTATTTTTTTCAAAAACAATTAAAAATCGAAAAAAAAATTCTCCAGGGTTGTAAAAAACTCTAGGGTCGGGGTTTTTCAACAGGTAGGGTCGGGTTACCCGAAACACAGATATTTTTTTTAGACTTTATTGGGATAAGAAGTAGTGCACCTGGCCTTTAGTTTTTATATCAGACCAGAGTTATGGCCCTTGACTCTGTGACAAAAGTGGGAAATGGGGGCATCAGTGTCCTATGGACACAATTCCGTTTCTACTAATGCATTGATTGGATGGCATGATGTATGGGGTTAGAGGACCTGACACCCGAAGGTCTGGGTTTCATTCCTACAACTGGGGCAAAAGCTACTCAATTTTCTATCCTTTTCAATAATCCTATTATTTTAAGGGCCAAAAGGTCTGATTTGATTACTTTTTTAATTACACATTTTGCTAGATCATCAGTTTTCCAAGATCAAGTCTTAAAATGGCTCTAGTTGTGGTTGTTACAAAATTTTGGTTCGTTTATTTTTTAGCAACATAATTCTGTCTGACAGAAATGTAAATATGAAGGAGAAGTTGACGCAACCATTCGTACACAGAGGGAGACAACTCATGGCTGTTCAGGAAGAGCAGCGGGAATGGTCCGTGGACACCGTGTCCAAATTACATGACTTAATTATGGAGTATGGGGAAACGGCGGCGAAGGATAAATTCAATGTAACAGATGTACCTCCTATGTGTCCTATGTACTTCAATAAGACAGAATCAATGAGGTTTGTGGTAATTCATTTATCAGATTCTTTAGTATGGTCACCTACTGGGATTTCGTGGTATAATAAAAAAAATCTTGCATGTTAAAATATTTACCGTCGGCACAGTGTATTTGACAAAAATTTCTACTAAAAAAATGCAAGTGTTCATTTCGCTGAATTTACTTCATAAGATAATCTTCATTTATCTAGATTCCAAAATTACTATGAATATTTTTTATCCACCGCCATTCAAAGAAGTTTGGAGGAGTTATGGCACTTATTCAACTTAAAAGCCCGTATCGTGGGTGTCCGTGTCCTAGTTTTTGCGCTGTATTTGTTGCTACACATCCATGTTTCATTGAGTAGTTGATGAAACGACTTTGGAAACTACTTGAAAAATTTACAGAGTAACCATACAGTAAAACCTCACTAAAATACCCCCTCAATAATAAGAGCACCTCAATAATAAGACCACCTCAACAACAAGACCTCAATAATAAGACCACCTCAATAATAAGACCACATCAATATTAAGACCACCTCAATAATAAGACCACTTCAATATTAAGACTACTTCAATATTAAGACCACCTCAACAATAAGACCTCCTCAATAATAAGACCACCTCAATAATAAGACCACCTCAATAATAAGACCACCTCAATAATAAGACCTCCTCAATAATAAGACCTCCTCAATAAGAAGACCACCTCAATAATAAGACCACCTCAATAATGAGACCATCTTCAATTGGAACACAATTTTCCTGTCCATTTTCATTGTTTTGCTTTTTTTACTGAATTTTAGTAAATTTTACTGAAGGGGAATTTTCTTTCTAAGTAGAGGAAAAAAATATGTACTTTTTTTTTGGGGAATGGGACCCAATATCGGCCCCAAATTTGCCATAAAAAAGGGGCTGAAACGATTTATATACTTGTTTCTGTATGCAGATTGGCTGAACAGCTTGCTGGCTGGATGTATCGTCATGAAGAGAAGAAGAAAGTAGTGAAGAAAGAAGACAAACGGAGGAAACCCAAACAAATCAGACCAATATCGACCCTTAGTAAAGCTATGAGAGGTGACTTACATGCAATGGACAGAAAGATCAGAAGGTAATTTATTGACATACTGCTATTCTTCCTGTGGTATTTTTGACCAAATAAATTGAATATAATTACAGTCAAACCTGTCTGTAAAGACCACCCATGGGAACAGCAAAATGTGGTCTTTGTTTACAGGTGGTCTCTATAAACAGATTAAATATCATTGAAAATGGTCTGATGGGAGATAAAATTGGTGGTCTTTGCAGACAGGTTTTGCAATAGTGGTCTTTGTTCGCAGGTGGTCTTTAACACAGGTTTGACTGTATTGATAATGGGAAGTTTGAGGCATTTATATTTTATTCTGACTAGAAAATCTTTAACATTGTTAAACATTAGAGAATCTGGTATATTAAGTCTCCCAGACTCCGAATTTGAAAATAAATGTTTCAATCTGTTAATATAATTACAGACCACTAGATGATAGGTATCAGATGCAACTGTATGAAGGAGCTGACAGTGGGAAAGATTTCTTGAAGGCAATACATCGAAGAAATGATACTTTCTATGTTCTCTCCTTCGATGAGGTATTTATAAGTCCATTCATTGATTTATTGATGTTCTTGTAATACATTGGGCCTAAAAAAAAATATCTGTGTTTCGGGTAACCCGACCCTACCGGTCGAAAAAAACCCGACCCTAGAGTTTTTTACGACCCTGGAGAATTCTTTTTTCGATTTTTAATTGTTTTTGAAAAAAAAAAAAAAAAAAAAAAACTTTGTCCCTACCCTACCTAGCATTTTTGAGACCGTTACCCTAAACACAGATATTTTGTTTTTTGCCTTGTTGGAAGAAACTGCATCAGCTTTTTTTAAATGATTGTACTCTTAGCATTCTGTTCTATTTTTAGCTCTGCTGGCCAAAGGCTATGAAGCTTATGACGGGGCAAATTGTCTATTGTATGCGTGTCCATCTGTGAAACTTTTCGTTTAAACACCATCTCCTAAACCACTTGGCCAACTTTGACCAAACTTCACAGGAACATTTCTTGGGTGGTCCTCTTTCAAAGTTATTAAGAAAGTCACCATCTTTTGCATAAATAGCTATCAAGAGCTAAAAATAGGTTTTAAAATTGAATTTCTTTTTTTTTCTTGTCCAGGATCCTAATGGCCAGAGCTTTGATATTTAATATGTAACATCATTTAGTGGTCCTCTACCAAGATCGTTCAAATCATGTCCTTAGGGTAAATATAAGCCCCACCCCCCCCCCCTCCCCCAGGGGTCACATGTTTTACATAGGCTTATATCGGGAATATCTTTAAAAAAATAAGTATATTGTATAATTTAGCAAAACAACAGCAAAAATACGAACAAAACTTGCAAACACTTCTTGACTTAATCAGATATTTTACTATAGCCTGTATATTTATTATTGTGCTCATTTCAGGATTATTATTTAGTACCAGCTGTTTTACACAATAAAACCTCCAGACCACGAATGTCGTTGGTCATGCCGGCTGTCGCTTTCAATGGTACGTCTATTTTATACGTTTTTCTTACATAAATTATTAAATACCATTTATGCTTTGTAGAAATGTCTGTTATGCTTTAAATAAATGCTATACACTGAAGCAAAATTTCTAATTGGTCACTTCATATTTATTGAAGAGACAATACCCTATATATCCGTTTTATGACTTTCAATATTAGGGTTATTAGTGTTGATCTGTCGTAAAATTCACGTCAGAATCAATATAGATTAATGTATTCTGAACAGATGTACGAAGAAAGTATTTATGTGATGGTGTTTTTGCATTATTGAATTTTCATTCACTGTTAAATAATATCAATAAAATCCAAGTGACCAATAAGAAATGTTGCTGAGTGTACATGGGCTAAATATAGTGAGACAAATGTGGGTTAATTTATGGAAAATATCTGAATTATCATACTTGATTTATCAGTGAAATGTTATATCTGAATATCTGGTTTCTATGGCAACATGTTTGTTACCGTAGTTATTATTGTATAAAGTATGCGAGTATTGTAAGATGAGGCATTATTGATTTGTTGAAAGATATCAGACTGGCATCTCTATAAAATCAGCATAATTATTTGTAACCATATATTTAGAATATACAGTCTACGCTGCCCTTGCGACCCCTCTGATTTAAGCAACTTTGTGTCATATGCGACTGTATATGCGAGTTTTTTCTATATAATAAGACTGAATTAAACAACTCCCTGTCTGACGTGACAAGCGACCATGAGAAGTGTCGCCTTAACGCACCTGTAGACTGTTTTTAGCGACTTTGAAACGGTCAATTTTATTGCCAATTATCATGTCTGAATACAATAGAAACAAGTGAAACTTTCATAAACAACTTGACAAGTGGGGGTCATATTTAAGCACTTAATTCCATGGTTGAGAGTGTCTATGTCACACGAAAAAGTGGTATGTACAATTTTTGGACTGGTATCGTTTAGACCACTTTTTGTTATAAGTTTGAGACGTAATTTCAGCGAACCAGTCGGGAATGAACTAAAAAATGTATGATTGTCAACTGTCAAATCCGGGAGCCTCTTAAAACAGTGAAGGCTGTATTATTTAAATAAATACATGTATGCAAGGGAAAGAACTCGGGAGATGTATGTATTATCCCCTAACAAAAATAGTAATTGGATGAGAAAATATCCCTTAATTCTATTTCCTATATTTTTTGCTTGTAAATTAATTAAATTTTTACAATCTCCTGATATTTTAGAGTCTATGATGCCGTCAGAAAACCAGGTTGGAATGATGCAGATTGATTGTGAAGTTATGAACACGCAGTTAATTCATGTACAGAAGACGTCAATACCAAAAAATGTGAGAGAGAAACATAACACAACGTATTCCCGATACAGTGATCGTTATTACCCTTAGACTTGTGGGTAAAACTACAGCACGACACAGCTGTGTGATAAGTTGATCTATCTACGTTGATAAAGATGTAAATACGGACGAAACGAGGGAAATAAGATGAATCGTCTGATTAATGAAGAGTGAATCATTTCAGACATGTTTTGAATTCTGATGTGAACGCGAAAGTTTTCATATGTAATATGAAGAAAAAAAATATTGGAGAAAATCTGATACGACGGTAGTCAGAATTTTTGGACTGATCTGCTCAGGGTGATGTGATTGGTGTAGTTCTACTTTACTACTAGAAGGGGCCAAAGTCAGGAAATGCCCCCACCCCCTTACAAAATACTCCTAGTTCAAATTTTATTTGGATTTTTCACAGCTTTAGGACGCTAGGCTGAAAAAATGCATAGTATGGATTCCAAATATGTTATGTTTTGTTCAATTTGTTCAAACTGTTGTGAAATAGATTCAGATATTTTGTGCATTGTATTTTATATATATCTAGTGTTCAAATAGATAGTGCTAGTTTACAGATTGTCTCAGATATGAAGCTTTCAAGCTCAGATATTTTTTAATAGCATTTTACTAACATTTAGTAATGATGAACAGTGCTTGTTGGTTGTCTAGGTAACTCCTTAAAGCACTAAGTATTTCTTATGGAAAGTAGCGTTAGAATTGAGACATATTGTTTGTACTTATATCAACACTGACAGGAGAGGGTATCTAATAAGAAATGTTGAGACACATTCTAAGATATCCAGATTCAAGCTTTTAATTTATATGAGCGTCGCTTTCCGACCTCTTCTTTTAGTGACGTCATTTCCAGAAAACGTCACATGTGACGTCACCATGTACTGACAGAAGCAATATTTGCCCCATATGACAATAAGAAAACGAAGTGACCATATGGAATAAATATTTTTTCGTGCTTGCAAATAGGGACATCACATGTGACGTTTTCTTGAAATGACGTCACTTACAGAAGAGGTTGGAAATCGTACAGCAGGGCTCATATGCTCTTACTATTCAGTTGCTTTGCTTAAAAAGTTTGTATTTTATTAACTATAGCATTAATGCATTGGTGCCAATTTTTCCTGGTTTTGGGGAAATATTCTCGAACTTGTTCTCGAGTCTATTAAATGACATCTCATTTATTGTGCTTAACATTCATTAATTAAAAGTTATTCCGACTAATATAATTGTAAAGAAGTATTGTAAATGTCGGTCACTTCATAAAATTATCACAAAGTCAACATTTTCATTTGAGAATCGTGTATTTGAGAACTTGCTCGTATATGTGACTACTCTTTTCAATCTTGTAAAATTGAATCTCGTTGCCAGAATTACTTGACTTTCGTAATATTATTCAAATCAAATTAGTGACGAATGATTTATATCTGGAAATTTTCTTCAACATTTTGTCTCCCATTTTATTAAATTGTTTAATGTATAAATATTAAGCACTTCCCAAAAATGATATGAATTGTATCTGTGGGTTCAGCGTAACTCTATAACGAGCAACTATGTTAATGTGAATTGCATAAAAAAACTATGTCAGATGTTATATGATGTGATTGTGCCATACTTACGGAAAGCTTTATCTCAGTCTGGGCATAATTTGATGGTTTTTGATACCACAACAACCCCCTTGCAACTCCCTTTGATCCTTTGAAACTTTCTTTGTTGACGTGTTTTGTCTAACCCTTCTTCATTGCGAGAACAGGGACCTTAGGACATTAATTTACTCAGTTTTTTATTTTTGGTGAAACTTGAGGCATAGATCTCAGCTTTCTAAGAACCTTTACCTCCTTTAGATGTGTTTAATACTTATTAAAACATAACGTTTAGAAAAAAAAATGGAGTAAACCTGCATTTATTTTAATGTCATCCTGTTTTCTTAAGTTTTGGACCTGACGTCGTAATGACCCTTTTCTCAATTGTGATTTAATAATCTTTTTTTTACGCTTGTTCATAGAACGGGACGTATTATAGTTTCACCTGTGGTGTACGGATGGGCGATTGGCGTCCAGTAAGTTGTCCGATCAATAATCTTTAGAAGCATTTGTCCAATCATCACCAAATTTTGTCAAAATGTGTATGGGCATAATATCTCGGACAAGTTCGATGACCAGCCATATCGCTCTAGTAACTCAGGAGTTATCACCCTTTAATTATAGAAATTACTTAAAATTTGTCTTGTTTTAACTCTGAGCTCTGACTTAGCACGGGCGTATTTTGGGATAGTATTCACTGCCTTTAAGGTTCTACATTTTCAGTTGTTTTGCATATCAGTTTCTTCAGCTCAAACATGATATTACAATTGGCTGCTAGTAATTGTGTGTTATATTCTTACTTTTTTATATTTTTATTTCCTTGTATTGAACTCGATGTCTTACATTAATTTGTCATTTTTTTTCTATTTATGAAATCCGTCTGCAGAGCTTTGCATTGTTTTCTCAAATTATTCCATTGATTTTTTTGTTCATATCATGAATTTTTTTTGTTAAAATTCAGTCTTTTTTCCTTGCGCATAGAAAATCATGGAATTTTTCTACAATTGAAGATAAGTCAATATTGAATGTACACTTTTTATTCCTTTTATATGAAAATGAGTGAATAAGCCACAACGTGGGAGGAATATACATAATACATAACAATGGATCAATATGTGGATGCACAAATAGACTGTTGACAAAGCCATTGCAGTACTAAACTAAATATAGCCGGGGCCGTGGTCCAGTGGTTAGTGCGCTGGACTTGTAACCCGGCGATTTGGGTTCGATTCCTGGTTGCGGCAGGTCATACCCTTCCATGAAAATTTGACAAAATGTTGATTTTCCTCCACATGGGGAGAAGTTGCCAGCTCCTTGTGGAAGGGTAAGTTAGTACTGGTTAGAATTCAGTCCGTATATAACTGAAATATCGTTGAGAAACGGCGTTAAACCCGATGAATCAAACGAAACTATACTAAATAAAAACTACCAATATAGTATACCCACTCAAAATTCCAGGTCGCGTAACCGCAAACAAATAATTTTTCAAAGATGGCCTCATCTGATTATTTATGCCGTTTGATCATTGTTTACCTTGCATCGGGTCAATTTATGTATATATTTAGGAGACTATGTCATGATGCTGTGTTTTTGTACATTCCTAGAATTCAACTTAGTATTGTATTTGTGTATTTGTTTCATCAAGTAGTGTGTGTTATACATGTGTGTTTATAAAACAAAAGTTCTCGTGAATTGAGAATGTATCTGTTTCATGTCAATACAATTTTATGGTATTTAATGTTAGGTGTTCAATGTCACAGACTACTGTTCGCTGCTATTTTCGCGTTGCAGTCGGACCTCGTTTATTCGACAACCTTCTATCCGAATACTTGATATCATCCGAAATAAATAATAGGTCCCGATGTATCTTATTATGCATGTCAAATTTAAATTGGCTATTTGAAACCATGTAGTATCCAGGATAAAATTTCGGACCCAATTAATTTGAATGAACAAGGTTTCGCGGTATTTTGTTTTTAAGACAACAACACTTACACTAAAATTAAGGCCAAGCCTGTGACATTGACAATATATCATTGCTATTTCATATACAAGTTTTGTGTTTTACGTTTTGTTTTCTGTCCATTTTTATTGGTATTTTTTATAAATAAAATTGACCACAGAGCTTATCGAGTTATCGGACACAAATGAGCGCTGACATAACAAAACCTGTTTTAGTGACGTTGGTTATGACTTCGAGTAATTCCCAATGAAACTTTTGACGTCACAAAATTTAGCACATTCTCAGAAGCGTTTCTGCGGCTTAATTTTGATACAAAGAACTACACACAGGTGAATTTTTTTAAGATTTTTGAGTTTTTTTTCCCATTTGGAACATACAAGTTATTTTAATAATTATTGGTACATTTAATTTGAGTAAAGCGTTTCTGAGGCGACGTCATCATATTGTAGTTTACTTTTCTACTTAGTTGTAAATTTTAAAATCGCTGTAAAAAGAAAAGTATGAGTCTGATTTTAATATTTGTGGTATTAAATGAAACTAGAAAAATATATCTGTCAGAATATCTAAAAATCTGAAAGTGGACACTAATACAGGTTTTGTTGTGGTACAGCTCAAATATCTAGCTGGATAAATGTACACTGGGGAACATTCTTCTTGGGACATTATGATGTATGTGTGTTGTAACTCGCATGTTTATTTATTCATTCATTATTTATCATTACGGATTTTATTATCATTATTGCGTACATATATCTAATTATACATATTGTTGGGATTATAGTATATATTTATTGTACATTCAGATTGTATTCAAAATATTTTATTGTACATTGAAAATGAATATTATTCATTCAGACGTTTTTATTTAATATAAGTGGGTTGTCTTATTGATAGCTTAATCTGTGGGATTTTCTCTAAATTTGAAGATGGCAGAAAATTGGGCATTGTATAGCTCTTCTGTGAATTGAGTCATGCGAAGGAATACATCTTTACTATCATAAGTGTTCTATCATTAGTCAACGAAAGAATTTAGTGTATATATGAACTAGTTTAAAGTCTATCATGATCGACAGCTTTATTAACGGCCTATAAAGTTACAAATGGTAATTTCTTACTTATGTCGTATTATTTAGTACAGTGAATGTTGTTTAGTTGACTATTAGTTATTTATGTAGAATTTAACATTCTGGAAAAGAAATGATTACTGTTGGTGGCGTAAAGAGAGAAAATGGTTGAGAAAAAAGGTGTATATACGTCACACATTCAGAAACATGTAATCTACTAGTCAGAATTATTATATTGCAGTTCATGACATCATATATTTTTTTTGTGATGTCATTCTTTCAAGTTTTTTATAATTGAAAGAATTTTTATATTTTTCATTCTGCTTTAACGCTATACCATCAATGCAGGAAATACCGTATGGAAAGATAAATACGTATTAGTAAGAACTGGGGCTGTCACTGATACTTTTGTAAACATGTATGCATTGTCTTATAAGGCCAAAAAAAATATCTGTGTTTAGAGTAACGGTCTCAAAAAATTCTAGGTAGGGTAGGGACAAAGTTTGTTTGTTGTTTTTTTTCAAAAACAATTAAAAATCAAAAAAAAATTCTCCAGGGTTTTTTCGACAGGTAGGGTCGGGTTACCCGAAACACATTTATTTTTTTAGGCCTAACCGACATGGCACAGTGTACACGCTTATCAAACACGAGTGTGTCAGTCTATTATTTGTTCAGTGGTAGAAAGCTTAATCATATATACTGTTTTACGTGTTTAAATACCCCCTTACATCACTGGTTCCATTTCTATATACAATGTATAACTTTTTCGATGTCATCGAAAATATGATTAGTTGAAATTTCTAAATGTTCTATTCATGCACGTAATGATTTAATTATTATGACGATTTTCGAACTTTAATACATCAGAAAGTTGCGACTATGATGTCATCAATTTATGTAGTGTCAGATTGTAAACGTGTTAAGGTATTAAACGATATTGCTCGGTTAACACATGTAAACGTGACAGCCCTATTAAGAACTCAACTCATAAAATTGCATATTACTCATAGAAACGGGTAGGGTATAACTATAAGGTTTCTTTGAAGTCCGGGGTCCGATTTCTCACAGCATCTTAAATAAAAACCTCTGCTCAATATGAGATTTTGCTCGAATCAAAGCCCGAGTCTCATTTTGGATCTCTTGCAAATTTTCTGAGAAAAAACTCATCTCATCTTTTTTGTTTTGTAATATCGATTTTGAGTGTGGTCCAAGATGAGAAAATCTCAACAATTTGAGCCGAGTTTTAGCTCAGATGAGAATGCTTCGGGATTCGGGCCAGATTACTTTCACTGTTAGTGATTTTGTATATTTATCTACTTACTGCTATTGTATGCAAACTTCTTGTACGGTCAGCATTACAGTCTAACATAAGACTATAAGTTTCATATACACTTACATCTACTGCCAACCTCATTACACTTTGTACCAGTCAATATATTAGGTATCATTTTCATCCATTCTGTTGCCATGGATACCAGGAAAATTTACCGAAACAAGTTGGAGCTGCAGTTAATTCAAAATCTTTACGAGATTTTAGATGATCGTGCCCAGTGGTTAGTGCGCTGGACTTGGCACCCGGCAATCCGGGTTCGATTCCCGGTCGCAGCAGGTCATACCCTTCCATGAAAATTTGACTAAAATGTCGATTTTCCTCCACATGTGGAGAAGTTGCCAGGAAAAACTGGTTAGGTGAACCGGCCGCAGTATATAACTGAAATATTGTTGAGAAACGGCGTTAAACTCGATGAACAAACAAACGATCGTGCAGAAATTCAGCAATTAATTTCATAGCTGAATATTGACAACAAAGCATTTGTATCTTATGGTTCATAGATTCATTCATCCAACTTTTGTATCACAGGGGAAAACTGAAATTATCTTCATATTTGTACTTGCAAACTTTAAGATTTTTGTAAGTTTACTTCTAGATATGTACAATGTCATCATCATGTTTGTGCTGATAATTTGTGCCTTAGTTTGTGGTTGTTCATGTTAATTAGACTGTTACAATCAGCATCAATTGTATACCTAGCTCAAATTGTGCTTCAGATCTTTCCGCAAGTTCGGAGATTTTATAGAAAGGATAGGATTTTATTTGTATGATAAAATGTAGTGAACTTTGAGGCAGAGTGCTTCTTTTATTGTTCTCTGGCTTTTAATAGAAACTATTTCTTATATTTGAGCTGTTCTATGACAAAACCTGTATTAGTGATTAATACCAAAAATACAAGATTCGAATGTCTACTTTTCTTTTTATAGCTATTTAAATAATTATTAACAGCAAAGTGCAAAAGTGAACTATAAAATGATGTCGCATCAAAAACGTTTTACTCAAATGTACATTAATTCTTAACAATCTTCTGTTTTTCAAACGGAAAGAAACATTTCATAACAATTTTCGACATTTTCATGTTTATTGAATTCTTAATTAAGCATCCAAAGATACTTCCAAGAAAGCACTTAGTTTGTGACATCAAATTTAATTTGAAAATCCTCGATGACATAAACAACGTCTCTAATACAGGTTTTATCGTTTAACGGCTCCTTTGTACTTAATTTATATTAAATTAATTTAAGAGAAAACGGAGACGAACATATTCTAAATCGGCCGACAGATATTACGACGTCATTATCTTGCTATCAATGTGTTTTACTCTGAAATGATTTCTTCACTATATTCTCGCAAATGTATTCGATCTTTATGCAAAAAATCAGTGCATTATGTATGTCATGTGGTATGATGTCCACTTTCTCATTGATATTTGTACACAATGTAATTTCAACAACAATGAATCAGTGTCTAAATTGTGTTATGTTCATAGAATGAAATAAACTATTGTGCAATGACAATTACGTATTTGTTTTACCTGATGGTTTGTCGCCTTATTTCCAGAACCCTGTAACTAAATTTTTGGCAGTTTTGAGTATTTGCAGGGATGTGAATTTTCTGCGGATCCACCCAGTGGTCGATCTCGTGAAACACATAAATCTGAGGAGAAAACTTGGGGGGGGGGGGTAGGGTACAAAAAATTCTGGGCGTAATACGGTCGACGCGATTTTAAACATTACCAAGTACGGATGACGGTATTTGAAACACAACCGTGCGGTTGTTGTTATTCTTTTCTTGAAATGACAAATCTTCCGTTTATTGCACCAGACGTTGGTCACAAAACAAAAGCGATTCACTGATCTGGGCATATATATGATGCACGTTGTTTTGAGAATGTTACTGGCCTGAGGAAGTGATGATATATCAGTTTATGGCAAATAATTTGGTATTGTTGAAACTGTCATTCCAACCTCTTTCTATCTGTACTACCTATATTGTTCTGGAACGCACAAAACTTAAATAAAATGCAATTCCATAACCCCGTATGTAACAATTATCTAAAGAGGGTAAAACTTTATAGGTGTTTTTCTCAAAAAGACGAAAAATAAGTTACGGGGTTCTGGAAATAATGCGACAAGTTATTAATTTTTTTGTTGTATATTTTTAATTCCATCGACTTTCAACGGACTTCTTGCCTTTACCAAAACATGACAATAATATCGGTAGACCTGAGATGGATTTACACGAGGAAAAGGTCACAAGTTCGTGAAAAAAATTAAACAAAACGTGCCGACAATATGCCCTTCTTCTCTTGGTAGTTAAGCTCCCCATTATGTTTCATTGAATTCCAGTTGATGGTTGCTGAGAAATGGTACGGAAACAAAGAGGGATGGAAGCAAACGCGAACAGATGGACAGACAGAGTTCTCTTTCGGGGAGCGCAATAACTCGTTGACTTGTTGACCCCTGTTGGCATAATTTCAAAGACGACTAGTTTGCAGTATTACTGTACTATAGAAAGGATGGAGAGAACTCTCGCAGATAGAACCTGTGACAATATAGTACATACCGAATATTCCCTAATAAATGCCCCTCTCCTGATTAACACTCCCATCCATTTAGTTTGGAAGATATTTCAGGCTAGCCAGTGCAAGTTGCGACACTTTCAGCTTAGATCAAAGAATAAAGAACGGCTAGTCGGTACTGTATTTGTTCTAATTCAATTGAAATATAAACAAGACTAAAAAATGTGCAACTTTTAGCAATTTTTTTACCTTCTCAAAATATAACTCTGGGGGCGTTTATTTGGGAATATACGGTATACTATACTATATACAATAGAAGGGTTAAAGGGAGAGAACTCATGGCTGACTATTGCGGATAAGGTTAAATTGTTCAGAACATTGAGAAATTCTGTAGCTAGGACTTTGTCCAAGAAATTCCATGTCAAGTATACTACACCATACACTTCTACCACTGTAACTGTCGGGTGCATAACTATCATGTAGAATTAGTTTCTGTGGTATCATTAAAAATTGGGGATGTCAACAAATATCCGAATACCGATTCGGCATTCAAATATTAGATCAAATATACATTTTCAATATATAGGCTGAATGCAAGTGTATTAAATTTCAATAATGGGCATTATCGCATTGAACGACATTTTACGCGTGAAATAAATATCTACAGGTGTTTATTGACACGTCATGTTGTATATTTGGGGGCAAGAGAGATATAACACTCTGGTTATGACACTTGGGCCCTGAAAGTATTAGTAATCGTAGGGATTTTTACAACTTTAGTGATCAGTTTAAAACACAAAATTGATAAGCATAAAGTTAAATGTATTATTAATAAATAAGGTCGAATGTTCGATATTCGTACAGAACGTTGACCAAATATTCGAATACCAAAATTGCCATTTGTTGACATCTCTATTAATAATTAACTTCAAATTTCAAATTCTGAACTTTATGACTAATAAAAGAAAAAAACATGCATAGATATATTTCTAATTGGTTTTATTTTTTTTAAAAATCCCCATTTTACAAACTTAAAATTCCCAGTGAAAATAATATTACATTTGTAAATAGTTTACTATCCAAAAATATTTGTTAAAATGTTTCCAACTTAAACTTAGGGTGAAATGATAGAAATTTATTACGAAAAAATGAATTATTTTCCCTGATTTAAGCTGCTTAATTGGTTCGCTTTCGTGCCTTTTTCTTTTTTGGTTTAAGTTTAGAATTCAGGATTTCCTGTCCTTGTCGCTTTATGTCATCTCTCGACGTAAATCCTTCGTTTTCCTGGTCGTGATCGAAGTGGAAGTCATCTGTGTCGCTGTTGTCATCATCGTCTACTTTAATACGAATATTGTCAGGTGGCAGTTTGGTTTCCAAATATTCGTGTAACTGAAAATACAAACACAGAGTAAGTTGTAAGAAAACTTGACATTTTATGCTGGATATGGGGTTAAGAATATAATTATGAATTAATGACGCAAAATGCAACAAATGTAGGGTATTTATTTGGCTTCATTTAAGAATTTGTGAAGTTGAAATTGTGATACATGTATAATGAATTCATGATTATAAAGCTGAAACTGTTAATTCACAAATTCAAGATTATAATTTCATGAAGTTGAAATCGTGAAATCATGACTTAGAAGAGAAATGACAACGTTTAAATGTCACTTTCGGTCTTTCATATTTTACCAGTAAGGTCTTCTTGTTATTCAAACAACAAATGTTACTCAGATAGAAATGATTGTTCCAATGACATAAAAATTTCAAATGAAACAGTGTTTGAAACAATGGCGGATATACGGCCAATCAAAGAGACAGACCTAATTGTATGCTGAAAAAACAATGGTACAGTTAAACCTCACTAATAAGACCACCCGTGGGACCCTTGAAAACTGGGCTTGCTTTTGAGGTGGTCTTAATATCGAGGTTCAATAAAGAGCAAAACAGTAAAATGAACTTAAGTTCGTTATTTTGCGATAGTCTTAATATCAAGGTGGTCTTTAAGTGAGGTTTTACTGTAGATCAAGTACAGTCAAACCTGTGTTAAAGACCACCTGCGAACAAAGACCACTATTGCAAAACCTGTCTGCAAAGACCACCAATTTTATCTCCCATCAGACCATTTTCAATGATATTTAATCCGTTAATAGAGACCACCTGTAAACAAAGACCACATTTTGCTGTTCCCATGGGTGGTCTTTACAGACAGGTTTGACTGTACTTGTTAACATCTTACTTTTACATTATCCACTTTGTACAATGGAGAAAGATCACCATCTTTTAGACCAAGAGTATGAAGTAGGTTATCCATCTTGTGTCCACATTGTTGTAAGTCTAAAACTGGATCTCCTTTAGCAAAATTGTGATATGGCTACAATTACAAATAAAACATAAATAATACATAAATGTTATGCAGTCTTCACGGTAACCCACTAGCCCAAAGTCTGGGGCTACTCGTAACTTTAATTTCGGGCTAGCAGAAATTCCTGAGTTCAAGTGAACAGGCAAGTGCTAAATTTTAGTGAATCAGAAAATGAGACTAGAATAAAAATCCATCTATGACTTTAACAAATTGCATGTATACCTAACTGCGACTTTCTGCTTTTCATGAATTTCTGTTTTATAAGTTGGGGCTAGTAAGAATGATTTCGGGCTAGTGGTTTGGCTGAGCAATTTTCAAAACAGGTTAGCCTCATTATGGGTAACAGATATCCATTTGTCTTTTCTTAAAAACCAATTGTAAGGCAGTCAGCCAATGAAAACATGTTTTTGAAAATATTGACCAATGAACATCATGTTTTTGAAAATATTGACCAATGAAAATCCTGTTTTTGAAAATACTGACCAATGAAAACATGTTTTTGAAAATATTGACCAATGAAAACATGTTTTGAAAATATTGACCAATGAACATCATGTTTTTGAAAATATTGACCAATGAACATCATGTTTTTGAAAATATTGACCAATGAACATCATGTTCACAATAACGGTTTTCTTAACTAATTTTGAATCGAAAAATGTTTTGTCTGTAACGGCTCTACAATTGTGAAGCAATATTAATTGAATACATCTACCCTTTCAAGTATTAAAAATGTATTGATTGGCAATCAATTTTTAAGTTAAAAAAGGGGCATAACTCCTCCAAACATTGGTAGATTGTAACTAAAATCAAACATGACCTGCATTTTATAATAGTGTACTTATGTACCTTATATGAATTGAATCCATCAATCCTATCAAGAGTTATTGATCAGAAAACATTTTTAAGCCAGAAAGGGCCATAACTCCAAGAATTGGTGGATTGTTTTTTATCTGAAATAAAAAATTTAAGTCTAAAAGGGGCCATAACTCCTTTAAGAATTGGTGGATTGTTTTTGATCTGAAACAAAAAATTTAAGTCAAAAAGGGGCCATAACTCCTTCAAGAATTGGTGGATTGTTTTTTATCTGAAATAAAAAATTTAAGTCTAAAAGGGGCCATAACTCCTTTAAGAATTGGTGGATTGTTTTTGATCTGAAACAAAAAATTTAAGTCTAAAAGGGGCCATAACTCCTTTAAGAATTGGTGGATTGTTTTTGATCTGAAACAAAAAATTTAAGTCTAAAAGGGACCATAACTCCTTTAAGAATTGGTGGATTGTTTTTGATCTGAAACAAAAAATTTAAGTCTAAAAGGGGCCATAACTCCTTTAAGAATTGGTGGATTGTTTTTGATCTGAAACAAAAAATTTAAGTCTAAAAGGGGCCATAACTCCTTCAAGAATTGGCGGGTTGTTATTGATCGGAAACCGTTTTTCACACAGACGGACACATGGACGGACAATGGTAACCCCTTATGCCCCTTTGTCATTCTTTGAACGGCAGGGGAAAGAAGTATGGCGGGGAACTAAAAACAATCGCTTCTTACAGGTTTGAGACGAACTTCTTTCAGTTTCTCCAGAAGTGTGTTAATACCAGACTGCAGGTTAACTAACAGTTTGTTGTTGCGTAGATACGTCTCCACTGCACTATTACGTCGGTCTTCTTCCTCATGTACATATTCAGCCATTGATTCCACAGCCTTTCTTCCCCTGAAACGGAAATTTTGTTTACAGTAAACCCTTTACTTATCATTACAGTAAAACATCACTTAAAGACCACCTCAATAATAAGACCAGCTCAAAATTCAGAACACAATTTGCATGTCTATTTTCACTGTATTACTCTTTACTCAATATTAAGACCACCTCAATAATAAGACCAGTTTTCAATGGTCCCAAGTGTGGTCGTATTCGAACGAACAAGGGTCCAACTGTACATAATTTTCTAGTTTCATTTAATACCAAAATTATTGAAATCAGACGTCTACTTATCTTTTTATAAATGGCAATTCTTATATCAAGAACAAGTCTGAAGTAAACTACAAAATGATGATATCGTCTTAGCCTCTCTTAACTCAAATGTATATTAATTCTTAAATATTCTTGCTTTCTTCAAATGGAAAAAAATAACAGTAAAAAGAAATAGACATATTTTTGTATGTTTGTCAATTTATCTAGAAGTAAGTTATTTTGAACTTGTTCTAACAAGGGTCTAATATAATAATAGTGAAATATTTTCCAACTTTACCAATTAAGAATAATTAAAAATTAGTTGCTTAATAGCTACCTCAATATTTGCCTTTCGCTAGTAAATTTAATTTCTTCGAAGACTTTTCGAAGTTTTGACAATTCTTCTGTGACGTAACTCTTCTTGTGGGTCTTTTCACGTTCCATGAATCTTAACTGCTTGTATGTTTGGTCTTGGTGATCAAAGCGGTATATGATATCCTGTGAATACACATTTATATGAATAAATTATTTTCACATTAATGCAGTCAGCCAGTGCAAAAATTAAGAAATGTCTTAAATGATTTTGGCCCATTTTCAAAATGTACCCAATCTCCTGCATTTTCCGCCTAAATATCAATATTTGTGTGCATCAAATATCTATAGACAGAGAAAAATGTTAATACTGATTCCCTAATAAATGCCCCCGGGGCATTATGTTTTAATAAGGGGGTGTTTAATAAGGTAAAATTATCGCTAAAGATCACTTATCTTATAAAGTCTAATGTGCATTTATTACAACAAGTATGGTACCAACAAGCATATCTCATTTTGATATATATGTGTGATAGATATAAAATGACGGAATAAAATGGGCGGGGGCGTTAATTAGGGGAGGGGCGTTTAATAGGGAATATTCGGTATATCGATATCGATTGTATCAGTGACAGCCCAAGTTGACTCCCTCCTAGCCAACTAACCAGTAAACATATCTTAATTCAGGATCACTGGAGAATCTGGCCCCTGAGGAGACTCGAACCCTTAAACTCCAGATCGGCCCGCCAGTGCATTACACTAAGTCCACCATGCTTCCCTTTAAAGAATTTATCATCATTAACTTTTCTGATTCTACACTGGTTGGTGGTATTTTAAATATCCATTAAACTCTAATGCTTGTATAGCACAAAGACATACCTCCATGTCAGAAACATGAGTTGCTTGCATGATTTTCTCGAAAGCGTCTTCCAAAGTAAGAATTTTCTCTTGACGTTCAAACTTTTCTGTCTGTAATTTAGCTTGACGAGAATCTGGAAATGACAAAGAAATTGTTTGAAACCTGTAATCCCCGAAAGTAACCTTTTAATTGTGTCACCTTAAGCTCATCATAAAACAAGAGGGTCTTGACGGCTCTATATCGCTCACCTGAGTACACTGCCATTTTAGCTGAATTTGCACCATTTAAGGCTCATTCCTGCCAAGTTGGGGAGACGTTGTTAATCATTTCCATTCTACGCAAATATCGAACAAGTTCCTGTAACTGGTGGCAACTGCCTTAAAGAGATTCTCTTTTTATCCTTTCTATAGTATATGAATACATGTATATAGTACACTATCGAAGGGCTAAAGGGAGAAAACTCTATTAGGGATAAAGGGAGAGAACTCAGGACAATATCTAAACCATCTTTCAAAAATAAGAAGAGATGTATAACTTACCACTGGTGTCACTGATGAGTGCAACTCGTTGCTGAAATATAAACAAGATTTGTTTATTTATAACAGAGACACAATGTGTTATTTTTGCACTTCAAATTACAAAAAGGGCCTCATTTTATAGTCTACTTTTGCATTTTGGTCGAAATATTTGAATTGATATAAAAAGAAAAGTATATATCCGATTTTGATTAGCTTTAAACAAACTAGAAGAATGTATACACCTGAAAATTGATTTTTTGGTCACAAATTCAGGTTATGTCGTAAAACAGCTCATATTTTTTTTTCTTATCCTTAATCCCAGGTAAATGTACGAGCGTTAAAAACCATATTAAGCCCGATGATTTAAAATTGTTATTGAACAGGTTTTTGTACGTTCAAGGATCTAAAACTTAGTGTACCTTCTTATCGGCCCTGTCTGCAACCTCTTTCCTTTTATCCACTTCTTTACGCATCTCATTTAGTTGTTGATCTCGTGCCCTCTTAGCTTGGTACATTTCTCTCTCCATTGTATGAAGATCTCTCTACATGGAATACAGTCAAACCTCGATAAAAAGACCACCCTTTGGACCCTTAACATTAAGGTCAGGGTTTTCCCTAGGATTTCTCAGCTAGGAGTCCTTGGACCCTCGTGTTTGATAAATTGGGGGTCCTTAGTAAATTTGTAGGGTCCCAGATATGCAGTTTATACTTGTACAAAAGTGTTTTAGGGGTCCCAGGGATGCACAGTAAGTTGAAAATGGGAGTCCCAAGATGGAAAAGGGAGTCAAGGACTCAAGATTTCTGCATCAGGAAAATATCTCGAGGTGTTCTTAACATGATTTAACAAAGAATGAACTCATAATGTATTGATCCGTGTTTGTTGAAGAAAGATGTTTGTACATCATAAAATTAAAAAAAAGTTTTTTTAACAATCAGGCTATTTTACAAGTTTTGTCTGTTAGTAATATGGTAAAAAAATATATTATCAATCGATTATACATTGCAATGGTTCTTATTAGAGATGTTTTAGCCAATGTAACAACAATACTTAATATTTTATGTTCAGATGAGCCAGATACATCTTGAAGAAACATACCCTGGCTTCCTCACTCGCTCTTATTGCCTTTTCGTTCATTTCGTCAAGTTCTTGACTTTCGCCAGACGACTTGTTCGCTTGATCTTCAAGACAGTCTAGGATTGTGGGATAATTTCTCACTTCCTGAAGAAAACAAATTTGTTAATAATTGGGTATACAAGATCACAAACTATGTCATGTTGGACCTTGTCACGACTGCCGTATGATGCGGAAATGCTTTAGTGACATTCCGTGAGCGCTATAAATATTCATCTGAGCACAATCATTGATGGCGTCAAATGCAACTACAACATTACATGTAATAACTAATCTTATTTAAATTTGCCATCATGTGACTAGTTGTTACCGATTTATACATGTGCAAATGTCTGATGCAATCAGTTTGTCGGCAAACAGCGAGTGTAAACAAACACACAATAAACTAGGTTAAACTAACGGGTTGACAAGGAAGTATTGATTTTGATTTCATATTGAATCTTCCAAACTTTTGATGGAACAACATTAGTATGTGATTTACTAAGTTTTAAGGTATTACTTTAACATGAGAATATTCTGGATAATGAAAGTTTTTCGGAAGAAAATGATATTTACGACCCTTAGGCCATCCTTGAAAATTGTTTGTTTGCGGTTACGCGACCCTGAATTTTAACAGTTGGGTAGGCAAGTTGGGGTTTTTGTAATGGCGAAAAGACCAAACAAATTTTTTTTCATCAATGAACCAGAAAAATAAATTTAGTTGCGGCATTTTTCATGAGTCCGTCGCGTAACTGCAAACAAACAATTTATAAGGATGGTCTTATTGGAACTTTTATGTTAAAATCATTACCTCCTGCATTTTATCCATGATTGATTGATATCTACGAGTAATATTGCGAGCGGCCCCAACTTTGATCACGGCCTTATCCATTTCATTCTGCATTCTTCTGATTTCCTACGATGTGTAGAGAGAACAATTAATGATGAAAATACAGTCGGACCTCGTTCATCGGAATTCATCGGGTCCGAAATTTAATTTCGAATAATACATGGTTTCGAATAGCCCATTTCAATTTGACGTGTCTTAGAAGACCTGATATATATTTCGGATGATACCAAGTATTCGGATAGAAGGTTGTGGCATAAACGAGGTCCAACTGTATTACACATATTTTCTAATATACAGTCAAACCTGTGTTAAAGACCACCTGCGAACAAAGACCACTATTGCAAAACCTGTCTGCAAAGACCACCAATTTTATCTCCCATCAGACCATTTTCAATGATATTTAATCTGTTAATAGAGACCACCTGTAAACAAAGACCACATTTTGCTGTTCCCATGGGTGGTCTTTACAGACAGGTTTGACTGTATTTACATATACAATCACACTGAATCACAGTAGATGAGTCACGATACGACTGAAGTATACCACAATATATTGCAATACATCAGTAACATATTGCAATATGTACCACAGTATATTGCTTCATCCACATAAGATATGACTGTGGATTTTTTTACTTGAACTTTTTTTCAACTTCATTCCGGATACACTTGTTAATCATCTGGCATTATAACAGATACTACACTCTGCACTTACAATTTTCTCTTATTAATCTGATAGTGACTTATAGCGAGTCAATCTCCTACGCAGTGATCTCCCCTTATAGTTAACGGAGATCTCTGCCATCACAAACTTTTCGTCAAGATTTTTGACGAAATATATTTTTCATTTATTTAATTTTTGCTGACAATTTTATAGTCATACATGTATATCTTAATTTCAAACATATACGATGTTTGGTGGTATGAAAAGTAAAAAAAAATAATTATTTAAAAAATTATTTAAAAATAACCAACGATATCACGCGAGTTTCTTCTTCGGATCCGCCATTTTGTCCAACCAACCATCATCACGTGACTTTTGTGATGGCAGTGGTTATTGCTGTACTGCAAGGGAAGGTAATCGCTGCTTGGAGTTTGATAGCGAGTATGAAAAAAGCATGCTACGGTTAAGTAAGCGCTGAATAATCTTTGTGGTCCATTTTATTAGAGATTTGAGTGTAAATACGATATCAAGGAGTGATTATTAAGTCCGCATGTGGAGCATGGCACTAAAACCCAATAATTACTCCCATAAAAGAAAAATTGACCAAAAAGAACATTCAGCACTGATTTGATAATTTCATGCATTTTCCTCTCTCAAATTTCCACTATATATCCACTCATAAGAGTAAGTTTGTGATTTGAGTGCTTAGTGTAAGTATCAGTTATAATCCCGACGTCTGGTTTTACCCGACCCCTGGTTTTCCCCGAAAGCCGAGTCCAAAGAGATATAAGTAGAGCTAAGTATTTATAAATGGTTTCATCAGAATTTAAATAACCAGTGAATACATCGAAAAATTGAAGTGAGCCAAAAATTTAAATCTACATTGATACACTGTCTTCACGATAATTTTTTATACACTGTCTTCACGATAATTTTTTATACACTGTCTTCACAATAATTTTTTATACACTGTCTTCACGATAATTTTTTATACACTGTCTTCACGATAATTTTTTATACACTGTCTTCACAATAATTTTTTATACACTGTCTTCACGATAATTTTTTATACACTGTCTTCACGATAATTTTTTATACACTGTCTTCACGATAATTTTTTATACACTGTCTTCACAATATTTTTTATACACTGTCTTCACGATAATTTTTTATACACTGTCTTCACGATAATTTTTTATACACTGTCCAGGGCTCAACACTAACTGTTGTCCGATGGATTTTGACCAGTAATTTGAAGGTCCGGGCAACCAATTTCCAAAACTACTTGCCCGATGTGACCAGTAACTTTCAATGGAAGAAATTGTGTCCAAGTTACGTGATGGGCTTAAATCAAATTAACTAGACCGAATGATCAATCCACAGTTAACAAAAATTGGCTCAAGAAAAATCAATGTGTCTATAATTGGAATTAAATGTGAATTAGCCAGTTTATGTTTTAATTGGATTGTTCATGTATTAAAGCCTGCATACTGACACTGTTTTTCTTCATTTGTCATAACTCCTGCATTTTCACTCTACATTTTTTTTAAGGTCAGGACAAGTGAACATTCGGTCAGGACAAGTGATTTTTAAATCTACTTGTCCGACTTGTCCAATAGTACAAAAAGTTAATGTTGAGCCCTGCTGTCTTCACAATAATTTTTTATTCACGGTCTTCACGATAATTTTTTATACACTGTCTTCACGATAATTTTTTATACACTGTCTTCACGATAATTTTTTCGAAGGACTTGCCCAATTGCGCAGACAGCTTGCAAATCCCACTTGCCCGAATTCACTTTCACTTGCCCAAATAAAATTAACAGCACCGTCAAAATAACAGAAAAAATGGATGTTTTGATGGTTGTTTTGGTTTGTTAAATTGGAAACGAAGACTGGTAACGATAATTGATGAAAAAGTGTTACACAAACAAAATTGACGAAAAATGAAAATCAGTCGAAGTATTGCGTTCTACCTCCTCAATTTTTGTGACAGCTTGGATAAAAGCTAGTCAGACCGGACCACGAACACAACTTGCCGGTTCAGGCAGACAAAATGGATGTTTTACTTGTCCGACGGTAATTTTACTTGTCCCGGACTTCAGGCAAGTGGATTATCGTGAAGACTGTAAATAATATCAAAGCACTGTAAGTACCTGTTCTCGTTCTGCGTCATAATCGGAAGCATTGACTGCAATCATACGATCAAGTTCATCTTGCAACTCACGAAACTGCTTGATTCGTTTCTTGCGTTCGTATTTCAATGAATTTCTGCGATTGTTGGCATCACATACTTTCTGATCCATCTCTTCAATTGATTTCTTAAATAGAAAATGTAAAAAAAAGGGTCATTTATAAATCTATACAATTATCCATTTAAGCGGCATTGCCGAAAGTAACTGATTTTAGCCATTAAAACGAAAGTCGGGATTTCAACAGATCAGATTTGAATACTTAGTGTTTGATGACAAATTTGGCAGTAAATGTTTACAACTCGAAAATTGATAATATTATCAAAGATAGGTTTTTGCTCAAGAGATAATTGCTCTGGCGTCGCAGATGCATTGTACATAAGACCAAAGTCTGAGTCTTCAAAATTACAAGTTTTGAAAGCACAGTCGCGAAGACTTGAGGATACAAGATATAGAGAATACTTATAAATATGTTCCGGTGTGAGATCGCAAGTTATTTCACCAGGCGAGCAGCGGACAGAATATTTTTACAAGTGGCATAGTCACGAGTGAAAATTTAAGTCAGATGCTCACAAAGTCAATAACTCGATCTTAAACAGAAACATACAAATATTCTATTTATTTCATGCTTTATTTTGGTCTTTTCAGTACTTACTCATTAATTACTTAAAAAATCACTGTTTGGACAATTTCACTGTTTGGACAATATCACTGTTTGGACAATTTCACTGTTTGGACAATTTCACCGTTTGGACAATTTCACCAGTTGGACAATTTCACCATTTGAACAATTTCACTGTTTGGACAATTTCACTGTTTGGACAATTTCACTGTGAATTATCAGATAATAATTCACCATTATTTCATGGTAAACCACCGGAAAGCATGAAATAAAATTATCTCCATCCTTTCAAACAATGTGGTCAGGTAAGGTATACTGAAAGATTGAGAATCTTTGCAATGAACACTTAAAAACTTCTTTAAGGATGTAAATATATGAGAAAGGTACAAATTAGGGTGTTTGGCTTCATTTGGGTACTTTTCAAAATATGTTTAAAAAACTTTTGCAACTAAACGTAAATATTTAAAGTGTTTACATTGTACATTGTATAGGTTTATGATCAGCGTATAGTATAAACATAGAATAGTTTCTAAATAAAATATATCTAAAACAAAATTGCATGTCACACAAAACAGCTATTTCTTTTTAGAACTTCCAAGTGTTTATATCTTCACAACCGATCAACCGATTTGTCTAAAATTTGAAACATGAATGGTATCAAATCAAACCGATGTGTCTAAAATTTGAAACATGAATGGTATCAAATCAAACCGATGTGTCTAAAATTTGAAACATGAATGGTATCAAATCAAACCGATGTGTCTAAAATTTGAAACATGAATGGTATCAAATCAAACCGATGTGTCTAAAATTTGAAACATGAATGGTATCAAATCAAACCGATGTGTCTAAAATTTGAAACATGAATGGTATCAAATCAAACCGATTTGTCTAAAATTTGAAACATGAATGGTATCAAATCAAACCGATGTGTCTAAAATTTGAAACATGAATGGTATCAAATCAAACCGATGTGTCTAAAATTTGAAACATGAATGGTATCAAATCAAACCGATGTGTCTAAAATTTGAAACATGAATGGTATCAAATCAAACCGATGTGTCTAAAATTTGAAACATGAATGGTATCAAATCAAACCGATTTGTCTAAAATTTGAAACATGAATGGTATCAAATCAAACCGATTTGTCTAAAATTTGAAACATGAATGGTATCAAACCAAACGATGTGTCTAAAATTTGAAACATGAATGGTATCAAATCAAACCGATTTGTCTAAAATTTGAAACATGAATGGTATCAAACCAAACGATGTGTCTAAAATTTGAAACATGAATGGTATCAAATCAAACCGATTTGTCTAAAATTTGAAACATGAATGGTATCAAACCAAACGATGTGTCTAAAATTTGAAACATGAATGGTATCAAATCAAACCGATGTGTCTAAAATTTGAAACATGAATGGTATCAAACCAAACGATGTGTCTAAAATTTGAAACATGAATGGTATCAAATCAAACCGATTTGTCTAAAATTTGAAACATGAATGGTATCAAACCAAACGATGTGTCTAAAATTTGAAACATGAATGGTATCAAATCAAACCGATTTGTCTAAAATTTGAAACATGAATGGTATCAAATCAAACCGATTTGTCTAAAATTTGAAACATGAATGGTATCAAATCAAACCGATCTGTCTAAAATTTGAAACAAGAACGGTATCAAATCAAACTGCCTTATTCTAAAAATCTACTGTTATTGTGTGTATACGTGCAAAGATTGTTCTTTCAAATCATGTTCTATCTTGGCTTCACTAAAAATTACCCTTATTTGCTATAGGCCATATCACAATCTGAATCAAGATAGGCAACTCAAGATTCCAAACTAGGCCAAAAAAAAAGTATCTGTGTTTAGGGTAACAGTCTCAAAAATTCTAGGTAGGGTAGGGACAAAGTTTTTTTTTTTTTTTTTTTCAAAAACAATTCAAAATCGAAAAAAAATTAGGCCCTAAAGAAAGTTGTAAGCCATACCTCAGCAGTGTACCTCTGCATAGACAATAGTTCTTCACGTCTGTGGTGAAAGGCTGTACGAATCACTGTTTCGTCTCCCTGTAAAAATTGCAATCGGATAATTATAAGATACTGTAGTTCGATAAGTGTTTACGGCGACTGCCCGACATGTCTATTCAAAATTTTGAAAATATTTCAGCGAATGTAATTTACATTTATTTAAGTCGCTTTCCTGTTCCACCGATCAGATTTTGCACATATTGTCTTTATATAGGCTTTACAATTTGGAATCAATATAAATTGAATCCATCCACCTTTTCAAGCATTATTGATTGGAAACCAATTTTTTAAGCCAAAAATGGACCATAACTCCTCCAAATATAGGTGAATTGGAACTGAAATCCAACTTGACCTTTACTTTATTATCCTATACTTAAATGTGCTCAATACTGATTGAATCCATCCATCATTTTAAGAGTTATTGATCGGAAACCAATTTTTCTCATGGAACAGAATGACTTCACTTACGCAGATGCTTTTAGCAAGTTCGACTCGTTTTCTTTTGTTCACCTTTCTCAGTGTTGATATAAACTGCTCACTTTGTAGTTTACTTACTTCACAACTTTCATAAAATGCATTGGCATCCCTTTCTGCAAGAAGAACAAGAGCGCTGACTTTCACATAATATGCCCGTTCTACATGTATAATTAAAGGGTGATGGCTCCCAAGTGAGTAGAGCGGTTATCAAACTTGTCCCGAGACATTATGCCCATACACATTCTGACCAAATTTTGGAGATGATTGGACAATTGCTTCTGAAGTTATTGATCGGACAACTTACAGGACGCTGTACACCTGCCCGTACGTTTTTGTATGTAAATGTTGACTATAAAGTGTTTGAAGACAAAAGACTTTTTCATGAACAATTCTTCCAGTAGACGGTTCTAACCATGGTTTAAACATACATGCATATTTTCTATTACAATTATTATGGCAGGTCTTTTTCATGACTTTTTTTTTTTTTTTAATAGTACATGATTGTAGTATTATATGTAAGTCTGACTAAAGAATGTGCATGAACACTTTCCATTGATTGAAAATATTGAAATAAAATGCAAAGCTCTTGTACAGACATGCAAACAAGTTATATACCTTTCAGATGTAATTTCCCCCTTGTTTCTTCAACCATCTCTGCAAGAGTCCAGCCCCTTGTAACGACCCCTTTAGGATCCAACTTCCCTGTTGTACTTGGCATCCCTAAGACAAAGACGGAAACCCTGAAAATAGAAATTCTTTTAGCTATGGATCCTTGGACCCCCATGTTTGATAAATTGGGGGTCCTCAGTTAATTTGTAGGGTCCCAGATATACAGTTTATACTTGACAAAAGTGGTCCCAGGGATGCACAGGAAGTTGAAAATTGGAGTCCCTAGAAAGAAAAGAGAGTCAGGGACTCAAGATATCTGCGTCAGGAAAATCCCAGAGCAGAATTTCCTAAATGATAGGTACTGTTAAACCTCACAATTGCTTTATTTTATAATTCGAGGGTTTAGTGCAAGACTATCTCAACTTCTATATCAATACATGGGAGTAAGGATAGTCTTGCGCCAAGCCCTCCATATACTTTTGGTGAATTTGCATAGATCTATATTCATATTTATAAATTTCAATGGTTTGGGTACATTATTATAATATAGTTGTTACAAAATTAATGGTCTCCAGTAGAAAATTACTAGAATGTGGTTGACCTAGTAGTCAGATAGAAGATATAGTACTAGTAAGTTCCATAGTAAGAGCACTGAAGTAAAACAAGGGGAAAGTGCGATCGATATGATGCTCGAACCCATGATGACCCCCTCAGCATGAGTACTGTGGCGCTCTACCGACTGAGCTAAAGGGGCGGGCGTTTAATCTCACACCACATTACTCCTTCCCTAAGGAATCTAGCATTTGTGCCTCAATAGTAACCACCATGAGCCGCCAAACACAGCCGAAACCATTGTAGTAAATCAAGGGGAAAGTGCGCACAATGTGGTGTTTGGAGTGAAACCTATGACCCCCTCAATACCCCTAACCCCACACCACTACAGCGCCATCTATGAAAATTTCTTCATTGTTCTGCTCTCATATTAAATTATCCTGACAGATGAGTTTTTGCATCATTTTTGACGTCACTGTTAAGTAATGGTCCTCAGCATTGCTTAATCATGGATGAAACTTGTAAGGTTAACCACCTTTTAAAACATTTGACTGCGGCTGACTCAAACTCAAAATCCATCCTACTCCTACTCCTAGCAGTGTTCTTTGTTAATCAAATTAATGGCTAGTTCTCAGTTTTATCAATTCCAGAACATGTCAGATGGTGTACAGGTTAATAGTTAATTGTTGCAACAAATAACCATGAAGTAATTAAACGTAATACTTACCTTAAACAAAAGTATGAAAATTAAAACAAAAACAACCCATCCCCATAAAGTTAGAAAAATCCCACGTTCCAATATGACGTCACATAGCACGTGACGTATTCTGACGTCAAGCGAAATATCAAGTCCCAATAGTTTATTATTACAACAACATTATTATCAGCAATATAATTATCAACAACGATATTGCCAGGTAACAATAAGAATAAACAGAGAAATTGCAACCGAACATTATACTATGTGTATCTGTCAAAAACAAATCCGTTATTATTTACCGCTACATGAGCGTGGACGAATTTGACATTCTGGCGGGAACAATTTGGGCCGCTTCTGTCATCCAAAAGATTCAAACATGTTTAATCAACTACACGATGTAAGGTATTAAAGGTATTGTTCAGTCATGATATGCTATTCTTTTGTGTAACGACATGTAAGTTTTTACATATTTTATCGAGTGTTAGACGTTTTACTCATATTAATCATGACATGTCTCTAATTCGAGTGATTATAATCGAAGTGTGCTATAAAGCGGACGTATCAAGTTTTCGGATAATGTTAAAATTGAACCATTTTTGTTTGGATCTTTGAATTACAATTGATTAATTGAATGGATTAAATATTCATAAAATGAATGTTTATGTCACAGGGTCGTTAATGTAGGGTCTCGTGGTCCCATACATCCCAGGGATTTCTAGGGACTCCCATTTTCAACTTACTGTGCATCCCTGGGACCCCTAAAATAAACTGTAATAATATTATGGGACCCTACGAATAAACTAAGGACCCCCAATTTGTTAAACACAAGGGTCCAAGGATCCCTAGCTGAAAAGAAACGTGCATATCCTATAAAGTATCATATAATCATCCCTATAAATTATAATATATGCTTTACATTTTGCTTTAAATCATGTTTAGACAACACTATAACAATATATAACTCAAAACCTTTATATTATAGGGATGCTATCTGTGAAGTAATACCGTCAGGCAGATCAAAGCTAGATGTTAGTTTGGAAGATATTTTAGACTGTATATATAATAGATGCATATCAGTTCTGTTTTTCTATTAAACGCCCCCTCCTCACAAAATGTAACACTGGAGGCGTTTATTAGGGAATATTCGGTATATTAAACACCTTACATTTGTGTATGTTCGTTGCCTATTTGCAGGTATAGCTGTTACTTTTCATTATTTTCCTCATATTGTTTCTGCACAAGTGTTGTCATCCAAAAGATTCGTATATCCATATTAAGGTCATATTAGGTCTCTTCAATTAATCATATACAAGAAGGTTGCTGCTTATTGCTAAATACAAATAACATAAATTCTATTTCAGTAGATTTAAAGATGGATGTGCCAGTACAACGAAAAGCACAGAAAAGGAAACATAATGTGCCATTTAAATCACCAGTAAGTAGTCACACCTGCCCTGGGTTCAGTTAAGGTATTTGGGGCTCACGTTTGGTATAAATGTTTTGCAATTTGGTTCCCCGTGTGCAGTCGATGTGTAACAGTGGGCACGGGATACAGTACAAAACGTTTGCAACTGTAAGCAATAACTGAACACAAGGCTGTTGAACAGATGACATGTATGGTTATAAGTTTATATTATGTGGTCTGGTTTAAAAGAAATTCATTCAGACTTCAGCATTTCCATTCATAATAACTAAGGCGTTTTCTTTCTACTGTGCCCTCGATCCTCCATTATTGGGGCCATTTTCCCCACCAAGATTTTATAGTTGATATTAATTTAATAGTACCGGTGGTGCATAATGTCGCGGTATTTTGATTAGTCGTGTGACCCGCATCGGCGTCTGCACCCTCAAAAATGCTAAATATTGTGTTTAACCCAGTTTCTGAGAAAGTACAAGTCCCCATGTAATGTCTGCTTGCGGTGCTTTTGTTTCGTGCTGTCTTTGCTGATAAAATGTGTCGGTAATTACCAGTTACACAAATTTAAATGGTCATAGAATGTCAACTTGTAGTTTCAGAAAGAAAGTAGTAGTAAACTTGGACCAGAGATTCAAAAGACAGATGAAGAGTTACGGATGAAGTTGGAAACGGTTACCAAGGAGATAAATGAACTCAAAGAACAGTAAATACCAAATTCTTCTGTTGTACTGTTTTGCATTGAAATTCACACAAAAATTCTCGGATATCGAAAAAAAATCAGCATTGCCGTACTAACATGGTTTTGCTATTTGCATATCAGTGTTGTGTAATCCAATCAAATCTTACGTTAACCACCAAGGCAATTTCTCTCCAACCGAACAACGTTTGTAACCTTGACGCGAATTGGTTAACCTTTCGATAAAGGGTACGTTACCTTACCAAAATCCACTCAATTTCAATGAATGTACTGAAATCCATGTTGAATCTGGAGTGTCCAACAATCGTAACATCTCGGCATTTTTTTATGTTGCACAACAAATCTTAACCTTCAAATTGCGCCGACCATCTCTTTTAATAACATATTTCTTGTTTCAATATGAGCTGTATAAATTGATTAATCAAACCTAATATGTTGTTTTGTTGGACCTGTTTCATTGAAATGCTTTTGTAAACATTACATTCTCATTAGCTAGGTTTACTGACAATTAAAACATTATAAATTGTTTGCTTTTGTGTAGATAATCAATATAACTCAATGCTCTGCCTCGAGAATGTTTGATTTGACAAACATCTGACCAATTTATGTATTGGAAATCGTCCAGAATTTTAATTGATATATTGATAGTCCGGATTTTGGATTCATATATTTGCAATAGTCCAGAATTTAGATTCATATATCGGCAATAGTCCAGAATTTAGATTCATATATCGGCAATAGTCCAGAATTTAGATTCATATATCGGCAATAGTCCAGAATTTAGATTCATATATCGGCAATAGTCCAGAATTTAGATTCATATATCGGCAATAGTCCAGAATTTAGATTCATATATCGGCATTAGTCCAGAACTTGGATTCATATGTTAGCAATTGTCAAGAATTTGGATCCATATATCGGCAATACTCCATAATTGGATTTATATATTGGCAATACTCCAGAATTTGAGTTTATATATTGGCAATCATCCAGAATTTGTATTTTTATAGTCTTCACTAATTGATGATAAAATTATCTTAAATGATGAATCTGGATCTGGTACTAGATATATGACATTAAAAACATTCAAAGGGAAATAACACAAAACTTGACTTATATTCCCTTACTCTAAGTTGACATGGATCACTGTGGCCACCATCAACTGAAAAGTACGGTATTTAGGGCATTCAACTGAAAAGTACGGTATTTAGGGCATTTAACTGAAAAGTACGGTATTTAGGGCATTTAACTGAAAAGTACGATATTTAGTGCATTTAACTGAAAAGTACTGTATTTAGGGCATTTAACTGAAAAGTACGGTATTTAGGGCAGGGCATTTAACTGAAAAGTACGGTATTTAGGGCATTTTACTGAAAAGTACGGTATTTAGGGCATTTAATACAGAAATTTTTAAAACAAAGGATGGACTGTGTTCAGTAAACCTGTTTATTTGTAATGTAATTATATAATTTTTATATAAAATACTGATGTACCAGGTACGAGCGCCAGATCATTCAAGTTCCTTGTTGTTATGAGATTTTACCTGTAATACTACGCTTTCTCCATTCATTCGAGAGAACGTGTAATTTTTATTGGACCCATCTGTCAGTGTTCTTAAATGTTCGAAGAAAATGTTGAATTACTGGCCACACTCGCATGACTGTAGGAAACTTCAATGATCTGGCACTCCCACTGGCAATTTCACTAATTTCAAAACATAATTTCGATGAAAGTAAATGGGTTTTCTTACCAGGCAGCCGTTCGTTGGTAAATATCTACACTAAATGCCGTACTTTTCCGTATACGTTGGCAACAATGGATTGTTCCAGATCATGCACCCGTTTGCAGTCAATCTAACAATACTATAGCTACCAGGCATTAAACCATCTTAGATGCTTAAAAGCCAGGAGCCTCAGCGGCCCCCTAAACCCCTTGCCGAATTTCAGCTGATTTTGAAATTTTGCATTCTCATGCCTGGCACTGGCTTGAACCCCTGGTACTGGCTTGACCCCCCACCCTCCCCACCCCCAGGTTACTGGCTAGAACCCTTGGCACTGGCTGGAACCCCTGGTTACTAGCTTGAACCCCTGGTTACTGTCTTGAACCCCTGGTTACTGGCTTGAACCCCTGGTTACTAGCTTGAACCCCTGGTACTGGCTTGAACCCCTGGTTACTAGCTTGAACCCCTGGTACTGGCTTGAACCCCTGGTACTGGCTGGAACCCCTGGTACTGGCTTGAACCCCTGGTACTGGCTTGAACCCCTGGTACTGGCTTGAACCCCTGGTTACTGGCTTGAACCCCTGGTACTGGCTTGAGCCCCTGGAACTGACTTCAAACCCTGGTACTGGCTTGAACTCCCTGGTTACTGGCTTGAACCCCTGGTTACTGGCTTGAACCCCTTATGCTGGCTTGAATCCCTGATACTGGCTTGAACCCCTGATTTCTATATATTTCAGAGGCCTTGATGAGAAAGAACTGCAGACACATATAGATAAATTACATGAATACAACGAGATAAAGGATGTTGGTCAACTTGTTCTTGGTCGACTTGGTAAGTAAGGTCAAGAAAACATATAACAAACTTCTTAATAATCGGGGATCCGTTAATGTTCGTATTTTTATTTAGTGACACTATTAATTTGTTGTTGGATATTTTAGTGGTGATCATTTAACTTATGTGCGGTAGTTTTGTTCAAAATTGAAGAAAACTCTATAGCTGCAAGTCTACAAAAACATTGCATCATTGTCAAGCAGATACCATGCGCCGATCCAGCAATTTTAGGTCATGGGGGATGTCAGGGGATCCAGCTCCTGGTAAGGCGGCAGATCTAAGTCCACCTTTTTTTGAAATGCAATGTGTTTTCTTGAAATGTAATATGCTTATTTTTTACAAAAATTTGTGAGGCCCGTGAATTTGGGCCCCCCCTCCCCCACCCCATTGATCTAGGATTTGATACGGACAACACTATTATTCCAAAATCTCGGGGAAGTCCATACTCCATTCTGATCTGCGTGTGGATTTCTATAGCAACACGCCTTCTAGTGGAACAATATTCCCATTCCCATATGCATAGTTCCCACATCTACAATATTTACCTCCCTTGTTCTGAATTGTCGGCCATTTTGATAGGCAAATTTCCTTAAAGTTTAGGTGGAATATAATGTAAACGATGATAAACTAATCTAATATATAAAAAATAACTTATTCATTATGCTCCTGTGGGCATTTGGCTCAGTAAGTTGAAGAAAAAGTGGTTGCCAACTCTCTTGGTATTTTCTCAATTATCACATATTTGGAAATTACTCCTATAAGGGCTTATCAGTTTTGCCTATCAAAATGGCCGACAGTTAAGAACAAGGGAGGTGAATATTGTAGATGTGGGAACTATCTATTGGCAAATGGAAGTAGACATTTAATTGTTCTGTTTGTTTCAGCATCCAGTGAAGGATTAAGGTCCAAAGATTTGTATGAACGCTATAATCTTCTGCTGGACGACTGAAATGTGTTCACTTGGAATGAATTCCCAGTTCGTTGCCATGGAAACTGTCATTTACTGGCTTATAGATGAAATGTTGGTGATAAGCATTCATCGCCATAGAAACAGTATGTTTTAAATACATGTCCATGATTGTGTTGGTGTTATAATAAAAAAAATCAGTAAAGTGACCAATGTGCACCAATTACTGTAATTTTAATGGAAACCAGCAACTATCATGTAAACTTTTGTTACCATGGTAACTGTCATGTTTTATCTAAATGTGCAAAATTTATTTTTCATGGATGTGAATTTCAGTGCTGAGTAAATTATTATTGTTAAGCACAATGTATATTCTATGTATACAAACAATCATGTAAACATTTGTTACCATGGTAACTGTTATGTTTTATCTAAATGTGCAAAATTTATTTTTCATGGATGTGAATTTCAGTGCTGAATAAATTATAATTGTTAAGCCCAATGTATATTCTGTTTTCACTGAATTGAGTTTAAACTTCCATCGTCATGGAGATGGATATTAAAGTTGTTTCCGCAGAAACCGTTTTGCTTATTTTAGTGTTTGCTACCGTGGAAACTGCACACCACTATCAGATTTTAGTGGCGACGAATGAAAAAAAGTTTTATGATGGACAATAAATATTGGTGGCTACAAAAAAAAGTAGCTGATCATTATGTTGAATTTGCTCACATTTGTCTTTAAATTTTGAATGTTTTTATGGCATAAATTATATATCAGGATTTATTTTAAGCTGTTTTTATAGCCGTTATTCGGCTATGTGCCCAATGACAAAAAGTGTGTATTTTTCCAAATTTGAATGTAAAAATTCCCAATAAATCTGAAGAAAACGTTTTGGTTCATTTAAGCCAAAAATTTATATAGATAGAGGCTTTTCTCTTGCAGACAGTTAATATATATAGCATGAATTGTTGATTAATTAATCACTACATCCTTTAATTTTAACATCTTTCTTCAACAAAAAACGAATGCATGTTTATTGATGTTTTAACTATAGGAAATATATTTTTCATGTTAGTTTTGGAAAATAAATGAACAAAATATGAGCATAATATTACTTTGTATATTGGCAAGGTGTTTATTATGTCCTTGAGCATAGCTATTCGTGATGGGCAATCGGTCAGATTTGCTGATCGCTTAATCAGATGACGATTAAGTGTGCTTTTTTGCTGGATAAATACATTGTGTAACTATTGCTTTTTACAACGTATACAAATGAATCGGACTAGTAACTTGTAAATAAACTTTCAAACTAAATTTAAATTGTGTGATTTTTACATCTTTCAAGATATTCATATCAAGTTTCAAGTTTCAAGTTTTTATTTATAATTTGCTGATTCAGCAAAAAATGTAGTCGCTGATCGCAAAACTAACTATTATTCGATTGTCGCCGATTGTCGACCCATCACTAATATTTATGCATTATGTTACAAATTCGGTCTAAATAGACCTTGTGAACAATGAGCAAAGTGCAGAACTCATTCAAATGATTATGCAATTGCAGTGTTTCTTTTCACTTCTAGGGGAATGGTGGCGGGGCCCTTAAATAGGGGAAAATAGCGTCGTGAGGGGAAAATAATGTCCATTTAAAGTATACATTTCTATGTCTGTATTCACTACACTTCTTTGTTGCAGAGATGTAAACAAGTAAATAATTATGCTAACAGATTAGTTAGTTTCATTACAGGTCAATGTTTCTATCTTTCTGACTAAAAATATCAACAATACTGGCAACATATCTCCAATTTAAAGAAAAAGCTGTAGGAGGGGAATTTTAACTGAGAAAAGGGGAAAAAAACATACTTTTGAGTGAGGGGAATGGGTCCGAATTTCGGCCCCAAAAAAACCACTGAATTGTCACCTATTATCAGCCAATCATTAATGTTTATTTACAGTAAAACCTCGATAATAAGACCACCCTTCGGACCCTTGAAAACTGGTCTTCTTATTGAGGTGGTAACTATTGAAGTTGGATGAAGAGCAGTTAAGTGGAAATCAACTTAAATTGTGTTTTTAATTTCAAGGTGGTCTTATTATTGAGGTGGCCTTTAAAGTGAGGCTTGACAGTAATATGTTACAATCTCGGTCCAAAATGAGCAAACAAAAATTGAATACAACAATATTGTTTATTACAGAATTATTGCAAAGTCTTTTTGACATACAATCATATAATGTTAGTCATATACAAAGAAAGATATTCATGTATACTAAGCTTAATGAGTATTTAAAATGAAAAATAAATGATTCCGTGCTTTCACCATGTGTTTTGTTACATAAAAAACCTGATCTATTGAAGTCATGAAAATTTTAAATGTTGCCAATTTCACCCAGATAAAATAAAGAAATAATAAATAACTTTAATAAGAAGGTGTAAATAAAAATATGAAAATAAAAAGATTAAAATAAATGAAATGATAACCGGTATATATTTCAAATTTCTTTTAGAACTTTTTTTGGCATTTAATATAAAATAAAAATATCTTATCATTAACAAAAGTAAACCCGGACAGATAGAATCTTTTCATAAAAGTTCAGTATCTTGCGCAGAAAATCTTATGAGATCTTTGTTGAAAAGGCAATATAGTAGTGATTGCTTGTCATGTTAGAAATACATGTTAAAACTTACGCCGGACTTTCTTCGTACGAAAAAATGTGAAAGGAAATTACAATTCTACATGTGCTAATACTACTATTGTAACATATATGTTTCCCTGATAAAGAGATACTCCAGTGTACGGTTTTACATCCATGATACTAGACTATGACAATGATAATAATGCATTGCATATACATTCAAAAGATCGCAGTTTTCACCACATTCGAACAATGATATTCATGATAATGATAGAAATATACACAAACAAGCTGCCCTTTTTAATCAATTTTCTGTTGTAGTAGCTCTTCAACAAGAAGGTAAAAATTGTGTCATCTTCAATATGGAGAAAAATCGGAACTCTTCAATATGGAGAAAAACAGAACTCTTCAATATGGAGATAGCTTGTGCTTGTACCATTTATTAAGTCCAGTAGTTTATTATGGATACATCAATGTCTTAGAGAGTACACTGTTAATGTTTGAAACAACTGAGATGCGTTTACTTTTTCTTGCCTGCTCTCTTGACGGCTTTCTTTCCCTTCCCGGCCTTTTTCGCCCCCTTTTTGGAGGATCCTGAAAATTTAAGATAAGAAGTTTTACATTAAATTTTCTATCAGTGTGACAACCAGCTAATTTGTTGCAGGCCTATTTCTTTCCATTATGGGAAAAAGACTCTAGATAAATTGGGAAAATTTGCATCTGTAAAATTTGGGAAAACTTTAATCACTTCAACTCCAATTTTGGGAATTTTCATAGTTAAAAGAACAGGCTTTTCATATCTAAATTTTATATAAACAAGCATTTCTATACATTTCTTATATCAACTGTCAAAAAGACACACAAAATGTCCAGAAACATTTCTGACACAAGGGACAATAATAGCCCGGGTTAATCAAAGATTCTTCAAGATATACCGGGTCACTCCAGTCAACGATTTTTATGTGCTTCTGATTGGGATTTTTTTTCCGATTGGAAAAAAATCTTATATTTGGGAATGGGTCAGATAGTCTGACCCATGGGAACTATAGAAAAAGGCCTGTGGTTGTGTTGCAGTGTTTTGCTATTTTGCACGCCAAATCATTCCAGGTCCTGGGAAATACACTTATGGTTGGATTTTTAATAGATCCTAAAAGTGGGGAATTATACATCCCCCACTGTGGGGATTTTGACAAAATGTTTGGCTCTAGGGTGGGGAATTAGTATATATCATTGTAAATGCACTAGTTTAAACTTTAACTATATTTTATATCACAAATCTTCAATTATTGAATTTCGATATAATACAATATCCATATTTTTACAAAAACATCAATTCACTATGAATAAATTGAGGTTGAAAATGTAGCTGGCTTTGCTTAGCTGTCAAGCTAACTCTTCTTAAATTCTGAACATTCTCTTTAAAACGTATTATCGGGAGTCAGGACAAGATTAAGAATACGTACCCTTTGGACGCCCACGTCCCTTTGCTTTAGCTGAAAATAGGGAAACAAATATGAGCACAATACAAGAGAAGGAAATCTATTAACACAGGCATGAGAATTTTTCGCGGACCTGACGCTCAAAAGGGACGCTTTTTTGACAATTTAAGCCATCTTAGATGCTTAAAGCCAGGGGCATCAGCGACCCCCTGGACCCCTTGCCGAATTTTAAACTGATTTTGAAATTTTGCATTCTCATGCCTATTAACAATAACAATACCGAGTCTTAAGAATTTATTAAATAAGAGATCAAATCAAAAGGAAGCTCTGAGAAAATGCTTAATGAAAATTTTAACCAACATTCAAAACTATAAAAAGATTATTTATGATACATCACACTTATACATTCGAATTCATCATATCCGAAATTTTATTTTGAATAATGCACGGTTTTGATAGCCGATTTCAATTTGACCTGCATAAGAATATGACACCATTACAGTAGTCTATAATAAACATACGCTTCTCAGCTTTAGGGGCTGCTTCGGCTTCCACTGCCTTCTTAGGGGTTTCCTTTTTGGTCTTTGCCATTTTTAAGGTCTGAAAGATAGATACATCATTTTATGGGTCAGACAAAAAAAAATTTCAAAACAATAAATGGCAAGCGTTTCAAGTCGCTTAGCATCCCCAGTCAATTTCTAAATCTTATACAATGACTATAAATGTTAGTGCACATTCAACTTTAAACAAGTCAGTATTACTTCCATAAGATAGTTTGAATTATGAAAATACATTTTTTAGAACAAAAGTTACGATAATTTGAAGTTGTGAACAATTTGCTGTTTTTTTAATTTCAATAATGTGCACTATTATCCCAAACAACTGATACTTTCTGATAGTATCAAGTTAATTCAACTTCAAAATAAAGTGTTGTGTTGAATAGATTTCTTTTAGAGTATAACACAACTGTTCACATTTTTGTGATGAGTAAATAAATCATACAAAAGTGATGGTTACAATGAATCTATAAATCAAATGTTGAATTATAAATAAAATAAATAAAAGTAATAATATTTTTAAGTATTTTCAAAATCACTATAATTGAAGTCTTAATTGGGTTCAGTAACAAACTTTTTCAATAGTAACAACCTCCCATCTAGATACCTTTCTTTATTGGGAAACATAATGAAAGATAAAAAAACATTATCATAGCACGAGTTTTCTGGGCACCATAGTAATTAGGAATAATTATTATTTAAATTGTTGAGACAGCTAAGTATATTTATGTACATGTATATATATCAATATAATTGCTCTGGACTGGTGTCGTATTTTTAACATCTTAAAATAGAGATCGACTTTAACAGCAATTATGGGTAGAGATTAATAATTATTGAGAAATTATTAATCAAATACGATTTGTTTAGTCAAATATTTCAGAACTGATGGATAGTTGACTGAAACTAATTTCCATGTCAATAAGACTCATATTTACGTAAAAATGCTGTCTAATGCATTAAGAAAACACATGCATCGTCTGGACACAAGTGTTCTGGTAGCTTACAAAGTGACATCACGCTAAATGCAATCAATTTAGCCTCGGATACTAAGTTTAAAACTCATATCCTGTAACCGTATCGAAGTTGGGCTACTGATTTGACCAAAAAATTAGGCAACGAAAATATTTTTTATTTCCCATTAAACGCCAATTAAACAAATTGTATATGATATAGAAACGAAGAATAAACACAGCTGTTGAAGATTTAAGGTATAATAACTTCGTACTTGCACAAGTTAGCGCGCAAAAAATTCTTATCTCGAGCAATTTTCATACACAAACAACAAACATGGCGGCCAGCTAGGCTTAAGTCGTATTCAAACACCACCGTTGCTTATGACGCTTCGACCAGCATCTAATTTCACAAAATTGAATTAAAGTTACTTTAAAAAGTTAGTTCTACAATACTTTGGAATGCATCAACTCGAAATAAATGCATGATTAAGTATTTTGTACATTACCTAGATTGCTTTCCGACTTAATATTTCGCTTCCAGATCAAACGCTCCGCAAAGTGACGCTAACTTCAAAGGCGGTTGATTAACAAAGCGCCGAGGGTTGCTCAACAAACCAATCAAAACCTATCTTTCTTTTCAATGAATCCATTCAACCAATCAAAGCGCTTGTTTCAAACCGTGAGAAATGCCGTGACCCGAGCGACCCGATATTTTGAGCATTTTGATTGGCTATGCATGAATTACTGCGGCCAAAAATAGCTATGTTTGTTTGTGTACACATGCGGCTATTTGCAAACGTAAACAAAGTCGACCTTGATAGTAGCATTTCGTAGTAAATAAATTGCGGAGTATTTTCGAATGATTAGTAAGCCACAGATCACTGCGCATAATGGGTAGTTCAGTTATCCTGCTATATTGCAAACAAAAACTTCGAGTATTAATCTTGAAACGCTGTAGAAGGAAGATTTTCTAGATATTCTGATTAAGGCGCGAATCGATATGTACATACGCCATGGCTGTTATTTAGAATGTCTTTTGCTAATGATGATAAGTAAATTAGATAAACAAGATGTATATTTATTTACAAGCTTACGTTGGTTCATATACAAACTCTAACATGAAATAAATTTATAAATAGGCCTACATTTCCGCGCCATTAAAATTTCAAATAAAAATTCACGTGCACTCGTCAATATCTAAGTTAACTGACTAAAACTGACTATATTGCAAAATCAACTAACACTCTTTCGGATGATATATGTGCATATCGATCTTAGATCTGAAATCAATTCGTTGGAAATTATTCCAATATGACCACAATTCAATGCAACGCTACGTTTCTTTTTTCTCCATATTTTGCCCTATTGATAGAAATTGAGTTTATTTACATTGCGCGGTCCCTTAGAATCACCTGTGACCCCTTATATAAAACGACAAGTTCGCGCACGATCTATATGTGCAGGTTTTACACACCGAGAAATGAAAGCTAAACTAGTTTAACTGTATATGAGTAAATACTAGATCGAACAGTTTCGCTTTAATCCATATATTTGTTGTCTATCTTATAGATTCACGGAAAACTGGACGTGAATGAAATCTTTTGAAAGCCTTTATTTCTCGTATCGAGAATAAGTCGATGTTTGTTTGAACATGATTAACGTGGAACAAGTGCGGTTCCGGTATTTTTGGTTTGGGGGCGGGACTTCGGTGTTAAATTACAGTAAAATCTCAATAATAAGACCACCGTTTGTTCAGAAGAAGTTTGGTCTTGTTTTTTACGGTGGCTGAAATATCAGGGGCGTAGCTTAGTTGAACATTTATGTGTATGCCTAGTTTTAGGGAGGGGTCCGGGGGCATGGTCCCCCGAAATAAAATCTGTAGCTAGATCGTCAGAGATGCGTTTTGGTGTATATTTCGTTCCGGTAAATATGCTTACAATAACATCAGAAACATACGTTGAATATCTTATTGCAGTTTTGGCCATTTTTTGCGATAGAGTGTTGTAATCGGATTTTAGATCCTAACGTGACTCGTTTAAAAATCTCTGTAGGTGTAATTATTAAATACGAACTCAAAGAACAGAGACATTCTTGTGAATACATTATTGCACTTTCACAGTACTACATTTAAACGTCTTGGAATATCGGAAATACAAGAAAGTACCAAAATGGGTAAAAAATCAACAGCAACACTTTTTATCGGAAGTGTGTAAAAATAAGGATCGGAGGCTAAAATTAGGACCGGTCGGAAAACCGCAAACAGAAATCCATTTTTTTGTTATACATAAATTTACGTTTGTTTCGTCCATGAGTATTGATAATATTGCATTATAGTGAGTGCAGCTGGTAGATTTTGTTTGCATACATGTGTAGCCTTCAACACACCATACAATCAGCTGTATCGATGGCTGTTTTGTAGATTGATGGCTGTGCTATATACAAGGTGCGATATTTACGAAGGGTAAGTATTTGCTGTTTTTGTTGCGTTTTTTTGGGGTTAATTTAAGAGTAACCACTTATAGGTATCGTTTAAGCAAAGAACAAGCAATTTCTACGTACCGTTTGTGTGCGAGTAAGTGCTATATTTTTGCACTTTGGGAGACATGTTTTAATAAATAACACTTCAACATCATTGACTCTATAGCATGTGAAAATGCCAAAAAGATTGCACCATAAGTGCTCTGGAAAACAGAATTTTCCGTGGGAGCATGTCCCTAGATCCCCTAGATTACTTGCGTGCACACCCTACAATCCCTTTCTACGACCTTGCTGGATATCTGAATAACATGACAGTTACCCTTTCCAAACACAAAGTATTTTCTTTTCGTTTAACTACCTGTACATGTACACTTAGAGAATGTTCTAACTAGACCCCTAGTAAATTCGCTAATTTGAATATATTTGGATGGATTTTGTTGAAATTTTGTCTGTATATAAATCCACACACGGTACGCATTTCTGTGAATTTCATTTATATTTGATCAGCAAAAAAGCGTAAAAGTACACACAATACAAGCATCGCTGTAAAAATCGGAAATCTAGAACATCCTCTAAGTGTACTTAATCAACAAATACTAAAATGAAGTAACAAGATACTGTAAATTTGTTGTCCAACATAAAAACAATACCGAGATGTTACGATTGCGGGTAACACCAGATCCAAAATGGATATTGGTAAATTCACCGAAATTCAGTAGATTTCGGTAAGGTAACGTACCCTTTATCGAGAAAGGTTAACCAATCCGCGTCAAGGTTACAAACGTTGTTCGGGTGAAGAGAAATTGCCTTGGTGGTTAACGTAAGATTTGATTGGTTTACACAACACTGATATGCAAATAGCAAAACCATGTTAGTACGGCTGCACCAAAAAAAAGACCACTGACGTCTTTTCTAATTTATCGGATCAATCTGAAGTTACACCGGAAGCGAATCTATCCGAGTTTCCTGTTGGATCGCCGGTGCGGATACGGATTGATTCTTAGGCGTGTATCAATTGGTATCCTTTGTATGATATGCCAGTGAAACTCAAGCAGTTAGTTTAAGTTTATTTTTAATTGTTAAGATTACAATCATTTCATTGTATATCTTGCAATTTGATGTTAACGCATTTACATTTTTCTACGTTAACATTGTATTTCCTGTGATTTATAGAAGGTAAGATGAATTTTAGCTGTACCTTGTCACATTATGTTTTCATTGTATAACTCATATGCAACCTTCGTAATATTGCGACAATATTGTGGTCAACTATTATCATTATTATTTTTACATATTATTAATACGACACAAAATTTCGAAAAGCGAACATATATTGACGCCATGACGTCATGCACAATAGCTGCTTATGTCACATGACGTAACGTCGGACGTCAGATGCATAGTTACCGCATTGAAAACTAAAACGTTAACGGCGAAAGGAAGTTCCATTTAAGATTTTAAATTGTTACAAGTCGATAAAGATGGATTGTCTGAGATATCTATTTAACAGGTAATCATTTTCCCACTAATAAATTATTTTATTTCAACAATTGATATTTATAATTAATTATTTTGATAATAACTAGATTCTAGAGAGAATCATGTATATTTTACACGGTTTATTGATGACCTTTAATAATAAAAATAATTCTTTATTTAAAGATGGACGCTTGATAAGCCTATAAGGCTTATCTCACTCGAGGCCATTGAACTCTTCTGGATTCACGTTTATCATTTGTGGCTCGCAGTGTTTGCGGAAATATCCTTCCAAAATTCGGAATATATTTTTATAACGTTGATCTGAATTTATGTTATAATTATAAATATACTCATAAATACGAAATGTACATTTTAATCGAAAACATCTTTTTTCTCCAGAAAATATAGGAAAGATAACATTTACTTCACTGAAGTAACAGTTCTGAGACCCGGTGTATTACGTGATTTCAACCAAAGCAATGGTAAGTGAAAGATTCAGAGTGCTTCTTACAAAAAAAACTACAAAACTCAAAATCAACAAAAAAATGAAATATACCATTTATTAATTACAGTAAAACCTCACTTAAAGACCACCTCAATATTAAGGCCACCTCAAAAATAAGAACACAATTTTCACGTTCATTTCCACTGTTTCGCTCTTCATTCAACCTCAATATTGAGACCAACTCCATATTAAGACCAGTTTTCAAGGGTTCCAAGGGTGGTCTTATTATTGAGGTTTTACTGAAATGCATTTCTCGTTTTTAGACTTCTCAGAGTTGAAATTTGTTAATTTTTAACTTATTAATCATATGTTTGCAGATTTGGTTGAGTTTACGGACATGCGATGCAAACGAAGTTCACAAATTAACGCATCTTCAAACAAATCCTCAACTTTACCATCGTTTTGGGAATATATGTATCGCGTTTCACCATCGGAAGAGTTGCTGACCACGAAGCCAGTTTATACACAGGAAGATCTGGACAGGATAGCCGATATGTTCCTGGTGACATACACACATTGTAACAGTGAGTACTTGTGCATATGTTCTGCCATATTTTCTTCCTACTAAAGTTTCAGTAACAACATTCTTTCTATGTTCCTTGATTTACAATGCTGGAATCGCGTCTTATCATTTGGAATCTAATTAAGTACAGTGAAACTTCGATAATAAGACCACCCTTAGGACCCTTGAATAATGGTCGTTTTATTGAGATAGTATTAAAATCGAGGTAGAATAAAGAACAAAACAGTGAAAATGGAATTGAAAAGTGTGTTCTTAAATTCGAGGTGGTCTTAATATTAAGGTGGTCTTATATTAAAACTCAGTATTAAGACCATCTTAATGAGAAGACCAGTTTTCAAGGGTCCCAAGAGTGGTCTTATTATCGAGGTTTTATTGTATTTTTTTTCAAGGTGGTATTTTTTGAGGTTGTCTGTCAGGAAGATTTTTACAGTATATAGTTAAGTTTTTGCGTTCGGTTTTAATTAGTTTATTGGATCTAATGTGTATTTGTGATTAAGACGATTTATTCATTTTCTGTCTGTTTTAGATGAAGAAGACTTACCAAACTACAAGAAGAAAGTGTCTCAGAAAAATGCAAAGACAGGAAGAAATGTATTCAAACAAATTCGCAGACTTATCTCATAAAGTTGTAGAAATAATAAAAAGGGGAACTTTTAACACTAGATCATGTTCTGTTATTTTTTCTTGTACATCAAATGAGTAGTATCTACCATTTCGAGGGTTCAGTGCAAGACTATACTAACTACTATATAAATACGTATGAGTTAGTATAGTCTTGCGCTGAACCCTCGATTTGTTTTAATTGAGCCGACTGTTTTGTTAGAAGCAGAAGAAAAGCATTCATTTTGCTCAAATAGTGAACGCAAAAAAGAAGTAATTGAGACCATTTATACGGCCAAGCACTGAATGACTTGAATACTCTGACGCCCGTTTCTGTGAGTAACGTGAGTTTTATAACTGTGATGTCTCATAGTCTCCGACCCAAAAATCGTTGTTATATGAGATTTCCATTTCGATACGTGTAATACAGTCAATCACTATTTGACGTACATGTACAGTAAAACCTCACTTAAAGACCACCTCGATAATAAGACCACCTCAAAATTGAGAACACAATTTTTAAGTCCATTTTAACTTTTTTGCTCGTTATTCAACCTCAACACCACGACCACCTCAATAAGAAGACCAGTGCTTAAGGGTCCATAAGGTGGTCTTATAATTGAGGTTCTTCTGTATATCTAAACATACACTTGTGATTAATTGCTCGACAATTTGACATATTTACTGACCAAAAGAGCTAGGCTCTCTTAGTTTCGTAATGTGAGAATCTTCACTGCATTTTGACAAAGTGATCTAAAACAATGGCGATGATTTTGACAGGTTCATTTTTTTTTTGAATAATTTACTTCAATTTAAACATAAACAAGGCAATCCAAGTCAACAGAAGAATCAAGATATATCAGCACAATTTAGAAACTACGCGACAAATACATCAGCACACCTTAATTCAACACAGTATCATATACTCGGCAAACGTGTACAAGTAAAAATTAGAAATATCTTGAAAAAAGATGGTCGGCGCAACTTGAAGGTTAAGATTTGTTGTGCAACATAAAACAATGCCGAGATGTTACGATTGCTGGTCACTCCAGCTCCAAAATGGATTTATGTAAATTTCCCGAAATTCAGTGGATTTCGGTAAGGTAACGTACCCTTTATCGAAAGGTTAACCAGTCTGCGCCAAGGTTACAAACGTTGTTCGGTTGAAGAGAAATTGCCTTGGGGGTTTACGTAAGCTTTGATTGGTTTACCCAACACTGATATGCAAACAGCAAACCCATGTTAGTACGGCTGCGCCGAAAAAGGTTTAAAATTCCAGAGGGCGCATTTCTTTGTCAGGGGAGATCACTGCGTATGAGACTGGTCGTATAACTTTTACTGAAAGAACATGTGCTCGTACAGACGGACAAAACCATGGTTAAACTCGTAGGAATAATCAACAGGATATTGTCACAAGTTATTTCCCTTTACTCTCTTCTAGAGTTCTTTTCCTTTCATCCCTTCTAGTTATTTCCTGTTATCCCTTTTAGAGTTCTCTCCCTTTATCCCTTCTCTCTATATATACATATAAACAGTGTATACAAACAAAGGGATAAAAGGGAGAGAACTCAACAAGACAATCTCGCGTCGAATAATGATGTATCGTCACACATTGAATTTAAATGATTGTGATTAATCGTGGGATAAATTAATTAGGATAAAATTATGCAAATCTGAGTTAATTGAATTGTATGATAACATTTCACATCAATCAAAGGTAGCTCATATACGCTATTTTACTTTATCATGATTAATCACAGTTGTGATAGTAATCGGACCGATTTACTGCTTCAATAATTCTCGTATTTAATCTTACCATCATATGATACCATTGTGTTTAAGTGTTCGTTGGTTTCAACATGACAAAACTGACTTAAAAAGTTGTCATTCTTTTAATACTTTTGTAATTTATATTCTCGTTTTATTCGTATTTTAAGATCTCGAACGATTTCTTACGCGATACGGATGCACATGTATATATAATACTATAGAAGGGATAAAGGTAGAGAACCCTAGAAGGGATAAAGGGAGAAAACTCTAGAAGGGATAAAGGTAAATAACTCTAGAAGGGATAAAGGTAGAGAACCCTAGAAGGGATAACGGTAGAGAACTCTAGAAGGGATAAAGGTAGAGAACTCGTGACAATCTCCTGTGGAATCGAATATGATAACAATTTTTTATACAAAATGTCAGCTAAAATAAAATGATAACGTTTACGGTATATATACCGATACTGGAGCAATTGAAAAGAAATGTCTACATACATATTATGTCAATTCGTGTGTGCAGTAGTTTTGTTAAGTGTCGAAATACTCAGAAAGCGGCTACGTTTCCTAAAAAGAGATCCATTAACTAAGGGCGAATTTGTTTTGCAAAACCTGGTTCAGGTTTGAGGTTTAAGTTTTGTTGTAGTTTGGTTGAAAACTTAAACCAGTTAATATTAAGATTGGTCTGGAAACAAACAGATGGTTTAGTTGATGAAAAATGGCCCACGTGATTTTGATTGTGCAAGATTGCAGACAGATTGGTGCATGATAAGAAAATCAGAGTTAAGAACTTTATAACGTCTGTTTTGCAACGTAACAGAGTGGACAATTTTAAAGCCAGGTTCCCATGTAGCAAAAAAACATTTATTTTTAAACATTGCCGCACATATGAGTGGCACGGTCACCCGCCATAAAATCAGTCAACCATTTTGTTTAACTAGTATACGATTATTCGGATAAATCAAACCAGACAAACCACACTTGGAGGTAGTTCGGTCAGTTTGATTAACCAGTTTAAGATTTGTTATTAACAAATACAGAAACTTGTTTTAGTTTCAAACCAGTTAGTTAAAACAAATGAAAGGTTTGACAAACCAGTTTTGGATTCAAACCGGTTTGGTACACAAATTCGCCCCAAGGGACGCAACTCTTGTACAACATAAACTCTTTGTGGGCAGGTTATACGCAGTTAGCTCCCTTCTTATTAGATAAAACACGCACCATATATACATGTACATAGTTATTGGATAGATGTGCATTTACACAAGAGGAAGGAATAAAGCACCGTGCACTGAATACCACGTCTATGTTACAAGGTATTTATTGTTGTTCGTTCGTTATTTTTGTTTATAAGGTCATCAGTCACCATGTACACGTAGGCACGGACCTATATACAGGTCCGTGACGTAGGGTACTTATATAGGCCTTTTTGTTGACCCCGACATGTACTCCGCATGTCGTTAATTAATTAGTGTACTTAAATAGCTGATTTATGTATGAAAAAGTGGTTGAAAGGATCGTTTAAATTGGATCGTTAGGTCTGTATGACTATTGGTAATGTGATCGATACTACAAAGCATTTACACTGTATGCTCTATATAGCAATATAGGGCAACTTTTAATCATGTACATGTTCAGAGCATTTCTTTATGAAAACACCGTACCGTAGTTATGGTTTTAAGTGCAGGCGCGGCTCTTGGACTTGGGGTAAATAAGGGGAGGGTTGGTACCTGTTGTTCACGCGTATGCTTCGTACCGCTTGGAAACTGGTCTTCTTATTGAGGTGGTCTTAATATTGAGGTTGAAAATAGAGCAAAACAGTAAACATGGACTTGAAAATTGTGTTCTTAATTTCCAGGTGGTCTTATTATTGAGATGGTCTTAAAGTGAGGTTTTTCTGTATTTTCCATATTCTAAGGACGCTCCGCCCCTGACTCTGCCCATCATACAGGTAATTAATACGTTTGTATTATACGTTCAAGAAAGGTTCTTACGATATATAAATGTTGTTAATCGTTTACGTCCAGTGGCATTAATGTCATGCATCAATTAATTTCAGTTATATGGGTATAACAGCTATGTTTGCTGATTAATAGCATTAAACGCACTGTCCCGGCCACTTTCTATGTAAACATGCCGATGCGTTTTGAATTACTGATTATTGTTTAGTTATATAACAGTTTACACTATTTCACATGTATGTAAAAAATGGTGGCCAAAATTGGTATAAAAATCTGACGGTAAGGGGGTGAACTTTAATTGTTTCAGTATGACAAAATCTACGGTGGCACAGCTGTGACGTGAGTGAAATTATTTTCATCTCGTTAACAGTTTTATAATATCCAAGTATGTGTAAATAGGTAAGATGGTTTGCATGGAATATGGAATAAAACTAAAACATAAGACAGAAATGCGAAAAAGAATAAAACATTATTGAACAAATAATAGTAAACATTTTTTCCAAGAGATCTTTAATCCGACTTGTTCTAGAAATGCTAGATTTTCAAACCGAAATAAAGAAAAATGGTCAGTAATAATGATAGAACCTTAAAATTGTTAAACAAGTGAAATGTTTATCTAAACGCAGTCTGAACCCGAGTACACTCTTCTACGTGCGTTCGCTGAGCGACTTTATCGCGTTATAGCGCTAACCTGGCATTTTAAGTCTTGAGAACCGGTATGGTAGGGTACCCGTCTGATAGTCAGGTTCCCGTCGTACTGATATTGCAAACTGTAAACAAACTTGTGTGTATTAATACGTACATTGCTTTAAACCCCATCTGAACTCCACAGATACAGCTAATTAGTTCACAAACCACTTTAGCAGGTCACCTTTTCAACATTTCATTTTATTGAAACGTTTATGATATTATCAAGGTCGGTACCAATCGTATGTACTCGGTGGTATCCGGCAGAGCTCGGAATACATACCTCGTAAGTAAGTGGATGGATACACCCAATGTGATGTGTCCCCGGCGAATAACGCCGAGTAGATAATCACGAGATTACCTTCTGAATGCATAAACAAAATATATTTTTCGCCAACAATTCCTACAAATTGATGTTATTTCATTATCAGGGATATATTTATTTGTCGTTCCAAATTTATTTGATGTTGGTTTCCCAGAAATATCGTATATGTCTCGATTCCATAATAGACAGGTACAACATATCTCGGAGGCGGCCATCTTGCGGACTACTTTCTAACCATAATATCTCCGAGGTTATTTATATCTCCGAGGTGTTCCGATTGGGTCGGTACACTTTGGATCTACATTTGTCGCGTAGTAATTAGGACGATGTGGACGTTTTTGACATGTTACCGGCTTTCAGTCTGTTTTGCCTTTTAAAAACGGGAACCAATTGTTGTATGCCTCTCAAAAACCTGAGCGGTACCGTCCAAAAATTCACACATGTCACCTCTATATATGCCACCGTATAAAACTGTTTATACATTAACTGATGTTTAACTAACAGTTACTTATAGGCCCATTTGGATCAGGTGTTGTAGTTGTGTCACTATGCACTATGCAATATTACACGTCACATTCATAAATACTTTACTTACCTACTTAATATGATATAATAGTATATTTATAAACCATGTTCAAATTTCATCATTACGTATAGTCTGGCTTTGCACATAATTCGATTTATCGGCAAACTTGCAGAGGCGTGTTACTCGTTCACCCAAATATTATGTTCAAGTAACGACTGCTATAATCATATAATTCAATAGATTCTCGTATATGTACGAGGGGTGATCCAGAACTAACCGAACTGTGTCTATAACTTCCGTGTTTAATTAATGCGTGAAATTAATGACCAACACACCACATGTTCACAAACCTTAAAATATACAAAACCTGAACATTTCACGACGTTTGCACGAAAAACAATGAAAATACATACATTTACAACCTGTCTTTATCGGGCATGAGCAAAGCAGTGGAAATGGACTTGAAATTTGTGTTCTTTAAGTGAGGGTTGACTGTACATAGCTATCACGTGCACCATCAGTGTATCATAAGTGCATTTTATACATAACATAGTTGCATTGGATTATCCAGTTGAATAATCCTCATAAGTATTTGGATTTAGATACGTGTAAGTATAGATATGTTTACCGTTGTCTATTTGATATGAGCGACTTATATGGGGTAGACGTTTTGTGAGATTTTATTATAATTTAATACCATGGAATCAGGAGCGGTCATTGCATATTGACTGTGACTGAACGTTAAAAAAACCTAGTTCTGTATGCTTGAATTGTTTTTGTTTCATTACAACAAAATAGAAGGTGTAATGTTCTATGTTGTTTATAATTAGAACATGTAATAACAGACCCTTGTGTATATAAGGGGTAGGACAGACCCGAAAAGGGATTTGTATAATATACGTTTATGTGGTACAACAGCTTAACAACAAGTACTATTGATTAATTGAATTCATGTATACTATGCATGCACATAATTGCCACGCTATCCGCTGACGGGACAAGCTAGTAGGCGGAGCTTATCAGTACCGGACTAGCATAACTACAGAAGGTATTGTGATATTTTTTTTTCGAATTTAGTAACGTTAAGTTTAAATCGACGGTGAAACAAGTTGTTACAAATTGCTGCGTAGATTCAATTAAAGAAATCTCGCCGATTCGTGATCACGGTTCGTTAACAGCACGTGATTTCGAGAAAGAGAGACGGTAGATCAGTGCATATTGATTGTGACTGAATGTGAAATATATCTAGCTATGTTTGATGGAATTGTTGTTTCACATGACAAACAAGATAGAATGTATTATGATGTTGTTTTTTTCGAATTTAGTAAATGTTAAGTTTAAATCAACGGTGAAACACGTTGTTACAAATTGCTGCGTATATTAAATTAAAGAAATCATGCGGATTCGCGATCACGTTTCGAGAAAGAGCAGACGGTATATCGCGGAAAACAGAATATTTTGAAGATTATTTCTTCATTTTTAACAAATTTTAGGATTTTTCATGAAAAATCGGTAGCCACGACGACATCGCGTTATAATGGAGATCGGGTAATAACGTATCGCGTTATAATGGAGTTGCAGTGTATTAATTAAAGTGCCAATGACTGTTTATCTTACAATTTCTATGTCTTATTCGGATATAAAACTAGATATACGATAGTGAGTGGTGTATGCAATTTTGATGGATTTTGATAATTTCGTTTATACAAAACCTATAATGCAATTTGCATATGATCAGACTTGCATTAATTGTGATTTTACAAACAAAATTTTATCGCATATGTACGGTGGCATAGAGGTGACATGTGTGAAATTATTTTCATCTCGTGGCCACGACTTAACTATCACGTTCCCACGACATAGTTATCTCGTGCCCACGAGTTAGTAAGTCGTGGCCACGTGATAAACATAATTTCACACATGCCACATCTATACCACCGTACATGTGTGTGTTGTTCGTTAGAAATTGAAAATGGAAGATGAGGTGAACATATAACGGAGACGGTTCTGTTCTATACGTTTATGTATACTCTTCAACAAACTACACGTAACTTATTCATAGACTCACAGTGCGATGCAGTAGCATACAGGCTTGTAATAATTATGATATACTAGTTAATATGCTAAGTATTTACTAAGTGCGTTGTCGTGTGCGCGCATACACGCGGGCGTATCTGCAATTTCAATATACACTTAACAAAACTTATAAGTGTGCACTTTTTTTAATGTCAAATAACTTTCGTATTTATTAACATTTCTAAACGAAATTTTGTATATTTGCTATTGGCTATGTGTAGATCATGATTTTTGGGTCGAATTTATAGATTTAAATGTCACGATGCGTTGAGTCCGAATGGGCACACACGCTATTAGACTATGTCCAGTCAACCTGGTCATCTTTTTCGCATCATCACATATATTTATTTAATTTGTTCAATCTGCGGATTTATGACATGAAATAAATAAAATATTATGCCTGATATCTACGCTATATCTGTTGAAAGTGTCAGCGAAATCAGCCTAATATTGACCGATAATAAACGGCCAGGTCCGATGTAGAAGGCCTGTGCGTCGGTCGTATGTCCGATACGGTACGGATGGTTTTTACAACATCCGTTGCTGTTTACACAATGCGGTCTTCTTACGCGCACTCATTGTCTGCACTTTCGCTTGTCTTTCGGATATTTATACTTTGATTGTGTCGTCAAAAAGGCATTTCAGATGTGAATGGTAAAGTTAATCATAATGTTTAAATGTTATTTATCGAAATACGCCAAATATTAGCCCATTTCTGTTTGATTTGTTTACTTTCACTTTGAAACGAGCGCACGAAATCCTGACAGAAGAAACGGTTCTTTTCTTGGAACACTCGCAAAATTTGTCACAATTTTGCCTCATTATTTTGAAAAGCACCAGTATGCTAAATGTGATAGGTTAATGTATTTTTACTTTTCCTAACAAACGTATCTGCAAAGAATGTAATTTTTAACAACATGTTTTCGGTCTGACAAATTTGCATTTGGACTGACAAGTCTTGGAAGTCGTTCGCCATGACTGCATGTATGTTAGGAAATATTGGTCATTGCTGGCAAAGAAATTAACAAGTGGTATTACAGTAATCTTTCAGCATCAAAGGCCTGGCGGATTACTCGGGATTGTCTCTGGATCAGGTCCTTTCTGGATTTTCCGGATTTTGAATGCAGTATTGAATGCATAGTAATGAAACCGAGCTTTTTGTCGCCCATATGGGATATCCCGGTGGTGAGGGTAAACATACTCAACTCCACAGAGCTTTTTTAATTATACATGTAGTAAAATATGAAACCAGGCGATATATAGATTGCTGTTCATTTGTTAAGTTTTGTAGACTGACTTTCTTTTTCTGCCTTCAAACAATTTCGGCGTTAGTACTTTGCTTTAAGGTAAGATTTATGATGTTTCAGAGAGTGTCACACATTTGATAAGTCCAGTGCTTTACGAAGTTACACGAAGCATTATGCTGGAGTTTGGCGAGGCAACTCGGCGGGATTTGCCGGAATTTGGCGAAGCTATCCGAAGTGAGTTTATGATACGCAAGAACAGCGTGTTTGTGAATCACGGATCTTACGGAACGGTGCCTCGATCTGTTCATCAGAGAAAAGTAAAGTAAGTATTGTATCAAATTCATGCATAAGAGTAGGCCTACGTCAATAATATGCACACAAGCAAAATGTGAATTGAAAGATGAGAAATATTGTATCTATTCATTTTGAACTGTGATTCGGAAGAACGACTTATATGTGACTACATTTGTGATTCGAATGTCTGTCTTATAAGAGAATATGTCCGTGATTCAAATGTCTGTCTTATAAGAGAATATGTTTGTGATTTGAATGTCTGTCTGATAAGAGAATATGTTTGTGATTCGAATGTCTGTCTTATATGAGAATACGTTTGTGATTCGAATGTCTGTCTGATAAGAGAATATGTTTGTGATTCAAATGTCTGTCTGATAAGAGAATATGTTTGTGATTCAAATGTCTGTCTTATAAAAGAATATGTTTGTGATTCGAATGCCTGTCTTATATGAGAATATGTTTGTGATTCGAATGTCTGTCTGATAAGAGAATATGTTTGTGATTCGAATGTCTGTCTTATAAGAGAATATGTCCGTGATTCGAATGTCTGTCTGATAAGAGAATATGTTTGTGATTCAAATGTCTGTCTTATAAGAGAATACGTTCGTGATTCAAATGTCTGTCTTATAAGAGAATACGTCCGTGATTCAAATGTCTGTCTTATAAGAGAATACGTCCGTGATTCAAATGTCTGTCTTATAAGAGAATACGTCCGTGATTCAAATGTCTGTCTTATAAGAGAATACGTCCGTGATTCAAATGTCTGTCTTATAAGAGAATACGTCCGTGATTCAAATGTCTGTCTTATAAGAGAATACGTCCGTGATTCAAATGTCTGTCTTATAAGAGAATACGTCCGTGATTCAAATGTCTGTCTAATAAGAGAATACGTCTGTGATTCAAATGTCTGTCTAGTATGTGAGTATATAAGTTATTATAACCACAAATACTGTTAACCTCTTTCAGATATTTGGAAGAAATGGAAAATCATCCAGACATTTGGTACAGATATTCGCTGGAAACTTACTTACCAGAAACAGTGCAGAAAGTTGCAGATTTCATTGGCGTGAATGCTGGCGATACATTCCTCGTGTCTAACGTCACAAAAGGTGATTAGAATGATATTCAGTCGGACCTCATTCATTCGAATTCATCGGGTCAGAAATTTTATTTTGAATAATACATGGTGTTTCGAATAGCCCATTTCAATTCGACTTGCCTACGATAATGGGAACTGATATTTATTTCTGATTTTACCATGTACAGTAAAACCTCACTTAAAGCCCACCTCAATAATAAGACCACCTCAAAATTAAGAACACAATTTTCAAGTCCAATTTCGCTGTTTTGCTCTTTATTCAACCTCAATATTAAGGCCACCTAAATAAGAAGACCAGTTTTCAAGAGTCCAAAGGGTGGTTTTCTCATTGAGGTTTTACTGTGCATTCGAATCAAAGGTCGTTGAACAAAGGTCGTCAAATAATCGAGGTCCGACTGTAGTTCTGTCACTTCCTTGTATACTGACGAATATTGGTATATCCGCTTAGAATATAAAATCTATTTCATTTGATTTAATTTTTGGCATTTTTTCATCATTTTTAGAATGTATATCAAAACAGATAGAATTGGGAAAATAACCTCTTGAAGAAGTCTTGAAAAGGAAAAAAAGGAAACTATAAAAGAAATCAAAATTCCTTGTATAAATTAACTCTTAGTCTTTTGTATATGTATATTTTTATGAAAATACATAATACAATCAATTTAGACATTTAAATACACAAAAGAATCGAACATAGCCATTTGTGGATTTTATATGTAATTCCCACATCTACAATATTTACCTCCCTTGCTCTGAATTGTCGGCCATTTTGATAGGCAAATTTCTTTAAAGTTTATGGGAATAGAATGTAAATGATGATAAACTAATCTGATGTATAAATTATCCCATATTTGGAAATTTCTCATATAAGGGCTAATCAGTTGTGCCTATCAAAATGTCCGACAGTTAAGAACAAGGGAGGTAAATATTGTAGATGTGGGAACTATGTATTGTCTGGATTGGAAAGAAAGATATTTTATGCATTGGTTATATAATTATGGTGGAATATTTCTGCCACCACCCTTCCCAAATAAGTGAGCAAAGTCCGGTTTTAAACTGGGTTTAATCCAGGTTAAATGCAGTGGTATTGGCACCGGGTTTAAGGTGGGGTTTTTTCTAGGCAAAATATGGGTTTTCTAGAGAGAGAAAACCTACAAAAAACACAGTTTTAACCAACTTGGTGCGTTTTTTCTGAGTTAATTGTGGTTTTTTATGGACTTAAAGTGAGCAAAAGCGAGTTTTTAGGTATAAAAAAACCTTTTTCCTGTGAAGCGAGTTAAAAACCCGGCTTAAAACCCACTTCTTGAGTTAACTACATAATTAACTAGGGGGTTAAGTGGGTAAGTGTTGGCAGTTGTGGGCACTATCAGACAATTTTTCATAGATACTTACCTAGTTAACCACATAACTTTATAGTTAATTATGTAGTTAACTGGTGGCAGAAATATGCCACCATAGTTATACTTGCAATTTTTTTGAGACAACTATAATAGAATACATGTGTGTGAATGCGTGTTTGATTGTGTGGGTGTGTGTGTGTGAATTCTTGTTTGTTTGTGCATGTTTATATTGTTATTAGAAGGCCATATTGAAAAAAAAAGATGTACAATTTATTGTTAGCCTTAAATATGTAACCTTCTGAAAATAAAGAATTTATTATTATTATTATTATTATTAAACCTTAAATATGTAACCTTCTTAAAATAAAGAATTTATTATTATTAAACCTTAAATATGTAACCTTCTGAAAATAAAGAATTTATTATTATTATTATTAAACCTTAAATATGTAACCTTCTGAAAATAAAGAATTTATTATTATTATTAATAAAGGCATGCATTTGAATTTTCGACTGTATAATTTACAATCAATTTGGTGCATTTACCAACTTAAATTTAGCCTTTTTGACTGTTTACTGTTTCTTACAATATTGTGACTAGTGAACGAAACTCTTGGTTCATTAAATTCAGATACATTTACTTATTGTTAGTTTTTTTCTCTCTATTTTCTTTTAGTATTGCTCTAAAATACTTCAAAATTTACAGCGGTAAACACTGTCTTGAAATCCTTCCCGCTGTCACCAGAGGGCGCTTTCGTCATCACAAATCTGACCTATTGCTCGGTCAAATTAGCGACGCATCATACTTCTACATTGGGAAATGGTGAGTTGATTTATTTATAGAATAAATTTATAATCAATCGGGGGCGTAGCAAGTGTGTGTGGAATTAGTACGCAAGTACCATATGGAAGTCTGGGGGCGTGCTTTCCCAAGAAAATGGCAATCTCTAAAACATCTGGGTCCCGTTTCATCAACATTCTTATCTTAAATCTTTTCTTAAATTTTCGATTTTAGAAGATTTTTAAGAATTTCCTAAACCGTTACCGAAGGCATTTCTTAAATTCATTTTCTTAAGATGTTCATGTACCCGTCGTCTGTTAACATTATAGGTAAAAATGTCAGCCATATTTACACAAGAATGCTCGCGTTAAGAAATGAGTAGGCTTCTTCATATTATTAAAGTTAAGCAAAAAATTAAGAAATTCTTAAGTAAGAAAAGTTGTCTGAAACGCTTTTCTAAGCAAAGAATTTCTTAAGAACTCTTCAGCTAAGAAGTTCCTTAAGAAGGATAATGACATGGCACCCTGTTGTGCAATCTGGAGGCAATTTCACAATTTATAGTCAATTTCACAATTAATAGTCAATTTCACAATTAATAGTCAATTTCACAATTAATAGTCAATTTCACAATTAATAGTCAATTTCACAATTAATAGTCAATTTCACAATTAATAGTCAATTTCACAATTAATAGTCAATTTCACAATTAATAGTCAATTTCACAATTAATAGTCAATTTCACAATTAATAGTCAATTTCACAATTAATAGTCAATTTTGAAGTGTTGTACAATGTGTGTCCTTAAGTCCAGAATGCTGTACATTGCATCGACACTAGCTTCCCCAAACTTTGCTGTCAGAGAATTTGTCTGAGTTTATGATGAAATTCTATAGGAAACTTTGTCATTAAAAACCAACTTTTGAAGGCATATCAAGCCACTGCAATATTTTCTTTAAAAAAAAAAAAAAAAAAATATGTTCAAATTGTTCTTTGCTTATAGTTATAAACAGTTAAAATGGTCTGATGGTAAAATACGTTTCTCTTTTAATACTAATATAGTTCTGTAAGATACTGGATTCATCGGATAGAAGTCTAGACGTCATATGTTATTTTAAGATCACTATTTTAGAATATAATTATGAGATACAATGTTCAATTGATTGTCATATCTTTTTATTTACTGTAAAATCTCACTTTAAGGCCAATCATTGATAAACGCATTGTTGCCATATAAAGTTGTTTATGGTGAAACTGTTTTATTTCCACAGGGTGTAAAGCCCATGTGTTCAATGTTGATTTCCCGATATCAAGTGAAGAGCGACTTGTTAACGATTATGAGAAATTTCTGACGTCACATCCTGAAATCCAGCTTGCTGTCATAGGTAGGCTAAATAAACCATGTACATGTACTTAAATACAAGTGTATTGTGAAATATGAAATATACAGACCTTATAATGTTGACCACTGATTTAATATTTTTTGATACTCTAAAGGTCACTTTTAGCTCTTCAACCGGTATTAAATGTTACCCCTTGTCTGTCCGTCATCCGTGCGATAAACTGGTTTCTAATGAATATCTCGTTAAAAGGATGGATGGATTAAATTCAATATTGGGCAAATAAACATAGGATAACTACAGTTAAACCTGTGTTAAAGACCACCTGCGAACAAAGACCACTGTTGAAAAACCACATTTTGCTGTTCCCATGGGTGGTCTTTACAGACAGGTTTGACTGTATATGTCAAATTCGAATTCATTTAAAATCCACTGATCTTTTAGGAGTTACAGTCCTTTTTAACTAGAGTTCTCTCCCATTATCCCTTCTGTTGTATATGTATAAATAGTACTATATATATACTATAGAAGGGATAAAGGGAGAGAACTCGTGACGATCTCCTGTGGATCATATCACGTTCTGCAGAATGGTCACAACATAAACGTTTACCTTGCAGATCATATAACAAGTCCATCAGCCGTTGTGATGCCGGTCAAACAGCTGACAGAAATCTGCCATAAACACGGCGTTGTTGTGGTTATTGATGGAGCACATGCTCCCGGCCAATTGAGACTTGATTTACCGGATATTGATCCAGACTTTTACACAGGTGAGTTAATCTAAGCTGTGTTAACTTGCTACCTCACAATGTAGAGCAGTATCCATATTCTATCAGAGCTTAAATTTAAATAGTTTTGTTCATTTTACATTGTACTGAATGCGTGTAATAACTCGATATTGTCTCAAGTTATCTCCCTTTATACATTCTAGAGTTCTCTCCCTTTATACATTCTACAGTTCTCCCTTTATACATTCTAGAGTTCTCTCCCTTTATACATTCTCGAGTTCTCTCCCTTTATACATTCTACAGTTCTCCCTTTATACATTCTAGAGTTCTCTCCCTTTATACATTCTAGAGTTTTCTCCCTTTATACATTCTAGAGTTCTCCCTTTATACATTCTAGAGTTCTCTCCCTTTATATATTCTAGAGTTTTCTCCCTTTATACATTCTAGAGTTCTCTCCCTTTATACATTCTACTGTTCTCCCTTTATACATTCTAGAGTTCTCTCCCTTTATACATTCTAGATTTCTCTCCCTTTATCCCTTCTGTATCACTAGTTCAAAATTTATAATTCATACACAATTCATATTTCAGTGTTTCATTATTGTCTTAAGGTAACTTTTAAGTCAATATTAGCAAATATATTTTCAGCTTTACTGAGTTTGATTTTGTACAACATGTGTCAATAAGTTGATTGTTACATAGTATCTTGTAACTCCAGAATGGAGTGGAAATGTACTTTTATTGTTATAATTTGTATTGTATATATATTATATGATTGTACATTGATTAGACTTAAATAAATAGAGCCAATCATTTTGTCTAAGTCCAACAGTGGGAGTTTTCTATTTCCCCTTTTCTTCGATCTACATGTATTAAAAGTCTATTTCCCTGGGATCAGGAATCATACGGCGTGTCAAATTCCCATCTGTCCGGAATTGTCTTTTTTGTATTTGCGTTTATTTATCGTCGCCACCGGTTTCCCATATGGGCGACGCCTCCAGAAGAATGTTAGTCATATTAGATTTTTGGAGGATAGTGCATGATACAGGAGATGCCCCAGTTCCAGAAGCACCCCTGGTTCTTTTATGTGCTCGATGTAAAGCATCATACACGGGACTTCGGTTTTTAAAGTCTCGTCCGAAAGACTGGACCACAGATCCGCTACCGGAATTGTCTTCTGTCTAAGGACCCTTATATCCATGCTACTCCCCCCCCCCCGATAGGTGCATAATGCTAAATGCCAAATGTAAATCGTAAAACAATGTATGACACATTTTTCAGGTAATTTTCATAAATGGGTGTATGCTCCGAGGGGTTGTGCATTTCTGTGGATGAATCCTAGACGCGCACACAACTGGCTGAGACCCCTTATCACCGCATATTGTCACGGGAAAGGCTTGCAAGCAGAATTCTTATTCGAAGGTTTGTAATGTTTTAATGTTAATCTTTCTACTTAGTTCAGCTGTGATCCCAGAAGATTGTCAAGAGTTCTCTCCCCTTTTATATCCGTTTTATAGTTTAATTATGTATATATATAGTACTATATATACCACAGGAGATTGTCACAAGTTCTTTCCCATCTATATCCCTACTATGGTATAATTATGTATGCTAAGTACTATAAATACCACAGGAGATTGTCACAAGTTCTCTCCCCTTCTATATCCCTACTATGGTATAATTAGGTATGCTAAGTACTATATATACCACAGGAGATTGTCACAAGTTCTTTCCCCTTCTATATCCCTACTATGGTATAATTATGTATGCTTAGTACTATAAATACCACAGGAGATTGTCACAAGTTCTCTCCCCTTCTATATCCCTACTATGGTATAATTAGGTATGCTAAGTACTATATATACCACAGGAGATTGTCACAAGTTCTCTCCCCTTCTATATCCCTACTATGGTATGATTATGTATGCTTAGTACTATATATACCACAGGAGATTGTCACAAGTTCTCTCCCCTTCTTTATCCCTACTATGGTATAATTATGTATGCTTAGTACTATATATACCACAGGAGATTGTCACAAGTTCTCTCCCCTTCTATATCCCTACTATGGTATAATTATGTATGCTAAGTACTATATATACCACAGGAGATTGTCACAAGTTCTCTCCCCTTCTATATCCCTACTATGGTATAATTATGTATGCTTAGTACTATATATACCACAGGAGATTGTCACAAGTTCTCTCCCCTTCTATATCCCTACTATGGTATAATTATGTATGCTAAGTACTATATATACCACAGGAGATTGTCACAAGTTCTCTCCCCCTCTATATCCCTACAATGGTATAATTGTGTATGCGTAGTACTATACATACCACAGGAGATTGTCACAAATTCTCTCCCCTTCTATATCCCTACTATGGTATAATTACGTATGCTTAGTACTATATATACCACAGGAGATTGTTCCAAGTTCTCTCCCCTTCTATATCCCTACTATGGTATAATTATGTATGCTTAGTACTATATATACCACAGGAGATTGTCACAAGTTCTCTCCCCTTTAATATCCCTACTATGGTATAATTATGTATGCTTAGTACTATATATACCACAGGAGATTGTCACAAGTTCTCTCCCCTTCTTTATCCCTACTATGGTATAATTATGTAAACACAGGACTATATATACCGCATGAAATTGTCATGAGTTATTTTCCCTTCTATAGTTTAATTATGTATACATAGTAATATATATCCCAGGTGAGTGTCATAAGTTCTCTCCCCTTCTTTATCCCTGCCTTAATACCCTGTATATGTTTTTTGTCAATTTTAGGTACAAACGATGACACATCGTTGCTGTGCGCTACAAGCGCCATTGACTTCTATAATAGTCTGGGTGGAATTGTAAGTATTATAGTAAAATCAGATATGTTCATGAGGAATTATGGTTTTGCTACTTACTGAGATTGTTATATTCGCGAAAATAAATGCTAGCTAAATATTGTTGTGTTGTTTTACGACAAAACTGAATGGCCTCGCGAAATTACAGACCTTCTATCTGAATTCTTGGTATCATTCGAAATAGATATCAGGCCCAAGGGATTTCCCTGACGCAGAAAATCTTGAGTCCCTGGCTCCCTTTTCTTTCTAGGGACTCCCATTTCCAACTTACTGTGCTTCCCTGGGACCCCTAAAATAAACTTTTGGTCTGACTGTGTCTGAATTGACAGTACTTGTTGTAACTGAAAGACGTAAAAATGAAGTGAGAATTAAGACGACCTCGATAATATAAGAGTGTATTTTCATGTACTAGTTTTTAATTATTCTACATCATTTTAATTGTATTCTCAGACCATCTCACAACCCCAGGAGATTGTCATAAGTTCTCTCTTCCCTTATCCTCTCTAGAGTTCCCTTAAATACATATATATCCCTTCTATAGTACTATATATACATAAACTATAAAAGAGATAAAGGGAGAGAACTCTGGAGGGATAAAGGGAGAGAATTCATGACAATCTCATGTGCTCACAACTAAGATGATTTTACAATTACAGGAGGTTATTACAGGCTATACGTCTAAGCTTCGTGAGAAAGCAGCATCATACCTGGAAACTACCTGGGGTACTCGACGATTAGGGATTCCAGAGTCCATGGTCGCTCCAAATCTACAAATGATTCAGTTACCACAGATTCCAAAATATTCTGAACATCCGGTAAATATAGTTTTGATTTTCAGTCTATATCTAGGACTACAAGTGTCACAATGTACCTAATGCGGCAGTTTTACGAGATTGTCACGAGTTCTCTCCCTTTATCCCTTCTAAAGTATATACAAGGTGCTATACATGTATATACATATTCTATAGAGGGGATAAAGGTAGAGAACTCTAGATGGGATAAAGGGAGAGAAATCGTGACAATCAGCTGTGGTATACATATATAAAGTACTATACATGTATATACATATACTTGAGTTAAAGGGAGAGAACTCTAGAAGGGATTAAGGGAGAGAAATCATGACAAACTCATGTGGGCAATATGTACCACAATATGAAATGAACATGCCGGTTCTTTATGAAACTTTGTTTGCTTCATGTGGGAAAGTTACCATCAGCTACACATTCTAAATATTTGGTGATTCTATGGATGGCAGAAATTACCTGAATTTCAACAAATATCACAGATTTCCTGTTTCCCAAATTTGAATTTACCAATTTAAAACTTTAACTGACGGGTCCAAAAAAGCGCACAATACATTAACCAAAAAAATGAAGCAAACTGAGCAATCAACTCTTCATCTGATAAAATATTGCTATTAAAACTTTTCTTCTGTAATGACTGTACTATTTATACATATACTATTGAAGGGGTAAAGGGAGAGAACTCTAGAAGGGATAAAGGGAGAGAAGTCTAGAATGGATAAAGGGAGAGAACTCTAGAAGAGATAAAGGGAGATAACTGTAGAAGGGATAAAGGGAGAGAACTGTAGAATGGATAAAGGGAGAGAACTCTAGAAGGGATAAAGGGAGAGAACTCTAGAAGGGATAAAGGGAGAGAAGTCTAGAATGGATAAAGGGAGAGAACTCTAGAAGGGATAAAGGGAGAGAAGTCTAGAATGGATGAAGGGAGAGAACTCTAGAAGGGATAAAGGGAGAGAACTCTAGAAGGGATAAAGGGAGAGAACTCTAGAAGGGATAAAGGGAGAGAACTCTAGAATAGATAAAGGGAGAGAACTCTAGAAGGGATAAAGGGAAAGAACTCTAGAAGGTTAAAGGGAGAGAATCTAGAAGGGATAAAGGGAGAGAACTCCTGTGCTAATGATGTCTTTGTTCCATTTTAGGAGAAGTTCGGAGAGTTCCAGAAATTGATTTTGGATTTATACGACATACAAACGTATATACATGTGATAAACAATCAGCTATATCTACGTGTATCAACACAAGTATATAACGATTTTGATGACTATGTGAAACTTGCTGATGCCATATTGGATCTCTGCAGGGAAGAATGAAAACTGACCATATCTGTCACCATGAAAGTGATTGTACAATTATATACATTGCTCATAATTATTTACATGATAATGTTTTACATATACAGCAAACTGCATCAAAAGACTAGTTGGGACATTCACATGTCATCATTTCTCTCCTAAAGAAAGTATTGGTTGCAACCCAGCAAACATTTGACGTCGCCTCAACGTTGCATCGACGTTGGACCCCGACGTAGGCTTAACATTGGACTTTGGTTGGTTTTGCAAATTGGATAGACGTCAGAAACCCGACGTCTATTCAACGTCGCAATTACAACCATTTTTGACGAATATCCATTTCCAGGGCCCCTATCTCTACCAATTTATTTATTTGATTTTCAAGCACTACGCATACAACTACTGGCACAAAATATTCATAACAAATGTAAAATTCATTTTATACATTATCAACATACTTGATGGAACAGCAATTTAATTCAGCAGTGTTCCGCTTTTCAAACTCTGTATTCTTATGTATACCGCCATTTCTACAATATGCAGAGCTGGTATGTTGCTTAGTTTCGAATTTTCGATTTCATTTTTTATATATACTATATGTAAAAAATTATGACAAATATCAAAAAATTTATTAGTTCACAGTTTTATTATTATGGTAGAGGTTAAGTACTACTAAATTACATAAAATTATGGTAACCATATAGATCTATATATCAGATGAAAATTTATACACGCTTCTGACGATTATCCTACGTTACGACAACGTTGTAAATCGACGTTGCACGGACGTCGTTGTTTTAACGTTGGTTAGACGTTGGATTGTGGTCGGCGATGTCATAACCAAAATCCAACGTTGGGCCAACGTCGTATTGACGTCAGGTGTTTGCTGGGAAGATTCCAACTTTCACTGACAAGTCACGAATTCAAGATTATCAATTATTGAAATTGAAATTATGAATAAGTGGGTAATTCTGCTGATGATGTGATTGAAAACATTGGCACTCACATAATATGCAAGCAGTTAGGTATCTTCCATGAAGAAATACAGGCGTTGGACTACAGCACAGCATGAGGAAAGTAAATGAAAGTGCACCCTGTTCAAGCATCTCGCTCTGGGGCAATATCTCTTCAACAACAGTAGGAATAATACAAGAACGCTTGGACCTATGGTTCTCGAACTTGATAGGACCTGATAGTCATGACAATTACATGACCCCTAATGATTTTGGAGATAAGTAGGTCAAAGGTCAAGGTCATGGTGACCTTCAATCAAAAAAGGGTCATTTACCTTAAATCACAAAATAATTTCTTGTTTTCTTAAGAAATTTCATTTACTCATTTTTCAAATATATTGATATTAAATTGCCTGTTTCAAGGCTATCATGCTGTATCCTGATCATGTTTGTAATAGTTCTAATTGTTTACTGTTTTAAGTAAATACATTTTTGTATCATAATGATATAAATGAAATATTATAAAGGGGTTCCACTAGGTGCTGAATCTCAACATGTAATTTAGAGAAAGCCAGAATTCTCAGGATCAAATTGTGGCCTTTTGGAAATTACAGGGGTCAAAGGGTCAACTCCAGGGTCAAATGGAGCCCTGATCATATTTTGTTCATATACTACTACATTTATTGCACTTGCTTAAATATATGTACATGTATAAGCCAATACTGTAAAACCTCAATAATAAGACTATTGCTTGATTTTTTGTGGCTAAACATTTGTGAATTCATGGTGGAATAAAATAGGCTTTATGCCGCCGAAGAAATTCAAATGAAAAAGGACACTACAAATAAATCTAAACGGGGGTTGTTAAAGGAAAATTATTTCGCCATTGTTTTCGGATAAAACACAAAGTTTACACAGTGCAGACAACACACAATAACCCGGTTCTACAACCTTTACACAAGTAAATCAAACAAATGTATGAAAATGATGTAAAGTTTGTGATGCTCTTTGAAAATCCATGTATTTCTTCTACATGTTGTATAGTATAGATTTGTGTTTGCTATAAACATTGTAATATGTTTTATGCAATAATGTTTTATGCAATAAATGATATTGTATTGTATTGTATTGTATATTGAGGTGGTCTTAATATTGAGGTGGTCTTAATATTGAGGTGGTCTTAATATTGAGGTGGTCTTAAGTGGGGGTTTACTGTACCTTCAAACCTTTTTGCATGTATCATCTCATGATGGGTCTCATAACCTATGGGTCTCATAACCTATGGGTCTCATAACCTATGGGTCTCATAACTTGTTAAAGACGTATAAGGGAATAAGGCCATTTTTTCTAACGCGGAGATTTCCTTTAAATTTTGTATATTTGATCAGTGTAATGTATGTAACCAAAATATGAAATAAAAATGATAGGTCACATTGCTCGATTTTATGATAATGAAGATTAAAACGTGAATATTTCATATGAATATAGAGCATTTATTTCTATTTTTTTTTCGATGCGGAGATTTTCTTACAACTTGGTATACTATATGAGAGTCACTGTCTGAATGAAAATATGAAATGAAAATAATAGGTCACCTTGCTTGATTTTATGATAAAGATTGATTTATTGTGTTTCAAATGTAATATATATGGAAAGTGAAAGTGGAAAAAATTTACCCATAATATACTTGGTAACCCATTATCGTTTTACATTTTGATAAAATGTGTTAGTTTTAAATATTTATTGAGGATCATTTTATAATATCAAAAGTAGAATTTTAAATATCAATGATTTATTTGTTTTTAATGATAAAGTATATGGAAAAAGAAAGTAGAAGAAAAACTGCAAAAATATAATGAAATCCTTCAATTAAACATAATAATATCATTATTTGTATTGTTCTTGGTGACTGTATAAAATTCAGTAAAAATCTTTGCATCGTAAAAGAAAATAGCAAACTACTCCCTTATACGTCTTTAAATTGTATATCTTCATTGTTATATGATTTATTTTTGTACTATTGTGTAAATATTTAAACTATGCTTTTTATAGAAGCAATAAATGAGTGTACATTTTTAGTACACGTCTTGAATAACGATTTGTTTGTTTATCTCTTTAATTAATTCACATATTATTCAGAATGGTGTTCAGTATGCAATTTGTCTTCTTATATCAAATGTTCAGAAAAAAATCATAAAAGATGCTTCCATTGATAGTCTGTTAGATGCAAATGACTGGAATTTATAATTCCTGCAAAAAATGCAATAGTTTCGCATACTATGAGGAGGATTTGTAAAATGAATATTGTAAAGTGAAAGTGAATCTAGTATTTCTGCATACATGTGTAAATAAAAAAGCATGGATACCTGTATATTAGGTTTAGTTTCAACTTCTAATTAGGCCATGCCAAATTGGACTTTTGTTAAGCGTCCGCATGCGCTTTGGTTTTGTGCTCCTCGAGCCAAAAAAACAATATTTTTTCTAAGCTAAAAAATCTTTTTTGATGTCCATGATTCGAAAACAGCAATTTTAGTTGAGATCCCACAACGATGTGATTATTGTGTGAAAACTAGTCAATTTGTGTGAAAACTAGTCAGTTTTAAATTAGATTTATTCATGTATAGATCTAGTTTTGAAACAAACCATTTAGTTTTGCTTTTATGATGTTTCTTTCATTAAAATATCTAAAATTATGCATCACTGAGGATATTTTTTTTTCGTTATGAGTTAGTGTTTTTTTATAAAAACCGGTAAGTAGCTAGGTTTCGCGAACTTAGGTTGACGCTTAACAAAATTCCAATTTGGCATGGCCTAACTTGCAACCTGTGATGTGACAAGTACATACATTGATATACGTTGTTTGATAATCAAATTATACAAACACTTATGTCAAAAGATTCTTTGGTTTGTTGGAAATAGTCGCAGTGTGAAAGTAAGAAACCTATGAAAAACGTGTAACTCACTCTCTAAAGTTCAAACCTTTGCATATTTACACTCAGTTTATCCCATCTTTTGCGAGCAATGAATATTACATTTATATTGTACTATTCACTTTCGAAACTGCAGCTTTATGATATTTCTTGCATATATCTTGTTTGTTAAGGCCATCATGGATTGCCCAGGCAGGATCTCATTGGCCTCACTCCAATGGGTATACGGACAAAATCCCCTCCGGACAAAATCCCCTTTGCTCAATTTGCACTAGGTGGACAAAATCCTCTTTGTGAATTTTACAAGGTGGACAAAATTGCCTTCATGAATTTTACAAGGTGGACAAAATCCCCTTCATGAATTTTACACGGTGGACAAAATCCCCTTTCATGAATTTTACATGAACATTTTTTACATGGAGAGTAAAACCAAGAAATATCAAAAACACTTAATTGGATTTACAGTTTGATGCATGTCATCATTATATTTATTATTGTATCATTTGTAAAATTCATAAAGGGGATTTTGTCCACCTTGTAAAATTCATGAAGGGGATTTTGTTCCCCTTGTGCAAAATGAGCGAAGGGGATTCGGTGTCCTCGCCGCAGATAGCATCCGTAACAACTTGACCACTGAGGCCAGGCCTGCCATATTCATAAAAATAGTATGATGTTGGAATTAAGAAATATGCGCGACAGTCAGTTTTTCAAAAATATGAAACTTAAATTCATAGCTGGAATATTTGCGATTATCAATTCACAACAATGGATTTTAATGATGAAAATATTTCAAATATTTCATATTTAGAAACAAGAGAACTTAATATTATTTTGTAGTTTAAATATCCCAGAACGGGGATCACTCTAACATTTGGTGTAAAAATCCACTTAATCAATCTGGAACACACTATAACATATACATACAGTGGCACAGAGGTGACATGTGTATGTTTTTATTTATCTCGTGAGCACGAGATACTAAGTAGTGTGCACAAGATAATAAGTTGTGCGCACGAGATAATATGTCGTGCGAACAAGATAATTAGGTCGTGCGCACAACTTAGTATCTCGTGCACATGACTTAGTATGTCGTGTACATGACTTAGTATGTCGTGCACATGACTTAGTATGTCGTGTACATGACTTAGTATGTCGTGCACATGACTTAGTATGTCGTGCACATGACTTAGTATGTTGTGTACATGACTTAGTATGTCGTGCACATGACTTAGTATGTCGTGCACATGACTTAGTATGTCGTGCACATGACTTAGTATGTCGTGTACATGACTTAGTATGTCGTGCACATGACTTAGTATGTCATGCACATGACTTAGTATGTCGTGCACATGACTTAGTATGTCGTGCACATGACTTAGTATGTCGTGCACATGACTTAGTATGTCGTGCACACGACTTAGCTCTGTGCCACCGTATGTATATACGGTCACTGGATCAATGTAGGAAAATATGATACTTCCAAAGACATTATTATTATTTTATGATATTGTTATGTATTGTATGTAACATATATTTAATAAAAATAACCATGTAATGCAGAATTTAATGTGTGATAACAATATGGCAGTTAATACAGCAACTCATCAAATTTAAGTGAGGATGCATTTTTATTTTATTCAACTACTATATATTTAAACATGATATTAATTTAAAGAATTATCAATAATACTGTGACAAATATCTCAAACTGAAATAAAATTAACAGGCTGAAAGAAAAGAAATCGTGGTTGCAAAATTGGCTATTAATATAAGGGAGATAACTGGTACATTCTTCAAGAATAAATGAAACCGGACATCTAACGAACGTTTATTGTGAAAACGGGTTTTAGCCAATCCATTTAATATTGAAAGCGGCTTTCACATTTTATACATTTTTGTGTAAAGAATACCCTGACACATTGAATATATTATATGACTAGTAGAATTATGGACAATTTTCATAAATTATAGCAAAATAATCGATATGCAATATCGCAAGTGTTAGAAATTGTCATACCACGAGTTGAAGAGCATTTCGGATAAACACTATTCGGATAGCTGTTGTTTTGGACGTACGCGCTTTCGTGCAGCTTAATCAGTCAGGTTGAAAATCGAACAATGGATTCAGATGACGATGACCAGCCTAATAATATTTTCACATTCAAAGACGAGAAACCAGCAAAGTTTGACACTAAATATACACCAAGTATCAGAGATCAACATGTGCCCTTGGTCATAGACAATGGTTTGTTCACATTATTCTGCCTGCTACTCCAAATATTAGATGTGTACATGTCCATTTAACCATAAACATTCATTATGTTGTTATTTTACTTTCACTTTGCATGTAAAGTCCAAACAGGCCCTATGCTATGTGATGTAGCATTTTCGAATTCGCAAATTATATCATTAATTGATGTAGAAATTAACAGTTAAAAGTACTGTAGAATGTCATATTGTACTAACAAATTCCTTAAAATCACCTTTAAATGCTTAATATTCGATAAAATGCTCATTGTGTAATCTTTCCTACACATTGTCCACAACATGTTAGCAAAATAATATATTATACATTTCGAAATCGATATGGTCAAAATAATTTTCACACATGTCATTTATCTCGCTTAAAATGACGCCGGATTCCAGGATCCAGCTTTTTCACAATAGCATACAATTTTGTTCTTTTTATTGCACTTCCTCTATGTACCCTATCTTGATGATCTGTATTTCGAGGGTTAAACGCAAGACTGTCCTAACTCCTATGTATTTATATAGGAGTTAGTATAGTCTTGCGCTGAACCCTCGATTTGTAATCAGTATCAGAAAAAAATTGTGATTTAAATTTTTTTTTGCATATATATATAAATTATAATGCTGCGCAAGTCCAAATAAGTATGATTTGTCCTGTTCAAAATTATTCAAATTTTATCTGTAGACTTTGTCTTTACTTCGTATACTCAGTTAATATGATGCATACCTTGTTTGCTAGGTTAGAATATTTTCCTCCAGGTATGAAATGCAAAATTATTTTACCCTACCATATTAAATTGTACTGGGTTCTGCCAGACATGTATAGAAATATAAGACATCATATGGTGAGGCCAAAACAAATAATAAGTGTGGTTCGTGTTACATGGCTGAAAAAAATAGGGTAGGTAGGTAGGTTTTTTTTATATATTTTTGTTTTTTGTTTTTTTGGTTATTAACGACTATAATTTAGTGTCGTTGTCGTCGCGCGCAACAGAGTTTCATAATTATGGGACCCACTTTTACGATTTTTATTTTTTATTCTATTTTTATATTGAATAAAAATGTTAGGGTAGGCGGGAAAAATAGGGTTGGTCGGGAAAGGGGAATCACACTTATTTTTTGTTTTGACCTAACATGTTTATTTTGAATGCTTGCTTTATGTTGAAGTAATTTATTGTGAGTCATGTTGCTATATATAGCTTAATTTTATATCCATCTGATGTTTTATGATATTACAGGTTCCTATCATTGTCGTGCTGGTTGGGCGACTCATCATAAACCTGATCTCGTTTTCAAGAATGTTACAGCAAAGTTCAGAAGCAGAAGAGAAAAGGTATATTGATTAATTCTTAGTGCATACTTTACATTAAAAAATTAGGATTTTTCCTCAAACTTTTTAAATAGGGGTCCGGGACCCCCAACACAGCCATTTTGGGAGTCACTGATAATTTTTTAGGGTCCCACAGGGTAATACAAAAAAATTAAGATCAGTCGCTAGATGCATTAAATGTTACCAGATGTCAATAATGCAAGTGCTTATAATTGAGTGATATTTGTTAATCTAAAATGTGGATTGCTCAATGGTTTTTGCATGCACAGTCAGTTCTAAACACAAGTCATAAGTTCAAAAATTGCATCAGCGATGCAGATAATCTGATGAAATCCCTGAAGAATAAAACCTTGTATTTTTGGTGTTTTCATGTACATTTTGTCGAGAAACTGTAAAAAAAGTATATTTCCAATTTACAAATGTTTTTTAGCTGTAGTCTAGTTACATATCTCACTAGATCAATCATGAAACAGTTTGAATGGTAGGTTATATAAAAAAGTGTACAACAAAGTTGTCATATTCATTTTGTAACATCCCTTCTCCCTTATATAGTACAACAAAGTTTTCATATTCATTTTGTAACATCCCTTCACCTTTATATAGTACAACAAAGTTTTCATATTCATTTTGTAACATCCCTTCTCCTTTATATAGTACAACAAAGTTGTCATATTCATTTTGTAACATCCCTTCTCCTTTATATAGTACAACAAAGTTGTCATATTCATTTTGTAGCATCCCTTCTCCTTTATATAGTACAACAAGGTTGTCATATTCATTTTGTAACATCCCTTCACCTTTATATAGTACAACAAAGTTTTCATATTCACTAAATGTAACATCCCTTCACCTTTATATAGTACAACAAAGTTGTCATATTCATTTTGTAACATCCCTTCTCCTTTATATAGTACAACAAAGTTGTCATATTCATTTTGTAACATCCCTTCTCCTTTATATAGTACAACAAAGTTGTCATATTCATTTTGTAACATCCCTTCTCCTTTATATAGTACAACAAAGTTGTCATATTCATTTTGTAACATCCCTTCTCCTTTATATAGTACAACAAAGTTGTCATATTCATTTTGTAACATCCCTTCTCCTTTATATAGTACAACAAAGTTGTCATATTCATTTTGTAACATCCCTTCTCCTTTATATAGTACTACAAAGTTGTCATATTCATTTTGTAACGTCCCTTCTCCTTTATATAGTACAACAAAGTTGTCATATTCATTTTGTAACATCCCTTCTCCTTTATATAGTACAACAAAGTTGTCATATTCATTTTGTAACATCCCTTCTCCTTTATATAGTACAACAAAGTTGTCATATTCATTTTGTAACATCCTTTCTCCTTTATATAGTATTGATACCTTATGATTTTTTTAATCTGGACTGTGTGACTCAACTTGTTTGTTGTATATTGTCCTTTTTGAAGTTCTTTGCATTTATAATAGTAATAGCTTAGCAAGAAATGCTATTTTACCGTTTCTAAGTTCTGTTATAAAATATTTTGTCCCTGTTTTTCTTCATTCAGGATGCTGAACTACAGATTGGTAACGATATAAGTAACTTTGAGATGGTCCGACTCTTAATGCGGTCACAGTTTGATAGAAATATCATCACTCAGTATGACGTACAGGTACACGCCTTCTTCATTCTACGTGTTTTTGTCTTTTTACAACTTCATTGAAAAAGATCAGGCCATTGTAAAAATGTTTAGGCCGACATTAAAAATATGTTTGTTTCCCCTCCTGCGACCCTAGCCCGGTAGGTAGGGCAGATACCCTACTTACCTACACAAGCTTAAAATGTGTTCTGTATGGATTTAATATCTTAATAGATTTATCTTCATTAGGGTACGTAAAACTAAGATGCTTGTAGCTAAAATCTATTTATCCCTGCTTTATAGATTTATTGATGAATCAGCTTCTCAACTGACTGGTACCAGCGATTCCATTTTTTCGTACCCAATAGCTATTGTACCGCAGGAATATTGGTACCCGGCATCTTTAGCGACAAAAAAAAAAAATTGCTAACCTCAATAAAATATTTATGGTGGGGGTAATTTTCAACGGTCGGTCATGGGAGTGGAAACAAACAATATTTTATTATTGGCCTTATTTTGTATTGCCCCCTACACTAAAACAAATATTTGAGTGGATTTTTGACGAGATAAGCATGGTCATAAATATGAGAAAATTGGTGGTAATTGTCTTCATACATATGTACAGTACGACACTGCATTGGGCCAAAAAAAAAGAAGTTCTGTTTCCGGTCTCCCGACCTACCCTCTTGTTTACTCTCCGACCCTAAATCTTTTTATTGGGGATAATTTTCCTCCTTTCCGTTTTTTAAAAAAATATATATAGAAGATAGTCAAATTTTAGGGGCTTTAATGACAGCAACAACTTCAGTAACCAAAAAAAAATTCCTACCCTCTTTTTTTTGACATGCAAGAAAAGTGACAAGGCCAAACAAAAAAGGAACTATGTTTTTGTTTGGCCTTGTCACTTTTCTTGCATGTTTTCCAAAACCACAAATACAACGGTACGTTACCTGTTTTTTCTATCCTGACCAATGCGCCGAGTTAGTGCTAACATAAAACATACCTGTATCAGTCTCATATCTTGTACTTCCAGGAAACTTTCAGGAAAAGTGACAATGCAAAGTCTTAGAGTATGCCATTATGCCATTTTCTCAAAATTATTACTTACAATATATCTATAAAAACTAAGACTATCTACATTGAATAGCCAAGACTAGGAGTTCTTGTCATATCAGTTGACTATGATACATAATTTACATATATTTTAAAACAATATTAATCTCATTATACATTTTAATTCTCCATGTTTTGTTTAACATATTTACTAATGTTTCGAAACATTTCAGGAGCAAATCTTTGACTACATGTTTTCAAATCTTGGCATCAACACAGATGGTAAAGTAGATCATCCTATTGTGATGACCGAGCCAGTGGCCAATCCGAACTATTGCCGCCAACGTAAGTACATGTTACACGCGGTGGAGACATTTTCCATTAAGCATATTGACAACGCTATATACGCAACCATAAGTCGACAAAATACATCTCCAAAAATTGCCTTAAAAACTACACTCAACTTATGGACATGTTCTAAGCAAAAACTGATTATACTTGAAAACTTTCACGATGGTTTGTGACGATTAAACTTCCAGTCCATTGCTTGTTCCATTGCAGTCCAAGAGCATGTTGTGATTCTGGTCTGCTTGTTCCATTGCAGTCCAAGAGCATGTAGTGATTCTGGTCTGTTTGTTCCATTGCAGTCCAAGAGCATGTCGTGATTCTGGTCTGCTTGTTCCATTGCAGTCCAAGAGCATGTCGTGATTCTGGTCTGCTTGTTCCATTGCAGTCCAAGAGCATGTCGTGATTCTGGTCTGCTTGTTCCATTGCAGTCCAATAGCATGTCGTGATTCTGGTCTGCTTGTTCCATTGCAGTCCAAGAGCATGTCGTGATTCTGGTCTGCTTGTTCCATTGCAGTCCAAGAGCATGTCGTGATTCTGGTCTGCTTGTTCCATTGCAGTCCAAGAGCATGTCGTGATTCTGGTCTGCTTGTTCCATTGCAGTCCAAGAGCATGCCGTGATTCTGGTCATTGAATTTCATGTGCAAATATGATAAGCTAGATTTATATGGAATATCATTTTATGAACACATTTAAATTATGACATGCTGATTAAACAGATCTTTCAAGCCATAATGTTGGCAATTGAAAAAATAATTATGAGCATCGGCTACAAAACTAATGGCTGACATTTGGTGTAAAAATCCACTTGAGCTCAATATTTCGGCCAAGGTAGGCCTTTTTCAAGAGCAAAGAATACAATGTTACACAATATTAATTGCTGAATTGCATAGAAAATGTACATGCCCCTTCCAAGTCTACACATGTGAAAAACAGCAACAGCTGTGGGAGGTTAACTGCTACGATCACATCTTGTTCAAAAGAATCGACCGCTGTCTGCTCGGACATGAATGAGATTACTCACGTGTCAAACGTGTACAAACTGAGGTCAGCAATAAATTTGTGAGCGGTCTGTTGTTCTCTGCTTCGAGTTTAAAACACGCCCATCAAACAATATAGCAATCGCTCAAATGAGTAGCTTCATCTTAATTCAGGGTCGATACAGACCTTGAAAAGTTCTGGAATTCGACTTAAGTCCTGGAAAAGTCCTTGAAAATGAAAATGACAGGATTTGTCCTTTAAATTTTTTCCTGGAAAACATGAAATACTCCTTGAAAAGTTGAGACACTCCTTGAAAAAATAGGTCAAGGTAAGGTAAGGAGAATAATAGAAATTTATAAAATTCGTATCTACATTTGATTGTTTTCAGAAATGTCAGAGTTACTGTTTGAATGTTACGGAGTACCGAAGATAACCTATGGTATAGATTCTCTGTTCAGCTGGTATAAGAATCATAAAAATCCAGGTATTGGTTAATTTCATCCTTTTACGTCATTTTACTTGTTATTATCTTCGACCTTAAACATGTCTGATTCACGTTATCCTGAACTCATTTTAGTGATATTTCATGGCTGAAAATTGCGAAATTATGAAAGTCATGTTTTTGATTCTTTACAAAGGTATACAAATTCAGTAAAACCTCAATAATAAAACCACCTTTGGGACTCTTGAAAACTGGTCTTCTTATCGAGGTGGTCTTAATATTGAGGTTGAGTATAGAGCAAAACATTGAAAATGGACTTGCAAAATGTGTTCTTACTTATGAGGTGGTCTTATTATTGAGGTGGTCTTTGGTGACTTTTATTCTTAAAATCTTCTATTTAAAATGGAACACACAATTCTATAATTAAAAACTAAACAACCAAAGACATCATAACTGCAGTGACTATTACAGGTTTTGTTGTGAAGCGTCCCTATGTTGAAATCGACTCCACCATACCATATTTTCTTCTTATATTTTTTTCAGCCACAGGAAGTGGTGTGGTTGTCGGGTGTGGCTATCAATCAACTCACATATTACCCGTGCTGCACGGTAGAATTGATATTCAACAATGCCGCAGAATTAACATCGGTGGTTCTCATGTAGATGGTTTCATGCAAAGATTGTTACAGCTGAAATATCCAGGCCATGTTAATGCTGTCACAATGTCCAGGGCTGAGGTAGATAACTTGCCTATTTAATGCATAGAGTATTAAATCATGAGGGTGTCTAATTTATTCCAGGGGACATAGTCCCGAACAGGCCTTTTTCTGTAGTTCTCATGGATCTGACTATCGGACCCATTCCCAAAGCAAAATATACTTTTTTTCGCAATCACAAAAAATCCCAATCAGAAGCACCCTACAAAAAATCATCGACGGGAGTGACCTGGCAAAATAAACATCAAAAGCCTGTTCTTTTAACTATGAAAATTCCCAAAATTGGAGTGGAAGCAATTCAATTTCTTCACAAAGTGGCAAATTGTACAAAGAAAATTTTCCCGATTTATCTATGGTCTTTTTCCCATAATGGACAGAAAAAGGCCTGCCGTGACTAAATTAGATATTCAAGTGCTTTTTCTCCATCTGTTTTGTATCATAGTCCAATCACAAAAGTGTGTGTACAAACAGGTGTTTTACTTTTATCATGTAACATGTGCAAATAAGCATACATGGTATGCACTATGATTGTGAAATTTAAAACCCCATTTTTTACAATATATACCTATATTTATGAATTCAGGAGCTGGTGCGAGATCACACATGCCTTGCCATAGACTTCATGCCAGAGTTGGAACAGTGGGCGTCACATGACTACTATGAGGAGAACGTTAACAAAATACAGCTTCCATACGCTAGTGTAAGACATCTGTCATTCTTATATGTGTCTACATTCTGCTTAAGATTTATTCCATATTGAAGAAAGTATCTTTAGAAATCAATATGTGTCTAATTCATATCGGTATATAGTAATTATTATCTGCCTCCCCGTAATGTGACTGATGCCTAGGTCACATGAAGCTGTTAATGTTATAATAATAAGTACTTTCAGTACTTTGATTTATGCTTCATGGGGAATGAGAGAGTTCCCTCCCTTTGTAAATATGCGGGAAGTTGCACATGGTGAAGGAGAAACAAATAAAGAATAACAGAAGCCTCCGGGCAGTTTACGGGCACAGTAAGGGGCCAAATCGCAGAGAGCTTGTGGGTATTCCCATAGCATGCTATGCTGACCCCTAAATTTTTCAAGAATTTTGGACACCGTTTCGCCCGGTCAGATGAGACCTATGGGTCATGCCGGTCTGTAGGTGTTTGGAACCGTATGGGCATATGACCCGTAGAAAATCTGAACACCGGGAAGTTCATGTAACTGAGGCGTAAACATTGAAAATATGAAAAATGACCTCAGAGTTCATTGTCGTTGAAATAATAGGGTTGTCATAGAATTTGCCTTTAATGCTTAAAAATATGTTGCAGGCCACAGGAAATCTGATATCGGCCCAGCAGCAGCAAGAGCGACGACAACAACAGATACGTAGATTAAAGGAACTCAATGTGAAGAAAAGACAGGAAAGGGTATGTTGTCTGTCTGTCTGTCTGATTGCTCAATGTTCTCATGTACTTATGAAAGCTAGTGGAATTTTTTTGCTGCATTTGTTTCTGTAAGCCAGGTTTCAGGCCCACTAATGAAACCTTTAAAACCTTCAATAACCTTAAAGTTTTGGAAAACCTTTATTTTTTCTGAAAAACCTATAAAACCTGTTATTCACTTTCCAACCATTTAGATTTTTTCATTCAGCCATGTCTTTTGAGAGCTTTGAATATTACTTAATATGGCACTGCAACCTTATGATACTACTTGCATACTTCATCTTCAGTATTTTCGAAGGCAGTCTCTGATTGCCCAGCTAGGTGGGTGGGTTCACTGACAGGCTGTCTTCAGCCGGATATATCCATCATATTAGATGGTCACAATCAGCCTTTATTTTTACAGAACGGTATTGTGTTAAATTGCAACTGTTATAAAAAAGTCAATACATATTCAAGGAGGCCTGCCAGGAATCTCTGGATAATACTTCTGCCAATATAATCAGGCATGAGAATTTTCCACGGATTTGCGGAAATCTGCGGATTTGACGCTTGCAAGGGTGGTGTTTACGACTATTTTAGCCATCTTAGATGCTTAAAAGCCAGGAGCTTCAGCGCCCCCCTGGACCCCTAGCCGAATTTTCAGTTGATTTTTGAAATTTTGCAATCTTATGCCTGTATAACACACTTAGGTTTGTTCGTAATTTCTACATATTTCAGTTAGCCGAAGAAGAAGAAGAGATGAAGAGGTTGATGCAGCTACAGGATTTGTTAGCTGATGATGATGATGATGATTTCAATGTAAGTGGATTGGTTTGATGCAAGTTTTTGGTAGTTGGATCCAAAAAAAAAATCTGAAAATGTCAAAAATCCTGGTAAAAATCTTAAAACGTGACGACATTTACCCATTTAGTCGGTTGACAATGTGTCGGGCAGCTAATGACCATTTTCAAAATCTGAAAAATTTCATTAAATCTAGTAATTTACTGGGTATATTTTGTGGTATTTGTTAACAAGTAGTTTGTATTTTATGTCTTGGTGTATAATGTCTTCGTTTGTGAGAAGAAATACGTTGTACATATAAAAGATTATTTTTGTTTTTTATCCATACATTGCCTGTTTTTTCCTGCCTGTTAGAAAAATGACCTGATGCTAGACATAAGACTTATGCATGGTCTAATCTGGCAATAGGAAGGTATAGGAAGTTAACCATATATTCAGTTGGACCTCGTTTATTCGACAACTTTCCATCCGAAAACTTAGTATTGTCCGAAATAAATGTCAGGTTCTGATGAATCTTCTTGGCATTTCAAATGGAAGTGGGATATTTGATACCATGTATTTATTCAAAATAAATTTTGGACCCAATGAATTCGAATGAACGAGGTCTGACTGTTATTATTTCACTTGTTATTATTATATCATCTTCCGTGGCCAAGTGGTTAAGGCAAATGCCTAAGATGTTGGAGGTGCAAGGTTTGTTCTCCGTACGGGTCTGTTCTGAAATGGCCAGTTGGTGAGCCGCCAGCTAGTTAAATAATGGTAACTGGGCACCAACCTGCCTGGTGCCTGGCTTTAAAGGATAGGAATTGGGAAGTAAATGTGCTCAGAAAGTAGGTCAGTCATGGCTGGCCCTTTAAATAGGGCTGACACTATAATAAACATTTGACTCATATTATTATTATTATCAAGTGTTATATACATTTGTACTTACTGCTTACAGAATGCTCTGAGTGAGAATGGTATAGAGAACGAGGAAGAGTTACAGGTCTTGATCAATAAGTTGACTGTTAGTATACAAAGACTGAAAGCTATATTGGACGGCACAGAGCCCCCACCGGAGGAACCAGAGGTATAGTAAATCTCCTTTCATCTTTGTGTTTCTTTTTTTGTTTCCAACTTCAATAATAAGACCACCTTTGGGACCCACTGAAAACTGGTTGAGATGGTCTTAAAATTGAGGCTGAATAACGAGTGAAACTGTGAAAATGGACGTGTGTTCTTCATTTTGAGGTGGTCGTATTATTGAGGTGGTCTTTAAGTGAAGTTTTACTGTAGTGTTTCTGATGCCAAGAGATCAGCTGTGTTTGTTGGGATTATCTTAATTAGAAATAAAACTATTTCTTTACTAGCTCCATTTACTTTAACTAAACTTATCAAAAGAGGTATGGCAATGTATAGGGCTGTAACAGTACAGGTGTCTGTCAGTTTGATTTCAATTACTACCCTTTCAGTTGATCGGTTCGGTTATATTAATATGTGAAATATGTAAAATTCTCAATAACTAATAACTTGTGCTGTTTAACTTAAAAATAATGAGTATAAACTTACGAGTTCTCTCACTATAATATTGCTTCAGGAATTAAAAATATGACATACTGAACTGAATAATCGTAAGACTGTATAGAACGATGAGAAAACTTACCTGAACAAAATATTGAATGAGTTTTTTCACAAGATGTGTAAGATAAACAGGCTCCGATCTCCCAAAGCATCTCAAAAAGGAATTTAAGCTCAATATTGAGATGATGCTCAAATCAGAGCCCGAGTTTGATACAGTTGCATTTCTTAAACGTTTTCTGAGATAAAACTCATCTAATTTTCGTGTTGTAATACCAATTTTGAGTCCACAGTCTCGGATGAGAATAATCTCAACGATTTGAGACAATATTTTAGGTGTTTTTTATCTCGGATTGAGAAGCTTCGGGAAACCGCAGACTGGTCACTCTTCAGGCAGGCAGTTGTATGATAGTTTAAGAACTGAAGTCAATAGACTGGATTCATTTTCACCTTCAATTTATTCCTTGCATTGATAATGCAAGTTGTTTATATAAATTTATCCAATAATTTCAATGGTGATGAAATAACATCCTTTTTTAAATGTCAAACTTTCTCTAGGCTAACACAATTTTTGAGGAAATACAATTGTAACATTAGTGACATTTGAATCAATGAGGCCAGGACTGAGGAACCTTCGTCTTATCCACTATACTGCTCTCCCCTTTTTCGTGTGTATTAGTGATAAGATATTCTTGATATACATTTCTTTCATTTCAGCCCCGTAAGCAGTCATCCTTTGACCTGTTGGAGGTCCCTGATGATCAGCTGACCCCAGACCAGTTAGTGAAGAAGAAAAGACAGTTTATACTGCAGAAAGCGAAAGAAGGGAGAGCTAAAGCCCAGGCTCAGCAGCGAGAGAAGAGACAAAAGGTATGAAATCATTGCCAGAGTTACTGCCCTTGGTCCATGGTTTTGCTGTAAATTTCCTTATTTCTGACCTGTTTTATTTATGGTTATTGAAAATAAGGCACCCCGAATAGAATGTTTATTGGTTTTTGAACCCCTCCCCCCCATCAACAGATTTTAGACGTCGTTCCTACCTTACCAGTCAGATTTTTAAAGATTTGAGAAGTATAAAATGACAGAAAGTCGGATCGACGTTTGCAAAGCATTATATCAGATGATAGATATTGACACAAAAGTTCCTATAGAAAAAATGTATATATTTTTTTTTATCCTTACCTAAATCTTACTACAGGAATTGATTGCTGAGAAAGAGTTGGAGAAGAAGAGACTGACGGATTTTCAGAGCTGGTTAACAGAAGTCAGACAAAAGAGACAGGTAACATTTTCTGTATACTAGAAACATGGTTGAGATCTGCAGATTCCTTTCTTGGAGTAAGTCTGTGATGACCTTATTTCCGTGACACAGCAAGACATTTGCATACATGTGAACTCTCAGATTTCCACGGGCGACTACCCGATTTGACAGCCAAAGCAGCGATCTCCCGATTTTCAAAGTAAACTTTGTGAATTTTTGTTATGGGGTATTTTTTAGTTCATTACCGACTGGTTGAAATTACTTTTCAAACTGATAACCGAAAGTGTAAAATCTGGATACCTGAGTCTGATTTTTTTTATATAGACGCTCTAAACCATGGAATCAAGCGCTTGGTGACGCTGATCAAAATATGACGCGACTCTCGCTTGTCATTTTGTTTATTCAAGTTTCACACGTTTCTATTGTATTTAGATATGACAATTGGCAATAAATTGTTAATTGGTGACTCTTTTATAGGGATGACCCCCAGATTACCAGTAAATTCGCAGAATATTGCTATTAATAGCTAGTAATAGGGATGAAGACGTGATATTGACAAAATTTCAGCCACGCAAAAATTAATCTCCCATTTTGAGTCTCAATCTCCCGCTTTTCGAGGTGAAATCTCCAGATTTGTCATCAGAAAAGGTTCACATGTATGCATTTGGCAGAATTTTTTCACTAACCTGGATGTTTTGTAGTGTTATTTTTAGACCGTTTATTCCATCGTAAATATGATTTCCGCTAATTTCGTTCTTTGTCTCTCATCCCTGTTTAGATATTCACACAAAGTTCTAAATTCATTAATATACTTGGTTTTAAATTTGGAACATGTTAATAATTTTTTCAAAAACATTCTGTTGTGTGCTATGTACAGTATAAGCATTGAATGCTAATAAATTAGACCTTTGGTTTTTGCATTAATTATTTGAAATAATATTGTTTCTGTTTCTATAGAAACTGTTGGAGACAAGAAATAATCGTAAACAGAAGAAACAGGACATGGCTAAAAGGAAAACTTACGCTGCACAACAAAGAATGAGAATCATATCCCAACTTGCAAAAAGTAAGAGTTTCAATAATTTGATTGTTGAATTTGCTGATAGCTCTTCACAAAGGAGAGCCCAATTTTTTATTGTTGTTGTCCATTTTATTAGTTGAGAAATGCTAATGAATATTCATGCATTATGAAGTTTCGCTAGCCAATTTGCCAAGGGTATCATACATGTTATGAATAGCCTGGGTACCAAAGATGCAGTTAATTATACCTTTTAATGCATATTTACAACTGTTACTCACTTTGTCAAAACAGATTTAATTAATGGTTGATAACTGTATCCATATATAGAACTATATCATAATAAATAGGCAATACTTAAAAATCATGGTTATGTTTAAAAATATTTAATACAACTTGCAAGTACAGTACAAACTGCCCTGTAGCGACACTTGTTCATTGCCTCATGACAGGACAGTTCCAGCAAAAGGTCTACAGTATTCCCTCCTCCTGGAACGACACGTCTCTTGAGCGACTTCTTCCTTTTAAGCAACATTTAAAATTCCGTTATGCAATTTTAACATAAAATCCCCTCCCAGGAACAATAACTCTATACAGCAACAAACAGTACTTGAAACAGCTTTCTGTCACTAACAAATTACCTCCCTTGACCAGTCTTGGTCGAAGTGACTGATTTCGGCCTGAATTAATTTGGCACAAGTGTTGTAAACATGCCATGAGTGAACGGCATATCTTGACTGAGAAGCATACACTATGTTGGTATTCACACGTCTACTATGACATGATTAACAGCTGTAGTTGACTCTAATCATGACAACTGTTTGGTCCTTTGTCAGTCGTTAACGTCCTGTTGGAGAGTGCCAGATGAGAAAATCTTCCAATTCTGATTGAATTAATTCAAAACAAAGAGCAGTAATTGCTTAACTAAAAGTCTGACATGCAAATAAAATGAACGACTAGTTGTCAAGAACAAGCTGGTAGAATGTGGTAAGGTTAAAAGCGAGTGAGATGCAGTCTGACCCGTATTCATTTGCCATAAGAAGTACATTGTAATATACATAAAATGTATGGTAAAAACTAATTTCACGACAATTTTGGTCGAATATTTACTTTTTAATTTGATGATATCTGGGCAGGAATTATCAATAAGTGAATATCAATTAATATGTTGTTTGAGAACTAAAAGATACATATTATGCAACTGTCAGTTAGAAGTCCTTTCCCTCCCTACAACAACTCCCTCTCTACATCAAACACTGTCTGTCTCCGCAAAATGTTGCTCAAGAGAGGGACTACTGTACTAAATTTATTTTAAGATATCCTGTTGATGATAACACCTGCCAAGCAAAACATAGGACATTCTTCTTTGGTCCCCTTATCCTATGTAATTCGCATGTCTTTTAGTCTTAATTTTGACTATATCTGTATTTTCAAACCCCCATGTAGTAATTCATTGTTAACAATTAACATTTTTAATTAATGCTTGCAAACCAATTTAAGCATGTCATCGGAAACCAGTTTGCACTTTCTTACCACACAGATATTAAAATATAAAAACACAGTTTTTTTTACTCCAAAGTAATTTATATGATGATAAAATTGAAAAGTGTTTTGAGGAAATAACAAGTACATGTACATGAATTTGTCTTCTTGTTGACCATGAAATAACAATTCCATGGTATTCTTTAGAACCTATATACCAGTTGTCATCTTGCACATAAAGTCTCAGGAAAAAGGAAAATCTGCCACATCCAAAAACCTGTATTATACGGCATTTTATGTCGGCACCAGTGTGTGTCGTTACAGGCAGGTTATACTGTAGCAAAAATGTAACAACACAATCTATATAACAATAACACCTTCAGTACAGTTCATTTTCTGGAACAAACCATACTTTACACACTATGTCACAATGTATTCATAACATGGATATCAGCACTTGACAAACACTTCAGAACCCTTCAAATTCAGAATCACTGTCATTGTCTTAATCAAACCAAAAATCACACATTGATTAATGAACACAGCAAACATATGGTTGCCAAATACAGCCAGGGTACATGTATTCTAACCTTGGATGCTAAGAATTTAATAAGTAGAATGAAAACTGCTTAATGATTTTGTTTTATTTCAACAGTAGAATCATCAGCGTCAATTTTCATGGCTTTTCTTTGGATAAAGTCTCATTTTATTTAAAGGCACTCTGACAAACTCGTACCTTGTATGTACTGACCAACTTGTTTGGACAAGTCAGTGATAAAAATGACCTTAAAATTAGTGGAATACAATTCTGATAAAGGAAAGAATACGTTGCTACAGGGAACGCTGCATACATAAGACAATGCCTCCCCACACATACCTCCGGGAAAACAACAGTCCATAAAACATCAGGCATTTGAGGAGGCACAAGGGTAAATACGCAAGGGAACAGGGGCGCAAGGAATGGGCTGGCCCACCATAAAGGACAACTAAGGAGAATTAAATTGGAAAAGGGGTGGGGGTTAATGGATGGAATACATCACAGAACAAGCAAACACACCGTGCAACAAAAGGCCAAAGGGGGGGGGGGGTGAAAATATGACATGACATGACTGAAAGTCACATACCAAATGAATGAATATCCATTGTATTTGATTATCAGGCACAATACATTACATGTATATTTATTCAGTGAGAGACTTAGCAGTTAGTTTCGCTTGTAAAATTGCACTGTGTCGCATGCAGTTTTAGAAATATGAATTGTAATGCCACTGATATGATTCTTCTGAGCCGTCAGTAGATGCTGAGTGATTAAGATTCTTCTTAGTCTTTAAAGTAAAACTATTTTCATTGGTAAGAATGTCATTCCCAACGAAATATGTAAAAAACTGTATTTATTACCTAATTTTTACATGTATAATTATGTAATGCCACTTAAACTGTATGTAACATGTAGTTTTACAAAAGTTGATAGAAATAATACCGTTCTGATTTATCTAAACTCTGATCATCAATCATTTCAAGTTCATTATCATCTTGATCCTCATCTATTTCTTCATTTTCACATCTGTCTCTCACTGCACGTGAACATGACTTTTCATCAATGTCTGAGAAATCTTGTTTCTCACCTAGCATTGCGAGAATAACCTTGATGAAACAATATCTGAATGCACAAAAATAATGATTATGATATGGATCAATGTCAGAGTTGAATGTAAATACATTTTGCCACGGGAAGACAAAGGATTGGAGGTTTTTCTCTTTGGTAAACTTTAATAACTTGAGAAAAATATTCCCCACGATGTTTGAAAGTTCAAAGTTTTTTTCTAATTTAGGTATCTTATTCTCAGTGGGTTCAGTATTTAGTTGTTGGCTTGCTTCCATGTCTTCCATTGTATGAAACAGGGCGTTTTTCAGCATATAACTGGTCACTACTTTCTTTATGGGTATGTCTGCTTTTACATGTAAATTTGGACAAATTCTGTCATTACATAGTATCTTGCAGACTTTATAAGCATCTCTTGCTACTTGTGGAAGGTGAAGCATGTGTTCCTTTTCAGCACTCATTGCTGATACCCTCAGTTTGCACTGTGATACTGGATCAGGATCATTTGATTCTGGATCATAATCATTCAATTCACTTTGTAACAGAAGAATGGCTCCTTGTTCTTTCAATAATTTCGTATCACCGTGTAGTCCATCTATATTGCAATTATCAGGCCACCATCCTTTAACTTGACATGCTGGAACTAGGTCGATGTCAACCAGAAGCCTCTTGTACAAGCAGCCATTCCAGTAGAATGTAAAATTAAATGTAGGATTGATGATATCTTTGCTTTCACCCTGTACAAAAGATATATTTGGATGCTGAAATGGACTCTCCGTGGTGTAGAGGTCATCTAAGATTTCAGTTAGTTCTGCTCGAACTTTGGAAGTGTCCAGATAATTCTCTTCATTAAAGAACACCTTGCACTCTTCAGTTGCGTACTCTGGTTTTAATTTGAGATATGCATATCCTTGGTCTTTTCCAGATCGTTGCTCATCTACTAAACAAATTTGTCCAAGTTTTTCCAGAATTATTACAAAATCAAATTCATTTGGAGAATCCACTTTTGTATTTTCTCCGACACTTCCAGACTGTGTAATCCTACATTTCCAGAATTCTTTTTTCTCTGTTAGCTTTGCACATATGCTTTCTACAATCTCTTTTGCTACAGCCTTAATATCTGCAGCTTCCGCTTCAAAGTCTACTGCTCCCATTCCAGGAAGACTTAAAACTTTTGACATTTGATTTCCTCTGAAATTTCTGATACAATCAAACTTTTCTTGAAATTCCTCAGGAGTTTGCACTAAAGCAGATAGCCTAATGACCTCATTTGTCAGATTGAAATGTTCCTGTTCTGAATGAGTGTCCTTCTTGCAGTCACAAACTTCATCAAATATAGCTTTATGCCCTTGTATATAAGCCACATCACATGGAAGTTGCCCAAGGTTATCTTGTGTAGCTTTAACTTTGTATTTTTTCAAAGCAGGAAGAAAATTTCTATGGTAACCATGCCAGGCAATGTAATGTAATACTGTATTTCCATGAATGTCTGCAGCAAAGACATTGGCACCTTCTTGAAGGAGATTCTCCAATGTATTCAAGTTAATATTCTCTTTATTTACAAAATACAGCAGTGGTGTTTGTAACAACTTGTTCTGCATATTAATATCTGCTCCTAGATTGATCAGAGTTTTTATATGTTGTTGACTATTTGCTAGAAATATAGGTGATTCACCTCTATGATTTGTAGCATTCACATCTGCTCCATGTTTAACAAAACAGTGGATTGCCTTATCTGTGTAGTCTTCTAGAAATTCAGATATTTCGACTGGTTCATCAGTGTCCTCTTCTGTTTCGTCTGGTGCATCAGTGTCCTCTTTTGTTTTGTCTGGTTCATCAGTGGCCTCTTCTGTTTCGACTGGTTCATCAGTGTCCTCTTTTGTTTTGTCTGGTTCATCAGTGGCCTCTTCTGTTTCGTCTGGTGCATCAGTGTCCTCTTTTGTTTTGTCTGGTTCATCAGTGTCCTCTTCTGTTTTGTCTGGTTCATCAGTGTCCTCTTCTGTTTTGTCTGGTTCATCAGTGTCCTCTTCTGTTTTGTCTGGTTCATCAGTGTCCTCTTTTGTTTCGTCTGGTTCATCAGTGGCCTCTTCTGTTTCGACTGGTTCATCAGTGTCCTCTTCTGTTTCGACTGGTTCATCAGTGTCCTCTTCTGTTTCGTCTGGTTCATCAGTGTCCTCTTCTGTTACGTCTGGTTCATCAGTGTCCTCTAATTCGGTCATGTACATTTTTAAAATACAATGAATAGCTGTGTCGCCAATCCAGTCACTAATGTTAGGATCTGCCCCAGCTTCAAGTATATCTTCAAAGTCATTCACAGTTCTTACATCAACAAGTTTGATGTGAATAAGTAATGGTGTATTCTTGTCATTATTTTGACTGCTAAGTAGTTTAGTGAGTGTCTGTTTTGGTAGATACCTAAGCTCTCCTTTAATCATTTTGTCTTGAAACTGAGGTGCATACATTCGTCTGTGTCCTAGAAAATATTTATGGAGGAAATTGTCACCCGTATCATCTGTAATGAATGGATTCACATGTTCGAAATGGGATAACATCATTTCAAGGTTCTTCATTGATGTCAAATGATCAGCTGCTATGTGCAGGGGAGTACATCCATGCTTATTCCCTGTATTCAAATTAATTGCAAACTTTTCAATATTTTCTAGAATGCAGTCCCAGAACTTTCCAATTATTTGTTCTTGTTCTGACTGTCCAAAATCATTTTCATCTTCAGTTCTTCTTATTCCCCAAACACTATCCCCGACTCTATCCACCAACTTATGAAAAAATGTATCTCCAATGTTGTCTGTTAGATCAAATTCTTTCTCCAGTTTTAACAAATTTGTTGCTGTTTGCCATGATCCATGATTTAAGCATTCAAATGGTGTCTTTCCATCAATGTTTTTTACATTTACATTTACACCTTTTTCAAGTAATGCTTTCAGAATGTCTATATCGGCATCTTTTGAGATAGCAACATGAAATGCTGTATCACCATCCCCATTTTGATAATGTATGTCCCATTTTAAGTATTCATTACCCTCCATCAGTTCTTCTTAAATCGTTCCTCCTTTTCTTATAAAAAGTATCTTAGGCAGACAGAAAACTGTAAAGCGTATGAATCATTGCCTATTATCTAGGACTGATTAGACAGACTGTATGCCTTGAGTGCTATATCTTCAATTGTATTGATAACACTATAAGTTATTAAATTTCGTGCTCATGTAAAGTCTTATTTCATTAAACTGTCCATTACCTGTAATATTCATTCCTGTAGAAAAGTTCCCAGTTATCATAGGTCTGTTTTATTATTCCACAATAGCTGGTAAAGTACCTTTAATAACATAACATAACTTTCCTGTATGTTTAACACTTGTCTATATGTTCATATATTTTACATTCACAATTCACAGGACATGCTCAAGTAATATCCAGTTATTATTCACTGTGATTCAGCCTAGTATGAAAATATCCAATACACATAATTTTGCTGCGTTAAGCTACTGACAAAATCAACATTCTGGAAGCGATGATAACAAATGTAGGTCAAGGGAGTTTCACATGCATGCTATCGTGATACAGCAAATACTGGTTATCATGAGTAGTGTTATGAGGAGCACCTGGTTATAATATGGAGGACAATTAGCGCCATTGGGGGTTTCTAGCTCATTGGGGGTTTCTTGCCCCTTGGAGTACAGTGCTGCTTCTCTTGAACGTCATTTTATGGAGACGGGCAGATATCTAATTGCATGACCTTCGCATAATATGTATATTTTAGTCATCAGATATGTACATTTATACTCCAAAAGTATCATTTGGTATTTATGTCATATACATTTATTCACTGATTAATAATTCCTGCCAAGATATTATCAAATTAAAAAGTAACTAATTCAACCAAAATTGTTGTGAAGATAAGTTTTTACGTACATTTTATGTATAACAATGAGCTTCTTATGGCAAATGAATACGGTTCAGTCTGCATCTAACTGGCTTTTAACCTTACCACATTCTTCCATTGTGTTCTTGATAACTAGTCGTTCATTTTATTTGAATGTCTGACTTTTAATTAAGCATTTACTGCTCTTTGTTTTTAATTAATTCAAATAAAATTGGAAGATTTTCTTGAAAGGTATTGAACCATCCGTTAACGACTGTCAGAGGAACAGACAGTTGTCGTAATTAGAGTCAACTACAGCTGTTAATGATGTTGATCATGGTGTGGTACAGGTGTGAATATCAACACACTGTATGCTTCTCTTTACAACACTTCATGGCACTATTCATGAAATCAGTCAATAACTTTGACCTGGACTGGTCATGGGAGGTAATTTGTGGTGTCGGTAAGCAGTTTCCATTGCTGTTTGCAGTTTCCATTGCTGTTTGTCGTTGTAAAAAATGGTTGTTGTTCATTGAAGGGAATTTAGGTTAAAATTCCATGGGAGGAATTTTAAATGTTGTTGAAAGGACGGAGTCGCTCAAGAGAGGTGTTGTTCCAGGAGGGAATACTGTGCATTATTTTAGAAGAGTTTAGTATGAACTTATATATTTTACACTATCTTTTTCTCTTTACATGTCTAGCTGTCGTAAGCTATGAATAGTGAGGTGATTTTTCACTTTTTTAAAACACCACAGAAAAGGAAATTTCTTACAGGTTGATGGTGTGATGGAGTCTTCAATTTTGGTTAAATACATTAACTGCAAAATTTGATACTTGAATATGAGTGACCACCTTTAGCACAATATGTGAAATAAAACATGAGTAATATGTTACAGTATAGAGTATTTATTGTTAAACTTATCCTTTAATGATAGGTTAGAGCAGTGTACATGTTACATAATATATCAGGTGTTAAATAATATAAATTCCAAAGCATTTTAAAACTTGTTTGAAACTATTTATAAAAAAATGCATAGGGTCATACAATTGTATAGAAACGGAATGAATGATACAATGATATTTTGCATGTTTAACAAATGACATACGATGACATGTTACTACACCAGTAACTTCCTTAACATGTATAGATAAATCTTAACCCAGACAGATAACGTTAAAGGTTACATATCTCTGTACAAACTAATGCTATTACAGTAGTTGTGTTTTGAATTATTTATTTTTTCGTAAACTTTGAAATGTTGTTTCATGCGGAGGCATTGCCTTGTACATGATTGTGATGTTCCCTGGAACAATTTAATCTCTCTTTCATTGTTTATAATTCGAGAAGAAGTAAACAACACTATCTTAACCACCATGAGTTTCTGGTGAAAGTTGTATGTGAATTATACATAGATCATTTGTACAGGATAACCTGTCTGTAAGAGCTAATTGTTAACAATGGTACTGACATGGAACGTTAGATAATGCAGTTAGTCAGTTACAGTAGGTTTTCATTTTGCTGAATATCCTACAGATTGCACATGCAAGACGACTATTGATATACATAACTGTATAGGCTATATAGTGTATACTATATAATTGTCATTTTATGGTGGGCAGAAAGATGAATACCTGTTAATATGTTTATTATTTCCTTAGAACTCTATTCAGCTTCAGTATCATCAAAATTACTGTGGAGAATTAAGTGTGTTGATATTAACTTAAGTATCCTTAAAAAATACTAGCTTGAGATAATTGGTATTCAATGCATGCTTAAATTTGGTTTTAAAAATAACAATGTGCATTATCTATTGTTAAATGAGGAGTGTCACTGTACATGTAATTTAGTAATATTTCAACAAAGGAAGTTGCTAATCAATTAAACATTTATTTATACACCAATGTCGGTGTGTATAACCTTAGATTATTGTTAATGGAATCCAAATATAGTGTTGGATGTTGTGTAAGGCAGTTGTTGATATCAACATTGTGCTTAATGTGTATTTAGAAGTTCTTTGCCGGTACCATTTGTGAATCATGCTTCATACATCAAAATATGTCCAAGAAATGCACCGCACTCTATGAAAATGACACTTATTTTATGTATTATGATGTGGATTTGGTCGTCCAGAGAACGATGTTTTGACAAAATATTTAAAACAAAATGCAAAGTCCCATTTGATAATCTAGTTTAATTAAATCAACACTAAGTCTGCAATTAACAAGTTATTCACAAAGAAAGTTAATAATGAATAAGTCACAAAGTTGAATTTCATATAAGACAATAAATGCACAAAGTCCTATTAACCTAAATTTAAAGTAAAATACATTCACAGAGTAAATAAAAAGTTCCAAGAGTTATGTGACAGAGTTTCACAAAGTAAGTCATCATACACACAGTTAGTTATATCTTTTTATATTATTTAGTACACAAAGTACAAAATCCTAATTATATTATATTATATTTTTTAGTACACAAAGTACAAAATCCTGATTATAGTAAATTATATTTTTTTCTTATTAAAAGTTCCATGCCTTATATACAATACATACTGTTCCTCAGATGTGACATGTTTAGTAGAAGAGGAGGCCAGTGTCAACATTATAATTAAACCATATGAGATAATTATGTTAAGATCTCATTGAGTAGTTACTTAACAATTGAGAACAAAACAACAACGAAAGTTTGTCACATGTCATAAATGATATGTCTTGATCTCAAATGGATACAATTTAGATGTGAAGATACAATGGAAGTAAGAAATTCAGTAAATTCATTATTGGGTAAATTGACATATGATAAATATTGAGACGATCTACTGAACAATTCATCTGTAAAAAATGTAAATAATCAACACACAATTCATTTTTGAGTACAAATAACCAATGACAAGGAAAGTCAAAATAATAACACTATAATATATGTAAATCAGGCAAAATCTGTGAATCACGCTTCAAATATCAAAATATGTCCAAGAAATGCACCACATTCTACGACAATGGCGCCTATTTTATGTAAATGCATCAAAATGCTTGCTGGACAAAATCTCATTGTTTTGCTTTCACTTCAACGGAAAGAACCCATGACAATCTCCTGTGTTAGAGAACGTCTTATTTTGTATACTTAATCACATTGTATACATAAACAGAAAAACTGAAATAATTTAAATGTCCTCATACACTGTGGTTGTGATTGATTCAGTATATTTTACTCACACCAAACAAACAATGTTTTCATATTTATACATTACTGACATTATTCTAAAGTCATTAGAAAATGTAAAACCAACACATACGAGTATATTTACTTTTTTATCCCCCTGCCATTTTAAAAATGGTGAAGGGGCAAGTAGTGTTAGTCCTGTCCATCCACCCTTCTGTACGTCTTGAAAGGATATGAAGATTCAATTAATATTGGGCACATAAAATTATGTATAGGGTAATAAAAAAGGTTAAGATCGTTATTGGTTACAATTGTCCTATTTTGGAGGTGTTATGGTCCTTTTTGAAATAAAAAAATTATAACCTATTAATAATTCTTGAAAGGATGGATGGATTCAATTCATATAGGGCGCACAAGCATAAGATAAAAAAGTACATATCAAGTTTGTTTTCTGCCAATTTTTGGAGGAGTAATTGCCCTTTTTTGACATTGTTTCCGTTCAATAATTCATGTATGGATATATTCTATTATTATTGGGAACACAAGTATGAGATAATAAAATGTTGGTCAAGTTCAACATTCCACCCCTTTTTCGACTAAAAATTGAAGGATGGATCAATTCCATTCATATTGGACACATACACATAGCATAATAAAATGCAGGTCAAGTTTGATTTCAGTCTGTCAATGTGTGGAGAAATTATGGCCCTTTTTGTACTTAATGAAAGGTTTCCAGTAAGGTTGGATGGATTCAATTAAAATTATTTAGCTATTATTTGCATTCTACTGAAAAGCTTAAAGTGGGGGCATCTGTGTATTATATGCGCATTTAGTTATCTAATCCAAATACAATATCAAATATACAGCACAATATTTTTTTATCAGGTTTAGATAGTAATCGGTCAATGTTTTCATTGAATTGTCAAAAACTAACAAAGCATGATTATTATCATTCACATAATTATACTTCCCTTCAGAAAAACAATTTCACCATTACACTTCTACTAGTTCCACTAATTCTCTCTACATAAATGTTATAATCTAATAAAGACGTTTTTGTGCTCTTGTTAACACTGAGATTTTGTTTTCTTAGCTTGTGTTAACTCAAAGCTAGATTCCCGATTGTTTTTCTTTAAAAAAAGTCACTTCCTATTTTAATGATAATTCATTTGTGCAGCATTCTCAAAAAATGTTCATCATGGTTTCTCTTTAGTGCTTGTGTTGTCCTCAAAGACATGTTCTTTGGCTTCATTTCTTTGATTTCATTGTCTTTTTTCATAAGATCATTTACTTCTGCTTCATAATGTGAATGACATGTCTCTTCTATAATATCTTGCCATGGGTCAGTATCCTTGGAGGTTACAGAGTCATTTTCATCATTGTGCAAATGTTTGAAGCAAATATACTGGACCATAGCATGCAAAATTCAAATCGCTAATGAGGAGAATTGAGCGAACATGTTGGCATTTATGTTTGGGAGTTTCTATGAGTTTTCTGTGGCTTTCTCTCTGTAGATGCTGAATAATAAGGATTATTCTTAGTTTTTAAGTGAGAAATAATTTTCATCTGTAGGAATGTCATTCCTAACCAAATATGTAAAATAGTCTTTTACATGCACTTCTGATGTAAAATATTTAATGCTGCGTTAACTGTATGTCACACGTAACAAACGTGAATAGGACCGCCACTGATTTCATTCTTCTCAACCGGCAGTCTGATCATTCATCACTTCCTGGTAATTCGCATCTAGACCATACAGACCCACCCCCAAATCTATCAATTGTCCGAACACAAGCGTCAGCAAATCGCTCACCGCGACGTCGATACACACAGTGTTGTTTGTCTGATCTGAAAAGAATAAACCTCGATTCATCAGTGAACAACACACGTCCCCACTGAGCGAGCCGAAACAAATTTGGCGCGTGCTCATTCAGCCATTGCATACGATGTTCACGTTGTGTGGGCGTAAGTGACAGTCCAACGTACGGACGTTGCAGCATTAAACCTTAGTCCCGTAACCGATTTCTGACAGTCCTAGGTCTCGCCCGACGTCCATGAGTGCCGATCACGTCTCTCACCATCTCTACCGCGGTCTTCAATCTGTTTCGGAGGTGTGATAGACGTGTTACTCTATCTTGACCTCGCATCGTAACTCATGGACGTCCGGGCCTAGGACGGTAAGCCAATCTTCATGTTGCGCTGAAGCGCTGAAGCAAGCGAGATATGGTCGATTCATGCACCCCAAACTGATAAGCGCACCATTTTACCTCCTAATTGTTTTGATCTGATTTTTAGTGCAGATGTGAATGATTTTAAAGTTTGATTTGGCATGGTTTTCAAATGGTACTACCCAGGTTACACGATTTTTGCTTGACCGAAATTTACTAAACTGTACACAAGCCAGTAAGTTTGGCTCATCCATAAAAAGTTATGAAACCAAAGCCGAACTTGCGTTTTTTATTTCCGCTAGTATATTTCTTCATCTTCACATCTTTCTTTCTTCCACTGTGTGTAAACAGGACTCTTCATCAATGTCTGAGAAATCTTGTTTCTCACCTAGCATTGCCAGAATAATCTTGATTAAACAATATCTGAATGCACAAAAATAATGATTCTCATCTGGAAGAACTTTTGGGTTGAATGTGAATACATTTTGCCAGGGGAAGACATAGGATGGGAGGTTTTCCTCTTTGGTAAACATTAATAACTTGAGAAAAATATTCCTCACCATGTCAGAAAGTTCAATGTTTTTGTCTAATTTAGGTTTCTTATTCTCAGTGGGCTTAAGTTGTTGGCTTGCTTCCATGTCTTCCATTGTATGAAACAGAGCATTTTTCAGCATATAACTGGTCACTACTTTCTTTATGGGTATATCTGCTTTTAGGTGTAAATCTGAACAAATTCTGTCATTACATAGTATCTTGCAGACTTTATAAGCATCTCTTGCTACTTGTGGAAGGTGAAGCATGTGTTCCTTTTCAGCACTCATTGCTGATACCCTCAGTTTGTATTCCATAACATCACCATAACCACCAAATCTACTTTGAAAGAGGAGAATAGCTCCTTGTTCTTTCAATAATTTTGTATCACCGTGTAGTCCATCTATATTGCAATTATCAGGCCACCATCCTTTAACTTGACATGCTGGAACTATGTTGATGTCAACTAGAAGCTTCTTGTACATACAGCCATTCCAGATGAAAGAAAATTTAATTGTAGGACTGAACATGGTTTTTGTTCTACTTTCTATATTTGATATATTTGGATGCTGAAATAGACTTTGAGTGGTGTCAAGGGCATTTATGATGTCAGATAGTTGTGTTCGAACTTCCTATATGTTTAGTCGTTCCGATGTGTCCAGATACTCCACTATATTAAAGAGCTCTTTCCACATTTCGTTATCTGCCCACTCGTCATAATAATATTCGCCATCGTCGGATTCTTCACTGTCATCGTCGGATTCTTCAGTGTCGTCCTCTGGTTTTAATATGAGATATGCGTATCCTTGGTCTACTCCAGATTGCTGCTCCTCATCTACTATACAAACTTGTCCAAACTTTTCAAAAATGATAACAAAATCAAATTCATTTGGAGAATCCACTTTTGTATTTTCTCCGACACTTCCAGACTGTATAATCCTACATTTCCAGTAATTATTTTTCTCTGTAAGCTTTGCACATATGCTTTTTACAATCTCTTTTGCTACATCTTTAATATCTGCTGCTTCCCTTTCGAAGTCTACTGCTCCCATTCCTGGAAGACTTAAAACATTTGACATTTGATTTCCTCTGAAATTTCTGATACGATCAAACTTTTCTTGATATTCATCAGGATTTTTCAGTAATGAAGTTAGATTAATGACCTCTTTTATCAGATTGAAATGTTCCTGTTCAGAATCAGTGTCCTTCTTGCAGTCACAAACTTCATCAAATATTGCTTTATGCCCTTGCATATAAGCCACATCACATGGCAGTTGCCCTAGTTTATCTGGTGTAGCTTTAACTTTGTATTTTTTCAAAGCAGGAAGAAATTGTCTATGGTTTCCATGCCAGGCAATGTAATGTAATACTGTATTTCCATGAATGTCTGCAGCTAACACATTGGCACCTAATTGTAAGAGAGTCTCCAATGTATTCAAGTTAACATTCTCTTGACTGACTAAATACAGTAATGGTGTTTGTTGTAACTTGTTCTGCATATCAATATCTGCTCCATGTTTAACAAAACATTGGATTGCTTTATCTAGATATGCAGATGTTTTGTCTGGATCATCAGTGTCTTGTAATTGGTTCACACACTTTTTTAAAATACAATGGAGAGCTGTGTCACCAATCCGGTTACTAATTTTTGGATCTGCCCCAGCTTCAAGTATACTTTCAAATTCCATCACAGTTGATTCTGGGAAATATTTGATGAGAATATGTAATGGTGTATTCTTGTCATTACTTTGACTGCAAAGTAGTTTAGTGAGTGTATGTTTTGGTAGATACCTAAGCTCTCCTTTAATCATTTTGTCTTGAAAGTGAGGTGTACTCATTCGTCCATTCCTATTAAAGTATTCATGGAGGAAACTTTTACCATTAGCATCTTTAATTAATGGATCCACATGTTCAAAATGTGATAACATCACTTCTAGGCTCTTCAATGATGGACAATCAATTGCTTTGTGCAGGGGAGTACATCCATATTTATTCTGTGTATTTAAATTAATTGCAAACTGTTCAATATTTTCTAGAATGTAGTCCCAAAACTTTTCAATCATTTGTTCTTGTTCTGACTCTCCAAAATCGTCGGTTGTTCTTATTCCCCAAACACTATCCCCAACTCGATACATCAACATATGAAGAAATGTATCTCCAATGTTGTCTCTTAGGTTAAATTCTTTCTCCAGCTTTAACAAATTTGTTGCTGTTTGCCATGATCCATGATTTAAACATTCAAATGGCGTCTTTCCAATGTTGTTCCTTACGTTTACATCAGCACCTTTTTCAAGTAATGCTTTGAGAATGTCTATATCAGCATCTTCTGAGATAGCAACATGAAATGCAGTATCACCATGCCCATTTTTATATTTTATGTCCCAGTTTAAGTATTCATTACCCTCCATTGGTTCTTCTTAAATCGTTCCTGCTTTTCTTACAAACACTTACTTTGGCAGATCATTGCTTTATATGCAGGAAACTGTAAAAAGTGTTGCTTATCAAATATTTCCGGATCGCCTAGAACTGATCAGAGATGGTAGGTCAGGGATGGCATGTTCTCAACTATATTAATAACAGTTAAGTTTATTAATTTTGCTTCAGTAAATTTCTTGATTCATTAAAGTTTTGAACTTTCCCTTGCATGTTTCTCACAAGATTGCTGATACTTTATGCATATTTTTTGTTGTTACCAGTTCATCAGTAATTATAAAATTTGTCCAGATGCAGTACTATACTCATTCCTTACACTCAAACATATCCCATTATTCATAGTCTGGTCCTTTATTATTCCACAATAGCTGGTAAAGTACCTTTAATACAACAGATCTTTTCCCACATAACATCTGTCTATATCTCCATTGATTTTACATCCATAGCTAACAACATTTGTTTAATTAATATCCAAATATCATTAAATATGATAAGGACTTGTAATAAATATATCCAATAGTTATACACTTATGCTGTGGTAAGTTATGCTGAAAATACAATCATGTATAACTCAAATTCGCTATTTCTTTCATTATCGATTTACCTAATCATTTGTTCATAATTGCAAATATGATTTAAACAACCTTCAAACCCTATAGCCATTATAATGGATACTTAAATCGATAATGGAAGCCTTATCGAATTGGGTTTATAATGTAGTCAATTGTTGTAATACAACACGCTGTGTATGGTTTTATTAGCTCAGCTGAGCACTAAATGCTCAAGGTGAGCTATTTGGATTGCACTGTGTCCGTCGCTCTTCCTTCTTCAACAATTTAGACTGTTAACACTTCTACCTAATCTGCATAAAACTTAGTCAGAATGGTCGTCTCAATGAAATATAGGCCAAGTTCGAAACTGGGTCATCTGGGGTCAAATACTATGTTACTAGGGACCAATTATGGTAAACCTGGTTTACACTCCACATGTTACATTTATGACCTGAATTATATGAGACATAGTCACAATGTTTGTCTCAATGAAATCTTGGCCAAACTTGGTCATCTGAGATCAACAACTAGGTCACTAGGTCCAATTATAGTAAATTATAGTAAAACCTTGTTAACACTCTAGAGGTCACATTTTTGACTTGATTTACATGAGACATGGTTAAAATGTTTGCCTAAATAAAATACAGTTCAAGTTTGAAACTGGGTTATCTGAGGTCAAAAACAAGGTCACTTTGTCTAATTATAGTAAAACCTTGTTAACACACCAGAGGTCACAATTTTGAATTGATTTATATTAGACGTGGTCAGAATGTTTGTCTCAATAAAATCTAGGCAATGTTTGAAACTGGGTCACCTTTGGTCAAAAAGTAGGTCACTAGGTCCAATTATAGTAAAACTATGTTAACCCTCCAGATGTCACATTTTCAACTTGATTTACAGGAGACATGGTCGAAATATTTGCCTAAATAAAATCTAGGTCAAAACTGAAACTGACTCATCTGAGGTCAAAGACTAGGTCACAGGATCAAATGATGAAAATCTTTCTGGATTCTCTGGAGGCTGTGTTTTCTACCACGAACTACATAAAACTTGATCAGAATGTTTGTCTTAATAAAATGCAAGTCCAGTGTGGTACTGGGTCATGTTTGGTCAAAAAGTAGGTCATAAGGTCAAATAATTGAAAATCCTTTTTGAAACTCATGAGGCCAACAATTGGCAATGTATTCAGGTAAGCGATATAGAGCCACCATGGCCCTCTTGTTATGTATATGGTTCATTTATTGACTGATTCTCTTTGATAGTATTTTGAGTGTTCAACGCAAGACTATCGTAACTCCTATATATTTATATTGAAGTTGCGATAGACTTGCACTGAACCCATGGTATTTGATATTACCTTGCTTCACTGCCTCAAGTTAACCCTGTATTTATGAATCATACATACAACTTCTTGTTTCTGTTTCGGTACAATAATAATATAAGACTCTGTGGTTGAGATAGACACGCCTGTTTTAGAAGGCTGCAATTCTGTGTTAATAATCTCTCTCTAAAATGTGTAGTGTAGTGCGTTATTTTAAGTCCAGCGCAATAACTTACAACATGAAAACTAACTAAAAACTGTTTATATTGTGGTTGCACATTAAAGTCACGAAGTGTGACATTGTTCCAATAATGAATTATGTTATTTTCTTATGTTGTATAGTGATCTGAACACAAAATGCAGCATTGATGGAAAATACGACTGTATACCTTTTAGGCTGATCAGTACTTGTTTAAGATTATTTTAGAAACAAATATTATTTTTTATATCATTAAAAAACAAAAAGGTTACAGTAGTAAAAAAACCAGATGTACTTTACCTGATATTTCCCTATATTTTGTACTAATCTGAATAAAAATCACAGCAATGAAATAGTTTTATAGTGCTGGTTTATTAACTGTGAATGAATGAATGTACTACCTGCATCATTACATTTCAAAATACAGTAAAACCTTAAATTAAAGATATGCAGACAAAACGGCCCACCGCCAAAACGGACCAGACAGATGAAACTGCCCACTTTATTTACTAGATATTTAGACGTTGTAATGACTATATGTTTTGTTATACTGTTATGAGAATATTGGTGTTTGAGTAGGTGTTTGTGTATCTTGTATTTCCTGAGTAGAAAAAATGATATTTATAGAGTATAAATTAAATACATGTGTCTCGATTAAAGCGTTTTTTCTACTTGGGAAATAAAAGATAAAAATAAATGTAATCATAACAGGGTAACAAATCATTTATCATTATTTAAATTTATTATAACATCTTAATATCTAGTTAATAAAGTGGGCCATTTCGTCTGACAATCTGGGCCGTTTCGTCTGACAATCTGGGATGTTTTGGCAGTGGTCTGTTTTGACTGCTATCAAATTAAAGACAACTTGAATAATAAGACCACCTCAAGTATCTAGTCTAGTATCTCTGGTTCAAAATAATGCTCTTACATCGAATGTCTGTACAGTAGAACCTGTCTATAATAACACATACTGGTACCAACATGTAATGTCAGGTAATCAGATATGGCTGGTTTTCATTTTTCCCTGAATACATAGTTCTCACATCTACAATATTTACCTCCCTTGTTCTGAATTGTCGACCATTTTAATTGGCAAATTTCCTTAAAGTTTATGGGGAGTATAATATAAACGATGATAAACTAATCCAATATATAAAATATGTGAGCAGTTGGCTTAGTAAGTTGAAGAAATAGTGGTTGTCACATGCAAATTCTCTTGGTATTTCTTAATTATCACATATTTGGAAAGTACTCCTATACGGGCTTATCAGTTTAGCCTATCAAAATCGCCGACAGTTAAGAGCAAGGGAGGTAAATATTGTAGATGTGGGAACTATGTATATCCTAAGAAAATTTAAGACTAACACATAAGTGTACATTTACTTTATTATTTAATCCAAAGACTATGTACAATATCAAATCTAAAACACAACATATTATGATCAGGTTTAGATAATAATCAGTTGTATAGCGTCTTCATTGGCATATGCTTTATAATTATAATATATATTATAATTCCTATCAGAAAAACGTTTTACCATCCTCTTCTACTAGTTCCACTACTGCCTTCTACAGCAATGTAATAATCTAACATGTGTGACATTTCTTTTGTTTTCAAACCAGTTTATTAGCAAACATATTTGTTGGGGCTTTCTGTATGTGTTTTTCATGTCCTTTGCTTCTTTCATAAGATCATTCACTTCTGCATCATACTGTGACTGTCATGTCTCATCTATGATATCTTGCCAAGGGTTAGTATCCTCAGGTGTTACAGAGTCAGTTTCCTCATTGTCTGACTCATTTTTATAAATGGGTCCAAAGCCCACAATTTCTGACATTTCTTCGTCCTCCAAGTCTTTGTTCGAATGAGTTGTGGCATGACTGTTTGAAGCAAATATTACACTGATCCATTGCACTCAACATCTAAATCCCTAATGAGGAGAATTTAGTGAACATTTTAGTTTAATTCATTTCTGATGATATGTATGATTTGGAGTTTCATTGAGATTTTCTGTGCCGCTTTCCCTCTGTAGATACTGAATGATATTTTGTCTGTAAGAATGTCATTCCTAAGCAAATATGTAAAACAGTCTTTTTAACCAGGTTATTAGAATGGTATGTGTCATCGGGCGGGCGGACAGGCGTCAAACTGGGGATTTCCAGCGAATATAAACTTGAGTTCTGTTGATCATATTGTAACCAAACTTGGTGTACAGTAAGAACATATGGAGATCTCGCTTGGGATTGCTTTTGGGTTTGTTGCGCCAAAGGTCAAGGTCACTGTTACTAAAAATAGAAATTTGGGTTCCAGCAAATAACTTGAGTTTCCTTCATCATATTGACAGCAAACTTGGTGTATAGTAAGAACATGTGGAGAGCTCGATTGGGATTGCTTTAAGACTCGTTCCATCAAAGGTCAAGGTCACCATTACTAAAATTAGCAATTTGTTTTCCGACTAATAACGTTAGTTTCGTTGGTCGTATTGACATCAGACTTGGTGTAAAGTAAGAACATGCGGAGATCTCGCTTGGGATTGCTTTTGGGTTTGTTCCGTCCAAGCTCAAGGTCACTTAAAATTTAAAAATAAGTTTCCACTTAATATATTCGCTAGGCGTGGGTGTATTGACATCAAACTTGGTGTATAGTTGTTGCATATACAAGGCCCACACTGGCTTAAAAAAAGTAGGAGCCTCTTTGCGCGGCGCGCGAGTGCACATTCGCACGCACAATAATTGATTTATACATAATTAATGTCCATATAAGTCCAATCTGTGCAACAGTAGTACTAGTTTTGGTGTTATGTGTGTGTTTCTGACATGTGTATTTATCCAGCATGTTTATAAGTACAAAATATTCAATATGTAGACTTTTGTAGTATTCAGGATATTTGACTAGGACCAATCCCAGTACAGTAAAGTTCTGCTATTAAAACCACCCATGGGTGGTCTTATTAACTAGGCGGTCTTAATAGTGAAACCAAGCAGACTGGTTGTGATGAATGTAGCACACAATATACTTTTTTTATATAATACAGAATAAGAAAAGCAACATGTATGGTAACTTTAATTCATTTTTATTCAAAATAAGAAAAGACAAAAATTGAATTCCCACATCAGTATGTTCAGTGCTTCCACAGGAGATCATTTACAGAAGTGTTTTCGTATTTTCATTCCTGGCACCACCTCCATTGGTCTCATAATCATCCAAGATCTCAGTCTTTTGCATAAACTTGTATTGTCTGAACCTGAAACAATGTTATTTTCAAAGTTAAAAGATGGAGTATACTGAAAGCAATAAAATAATATGTATTAAATTACCACAGTTACAGATTATTTGAGGCTTTCCCAACACAATGTGTTTAACATTTTCATTTCAAATTGAAGTAGTTTCATTCATTTTTATTTAATTTGTTCAAGATATCTGAAGGTAATGATTTTGTAGAAATTTGGAGTATGTTAGCTGAATACTCTCCAACCAGAAATTTACAGAAACTTTTATTGCATCAATAAACAAACTTTGTCCAAATGTACGTACCATCCGAAAACGTGCATCTAGCTGTCGCTGGTTTTATTTTGCAACATTCTCAATCTAATGATGAACTGTCGCTGATTACTTCAATCAATCCATTGTCTTTGTTACACAATAGCCCACCATTTAAAACCACTGGTAATCAACCGTTGGGGGTCAATTTAGTGAATTTACGATGTTGTTCACACCTTCGCCGATACCGTAAAGGGGTCTATTGTATGTCGTAAAATTGTGTAAACAAGTTGACACGCGAGTTAAATGGCCTAATAAGCGGGACCTAAAACCACAATAGACTGGATATGCTGGACGTATTACGGGATAAATAGATCGAATTTTATATTCAACTTTCAGATTATTTGTATTTTAAAGCAGGAAATCGTCCAATTCGCCACTCGCAATTTTTTATCGCCACTTTTAACTAAAATTCGCCAATTGGCTCCGATTGCGAACGACAGCGTGGGCCCTGATATATATATAATATATCTAAGTGTGAGTGTGTGTATGCATGTATCACCTCTGGCACCTTTGCAGCATTGATGATCATCATGTATTCATTATACAAATAGAGCCTTGGTTACAAATAATTAGGTTTAAAACCTGGTTTGTGGACATTGCCCATTTCTTGTCATATACATTAAATCCATAAAATATGTATTTTACAAAAGTGAATAGAAATAAAACTGATCTGATTTATCTGAACTGTCAGTCTGATTATCAATCATTTCATGTTCATTATCATCTTGATCCTCATCTATTTCTTCATTTTCACATCTGTCTCTCACTGCACGTGAACAGGACTTTTCATCAAGGTCTGAGAAATCTTGTTTCTCACCTAGCATTGTGAGAATAACCTTGATGAAACAATATCTGAATGCACAAAGGTAATGATTATGATGTGGAGCAACTTTAGAGTTGAATGTAAATACATTTTGCCAAGGGAAGACAAAGGATGGGAGATTTTCCTCTTTGGCAAACTTTAATAACTTGAGAAATGTGTTCCCCACAATGTTTGAAAGTTCCAAGTTTCTGTCAAATTTATTCTCAGTGGGTTCAGTATTTAGTTGTTGGCTTCCTTCCATGTCATCCATTGTATGAAACAGAGCATTTTTCAGCATATAACTGGTCACTACTTTCTTTATGGGTATGTCTGCTTTTACATGTAAATTTGGACAAATTCTGTCATTACGTAGTATCTTACAGACTTTGTAAGCATCTCTTGCTACTTGTGGAAGGTGAAGCATGTGTTCCTTTTCAGCACTCATTGCTGATACCCTCAGTTTGCACTGTGCTTTACTATCATAATCATTCAATTCACTTTGTAAGAGCAGAATAGCTCCTTGTGCTTTCAATAATTTTGTATCACCATGTTGTCCATCTATATTGCAATTATCAGGCCACCATCCTTTAACTTGACATGCTGGAACTAGGTCAATGTCAACTAGAAGGTTCTTGTACAAGCAGCCTTTCCAGTAGAATGTAAAATTAAATGTAGGACTGATGATGGCTTTGTTATTACCAACTATAAAAGATATATTTGGATGCTGAAATGAACTTTCTGTGGTGTAAATCTCCTCTAAGATTTCAGTTAGTTCTACACGAACTTTTAAAGTGTTCAGATAATTCTCTTCATTAAAGAACACCTTGCACTCTTCCGTTGCGTACTCTGGTTTTAATTTGAGATATGCATATCCTTGGTCTTTTCCAGATCGTTGCTCATCTACTGAACAAATTTCACCAAGTTTTTCCAGAATTATTACAAAATCAAATTCATTTGGAGAATCCACTTTTGTATTTTCTCCGACACTTCCAGACTGTGTAATCCTACATTTCCAATATTTTCTTTTCTCTTTTAGCTTTGCACATATGCTTTCTACAATCCCTTTTGCTACATCCTTAATATCTGCAGCTTCCCCTTCGAAGTCTACTGCTCCCATTCCTGGAAGACTTAAAACTTTTGACATTTGATTTCCTCTGAAATTTCTGATACAATCAAACTTTTCTTGAAATTCCTCAGGATTTTTCACTAATGCAGATAGCCTAATGACCTCATTGATCAGATTGAAATGTTCCTGTTCTGAATGAGTGTCCTTCTTGCAGTCACAAACTTCATCAAATATAGCTTTATGCCCTTGTATATAAGCCACATCACATGGAAGTTGCCCTATGTTATCTTGTGTAGCTTTAACTTTGTATTTTTTCAAAGTAGGAAGAAAATTTCTATGGTAACCATGCCAGGCTATGTAATGTAATACTGTGTTTCCATGAATGTCTGCAGCAAACACATTGGTACCTAATTGTAAGAGAGTCTCCAGTGTATTCAAGTTAACATTCTCTTTACTGACAAAGTACAGCAGTGGTGTTTGTATCAATTTGTTTCTCATATTAATATCTGCTCCTAGATTGATCAGAGTTTTTATATTCTGTTCATGAGTTGCTAGAAATATCGGTGATTCACCTCTTTGATTTGTAGCATTCACATCTGCTCCATGTTTAACAAAACATTGGATTGCTTTATCTCTGTAGCCATTTTGAAATTCAGATATTTCATCCTGTTCATCAGTATCCTCTTCTAATGGGTTCATGTACTTTTTGAAAATGCAATGAAGAGCTCTGTCACCAATCCAGTCACTGATGTTTGGATCTGCCCCAGCTTCAAGTATATCTTCTATGTCAATCACAGTTCTTCCTTGGACAAGTTTGACGTGAATAAGTAATGGTGTGTCCTTGTCTTTATTTTGACTGCTAAGTAGTTTAGCGAGTGTCTGTTTTGGTAGATACCTAAGCTCTCCTTTAATCATTTTGTCTTGAAACTGAGTTGAATACATTCGTCTATGCCTTTGACAGTACCTATGGAGGAAATTTTCACCATGATCGTCTGTAATGAATGGATTCACATGTTCAAAATGTGATAACATCACTTCAAGACTCTTCATGGATGGCCAATAATCAGCTGCTATATGCAGGGGAGTATATCCATAATTATTCTGTGTATTCAAATTAATTGCAAACTTTTCAACATTTTCTAGAATGTTGTCCCAAAATTTTGCAATCATTTGTTCTTGTTCTGACTGTCCAAAATCATTTTTACTATCTTCAGTTTTTCTTATTCCCCAAACACTATCCCCAACTCGATCCATCAACACATGAAGAAATGTATCTCCAAAGTTGTCTCTTAGGTTAAATTCTTTCTCCAGTTTTAACAAATTTATTGCTGTTTGCCATGATCCATGATTGATGCATTCAAACTGTGTCTTTCCATCATCATTTGTTACATTTACATCAACACCTTTTACAAGTAATGCTTTCAGAATGTCTATATCAGCATCTTTAGAGATAGCAACGTGAAATGCTGTATCACCATCCTCATTTTGATAATGTATGTCCCATTTTAAGTATTCATTACCCTCCATTGGTTCTTCTTAAATATTTCCTGCTTTTCTTACAAACAGTTACTTTAGCATATCCTTTCTTGGTGTGAGGAGATTTGTTAAATGCTGCATATCAATCTTTGCCTGTTATCTAGGAATGATCAGACAAGTAGGTTTCTAATTTCATTCAAGATCTGTCCTTTACCTTAATTTTTCTCAGAAGAATGCATGATTGCTGATACTTTATGCATAATTTATGTTGTTTCCAGTTCATTGGTAATAATTAAATGTGTCCCTATGCAGTACTATACTCATTCCTTACACTCAAAAAATTCCCATTCATTCTTGGTCTGTTACTTTATTATTCAACAATAGCTGGTAATATTTAAGTACCTTTAATACAACAGAATATATTTTCACACATATCTGTCTATATCTCCATTGATTTTACAGGCATAGTCAACAGCATTTGTTTAATTAATATCCAATTATTATTCAATATGATTAGGACTTGTAAAAATATATCCAATACACATATGTTGTGGTAAGCTATGCTGAAAATACATTAATGTTATGAAGTCAATACTTGTAATAGAACACACTGTGTAGGGTTTTATAATGTAAACGGTACATTTATTGACTTATTCTCTTTCATAATATTACGAGAGTTCAATGCAAGACTATCGTAACTCCTATGTATTTATATAGAAGTTGCGATAGGCTTGTGCTGAACCCATAGTATTTGATATTAGCATGCTTCACTGCTTCAAGTTAACCCTGTATTTATGAATCATACAGTCAACTTCTTGTTTATGTTTTAGTACAATAATATTGTAAGACATTCCTCTGTGGTGGAGATACACACGCCTGTTTTAGACGGCTATTCTCTGTTAACTCCGCATATTATAATCTCTCTGTGACATGTTTAGTGTAGTGTGTTATTTTTAGTCCAGCTCAATTATTGCACGGCGTGTCAACGCCGTGCATATTGAGTTCTGTTAGCGTCGTTTTGCAATGGACTCGGTTAAGAACAAAATTTGGGGAAAAATCGAACAGAGCCTAGGGTGGGACTAAAATCCGGGACTTTAAAAAAATCCGGGACTTTAAAAAAATCCGGGACTTTGGTGGGAAAATCCGGGATCGATATTTTGGACTATATCGTAGGTATCAACGGTCAATAACGGATAGAGGAACATTCGTTCACACCCTTCAGTTAACATATGTTCCACTCGAACAATTTTTAAAAATCGATCCCGGAGAATCGCGGATCCCGGATAACGGGTTTCAGTCCCACCCAGAGCCTATTGTGCGCCTGCGCAGACCGGCGGGAATATATGTCGGGAAGCGAACGATTGTACGTTGTAACGTCATTATTGATTTTGTATGCTACAAAAGCTAAATTAAGGTATGTGATTTTGTTGTATATTATGATTAATGTCATTAACTAATATTTTCAACTGTATAATTATTGAATTTTATCTTTTCAACATTGTGGTTGACCCATCGCGTGGTTGACCTACATTTTATTTGTTATTGTTATGATGCAGCCAGCATTCGTCTCTGTGCTCTGTTTAATATTTTGCAGTATTTTCCCTCAATCATAAGTCATGTATCGTTCAAACATGCGTGATAATTAACATGTAAACGTTTAAACTCGCAGGTTGTATTAAATACACTGATCACATGTTCTAACCTAACAGCGATTTTCCGAAAATGTACTTTCAGTTTCAACTTTCAATTTCATTATTACATGCAGACTGAATGTGTCTAAGTACATAAGCGTCGACTCGATTTAGCATATTCCTGTATGACCTCCAATACTTGGAAATGACCCTGGCCTCGGATATGAAATTGCAATGACTTTCAATTTTAAAAGTCCACGGAAAACACTGCCAATGATAGATGGAGAATCTCAATTAAGATAATTGTCTGATGACATCTTCAAATTGATGTCTTCAGATACACGATCAGCAAATGAATGGCTGTTCTAAATTATTATTTGAGATGAAAGGCAAAATGCATTATTATCCATTGGAAAGTCTAATGCAGTATTTTATTGATTTACCTTTTATTGCAGGAAGTTCCGAAGAAGCTGTATGTGAGGTACTGAGAATGTCAAAATAAAGAACATATATTTTGAAGATGCAACAAACAAATGTTAGGTGGCCTTATGGTGCAAATGTGTGAATGAAACCTTTCAACCTGGAGACTTGTCATAACAGACAGTGTTACAAATACCTACAGAAATGAAGTTTCCCTTTCAACAACATCCCAGACCTTAGTCACGGTATGTCACATGGTTCTCCTACTGTATAATAAACTCACTTTAAACAGATGAAAAATAGTGACTTTGAAAGCCTTGGAAAACTTGCGTTGAAATACGTGTAACATTTCCTTGTATATAAGTTCATAATTTGAAGTTTAATACTTAAATGTTCATGGAAAAAGTTAATTTGAAAGACAAGTTGAATGAATAAAATAGCAGTACAAATGCTGTTTTGGTCCTTGAATTTTGTGAAAATACCCTTTGAAGAGTCCTTGAATTTTTTTTGGGAAGGGTGGGAAATCTGATTTGTGTTGTGTCTTGAACAACAGACAAATTGTGAGGTTAATTATTGCAATTATAGGAAATGATACATTGATATTCTGCTATACAAATTTAAATAGCAAGTTCAAATTATTGCAATCCTGTCGCTTGTTACCTTAAGCTAAAATAAGATATTGCAAAAAATTCTGAATGTACTTTAGTACAGTAGTTATATCATCAAAAAGGCATAAAGTTTTTTTTGTCCATTCAGATAGTTTTAGTTTAATAATTTTAGCAGCTGTCAACTGATACTTTTGAAATATATTGTTATTGGCTAATGCTTTTTAATACCATTAAATTTTACATGGAGACATTGATATGTCATGGTTATAATAAAAATGTAACTAAATCCATTGTTAAAGCAGAAAAGTAAAGAAATACACAATTAAAGAACAACAAACCGTCAAAGAGTATATGCAGCAGCAAGATCAAAGTAATACATTTTTTTTATCATAAACACGATTGGGTCACTTATCCTCACACTCCATCAAAAAGAGCTTTAACACTAGGCGAAAGGTTCAACACCTAAATATAGCAAAAATTGTTCAGATATTTCTTAAATATGTTTCATTAATACCCTTACAATATACCTATACTATTGTATTTTAACAGAAAACAGAATTTCCAGTAGAAGACGTAATTGATGAGGTGGATAGTGTTTGTCAGGAAGAAGATGAGTTCTCCTTCTTAACAATAGATGACAAAGTAGTTGTGGTACCTGTAGGAATGGTGAAGCAGATGTTCCCAGATATGCAAGATGAACATTAGAGCTTCATATTGTTGATTTGTGTAAACCTTACATAAGTGTCACTTGCACTTACAAGGACAGTGATCCCTTATCTATTCGGAACAACTGAGACTGCAATCAAAGTTATGCGAAAAACTAGATACTTCCATTTCTGATATCATTCGGTATTTATTCATATCCCGGTATTGAAGGTGCTAATTTTTTTTAATTTGAAGACATGATTCCCTGTGGCATATTCAAAGTACACACCAATTTTGATAAAAAGCATGAAAAATTATGCAATTGCTTACAAGTATAATTTCTTTTGGAATATTTTTGTTGCCAAAATTGAAAACCTGTTGCCAAATTATTGTCTTTTTCACATTTGATGTTATTGGCGAATGACAGAGGGAACCCTAGAAACAAAAAATGTGGATTTTATTCTTGATTTACGACTGTTTCAGAGAGAAAAAAAACTCCCCTCAACAACCTCTAACACACCACTTTATTATTTTCTTCATTGGTTGCTTTTAAAAATTGAAATTTACCATTAGCAGTAACTTTATTTCTGTAGGTAATGGGATTAATATATTGCATCCTGTGGAGTGCAGTATTTTCTGGCCCTTTATTCTTAAATGTATAAAATCAGCTTGTTAGTGCAATGAAATTTACTTCAGGGACAATATTTATAATATTTGTGCATACGCCTTGGCATGTAACCAGGAAAGTACTGGGTAGATTCCAGGAAAGTACTGGTTAGATGAAAAATGGTAACTGTACGATGGGTCTCATTGGCACTATGCAGTGACCGTATTTGGCTTCAAAAATTGTCTGTTTGACCTATACTTCTCTACTGGCATCAAAAAAGTATATTTATTGTGTGCGGCAGACATACCGGGTCGACCAAATTACCATAATGTGCATTATAAAATGTGCGCGGCGACGGGCGACCTCATAAACACAGTAATACTATACATACATACCTTTTTACTGTATGGCAAAAGTTGAGTACCGGTATGTCAAAAAACCACATGTAAAAAACCCAGTCAGCACTCAAAAGTTTAAAAAAAACCAAGCCCTCCCTTATTTTGATTTAATTTTTGCTTGGGCCTCTTATTTGAATATATTGTACTGTGTTTTGATAGTTGACTTTGCTTGTCTTTGATACTTGTAACAGTTCTTACATTAATGTGCTTTTGCAATATTCATGTCTTGCCTCAGTCTTCAGGTGTTTTATTGCTGTTTGTTTCACTTTGATATTTTTTAATTATTTAACTCATTCGTGATTTGTTCATTGCATGATTGTCCTCAAATATTGTGTCACACAGCCCCACTCAGCCCCACTCGAATTCCAAAATAGCCACTTGGGCTTCTGATTGCCAGACATTTTTTCTAAAAGAATCTATTTACCCTTTGGCTGATTTGCTATGAACATGGCACATGATTGTACTGTACCAAAATTACATCCAACATCTGATTCGCTGACATATTTTGGATATTATATCTAAAGCTGCTAGAGCAGTTTAAACCAAACCGGGTAAAAATGTTCCTTGAATAGCCCTATGCTGTGTCTGCAGTCTACTTTCAACTTTTGATACAACTGGTCTAACATTCTTTTTGTTACTGGCTAAGCTCAAAGTAGTTTCCTTTAAAACAAAGCTTGGATGATTTGACCTGGATTCATGTATAAACTATATAAAAGATGATGTTTTTGCAATTAAGCTGCATATGAAGTAAACAGTTTAGTACTAATATTTAACTACAATGTATAATTATATAAACTTTGTTATTGCTTGTACATATGTGTTCATCATCTTGTATTTATTATGTCTCCACATGTTGTATGTTTGTCTGTCCAGTCTGCCTTGTTCTCCCTTTATCTCCAAAATCCAGTAATAGATTTTCATCAACTTGCTGGGAAGTATCAGTATGAAGTCTAGTAGTTCATATTGTAATTTGGGGTCATAATGTTAAAAGTCAAGGTCACAGGTGTCTGAAACTTGAAAACCTTGTCTGCTGTTCATCTCTAAAAAAACCTGTTACATTTTCATCAAAGTTGTGCTTTGAAAATTAATTGGAAAATACCCCACTGCAACAAGATAACTCATAACCTATGGCAAGCTAGTGTTATCATAACTTTATGCCTGGCCATACTGATTTTACTCTAATTTAGCGAGGATAGAATTTAATATGTCATTTCATAATTAAATATTCACAAACGTTACATAAAGGGTCTAATATCTTTGTATTTCATTTATTTACAATCGTGACAAACATTTCACTTGTTTTACAGTCTTAAGGTTCTACCATTATTACTGACCATTTTTCTTTATTTTGGATTGAAAATCTAGCATTTCTAGAACAAGTCGGATTGCAGATCTCTTGGAAAAAATGTTTATTCTTTCTTCAATAATTTTTTATTCTTTTTCACATTTATGTCTTATGTTTTTGTTTTATTCCATATTCCATGCAAACCTTCTTACCTAGTTACACAAACTTGGATATTATAAAACTGTTTACAGTCAAACCTGTCTGTAAAGACCACCCATGGGAACAGCAAAATGTGGTCTTTGTTTACAGGTGGTCTCTATTAACATATTAAATATCATTTAAAATGGTCTGATGGGAGATAAAATTGATGGTCTTTGCAAACAGGTTTTGCAATAGTGGTCTTTGTTCGCAGGTGGTCTTTAACACAGGTTTGACTATAGTTACAAAACAGAAACTTATATGCAACGAGTTGCCAGCTTGGCTACATAGACAAGTGGTACTGTCCCACACCCCATTTGTTTGCTTTGATTGTATTGAGTAATCATTTTTGCTTTTTGGTCATTATTGCATTATTTCTTTCTACTGTTAATATGTATGTGATATATGTAAATACGTTTATATTTCTCTTTGCTATGTTCTTTTTGTTTACTTCTCTAGTCATTCATATACTAAGTCTGCTAAATCTGTCTGTGTACACCTCCTATCACTTTTGTAGATTCAGGTATCATTTACAGTTTTCATTTACATATACAATTTCACCATTATCCAGTGCTCCACAAAGTTTATACTCATGATACATTCACACTGCTTGATAACTTATCCAGTGTGTGATTCTAGCATGCGGTTGTTACATACTGAAGTGATATCATATTTTGACAAGGTGCTATATCATTTAGTGATTAATGTTTTTGTATTGAGTTATTGTGTTGCATTTTGGTCACTTTTGCATTATTTCTTTCCACTGTAAATATGTTTGAGATATAAGTAAATACGGCTCTATTTCTCTTAGCTATGTTCTTTGCCTTATTATAATAGTCATTCATAAACTACGGCCTGCTTTCACTTCCTACCACTTGTTCATTCAGGTAGCATTTTATAGTTCTCTCATGTGTCACTTTTTAGCTATCATTTACATTAAATTACACTATTTTTCTAACTTTCAAAATGTCTAAACTCATTTTACATTCACACATTGCTTGATTAATTCAGTGTGTGGTGCTGGATGTCTGTTTGTCCACTGACATGTTGTTAATTAAACTGTAGTGCTCTCACATTTTGACATGATATGCAATATCATTTAGTGATTATTGTTCTTGTTTTTAATTTTTAGTAAATACTAATTATGTAAATTTGTCGGTATTTCTTTATTTATTTCTACCGTGATAATGATTGTGATTTATGTTAATATGTTTCAATCAATGTTTTGCATTTTGAGATGTATAATGTTGTCTTAATTTACATGCATGATGTTCATTATCATGAAAGTTTTCCGCACTATCAATTTCTATTTCTGTTTAACTGTCCATACAAAAATTAGTCTGTTCCTTAATAAATTCCTACTACTAAAACTACAAATGTACTTTTTATACATTAATATATAGTTACACATTAAAGCATAATAAACACATACTGTTAGTTCAAATTGCAGTTGTTCTATTTCATTTTGTTTACGCCGTGCACCCACCTTTGCTGCATCAGGCAGCAATTTTTTACTTGTTTACAATATGGATACACACTAAAAACTGTTTATATTGTGGCTGCACATTAAAGTCACAGAGCGTGACATTGTTCCATTAAGGCGATACCCTTGACATATGTAATGACTAGTTTATCAATACACACTGACAGGGATTTACTGTATACACTGTATAGTAAATTTGTACATGTAGAATGACCTTCAATGATGTTTTACATTCTGGTAAATGCACACAAAATATTGTTAAGTATTTTTTTTTAAATCAGTAGTATTTTGAAAAGTAGAGAAAGTATACTATATCATACTATCAAGTTTTTTTTCAAAATGATATCAATAAATTGATAAAAATCAAGATTTTCCTGTTTCTGTTTTTTTAAATAAAATCTTTACTTTGTTTTGTTTAAATAAAAGGTGGATAGCATGAGGTAGATTTGTTTATTATCTTTGTATCCATGTGTTTCTTTTGAAAAAATGGGCTTTAAACTGATTTACCTGACTACTTAAACAATTTGATAGTTCCAAAAGTTCAAATAACTTAATTATTTTTAAATAATTTTACAAAATTAATACAGTTATAGATGAAGGATTGTATAACGATAAAAACAGTGTACATTTCACCTTGCTATAATATGTAGTTTCCAAAAATATTGGTTAAAGAAAATATGGCTATTTTCTCTTGCATATACATGTATCGCCTTAATGCATTATGTACAAAAAAGGCAGCATTGTTGGTAAATATTTGATAGATAGAAAAAATAATGGCATTTACAGGGAAGTTTGTGTCTCAGTGGTCTCTATGCCATGGTGGCTTATCAGTAAAGATTGAACTGTATTGGTTTCTTTGTATATTTTCAGACACGAAGAAGGATGATACGTTTGGTCAAGATGACAGGGACTGGGATGTATACAAAGAGATTGTAAGTACATATATAGGATATTATCCGATTCAGGGCTCTTGAAATCCACTTACCCGGCGTCCCAGACAAGTCTTATTGCCAATCCGGGCTACCAACTGTTGAGTTGGACTTAGTCCAGGACAAGTCTGTTAGACACACCTACTTCACTGTAAATCCATACCATATTCTATGCTTGTACAACTAGTCTCCCTTGGCAGACAAGTCAAAATTAACACTGTACACTAGTCCGGGACTTCTGTATTTAAAGATAATTTCTAGAGCCCTGATGTGATATAAATATTCATCAGAACACAAGTATTGATGATGTCTAATTCAACTACAACCACTTCAGTACACATATGAAAAGCATTTTTGATGTAATGGAACCTAATTTCATTCCATTTTTTTGTTATCAAAATGATAGATTAGAAAATGCATTTGTATGAAAATTCCACTTTTATTAAACAATTATATAGAATCCCAACATGAGTGACAGTGATTCTGAACTATTATTATACTATTATATAGAATCCCAATATGAGTGACAGTGATTCTGAACTATTATTATACTATTATATAGAATCCCAACATGAATGACTGATTCTGAACTATTATTATACTATTATATAGAATCCCAACATGAGTGACAGTGATTCTGAACTATTATTATACTATTATATAGAATCCCAATATGAGTGACAGTGATTCTGAACTATTATTATACTATTATATAGAATCCCAATATGAGTGACAGTGATTCTGAACTATTATTATACTATTATATAGAATCCCAACATGAGTGACTGATTCTGAACTATTATTATACTATTATATAGAATCCCAATATGAGTGACAGTGATTCTGAACTATTATTATACTATTATATAGAATCCCAACATGAGTGACTGATTCTGAACTATTATATAGAATCCCAACATGAGTGACTGATTCTGAACTATTATTATACTATTATATAGAATCCAAACATGAGTGACGGTGATTCTGAACTATTATTATATTATTATACAGAATCCCAATATGAGTGACAGTGATTCTGAACTATTATTATACTATTATATAGAATCCCAATATGAGTGACAGTGATTCTGAACTATTATTATACTATTATATAGAATCCCAATATGAGTGACAGTGATTCTGAACTATTATTATACTATCATATAGAATCCCAATATGAGTGACAGTGATTCTGAACTATTATTATACTATTATATAGAATCCCAATATGAGTGACAGTGATTCTGAACTATTATTATACTATTATATAGAATCCCAATATGAGTGACAGTGATTCTGAAGCTGAAGAAATTCAACTTGATGAACTTGAAACAATGCTCAAAGAACACGACCCTGAATTCCAAAGGTAAGTTTATCTTTGTACATGATTTAACATAGTAGACCTTGATTTCCCCCCAAATGGAAATTCTTGCATTTAGCTTGTATTGGACAGAGTATGAGTAAAAAATATTGGATAAAAGTAACACAATTCAGGCTCCAATCTCCTTAAGCATCTCATATAGAAATCTTGGCTTAATATTAATTTTTTTCTCAAATCAGTGTCTAAGTTTGAGACAAATCTCATATTAGATCTCTTTAAAATTTTATGAGAAAAAACTCAACTTATATTTTTTTCGTGTTTTACGACCGATTTTGAGTCCAGTCTCAGATGAGAATAATCTCAACAATTTTAGCTTTAGCTCAGATTGAGATTTTTTTGGAGCCTGGAGCTAAAAGGGGCCATATACAGCCCAAGATTGGGGCCACAACAAAATATGTTTCTCTGCTCTGTGCTGTCTCCCAACTGATGTTTTAGCTCTGTTACATTTTTATTGGCCCATTTCGAGCAATACTTCTTTGTAGACATTAAAAAGAAGTATTGGTAAAAAGTATTTTACCTAATGACCCAACTTCAAGTAGTACTGTTGGAATAAATGTGACCTGGATATTTACTTCTTTTAAGTACATCTTGATGAAGTAGCTAGAATTAATTTCAAAAATTGATTGAGTAATTTATTATCCAGAATTGGAAAAGTTTGTATATGCCCAATGGTCATTCCAAGAACATTGCCCCATCCCCATTTGTCTGTCTGTGTGCATCCATGCAAAGATTGGTTAACGATCAATAACTCTCGAAAGGATGGATGGATTCAATGTATATTGGACCACACAAGCATGGGATAATAAACTACAGGTTAGGAGTGATTTACAATATAATCCTCATATTTTATATAGCATAGTTATGGCCCTTTATTTACTAAAATAATAAAAGATTAGCATTCTACTGAAAAGCCCATAGCTGGGGGATCCATGTCCTATGGACACATCTATTGTATTTGTGTTTGTAATATACTTGTATATTTCTGTGTTCAGAGAAATGGACAAGGAAGTCGGAGAGTTTGACATTGCTGAGTATTACAGACTTCATATTGGAGTAGAACAAATAAGGTAAGTCTTATTTATTTTATACAGTCTATTGACAAATTTAAAAGTATAATTCATATATCGATATATCGTCGATATGCAAAAATTTGAATCAATGGCAGCCCTACATTTCATGTACAAGAGTTGAATAGTCCATAATAATTGTATAATCTTTGACTGACAGGCATGAGAATTTTCCATGGATTCGCGGAAATTGTCGTTCAAGGGCAGTTTTTGAGACAATTTAAGCCATCTTAGATGCTTAAAACCCTGGACCCCTTGCCAAAATTTGAGCTGATTTTGAAGTTTTACATTCTCATGCTTGTTTGATCTTCTCCAGGGTACCAGAACTTCTGTTTCAACCATCAATGATCGGTGTAGAACAGGCAGGGATTGTTGAAACTCTAGATTATGTGCTCAAAAAGTATTCCCAGGATATCCAGCAGACTCTTGCACAGGTATATTTACAGTTCATGTTCTGCTAGCCGCGGCCGTGGTCCAGTGGTTAGTGCGCTGGACTTGTAACCCGGCGATCTGGGTTCGATTCCCGGTCGCGGCAGGTCATACCCTTCCATGAAAATTTGACAAAAATGTCGATTTTCCTCCACATGTGGAGAAGTTGCCGGCTCCTTGTGGAAGGGTAAGTTAGTACTGGTAAGAATTCAGTCCAGGAAAAACTGGTTAGGTGAACCGGCCGCCGTATATAACTGAAATATCGTTGAGAAACGGCGTTAAACCCGATGAAACATCATGTTCTGCTCTAATGCCCCTTGTATTCTGTGGGTGCCTTGCAAACAAATCCTTTGTACACAGGCTATTCATAACATATATGATTCCCTGGGCAAACTGACTGTAAAAAATCTCATACTCGTGAATAATTAATGAGGTAGAATCCTGCTTGATTGGCCGCATGGAACAAACCTCATGCGATATGGAAATAGCTGAAGAGTTACAGATGAAATCGCGGTTCTGAGCGATAGCTCTTCACAAAGGAGATTTCTTCTTTTTTTTTATCGTCCATTTCTTTGGAATAACCAGCATTATATTTTTTATTCACAAGTCTGTTAAGAAATTAAGCTTTCGCGTGAACACCATAAAATAGCTACCTGTGCTGTTTATGCAAACAATTTATATAGTAACCTAATACTTTTTATATGCTTTGACATAATAAATGAAGGGTCTTTTCATTAGAATAAAATTTAATTAAAATGCCAGATTTTTATGAAAATTGAATAAACGTGTGATAGAAAGTTGGACACCTTAAGAGGCGTATGTTTGGAGAAGCCGTAGAGGTGTGATTCAGCGAAAGTATGGAGATGCTGTAGGGGCATGATTCGGCGTATCGATGGAGTAAAGGTTTAATTTTTGTTTGCAGTATGTGTTCTTGACTGGGAGTTGTGCAAACTTTGGAAATTTCAAAGCCAGAATTGAACGAGAATTACTACAGATGCGTCCATTCCAGTCGTCATTCAGTGTTTTCGCTGCAGGTTCGTTGCATTCATGTTCGGCGATAATGTGCTTTTCGACACTTGTTCTATCCCAGATGTAGGGTAACATAATTACCACTGTGTACAAAATTTTAATGTTTTGATGTATTCTCCCACGTCACGTCACATGGTTTTTATGCAACTTCACACAAATTATTTCTATCAAACCTAGTTGTGCGTATCATCGGTACATTCTGTTTGGATGATTTTTGACGGCCCTTTAATGATAGAACAATTTTATTGTCTTAATTGGTGGCCATCTTGGATTTTTTCAAAAATATGTCTGATAAAAGTGTTATTGCTGGGATATTAACCACCCTCAGTAATAGCTCTAGATTTACCTATGTGGTTATGTCAAGATTTTGCTTCTGAACTGCTTTCAGATTATTACCGTATTTACACAAAAAAAATGACAAATTAAAAATAGAAACAAAATAGAGGATACCATATCTGTAAACAGCAGTGACCCAAGTTTTGTTGAATCAATTCAATGAATTAGGTTTTTTTTTTTTTTTGTAAATACAGTATGTCTTTAATAGTGATTGAAAGTGTTAGTATTTCAGATTTGTTATTTTAATGTTACTTGGAGTATCGGACATATAAGTAAATATTTCACATTTAGTTCAAGGAATATTATATTTTGCCTTACATTATATATCCTCTACATGCAGAATTCTTCCGAAACTCAATTTTTCCTATCCAGTGTCGGGGCTCGAGAAATCGGCTAGCCCGACGTCCCGGACTAGTCTAAAATAGTTTCAGACTGTGTATTTGTTTCTTAATTCAAGATTGTAATAAAAAATGCTTTATTTTTCCAGAGAATCCTAGCCTTGATGCGTGGCTAGGAGCAAGACGTTGGGTCAATTCTGGCAATCTTGGTGATGTTTGGGTCACCAAAGCAGAATATCTGGAGAAAGGCGCCGACTACCTGAAGGAACACATGGCCTCTAATGGGTACCTCCCACATCCTGTGTTAGTTGGTAAATGAAGGGGGAAGTCATTGGTATGGTTACTATGGTAATATATAAACAGGCAGCTATGATCATTGTGTTTTGTATCTTGGTTTAATTGATTCAATACTAGAAAGCTGTTTTTCATTATATACTGAAACAGCCTTACGTTCAGTTATGGCTATCATTCTTATCGTTTCGTAACGTTTTGCAATTTGGTTCCCGTGTGCAGCCAATGTGCTATGGTTGGCAAGGGATAAAATACAAAACGTTTGCCACTGATAGCCGTAACTGAACGCAGGGCAAGTGTTATGACTGTGACTGATAGACACTAACGCTGATTATGGGATCAGCAAAGGGAACTTACTCTGTTAATCAACTCTCGGCGACAGTATTGATGTGGAATGAAAATGGCGACCGTATAAGCATATCTTATTTGTGTTATCACTGTGACATTTTTACCATTTTTACCATTTTTGTGTTCTTTTTATTTTCACATGTTTATAGGCTCATGTCGTTTGATTGCATTTAAACTTGTGTACACTGTATAATGGGGATCAAGAATTTCTTTGTTTTCTTGTTTTGAACAAGAAAACACTTAAGGACATGCTTTAGTCTGTTATTGTGCTTAGCTGATCATTAGTAAATAATACAGTTCACTGCCACACTACGTAATCATATATGTAGTTACTTATACAAAAGTACAAGCTTATCCTTCAAGCTGTTTGTACTCTGTACATCAACTCCTGAAAGCGAACTTACAAGCAAGACATTTTTTGTGAAATGTCTTAAGATAATACACTTAAGCATGATACTATTACTGTACTTCAGGTAATTAATAAATTTCAGTATTTTCGTGAAATCATGACCTATGGTCACAGGAGTTTGTCATGAGTTCTCTTACCTTTAATTCGCCTTTTATTGTATATGTATATGATATTATAGTACACCGGAGACTCATGAGTTCTCGCCCCTTGTAGAGTATATGTATACGTAGTACACAGGGGTTTGTCACGAGTTATTTCCCCTTCTATAGTATATGTATACGTAGTACACAGGGGTTTGTCACGAGTTATTTCCCCTTCTATAGTATATGTATACGTAGTACACAGGGGTTTGTCACGAGTTATTTCCCCTTCTATAGTATATGTATACATAGTACACAGGGGTTTGTCACGAGTTATTTCCCATTCTATAGTATATGTATACATAGTATACGAGAGATTGTCATGAGTTCTTTCCCCTTCTATAGTATATGTATACATAGTATACGTGAGATTGTCATGAGTTCTTTCCCCTTCTATAGTATATGTATACAAGAGATTGTCATGAGTTCTTTCCCCTTCTATAGTATATGTATACAAGAGATTGTCATGAGTTCTCTCCCCTTGTATAGTATATGTATACGTAGTACACAGGGGTTTGTCACAAGTTATTTCCCCTTCTATAGTATATGTATACGTAGTACACAGGGGTTTGTCACGAGTTATTTCCCCTTCTATAGTATATGTATACGTAGTACACAGGGGTTTGTCACGAGTTATTTCCCATTCTATAGTATATGTATACATAGTATACAAGAGATTGTCATGAGTTCTTTCCCCTTCTACAGTATATGTATACATAGTATACGTGAGATTGTCATGAGTTCTTTCCCCTTCTATAGTATATGTATACAAGAGATTGTCATGAGTTCTTTCCCCTTCTATAGTATATGTATACAAGAGATTGTCATGAGTTCTTTCCCCTACTAGAGTATATGTATACATAGTATACGTGAGATTGTCATGAGTTCTTTCCCCTTCTAGAGTACATGTATACATAGTACACAGGAGATTGTCATGAGTTCTTTACCCTTCTAGAGTATAATTATGTATACATAGTACACAGGAGATTGTCATGAGTTCTCTTCCCTTCTAGAGTATATGTATATGTAGTACAAAGGATTTTGTCATAAGTTCTCTCCCCTACTAGAGTTTATGTATACATAGTACACAGGATTTTGTCATGAGTTCTCTCCCCTTCTACAGTATATGTATACATAGTACACAGGAGATTGTCATGAGTTCTCTCCCCTTCTACAGTATATGTATACATAGTACACAGGAGATTGTCATGAGTTCTCTCCCCTTCTAGAGTATATGTATACATAGCACACAGGAGAGTGTCATGAGTTCTCTCCCCTTCTAGAGTATACGTATACATAGTACACAGGAGATTGTCGTGAGTTCTCTCCCCTTCTAAAGTATATGTATACATAGTACACAGGAGATTGGCATGCGTTCTCTCCCCTACTAGAGTATATGTATACATAGTACACAGGAGATTGTCATGCGTTCTCTCCCCTACTAGAGTATATGTATACATAGTACACAGGAGATTGTCGTGAGTTCTCTCCCCTACTAGAGTATATGTATACATAGTACACAGGAGATTGTCATGAGTGCTCTCCCCTTCTAGAGTATATTTAAACATAGTACACATGAGATTGTCACGAGTTCTCTCCCTTTATTATACAATGTACTATAAAGGGGAAATAGGAGCGGAGAAAACTCATGACAATCTCCTGTAGTATTCTGTACCAAACTTTGACTGTAATCAGTAGAAACACCGTTTCTTTATGAATGCATGTATAAAAGATGTTAATGAATGTATGAAATGTTTATGTATGTATAAATGTCTTAACAATTTAAAATTGTGAAGTCTGAATAAATAAATTTTCACAAAAAGTCTGTGTTAGTTATGAATGGTATCCAGGTTCTTACACGACACAAACAACAGTTGTAGCGTGTTAACTTTCTGTTCAACTTAATTTTGTTGATTGACTCAATTTCACAGCAGAGTAATACATTATGAGGGAAGAGTTTTAAATACAGGCTGTCAGTTTTCATAATGTTATAAGTGGATAATGTTTGACTGCCATTCTTAATTATTACATGAAAGATTTACTTATTCTTGCATTCCAGGCTGGGATTTCCCATGTTTACACCGATGCTGGAAAACTTAAATCTTACATCCCCCCCATGTAGGATGAGACTCGTGCTGATGACATCACATAATGACATCACATTTAATCAAATAATAAATTGAATGATTTGTAAAATACTATGTTACTATAAAACATCCTTAAAACCTTAGTTGCTTTATTTAACCTGGTCCTTTATATCTTAAAAAAGGTTTGCAAGAAAAGGAATCTGTCACTGGCTTCATGTGCGATGGAAATATCTGGCACACGGATAACTGTTTACGCGGTAACTTGGCAGAGCTTCGTTCTCGCCAAAACGGCACTCCTCAAGTCAGATATATATCCATTCGTACTGGAAGCCAGTGCAATATACTTATAATCTGAAATTGAGTGTCACTAATCTAAAAGACATAAAACAGACACTCATGTTTGAATTTTTTTTTATTGAAAACAAGATTATTTTATCACAGGTGAGCATTTTTCAGTCATTCATACTATCATACCAACTATGAACTGGGTAATTTTACAAGATATTCACAAAATAACTTGTCTTAACGAATATTGGACATAACTGTCGAGAGGCGATGTTTCTGAGAAACCTTGTTCCAACTTCGGGTTAAACAATAGATTTCAGGTGCAAACTTGTTAATTTGGACTTCGAAAAACTTTGATATTTCGAAAACTTCGTGACAAATATTCGTCTTAACTGGCAGAACAAAGGAAAAAATCAGGACTTTGGAAAAAATTTCTGACACAACAGAAAATTTGACGCCAGCAAGTTTGCCATAATGAAAGTCGACTGTATTTACAAATATTATCTGCGATGAAGATATCTTGCTTAACGTACCCTATTCACTGTATAGGAAACGTTCAATATCGAAACAAAGGCATGGAAAATAAACACATACAAATGTACAGACAAAGTACTCGATTGAAATATTTAAGTTATACGCTAAATCTACGCATGTATACTAAAGCTGTACAGTTGTTAATACTGTCTTATACACATAAACAAACATGAATTGTTAATTGATATATAGATACAAACAGGGGTTCCATTTGAACCTGGAGTTGACCCTTTGACCCTTGGAATTTTCAAAAAGCCACATTTTGACCTGAAGGATTCTGTCTGAAGGGTCAATTTTTCAATAATGTAATTTGGATATAAAATGGTAAAATCAAAATGACCCTTTAAGTGTTTCAAGTGATTGTCACAGTCATTCCAGAACCCTTCTGGCATCCTTTCCTCCTACTTTTTTTTCATTTTTCTGTAAGATTTTTGTCTTTGATATATAAATATAATTCATGACATGAATTCTTCCCTAATCTACATACTCTGAATACTAATTAAAACATAAAATTATAAATTTAATTAATATTATGTATAATTGCACTCAACGATTTAAAGACATAAATTTATTAAAATAGACAGGATTTAAATAATAATGAAATACTGATCAGATATTAATAATGATATAATCACTTTAAGCAGACATATTATCACAGATTTCTTGGCTTCGGTTTCATTTCAAGTATAAATATATAGATAAAACTGTTCATATAAAGTCACAGACTGAAATTGTTCAATGTATTTAAATATTCGACAAATTATTTCACATCGAGACTGCGACTTCAGATCGTTTGCTGTTAGCGTTTTCCGTACTGTGGCCAAAAGTCCCGCCGTATCTGAATTTTTGACCTGAAAGTAAAATAGACGATTGAGGTCAATCTAAGGTAACTTGGCAAGAAATGATGTGAAACATGACCAAACACATTTGGATTTTACTTCTAGCGTCCACTGTGGTATTTGTATTTGTATTACTGTGTTTATGAGGTCGCCCGTCGCCGCGCAAATTTATAATGCACTTTATGGTATTTTGGTCGACCTGGTATGTCCCCCGCACACCATCAATAGATTTTTTGAAACCGAAAGGGGGAAATTACCTGCCAGTAGAGTAGTATAGGTCAAACAGACAATTTTTGAAGCCAATTACGGTCACTGCACAGTGCCAATGAGACCCATCGTACAGTTACCATTTTCCTGGCATCTACCCAGTACTTTCCTGGTTACATGCCAGTACTAACTTATGTGGGAAACACTGAAAAACATTTCTGTTTTATCCGGCGAGACGAGGGATCGAACCCACGACCTTCGGATTCGTAGTCAGCAGCGTTAACCACTGAGCCACAGGGCCACCTACCCGTCCACTGTGGATTGCCAAATCCCAGAAGATAGAAAACAAGAAATATCTTTATAAAAAGATAAACGGCTTAGATAGAATGATGTCTTCCGGTATGTTAAATGAAATAATTTTTTTTGCAACGTGTTGAAAAATAAATCCTTACAATAAATTAACTTGGATCTAGACTGTATATACTATAATCATGGACCTGCCATATCAGGGTCATTTTATATATATGCTTTAACATATTAACTACTTCCTGCAAAAAAATAACCGCTAACGAACGCACATCTTGCGAAAACCCCGTTTGGTGCCTCTTGGGTAAACGAAAACCCTATTTGGTGCCTCTTGGGTGAAAATATGATTGGTGAGATTTTAAAAAGCCCGCTTCGAGGACAACATTTGGTTGGTCAAAAATGTAGGTCAAATTCAATGTTATACAGCTACGCCGAAAAATATGAAACAATAAGGCCGCATTAAATAGAGAGCATACAGTTCTTGTTTTAATTGTGTCCCAATTTGGCAATACAGTCGGACAACCTCTCAGGACCTGATGTTCGTATATGAAAGTCGAAATAAATAAAATTGCAGACCCGATGAATTCAAATGAGCGAGGTCCGACTGTACTTGAACGACTTTGTGGCTTAAAACAATAATAAAAACTTTCGTGTCTGAAAACTTCCTAAACCAAACATGTTTCTCGGTCTGAACACGTGGTGATAACGGAGGTTCCTCTGTACAAGGGGTTAAGCACCGTACGTACCTGGTATATGTCCAGTATAGTGGGGTACCAGACCACTCTGCACAGGATAAATATGTTTGGAGTCCCGCACGTGCGCTACTGGTCTGTGTATGGTTATAGGCTGGGTCTTGAGATCTTCTAACCGTGCCGTGTCCGAGGTGAACTCATTTAATGCTTCGTGAGTGATAGTTGGATATCCCATACCGAGTCGGGGTCTGGCGCGGGGAACAAAGCCAGTATAACCTAGTTGTAAAAAGAAATAAGAAATATTAGTTTGTACAGATTTATTTTCAAGAGCTCTGTGATTTTTTTTTTAATTCCCTTTGAGATTTATTACTAAGCGCAGGATCTTCCATATTGTTGAAAAATGGTTATTGAAAAGGAATATTTTGCATTATGCTTAGAAGAAACAGTTTTGCCAATATTGGGCAAGGACACACCAATAAAGGGAGACAACTGAGAATATGTTACAGCGACCAGACATTGAAGATCTTGGTTTACCTCCCTTATCATTGATTTATAGATTCATTTGTCATCTTGAAACCACTTCTAATTCTTGTCTCATATTTTATTCATTAAATACAAACATTGAATGTTTAATTAAGCATTCGGTGTCTAATTGAAATAGTAATAGTAAATTACATGAAATACCAAATTAGTACACGTGTTCAGGATCACCGTGGCCACCGCTCACGTCAAATAAACGGCAACTACGCCTATATTACGCAAATGCCGGAAATGGAGCGTACGTATTATAGACATAGTTGCCGTATATAAAGATTATACGGTGGACACGATGATTCTAGACAAATTTACTTATTAGTTACTTATTGGTTCACCGTGGCCGACGTCTACACCGTGTATTCGTCAACTACGCATATAATACGCAAATGCCGGAAATTGAGCGTACGTATTATAGACATAGTTGCCGTATATTAAGATTATACGGTGGCCACGGTGATTTTAGACAAGTTTACTAATTTGTTCACCGTGACCACCGTCTATGCCGTATATACGGCAACTAAGCTTGTAATACGGTTATGCCGGAAATGGAGCGTGCGTGTTATATGCGTAGTTGCCGCACATGCGGTGTAGACGGTGACCACGGTGAATACGCGTGTCACTTACCGGACATAAAACTCTTCATGTCATTATCATTAGCCATATAGAACGGAGATTCCGCACTTTTTACCATACTACGAGATATGTAGGGCTTGGCTTCAGCGGATACTGATCTCAATGGTGTTATGTACTTGCTCCTGATTGGCTAAAACAGAAAACAAAACATGGTCAGTTTGTTACACGGAATAGAATAAGTAAGGAATTTTTATGCACCGGGCATAAAGTTTTACTCCTGTCCGTCCGTCTGTGCGTCCGCGCGAAAAAATAATGGTTTCCCATCAGTAACTTGAAAGGATGGATGAATTCCATTCATATTGTACACATAATCATTGGATAATACAATATAGGTCAACCTCGAGGAGTAATGGCCCTTTTCGAGCTAAAATGTAAACGATTAATAATTCTTGAATAACCCATAGCTGGGACATTCATGTCATATGGTTAATGGAGTCGTTTTAAAGAGTGTAAATCACGAAACATGACATCGTATCCCAAGCAACGACGTGTTTTGATGAAGATTACATGACACTTAATAATAAATGAATATAGATACAAAATAAACTGTAGCCTAAATAAATGATATCAGTGCGTTCTTGTATTTAACCACGTTGATTCCAGGAAGAAGCTCGTGAATTATTTATAGATCTATTTGAAGATTGAAAATCGATTTCTTGCAACACGGATACGTGAAATAAATCAGAATATCTTTTAAATAATCTTAATACAGTAAACCCACACTTTAAGACCACCTAGAAATTAAGAACACAATTTTCAAGTCCATTTTCACTGTTATGCTCTTTATTAAACCTCAATAAGAAGACCACGTCAATATGAACACCAGTTTTCAAGGGTCTCAAGGGTGGTCGTACCATTGAGGTTTTACTGTATTTCGATTGTAAAATTATATACTCGGAACTTCCAATTGGCATATTATTGGATTTCAAATTGTTGAACGTTTAGAAATATATCATGCTAGCTTAGCAACGCAGTATGACGTCATTTTGCTTTGTTACGATAAATATGACGTCATGTTGGCGGAAAAGAAGTTAATTGTCCATTTGTTTGAACACGTCTAGATGCGTATATATAATTAAATGCTTAAAACGGAATGGATATTGCAGGAAAAGCATTAGTTAAGTAATTAACTGTCTTTGAATCATAGAATGAATTACTGGATGTACGAAGGGTTCAGTTCTGAACAATTGCAAGGGCAGTTTACGGTAATCAATTATCGTCGGATTGAGACATCTACGTCACCATTCTCGGCAGCTCTCGGATATTTCCGTACCACTTCGTTACTCTACGAACACTGTACGTAGTCGACCGAGGTTTTCCGAATGTTGCGTCACATGTTAAATCGCGAATTGTGATGTTAATGAGGGTAAGATCACATTTTGAACAATAACAATTGTACAACATTACTTAAACTTGCATTTATTTTATAACTGATTTTACATTTCGTCGCCTTATTTCGAGAACCCCGTAACTCAATGTTTGGCGGTTTTGAGTAGCTTCTATTTGGTATCGACGAAACCATCTTTCCAAGCTCTTTCTATCTGTACTGTCTATCTTGTTATAGAATGCACTTAGTTACTGCAATAAAATGCAATTCCATAACCCCGTTTGTAACAATTATCTCAAGAGGGTAAAACTTTAGTTTTTTCCCCCAAAAAGACGAAAAACAAGTTACGGGGTTCTGGAAATAATGCGACGAAATTTATTCAGACATATTTATTTTACTCACCGGAAGGTTAGGTACAGCGTTCTTGTCAATTTTCCCAGACTGCACTGCTTCAGACATTCGGAGTTCCTCGGCGTTTTGCTTATGTTTCCGGTGATCATGCTCAAAATCGGATATAGCACCGTGACAATTCACAGCATAACGCTTACCAAAGAAATGCTCGGATCTTGGAATAAAACCTGGAAAATAAGGATTAAAAATCGAGATTTATTCACCTGTCATGGAAAGCAAATATAACATGACCCAAACGCAGAGCTCTGTTCGTTCGAAATTCGAACTATTTTGAAACATTTCGTCAAACACAGAGTCCCTTTTATTCACTAAATGTATCTCTTTAAAATTTTGATAGTTTTTTAGTTTCCGATAATTCATAATATTTCGGATATTCCTAATTTTCATTCTGAACATTTGTCGAAAACTTACTTCGTACTGAAATTTTCATAGAGTATTTTTAAAAAGTCATCATACTAAACAATTATGAGTAGTATAGAGGTATCTTTGGTCCCAAACACTGCGCATGCGCAGCGGCCATCTTGAATATATGTTACTTAAATAGATTCAAGTTGGACGCCGTGCATGCGCAGTGTTTTGGGTCAAAGAGACCCATATACTACTATTATGTTTCTTACTTTATGTTTAAATTTTACCAATAAATGGAAGCAATAAGCAATTACAGTCGGACTTCGTTTATTCGACAACCTTTTATCCGAATACTTGGTATAATCCGAAAAACATATCAGGTCCCGATGTGTCTTAGGCACGTCGAATTGAAATGGGCTATTCGAAACCATGTATTATTCGAAATAAAATGTATGACCCGGTGAATTCGAATGAACGAGTTTTGACTGTAATTATTTAAAAGTATTCACATCGATTTTTAAACAAGTTGTAACAATTTATTTTAACACGATTGTGTGTTTAAGGGCGCGCCCAACGTCACACAAATATTCCAAGTTCGATAACCGTCAGCACAAAATTGCGTGGCACCGGCTAAAACAATGTCTGACTTACCTGTGTATCCAGGAATCATCTGTTCCAAGAGCTTCTGATCCCCCATGCTGTGAGTTCGAGATCTTAATAGCTCTGATCTTGGGTCCGTATTCAGCCCAGGTGCTGAGTTAGTCCTGATGTCGGCCAACACCAGCTGCCCGGAACTTGCCACGGCGTCATTTCGTAATAATGTTGATGTTGTTTTACCAAACGTCTCCCCAATCTGATACTTGAACTGTGGACAAAAACCTCCGTACCTAAAAATGTAAAAACAAATTTGAGAGATAATTTATTTTCTTCGTTTATAGGTATGAGTGCGTCGAGGGCATACCACTACATATCGTACAACTAGAAAGTTATTATGAACTGATTGTTAGTATGTAATATGAGCAAATATAACATATACATTTTAGATAAGTTTGTGTGCTGTTAATTATTTAGTCTGAAATAAAGTTTATATTATATAATGTATATTGCTCAATTGTTTTTTTCCTTCTAGAGTTCTTTCCCTTTATCCCTTCTAGAGTTATTTCCCTTTATCCCTTCTAGAGTTCTTTCCCTTTATCCCTTCTAGAGTTATTTCCCTTTATCCCTTCTAGAGTTATTTCCCTTTATCCCCTTCTAAAGTTCTTTCCCTTTATCCCTTCTAAACTTCTTTCCCTTTATCCCTTCTAGAGTTACTTCCCTTTATCCCTTCTAGAGTTATTTCCCTTTATCCCCTTCTAAAGTTCTTTCCCTTTATCCCTTCTAAAGTTCTTTCCCTTTATCCCTTCTAGAGTTATTTCCCTTTATCCCCTTCTAAAGTTCTTTCCCTTTATCCCTTCTAAACTTCTTTCCCTTTATCCCTTCTAGAGTTACTTCCCTTTATCCCTTCTAGAGTTCTTTCCCTTTATCCACTATATAATACATGTATATAAAGTAGTATATACTCTAGAAGGAATAAAGGGAAAGAACTCGTGACAATCTCCTGTGAATACAAGTGACCTTGACATTCAACTACGCCCTCGATCGTAGTTAATCAGCTCTGCTAGATATAGCGTATGTATTTGATAAAGTAAACACACAAGTGTGAAGATTTTCGTTCAGTCAATTAAATCCACTCGAGATAAAAGGGTTACACTTGTTAAAAGGAAAATATATACTGTTTTGTGTCTATCGTTGTTACAATTTGATAGCTGTTCAACTTGTCTAGAGGTTATCTAGAGTTGTTTGTAGACGTATTGGCAATAAATGTATAACATGCATTAAGCCAGTCTGAATTGTTGAATTTACTTGCGACCTATCGAGTATATATTAGGTATACATGTGCAATGCACATACAAATAGCATACGTTGATTATCCAACAAGATGACAAAAATGTCAGCCACCAAGTCGTTAAATTGTTTGAAATATAAATAAAGTTTTACTTAATTATTGAACGTAGAAGAGAGAATAATCAAAGGACTGAAGGCCCCGAGAGGCGCATCCAAGACTGTACGTTTTCCATATTTTCGTAACAGAAATTAATACGCGACTATTCGGGTAAACCCATTCGCCTAAAATGACACAACTTATCCAGGAAAGCCGTTTATATCAAGCCTCCCGCCATTCCACAATACATATATCCCTGACAAATAAGCCATAATTCTCATCAAATCTATAAAAAAACCACTTTACATGTACTATTTTCTTGAGACGATGAATATGGCGGTACTTAGACTTAGACCGCCCGGTTAACAATGATAGCAATGAGACGCTAAAACGCCTCAAACATCGAGTCTCAGCCAATTGCTGGTAGTGTACCTTATTCTTAGGTAAACTAATATAAAAGACAAATCGCCAAGCAAGATTCAAACTTGGGATTTTCCATAAAACGATACCTCTTCCTCCGCATTTAAATGTTTTTGACGGAAGGTGGTTTGTTAAGAGAGGATCACTCCGAAAACTTTGCTATTATCAGTATGACAACGCTGGCGGTAGTATTAATTATATGATCATGTCAAATACGCTACACTTTATACATTAAAACCTTACTTTAAGACCACCTCAACATTAAGAACACAGTTGTCAAATAGAACTTTCACTGTTTTGCTCTTTATTCAACCTTATAAATGAGAGGACCAGTCATCAAGAATCACAAGGATGGTCTTATTATTGAGGTTTTACTGTAAGAGATTGACGTGTTTAGGCGTGCTTATTATAATAATAGAGATTTTACATAGGGCTTTTATTTCATTAGCACAAAGCACACTTCATATACACTTAACACAACTTATAAGTGCTCACTTTTTTCAATGTCGAATAACTTTTTTATTGATTTACATTTCTATACGAAATTTTGTATATTTACTAATTGCTATGTGTATATCATGATTCTCAGGTTGAATTTAGCGATTTAAATAACACGATGCGTTGAGTCAGGGTGTGCACACGCGTTATTCGACCATTTCGACGAGTATTGATTTTTATCGCATCATCACATTTATTGATTTTATTTGCCAGTTATCTACGCTATATTTGTTAAAAATGTCAGCAAGATCAGACTAATATTGACCGAGATATGTTCATACGTATACCTGCACACGGAGATCTGAAGTCCAATTTAAGGCATACTTTTTCAAGTTGAAATGTCAAACGGAATATTAAAATTTTGAATGGCACTTATCGAGCGAAACTGTATCATTTAATACTTGAAATAAAATCTACAATCCGTTAAATGTAAAAACTGACAATAATGATTTATTTATGTATAACAACTTTACCTATACTGCTGTTTTCAAGTTTACCAACGCATCGTTTGATATTGACGATAGAATTATACTTTAAACGATTACATAACAGTGTTGAATGCTATCTTGATATCGGTGTCAGGATGGGGTAACTCTCTTCTTGCTCTACCCATAGTTACGGTAGTTTGCTTTCAACAATTGAAATTGTTCTTTTCAAAATGACGGTTCCGAAATCCCGCTTAAATGTGATATCAATTTTTTTTTAAATTTGTATGAACAAATGTTAAAGCATGTCGTAGATAGAAATATGTCTTATATAATATATCTATACCAACTTGTATATAAACTCAGTACGGAAAATACGAATGTTAATGTAACCTATCTCTATCTAACAGACTATTGACAGTGCTTTCTAGCTTTTCCACGCTTTTGGTGCCTCGGTGGCCGAGTGGTTATGGTCGATGATTTCAAATCACTTGCTCCTCACCGCTGCGGGTTCGAATCCCAAAGTTTGAATTTTAATATTTTTCTATATACTTTTTCATCTATGTCGCTATGGACCAATAATTTATTTCTGTGTGAGATATTCTTGATAAAAAGGAGTGTATCTTCAATTATGGAAATGAAGCCAGTGTAATATATAGCATTCTTCTCATCCATGAATTCAAATTTTGTGAACAAACCTTTCAAACACCCTGTATATTTAAGCGACTTAATTATGACATAGATCTAGCTTAAACAAAACTTCAACTCTATCCACTGTTTCTAAATCGATTAACATTGAAAGCCTTCATTATTGAATGAATACATATTCCGTTTGTGTATTATGTTCTTTTTGGTATATATATATATATATAAATCCATGTAGTGTTAACAGACCTATCGATTTTAATCACTTTTTAATACTCTGTAATACACTTATGGCTTAAAAATATAGATCTAGCCTTGGTCTATTGTGTTCTTAAACCGCAAACTTGTATTCAGATTTTTCTGTCCGTCTTAATTACTATTTAATGCTCTTAAATGTTCATAGTTTTCACTTAAAGTTCCATGCGGGAAATATAGAAATTGTACAAATAATCTATGTATAATATTTATATCGGGGTAACTTATATGCTTGTTGACCTGGTTGTATGTTTTGCAAGGTATTTGAAGATATGCTAGTTTATTTAAATGCACGTGTCACGATTTACTTTTTACACTCTATATATAGACCAATGTACAGTAAACCCCCACTTAAAGGCTCTCTAAGGGTCATATATACATTCCCTTTTCGAAATATCTGCACTGTATAGAATATTCGCAATGTTATTCACGTACTAATAGTGTCCTATCAAAATTCAGAAGATTCAATTTCAAACGCAAAAAGTAGTTATTTCTTATCTTGTCGACCGATTAATTTAACCTAGTATCTAGCGTTCTTGTTTACACTCGCTACATCGATGTACATGAATGTCTCGAACAGGTACGCATAAATCGGTGACGTCTCATCACGTGATGGAAACTTTCAAATATTTAATAGTTGTAGTTGTTGTAGTTGAGTTTGACGTCATCAAGACTTGTGTTCGGATGAATATTATAGTCACCGAAGCACATAAGCAACTTACGGAAATCACGTGACGTGTTTTGCATACAAAAAAACACTTTAAATAGTTTTTTTTCGAAAATGAAATAGAAATAATCGATAACCACCGTCGCTGAGGTTTGATTGTAGTTAACTACGTCGTAAATATTTCAATGAACTTGTATACCGCTAATCAGAAACCATCATATCAAAACCATCAAAGAGGTAGGGACTAACGTTTTCCTGGTAATAAAGACGATTGAAACTGCATTTCTTGATGACCCAATCCCGTCTCGAAATAACTGAGACTGAATTCTATAAATTGTAATCAGGCGTCGAAATCAATAAGTTCATAAAATGAAGTCTTACTTTTCAATCACACATATTTACGACTATCGCACGGTCGTAAATGTCAGTGAATATTTACGAAAGGTCAATATCTTGTTATAACGTAGTTAACGATCATTTTATCAGTGCGTTAAAGAAGTTAATTGCCTGAGTCGCATGCAAAACCGGTAACATCAAAGACTTATCAATTGGAATCGAACGCTGTGGAATGCATACCCGCAATAAAGCGATACTGTATTATCTCTCCTGATTAAGTTTGATAAATACAGGGATATTGCATATAGCCAGTTCCTGAATTCTAATGCCGTTGATATATATATTGATCAGGAGAAAAAGCTTTTATTTGTATGATTGTATCTAATCGATGTACTTCCGAGTGAATTGTAGACTTGTATCCGAGTTAACGGATACATGTATTGTCTTTTCCTCAGCCTGTAATACGTCATCACCGCGCATGCGCACTCTGTAGCGTTTGATTGTAACGAGATGCCGACGAGATTCTGTTTGGTTTGAAGACATTTGTTTTACACCGATTGTAAAACAATTTCACAAGATACATACATAATATGGAGCCCTTCTAATCCGAATGTGGCAGGGCCAAAGAAAAAGTTCGGATAATAGAGGCGTATGTATATCACTTTTGATGACTGGTTCCTAAGTTACGAAGCCAGGGCGTTTACTCGCACCAAATTAATAGATTGTGAAGTCGCCTGGTCAACTTCGCTGTAGGCGGGATTCGAACTGACGCCTTTTGGATCAGTAGTCAGACGTTCTACGCCTCGACCGCTACCCCTTCCTGTTTACGGTGGACACCAGCACGCGATATGCCCGCAAAACATTTTTTTACCACGATTTTTTTTTCGGTCAAACGATGATAAATATTTGTATATTAATTCATTAAAACTGAGATTGTCAGAGACTTTGACTGGAACTATTCTTGAACATTTCGGCCACACACCGATCAGTAATGGGTGAACCTTATCCAGAATGCGGAAGGTTTCCGAATGTGCGGGTTTTACATTAAATGTACGTGAGTGACAAGCCGAACTAAGGTTCATATGATAATTAATGAGACCGAATGATATTGGTTGTAGTCATTTAGCTATTATGCTAAACAAATCAACATGCTGAAACTAACAACTAAGAGATGTAATCATCATAGCTACGTTCTTGGAGTCTTTCGTCGGCACCAATTTTCCGAGACTGTTTGTGTATTTGCGAGTTTTAGGAAACAATAAAGAAAGAGTTTTATTGGTCAGAGGATTTATTCTATTTTATATATCGATGTTTTTTTCTATAGAAGTCAATATGTTATCGTAATCAAAGGCCACAAACTGTCTATGTGTATTCGATAAGTTGTAAAATACGTTCTTTCCTACACCTTCAAACATAAAACACACTTAAACGATATAAAATAAGGATTAAAACGCACATATATAAGGATTAGCATAATCTATGTATTGGTGATAAGGTGCATTGTGTTTTAAACCTTAAAGTATTACTTGCTTAGCTGCATTTATTTTCCAACCCATATTTTTGTTCTTACTTTACAAAGCGCCTTCATTATTCAGTTAATTATTAAAGATAATTATTTTGATGGCTTTTGATTAATATTTTGCCCTTGTTCAATATTATTTATTCCATTTTAGTGGAGACAACTGGAGAAATATTACAAAGTGTAAAGATAACATAACTTGTTACTCAGACGAACAATAAAAAAATGAATTAAATTGTTATATTATAATTAACAATACAGCGTATACATCTTATTTATATACATGTGATTGTATTGTGCAAATGTTTTATTATTATTATTGAAATGTATGTTTTTGTTAATAGAAGGCCACATTGTTAACACAAAAAATGTATGATGTTTTTATAGATTCATAATTATGTCTAAGCGGGTTTATGAATTGTCTTGAAATGGAAGTAATGCAGCAGTTTCACCGTACAAGGACGGAAAATATATTTTAGGTCCGGGTGTTATACAAGCTGATAAATCGACATAACAGCAGCATTCCTTGTCGAACTAAGTGCAGTGTAGCGGATCCCAGGGTCCGGTGGTAACGCGCTGGACAAGTAATCCAGGGATCGCAGGTTAACTGATAGTACTAACAGTCTTTCGGACAAGACTTTGAACAACCGAGGTCCCGTGTATGATGCTTTACATCGGGCACGTAAAAGAACCAGAGGTGCTTCTGTAACTGGGGCATCTTCTGTATCATGAACTATCCTCCAAAACTCTAAAATGGCTAACATTCTACCGGAGGCGTCGCCCCTATGGGAAACCGATGGCGACGATACTGAATAAACGCAAATACAAAAAAAAGAATTAAGTGGAACGATTAGACCTGTGGTGAGTGAGATTGGATGTTTGAAGATTTCACTATCGTTCAGGACTGTGATTTTGTACTTAATTGCTTTTAGTTTGTTTTATCAGACATTTTTGGCATGAATTGGTTAATTCGGCTACTTAATCTTTTATCGTATTTAAGATAGTGTTAACTCCAAGCGTGTATGTGTGTCTACATAAACGGTCAGCAAAGAATATACCTCACACAGAGAACAAAACGTCACTAAAAGGCACCCTCAAGATTACCTCAAAATGAAGACCACCTCAAAATGAAGACCACCTCAATATGAAAACCACTTCAATATGAAAACCACTTCAATATGAAAACCACCTCAATATGAAAACCACCTCAATATGAAAACCACCTCAATATGAAAACTACCTCAATATGAAGACCACCTAATTGAAAATACTATTAAAGTTTCTTTCATTTTTTCTTCCAATTTGAACTCTATAATCCGGCCACCTTACAACCAAGACCACCCTTCTTCAGAACCAGCAGTGGTCTTATAACTGAAGGTTCCACTGTATATTCTTAAATTTCATGAAAGCTTCGGCGCTTTGTCCTTTTTACTAAACGGTCAACATTCCTGTTGAATCGAGCTGAATGCGACTGTTCTATATAGGCGTAACAATCATATCAACAAAACGTATGGATATTAAATCGTAATATATAGTTGACATAGCAAACACTCGTTATAGGCTTAAATGTCTTCAATGTTTTATTGTCATTGTCAACTCTCCGATAAATGTCTAAATGTCTAACACCAATATTTGTTACACTTTCATTGTGAAAGAATGTAGATAGTTATGTACACACGGCAGTTCAATGTGAATTTTATTCAGTCAGGTGTTAAAAACAAGTCAATTCTTTTTCAGATCCAATCGACAAATGCTTAGATAGATAGACCGATCTTTTTATTTAGATTAATGCTATGTGCATATCGTCGCAACATAATGTTTACAAACATAATTCAAACAAACCTAATAATACAATACACCTATTATAAACAAAATGGAGAAAAATCGGGGGCGGGGGAGATATTGAGAAAAACAAAAAAGTGAAACAGGTAGAAGTAAATACATTTAGGGAAAAATACAAACTAGATGCGTCCATACGACACGAATGCATCGGTTATAGGCTTCTCAGGGAGGACGAACGGACTTTTTAAAGCTATCAATTTATCAATAGTTCTGCATGTACAGTCAAACCTGTGTTAAAGACCACCTGCGAACAAATACCACTATTGCAATACCTGTCTGCAAAGACCACCAATTTGATCTCCCATCAGAACATTTTCAATGATATTTAATCTGTTAATAAAGACCACCTGTAAACAAAGACCACATTTTACTGTTCCCATGGGTGGTCTTTACAGACAGGTTTGACTGTATTTAGTTTCAGAAACGGTTATATGGTAGGAAAACATGTCTTATCTTAAGTACAGAGAACTACACATATGCTAGAAGTAGTTCACGATTTTATACCGAAAATATTTGTACTTCTACGACCACCAAGAACGTCGACTATAGATATCAGTCCGTGATATCATAATTTATTTTCACCCCGCACTTTTTTTAAATAATACAGTGAAATTTCATTTAAAGACCACCTCAATAATAAGACCACTTCAAAATTAAGAACAGAAGTTTCATGTCCAATTTAACCTCAATATTACGACCACCTCAATAATAAGACCATTTTTCAATGGTTCCAAGGGTGGTCTTATTATTGAGGTTTTGCTGTATTATCAAAACACTATTCGTGGGTATTGCAACTACTTGAAATTATAGATTGTGAAATATAAGCCGATTTCAATCAAACTTCCAAAATTGAATACCTTATTCTGTTCAGTTCTATAATGATTTAAAGTAGGGTGTTAGTACAATATCACATTATTATGTCGGACAACACGTTGTTTATAAGATCATTTTAAATAATATGATGAGTAGAATTTGATTTTTTCGAGTGGGTAAACATGTCATTCATAAAATGCTCTAGTATACACAGAACTGTTATCATTGTGTCGATAAAACTGTAATAAAAAACTATTAAGAGATAATATTCAATATTTCGGTTAACTTAGGAGAGTATTGTAAGTGAAGTATTTTTCTTTCGTCCTAAATACCGCAGTTATGCCTTCAACATTTTATGTTAAGCAAGTCACTATACATTGCACACCTTCACCGCCCCCGCTGTTTGTTGTTCATTATTTTCACGTTTTCTTTAATATGCAATCTTTATTTCAATCTCATAAGAATAATAAAAATCTAATGAAGACCTTATAAAAGTACACTGCCACTCATAAATTGAGTTATAAGAGATTACGTATACACATAAAACATCTACATACATTTATATATACTAAACATTAATATCACATAGTGATATGTCTTAAACTGTCTCAATATTTAAAATATGTAATTCTCATGAAATTAAGATACATGTTTACGTTTTCTTGATATTGACTAGTTACCAATTGTTTCGTCTGTTATGTGAAATTGTATGTATTGTATTTATGTTCACATGGACCTAAAATGGCTTTCTGAATTTGCAATAAATTATCTATCTATGTCGCAAAAGATATCTAACTGTAACATGCATAGAGTTTGTTACCACGGATTACGCGTGTATTGATTGTTTGCAACACATACAATGCGAATAATGTTATTATATACAAAGCGTTGAATAAATACTTCTTTTCATCCAGACGATATTAAAAACAGTTTGTGCTTTTGTATAGAAGAAAGTATTTCGCTAAGTATTTGTGTTTTATCAAAATTGCTATCTTAACCAACATGGTAGCTCGTAAATTTGTATTGAAATTACAAAATCGTGTAATATACTTGTCAACGATAATTGTATTCACAAGAATAGAGTCGAAAAAAATCAATTACGAGATGGCATTGTACAGAAAAGTTATTGATAGTAAAAAATACTTATTATCCATTGAAGTTTTTATTTATTGAATAACCACTTTTTATCCAACCCGCTATTATATTTATGAACAATTATCTGAGAAGGCAATCAATGGACAGAAAATAAGTTGCAGCTCATAAAAGCGGGCACAGAATTTATGATATGTATCGAATTACCTAAATCAATAAGTAAGCGTGTGTTAAAATATATCTAATTTCCACAGACATTTTACGTTCTTTTTTTAAACTAGTCATTTAAACTTTTCAATGTATACAGATTTACAATCTCTTATGATTTTGAATGTTAAACCAAAACACACGTTAGAATAATATCACTTAATATCCATGTAGATATATAAAGCTCAACTCCAAGTTAAAAGAATATATAAAAAATAAAATAAATGATAACATAAACTTACCCTGGTGTATGATAGGGATCCGGGGTCATTAAAATACTTTTGCCGTTCTTTGGCAAAGGCATTTTAAACTATATTCCTTGCTAGTTAAATGTTTACAAAAAAGATAAATGTCCAATATTCAAATACACCCGAACGATTTCGCTCTCCGTTGGCACTAGTAGCGATAAGCGATTTCCGTAGTTAAGGGATTTGTTTGTTACGTCACCAATATATGTGCACAATAGTACGCACGTTTCCAGCGTCTTACCGAACGACGTTCGATTTTTAATGGCGACTTAACGTCGCGGAGTTTATTAAACGTTGCATTTGTTTTATACCTTTAAAAATGCCGTTATTTTTTTTAAATATTTTTTTTTCAGATCTAGTGATTCAGAAAAAGTTCCTTTAGGCTAGCTTTGTAAATACATGCTATGATTTAGACCTGGTCCAATTTATATATTGTTCATCATTGTGTAAAATGAAATAACATCATGTTAAGTTGTTATCTTGCATCCCTGGGTAAGTTCGTGACATTTGAGAATCTTACATTTTGCGTTATAATAGGAGTATATTAATATATGTATATATTAGTCCCAGTTAAGAAACTTTTTTTTTCATTCTTGTTCATATTACTATGGTTAAACTAAATTTACATTTTATAAAAATCAAATCTGACAACTCCCGAAGTCAATTTGGTTCGGACGGTAAAATAAATCTAAGCTGCAAAACTTGTGGTGTGATAAAACATGACATTGGTTCAACAATTTTACCAATTATAAACACGAGTCTGAAACAGCCCAAAGACGGTTTCAGTCAATTTGTTCGAAACATTTTTTCACTCGCGACTGTATTAATCATTGCGACCGGTTTCCCATGTGGGCCTCGCCTCCGGGTGAATGTTAGTCATTTTAAAAAATTGGAGGATTGTGGATGATACAGAAGATGCAACAGTTCCAGAAGCACCCCTGGTTCTTTTACGTGCTCGATGTAAAGCATTGTACACGGGACCTCGGTGTTCAAAGTCTCACCCAATAGACTGTTAAGTACTGCCAGTGGTGGAGCGGTGGATCGAACCTGAGATCACTGGATGACTAGTCCAACGTTACCACTGGAACACAAATCCGCTACAAATATCATATTTATCACCACAACATTCGCGTTATGTGCTAAACTGTCTCAACACGACTACCGTTGCTAATGCTAATATGTTTATTACTAAGATGAAAACGCATTTTTAAACCATATTAAAAAATATTACGAAATGAGAGCAAGAAAGTACTCACGGTGCGCTTAGTTCGCCGATCACTGATAAGCACCGAAAAAAGTTCACCTAACGCGTCGAAAATTCACTTATTTTCATTAAACAAGGGAGACAAATCAATTAGGTTGTATGGAGGTTGACGTAGTGACCTCCCTTTATAGTGACAGCGATGTAGCTTCGGTAGTAGATCACCGGCAAGCTGAAGTACTTTTGCGTGTAAATTTGGGTAGTTTTGTGTAGAAATACCAATATGTACATGTTTATAAATCAAATCCATAGCAACTGAAATGTAGCATAGAAACTAAGGCCTTGGGCTAAAGTCACAGGCCCAAAACCGTATTTTCAGAGGTCAGAATCTTTATATAAAACTCTGCAAATGAGCAAGTTTAGATTTTTTTAAAAATTGTATGATCATGTGCATTTTTCTTGGATAAATATCAAGACTGACCTCCCTTGATTAGCGGCTTTAAATTTGATTGTCTCCCTTACACGCGAAAATGAATCTGTAAGTACGGTACTAACTTGCGTAATTTCATGTTATAATATTAAATATTAGGTTCATTTAAATGTACATTCAAAATATAGACGGTTACGTTTCCATTGGATTTCGGTAAAGTAAGATACCGTTCGATAAGGCCTATATATGTTTTTACTAAACCTAAAACATTATCTTGTTTATTGTTATGTATTTTGTCTTTTGAAGCAAAGTAATGAACAATATTGTTGCAATGGTGTTAATTTGCTTGCTTCAGATTGCGCCGACCATCTTTTTTCAATATAGTTCTTGTTTTAAATAAGGACATTTCCTTTTGCCGTATGATTTCTTAAAGACTCGTTTATTACCTTAATACCATCAGTTACACCATGTCTCAGTTGAAGTGAACAAAGCTATTCGATCGATATATAAGTAAACAAACCAAATAGATAAAACTTTTAATGAGTATTATATTAAATACAAAAATAATTATGATATAATTCCTCTAATAACATACAAAATCAAGGTCCCTGTATCTCGAAAGGCTCTTATGATTGTAGAGCATAATGTTAAATACAAAAATAATTCTGATATAAATCCGCTCAAAACTCATACAATAGCGTAGTCCCTGTCATTCGAAAGGTTGTATTTAAAAGTCAGGCACCCAACCGCAGCCGGTGCAAAGCTTACAATCAGACACGTGACCAGATTTGCGCGCGCAATTCTGCTTCCGGTTCTCAACTTCCTGTGGAGCATTTACGTGACAACCATCGCAATATGGCGGATTCTTCGTTTGTTTACAAGCACATATATAGTACACCTCCTGTGTTTTGTCCACTTCCCATTTCATAGGCGCCATGCCAGTCCCCTCATGTGAACCTGAAATACGTCAGGCGTTCAAAACTGAGACCAACATACACTGAGCAAAGTTTCTAATTGGTTGTTCTATAGGCTATAAGCTCTGCTACCATTTCTACTCTATTGGTGTAGAAAAACGGAAAAACTATTGTATTTCTTCGATGAAACCACGTTTATTTTTACCCTCGACATTGGTTAGATGTAACAACTCAAAAACTCAAAACAGATTTTTCTCCCCTAAACACTAACACATGATTTATAGGTTAGACACCACTAAAAACAATCTATTGTTATCTCCCTTCAATACATTGGTCACTTCGGTTTTATTGAAGAGACCATACCATATATAGAGGATCTTACATGAGTGCTTATTTGATATTGTTTTTATGAAACGAGTCGACTGAAATAATATTCGTTTCAGTCGACGAGTTTCATAAAAACAATATCAAATAAGCACTCATGTAAGATTCTATTTATCACATAACACCATAAATAGGCTATTTGAAACTAAAATGTACAAGAATTGATTCAGAATTACAAAGACTTTTACTGTATATATAGGCTATGTATGTAACTAGTTACATATGATATTTATGTCACTGCTTTATGCCACTCCAGGAGTGCAAGTCATGTGATAAATTACTGATTCATGACTTTCAATTTTAGGGTTGTTGTTGTTGTTGTTCGGTCGTAAATTTCATCTCAGGGTCCAAGTGGATTAATTATTTCAGAAAAGTCGAACCAAGAAATTACGTATACTATTGTTCTTCCGTTGTTTGATTTTTATTCACGGCTTGGAAAATATCAATCAAAACCCTAGTGACCAGTTAGAAATTTTGTTCAATGAATACATGTGCATAAACCACTACCTACACCACACGGTTGTCCATTTTGACAGACAAAAGGATGAACTCGAAATGTAGTCGAAGCAGGCTTAATACTATGAATGAAATATACCAAAGCATCTATGATGAAAAACGCAGTGTTATTTTTAATAAGTTAACTACATGAATACATAATCACTATACGTTGGTTATTAATAAGCAAAACTTTATCAAACCAGGAAGCACCATTTCGCAAAAGTTCTAGAAATCTTTTGGCTACTTGTGTAGTATATTTTGACTGCCATGAGCAACATTTATGATAACAATGGACGGAACTATCCTTACAAAAACGATTCAAATATGTCAAAGTCATGGTTAACGTTTCAAAATGATTTGTCATTTACACGTGTTTGTATAGTGAACATAATTTTAATACAAAACGGTAGATTAGCACGCGGTATACGACAGTAAAACTTCACTGAAAGATAATCTCAATAATAAGACCAACACAACATTAAGAACACAATTTTTAAGTAATTTTTCACCCCTTTGATCTTTATTCAATCTCACAATTCGTATATATGACGGATATCTTTCTTTGTTCCACGGACTGTATTTTCATGTAAACGTTATAACCATTCAACGTACATTTCCAATTTATATTCAACCATCCTTTAAAAAGTAGCTGCCAAGAGAAGCCAGCAAAAATTCAATATTTGTTGCCGAACTTCAGCCAAACATGCATGTTTATGGGGCTTTTTTTATTATACAATGTTGTGTTCCTTTGAAAAAAAATGTACACATGTTATTTGCTATGCTTTATGAAAATAAAAAAAATAAAAAAAATATTTTTTTTTAATCTTATTATCAAGGTTTTGCTGTCCAAGTATATGTAAACGAATATTAATGTAAACCATTGTATACTGTACCAGGCCCCAATCTCATGAAGCATCCCAGTTTGAGCTAAATCTTAGCTCAGATACTGTCTCAAATGTTCTCTGATTTTTCTCATCTGAGATTGGACTCAAAATCGGTATAAAAACACGAAAATATAGGATGAGTTTTTTCTCAGAAAATTTTCATGAGATCCAAAATGAGATTTGTCTCAAACTCAGACTCTTAAATTTTCATGAGATCCAAAATGAGATTTGTCTCAAACTCAGACTCTTAAATTTTAAAGAGATCCAAAATGAGATTTGTCTCAAACTCAGACTCTTAAATTTTCAAGAGATCCAAAATGATATTTGTCTCAAACTCAGACTCTTAAATTTTCAAGAGATCCAAAATGAGATTTGTCTCAAACTCAGACTCTTAAATTTTCAAGAGATCCAAATTGAGATTTGTCTCAAACTCAGACTCTTAAATTTTAAAGAGATCAAAAATGAGATTTGTCTCAAACTCAGACTCTTAAATTTTAAAGAGATCAAAAATGAGATTTGTCTCAAACTCAGACTCTTAAATTTTAAAGAGATCAAAAATGAGATTTGTCTCAAACTCAGACTCTTAAATTTTCAAGAGATCCAAAATGAGATTTGTCTCAAACTCAGACTCTTAAATTTTCATGAGATCCAAAATGAGATTTGTCTCAAACTCAGACTCTTAAATTTTCAAGAGATCCAAAATGAGATTTGTCTCAAACTCAGACTCTTAAATTTTCAAGAGATCCAAAATGAGATTTGTCTCAAGCTCATACTCTTATTAGAGAAAAAACTTATTGAACTGCTTTTCTATTTGGGATGCTTTGGGAGATTAGGGCCTGGCAGTATAACGATAGCTCGTACCATCACACCATGGTTGATTCTTGCTGAGTCCACATGTACACCAGTATTTGACATCCCCCTTCTTCAAATCCGTTACTTTGCATGGACCATACTGAAACATATACATGTACAAATAAGACTAAACCATGGAACGGAAATCAAATATCAAGGATCATACTGAAACATATAAGACTAAACCATGGAACGGAGATCATATATCAAGGATCATACTGAAACATATAAGTAAAAGACTAAACCATGGAACGGAGATCATATATCAAGGATCATACTGAAACATATAAGTAAAAGACTAAACCATGGAACGGAGATCATATATCAAGGATCATACTGAAACATATAAATATAAGACTAAACAATGGAACGGAGATCATATATCAAGGATCATACTGAAACATATAAGTAAAAGACTAAACCATGGAACGGAGATCATATATCAAGGACCATACTGAAACATATAAATATAAGACTAAACCATGGAACAGAGATCATATATCAAGGATCATACTGAAACATATAAATATAAGACTAAACCATGGAACAGAGATCATATATCAAGGACCATACTGAAACATATAAATATAAGACTAAACCATGGAACAGAGATCATATATCAAGGATCATACTGAAACATATAAATATAAGACTAAACCATGGAACGGAGATCATATATCAAGGATCATACTGAAACATATACATATAAGACTAAACCATGGAACGGAGATCATATATCAAGGATCATACTGAAACATATAAAATGTAAGACTAAACCGTGGAACGGAGATCATATATCAAGGACCATACTGAAACATATAAATATAAGACTCAACCATGGAACAGAGATCATATATCAAAGATCATACTGAAACATATATATATAAGACTAAACCATGGAACGGAGATCATATATCAAGGATCATACTGAAACATATAAATATAAGACTAAACCATGGAACGGAGATCAAATGTCAAGGATCATACTGAAACATATAAATATAAGACTAAACCATGGAACGGAGATCATATATCAAGGACCATACTGAAACATATAAATATAAGACTAAACCATGGAACGGAGATCAAATGTCAAGGACCATACTGAAACATATAAATATAAGACTAAACCATGGAACGGAGATCATATATCAAGGATCATACTGAAACATATAAAATATAAGACTAAACCATGGAACGGAGATCAAATGTCAAGGACCATACTGAAACATATAAATATAAGACTAAACCATGGAACGGAGATCATATTTCAAGGATCATACTGAAGCATATAAATATAAGACTAAACCATGGAACGGAGATCAAATGTCAAGGACCATACTGAAACATATAAATATAAGACTAAACCATGGAACGGAGATCATATATCAAGGATCATACTGAAACATATAAAATATAAGACTAAACCATGGAACGGAGATCAAATGTCAAGGACCATACTGAAACATATAAATATAAGACTAAACCATGGAACGGAGATCATATTTCAAGGATCATACTGAAGCATATAAATATAAGACTAAACCATGGAACGGAGATCATATATCAAGGACCATACTGAAACATATAAATATAAGACTAAACTATGGAACGGAGATCAAATGTCAAGGACCATACTGAAACATATAAATATAAGACTAAACGATGGAACGGAGATCAAATGTCAAGGACCATACTGAAACATATAAATATAAGACTAAACCATGGAACGGAGATCAAATGTCAAGGACCATACTGAAACATATAATATAAGACTAAACTATGGAACGGAGATCAAATGTCAAGGACCATACTGAAACATATAAATATAAGACTAAACCATGGAACGGAGATCAAATGCCAAGGACCATACTGAAACATATAAATATAAGACTAAACCATGGAACGGAAATCAAATGTCAAGGACCATACTGAAACATATAAATATAAGACTAAACCATGGAACGGAGATCAAATGTCAAGGACCATACTGAAACATATAAATATAAGACTAAACCATGGAACGGAGATCAAATGTCAAGGACCATACTGAAACATATAAATATAAGACTAAACCATGGAACGGAGATCAAATGTCAAGGACCATACTGAAACATATAAATATAAGACTAAACCATGGAACGGAGATCATATATTCTAGAATTATTCTTAAATATATGCAGTTAAACCTCAATAATAAGAATACATTTGAGACCCTTGAAAACTGGTCTTCTTATTGAGGTGGTATTTATATTGAAGCTAATTAAGAGCAAAACAGTCAAAATGGACCAATGGTCTCAATTTTGAGGTGGTCTTATTATTAAGGTGGTCGTTAAGTGAGGATTCACTGTACATATATCGTATATAAACCGAGTCACAGACTTCCACAGATGGAGCGCTAGTTGTGCATATGTTTGTCTATCGAAAGCCCCAAGACAAAACATAATAATGTGGCAGTCTCTGAGATTTTTGGCCCAAATGCACTGAGCCTCGTGTCTGAGATAAATGCAATAAAGATGACGTCATGTTTTCATACTAATTGCAACAGCTAGTTGAATCATTTCAGTAAAATATAAACTATGATTCAGCAGAGAGCAGAGCAAAATAATTATCGGTAAACATTGAGAAGGCCCTTTTCTTAAGGAAAAGAATAATATACATGTACATGTATTTGTAATTTTTTATTATATCTGAAAACATATTTGTTGTGTATGTATCATAGGTTCATAGGTAGGTCGGATTTTTTCGAGAGTATTTGGAAAATTCAGAATTATTTGTAGATCTAATATTGATGACCATATTAACAGTGCTGTAATTCACTTAAAAATGTTATTCGCGATATTTTTTGTTTAGTAGTAACCTACACATATCCCTGCATTCTGAAATATTAATAACTCAATTTCGCCTAGATATGTAATTTGGGCTTAAACTCTCGGAGAATGACACATTTGTCAATCTGCTTCGTTGGCGTTCTTCAAAGGGAGATAACTCGTGACAATCTCCTGTGGCTTAAACCCCGCTTAACATACAACTTAAAACTGCGTCATGGTATACATAGGGAATATTACGTTAGTGTGGTGATCTGTGGGTCTGTATCACTTCGAGTTGCTTGTGAAAAGTCGTATCGCCACGAGACCGAAGGTCGAGTGGCGATACGACTTTTCACAAGCAACGAGAAGTGATACAACCCACAGAACACCACACTAACGTAATTTTTCTTTTATTATATACCCACAAACGACAAAAATATACACATTTACGAGAAATAACAATTTTATTCGTTTTAAACGACAACAAAATAGTCCAAACGTACAACAACAGATAAACAGTGGCGTATGAATACAATGTTTCCAAATATAGGATGACGTACCTTGCTTGTCAGCGCGTGAAACATGTGTGTATCGTGTAGCGCCATTTTAAACAACAACAACATTTTAACAATTTAGCGAGTGAAACTCACTCGCTATCGCTGTCTATAACTCGAATTCGCCTTCTCTTCTGTTTTGGCGACCGTTCGTAGTTATTGATAGTTATCTGACAACTTACGAGTTTAGCGTTCTGCAAAATTTGCCCCGAAAACATGGATGTTATTGTTTCGGACATGTCACTGACATTGTGATTTTGGATTTGGCAGTTTGAACTGGCGGTTGTCGGAGCCGTATAAGATGTGACGGTGCTTGTACGGGCGGGTAAGTTATGCAAAGTATTTTGACATTTTCTGCTTCGTTTACACGGGAATTCCTTTCATGTACACCGCTGTAGCAGACGGACCGGAAATCTCGTTTCGCGGCGATAAGAAAACGATTTCTGTTAAAAAGTTATCGGAGGATATAGAAAAGACTATAATAAAGGATTCTTGAGGTTCATGGGCGTGAAAAAACAACAAAAAACAACGTTTTCCACGTTTATTTATTTTGACATTTCTGATCGGATTCTATAGGCGCTTGGTACCGCCCATTCTATAAATAGCAGGGTTTTCCAATATTCCGTGACGGAAATGTACGGAGACGCACGATTGAAATACACAGAAAGTAGTCCGGCATATGTTACACGTCATACCTATGTGATACGGAATTTGAAAACCACACTGACGTGATACGGAATTTTTATTCCGGCGGTCCGTATTTGTTTAAAAAATACTGGTGTATTTTGGACAGAACATTTATGGGTATATAATAAATGAATGTATCTACCTAGACTATAGAATTTCAAACAATGTTTAAGATTTGTATCTAGGCCACTCGAAAACATATGTTTGTTTTGCATAACCTCACCTGGCTTCTAAAAATGGCGCTTTCTCAAAGATAATCAAATGTTGTGAGGATGACTGCAGTGTATTAATAGTGGAAGTCGCCGCGGCCGTGATCCAGTGGTTAGTCCGCTGGACTTGAAATCCGGCGATCCGGGTTCGATTCCCGGTCGCGGCAGGTCATACATTTCCATGAAAATTTGACAAAAATGTCGATTTTCCTCCACATGTGGAGAAGTTGCCGGCTCCTTGTGGAAGGGTAAGTTAGTACTGGTAAGAATTCAGTCCAGGAAAAACTGGTTAGGTGAAGCCGGCCGCCGTATATAACTGAAATATCGTTGAGAAACGGCGTTAAACCCGATGAAACAAACAAACAATTAATAGTGGAAACGACTACAACAAGTATTAAATACAAAAATGGTGTTTTTACCAACATATCTATCTTTATAAAGTTTTTGGGTAGGGTTATGACAAACAAACATTTTAGGACGGTCCTATTTTGAAAAACATAAGGTCATAAACCATGTTACATCAGATCGTATCGTTTACGAACTCGCATCATGACATTGACAAAAAATAAAAAAAAACCCAGTCACGGCATATTTGTCACCACACATATTTTATTACCGTAGCCACGGCGCCGAACTTCTGATCTTGATCGCTGGATTCCGCCATCTTTCGTCCTCGTGTGACGGTATCTAGTGTGGTATGCTAATTATCTGGAATAAGAATAAGTAAAACAACCATTAATATACAGCGTAACCTTAATAAATAAGACCACTGTTGGTTAGGTAGTAACTTAGGCTTATATACGAGTTGATCCGGGCTAGGGATTAAAACGGATAGTTACACTCAGCACTCAAGTCAATGTTCTCTTATTAGTCTGATATTCAAAATCTGAATGTGAAATATGCATGAAAATGTCCAAATGAGTATTGAATATTATTTTTTGTTCCATTTTCTTTGAGGCGTCATGGTAATCTTAAGATATGGGAGTTATTGCATTCTCGACAGCTCTCGTGTATTTCCGAACCACTACGTTACTCGGATAACACTTGACGTAGTTGGCCGAGGATTTCCGAATGGGAGTTAATAATTACTCCCAGATCCTCATATCACACTCAAATTCCTAAGATAATGGGTCACAAAGAACATTCAGCACTCATTTAACATAAGGCCTAACAATAAACCAAAGGGGTCGTTTACTACAAACTATCACGGCATCACAAGCCAAGTTCATACAGGGCATGACAGGACGGAGCCGAACCGATCCGAGCCGAGCCGAACCGATCCGATCCGAGCCGAGCCGAGCAGAGCCGAGCCGAGCAGAGCCGAGCAGAGCACAGCACAGCACAGCACAACACAGCAGGACCGAACCGAGCCGAGCCGAACCGATTCGAACCGATCCGAGCAGAGCAGGACCGAACCGAGAGCAGAGCATGAATAATATAATAAATGGATTTATCACTGCATATATCAACAATCAAGTTAAAATCGTAACCACATGCAGCAATTAACCGATGGGTCAAAATATAGGTTAGCTATGAAATTAAACAATGCGCATTTATTCAATACAAGATACAATACATTGTAGAGTCAGTGATTTAAAAAGAGAACAATAACAATCTACATGTATATATATAATATAGATAGATTTGCACCGCTTCATTTTAGCATTTACAAACACAGTCGTACTTACCTCAAATAATTTACTCCAAGTGATATAAATACCGTATACTGTCTACTGCATAACGCTGAAAGTAGTATTTTACGTCTTTTTTGACCTTGACAATCGATACCTCTCGGACTAAGGGAAATAATTCCCTCATATACTTTTATCGGTTTTTACGCATTTACCTCCCTTGTTTCACTATGTTGAAGTATACAGCGAAGCCGTTCCAGTCATAGAACAGTTGTGACTCTTGTATTTAACAATAAGTGACAGCTTTATGTTGCTTAATTGCTAAAATGTCATTTACTAGGCTAAGCGTTCATTGATCGATTTTACTAGATCTATTCAAAAATAATAAAAAAGATTAGATTAGTGTGGTACTAGGGGAAAAACGTTATGGCACAACGTCAGAGGGTAAAAACGTGATGTCGCAGGGTAACATTACGGATTTACTTATAGCTAGCGTGTATATATGTGAATGTTGCATGGATAAATCACGTGAGGTATAATAATACGATTTGACGCTTGACGTAACGATGCGACGCTTGACGTGACGATACGACGATTGACGTTACGATACGACGCTTGACGTTACAATAAGACGCTTGACATTACGATACGACGCTTGACGTAACGATGCGACGCTTGACGTTACGATGCGACACTTGACGTTACGATACGACGCTTAACATAACGATTCGACGCTTGAAGTTACGATAAGACGCTCGACATTACGATGTCTCGGGTTATATGGCACACAGACAGGTTATATTCCCCCATATATCCTGTCAACAACCGGTATAACTAATAATATACATATACTATAGGAGGGATAGTACGATATATACATATACTATAGGAGGGATAGTACGATATATACATATACTATAAGAGGGATAGTACGATATATACATATACTATAAGAGGGATAGTACGATATATACATATACTATAAGAGGGATAGTACGATATATACATATACTATAGGAGGGATAGTACGATATATACATATATAATAAGAGGGATAGTACGATATATACATATACTGTAGGAGGGATAGTACGATATATGCATATACTATAGAAGAGATAGTACGATATATGCATATACTATAGAAGAGATAGTACTATATTTACACATTCTATAGAAGAGATAGTACTATATATACATAAGTTATACTATAGCAGGAATAAAGGAAGATAACTCGTGACAATCCCCATGAGCTCTGAACTTTGTTCGGTGATATTCTTATAACACCAACAAACAATCTGTACACACAATGTTTCGTTGACGTGTATAATTCTATCTCTAAGATTGCATGTGTGAAAAAATAACTGCAACAAAGTGATTCTTGCGTGTATAGCATGAGTTACGCGTGCCGCATTAGTGATATACTGTAAAATTCCAAGGGCAAAGCCACAAACACTTTGTAAAAATTATAACTACGTAGGCATTTTCGTGATGATAAGATATCACATATATTACCTCAATAATTGTTATAGAAAGCCTGCACAATATTTACTCCTATGGTGTTAAAGTAAATTGTATGAGTTTCATCGTCTTACACTTAATATTTGTGTTTTGAATACGTCATTCCGGGACCTTAATGACAGCCCATCGTGTAGGTAAGATCCTTAAACTTTTGATTGCACATTTGAGCGAAGGTAAACGAATTTTATAATATTTTATTAACTGCAACTTACAAAATGATCAAACTGCATTGCTCCTATCTGCCTAATGCTGTAAGTTCTGTTTTCAGAGATGCTTATTTTGTACCTGTACACTTTCTCGCTGGTTCGTTTTTATATCAAACATGAACAGGACTTGTTGTGACTTAACAAAACTTCTAACGCAACATTATTCATTCCCTGGCGCTTTTTCATATGATAACTGATCAAAATGTCAATTTCTTTCGATTCCAAAACAATATGGCGGACGGAGCAAATTTTTTAAAGTGGGTTTGATCTCGGGAGAAAATCTCGCCGGTCGCGAGAGTTCAAACAAATCTCAACAGTTAGGACGTTTCCAATCCATGGTTTATATTATAGTCCGTGAAAACAATATTTGTAGGGCAAATGGTTTGTGATCGAAACTCAGATCAGTTTTGACTTTACATATTTATAACGAATTGTGTAAAATAATTATAACTAAATGTTTCAACAACTCGCTATTTTCTTTTACAATGAAACGAAATAGATACTTCCATAAAGCTTACGAATCTATTCACAAAATGTGACATATATGAACGTGTTGAGTCAAACTTGCTTAATTAACCTAACATTAAATTGTCATTTTGAGATCAATCCGTGTGGTAGATGCATATGACGTGGAACTTTTGCGTTAACATATTGATGGAAATTTCCATGATGAGTACCCCCCCCCGTCAATGTAGGTAAAACTACAAGGGAGGTAAATCGTATTATACTTTAATTCGAAAACAGATAAAGAGTTGTCCTTCTTGTGAATCATCTGAGTCACGTGATTTCGTAACTTCATATACCCAAGTATAAACTAAAGCGAAAACACCGTTACCTCGACCTTGCTAGTTGACCCAAGCTTTTACACTCATTTGAGTTCCTATGCAAAAGTAAATGGCATGTTTGTTTATTGATCTAAGAGTTTATTTTCGGGTTTATTTCGAATCCTCAACCTGCAACTCATTCAGCGAGAATTTTACTTTAATGTTTTTGCATACGGTATTACTCATTTGTTTTAAAAAAAACTGTGAGTTGATAATAAACCCCTTCATCTAATGCTACGTTTGTCGTAATATTTTACACATTTTAACGCCTCGTCAAAGTAAGAAAGTTAAAGGTAGATTTTCTATCAAATATTCTATGTAATAGTTTTGAGAAAATGACATGTTTAATGTCTTCACACAGACATACTTTAAAACACTGCATCGTAATTTTCCTGGAACTCTAAAACACGATTCCGAATCAGACATTTCCTATGCTGGGGCTAGTGATGGATAATCGGGAAAAAATCATAATCGATTATATAAAATTGGATTGATTTGAACACTCATAATCGATAATCGAATCGGAAATACATTTAATCGATTTTTTTATAGTTTTTTTAGTAAAAGTGTTATGTATACAAGTTTATTTATCTCTTTGTAACTACATTTAACATCTAGTCTTTTTTACATTACTCTTATATCATAAGAACATTTTATCATTCAATATTTTTTTCAATTAAAGATTTGATATATAGCTTGAAGAAATAGATAGGCACAATTTACAGATGTCAAAAAAGTCAGAATTTCCGATTATAATCGATTATTGAAGTTCATAATCGATTGTTACCGATGTCGGATATCTAGCGACGATTTTTCGATAATCACGTCATCAGTAGCTGGCGCTAACTCGGCGCGTAGGTCAAGATAGCTTATAGCCGCGGTCGTGGTCCAGTGGTTAGTGCGCTGGACTTGTAACCCGGCGATACAGGTTCGATTACCGGTCGCGGCAGGTCATACCCTTCCATGAAAATTTGACAAAATGTCGATTTTCCTCCACATGTGGAGAAGTTGCCGGCTCCTTGTGGAAGGGTAAGTTAGTACTGGTTAGAATTCAGTCCAGGCAAAGCTGGTTAGGTGAACCGGCCGCCGTATATAACTGAAATATCGTTGAGAAACGGCGTTAAACCCGATGAAACAAACAAACAAGATAGCTAATACCGGTATCGGACACTTGCTATCTGTGGTTTTGGTAAACATGTAAGAAAAATGATAATGCAGTCTGTATGAAGGTATTTTTCACAAATATTCTCATGTTTATCACTAAGGATATTTGGCAAAGTGTCTCTTTTGATTTTTGATTGTCATTGTGGTATCTTAAAGGTGCTGAACTCCAGATTGAAAACAAATTGTCGTATTTTGCAATTCCGCAAAATATATGTAGTCGTAACATCATACACGTAAATAAAAGCTGTAATTGGTGAATATTTGAATAATTTAAAGCAATTAGGCTAATTAAATCGCCGTCGTAATATCGAGCAATCGGAGTTTTCCAGTTTAAAAATACCACGGAGTTCCCATCCAGCATGCACCTCACGAGTCACATGATCAATTTACAAAATAAACATACACAATGGCGTGATCCACTACTGACATCGAGGAGATAATTGTTCAGTGATTATTTATTTTCGTTGCGTGCAAATAAATAGTAAGTGACTACGCTATGACAATGTTTCGCAAGTAATGATGAATGAAAGTAAGAATGTTTTAGAGCTTTACGTGCAACAATATCAAGATTTTGTAAATATTTGACAATTTTCTTTTTTTTGCTCGCTCGTCAATCTGGAGTTCAGCACCTTTAATGGCCAAAATAAAACATTCGTACATCATAAATTGATAGTATAATATTAATAAACGTATGAATCACCTTGAGTAAATGTTGTCGAATATTGTAAACAATATAATGAAAGTAAATTTTTGTATTGATCGATATCAATGTATAGACAGTAGTTATTACAAGTATACATACATACATGAATACATACAAAACTGGTATAAACGTGCAATGCAGTACTTCGATGCGTTATAATATACTTAACGCCATTAAAAACGCATTTTAAGAATTTGGCTAGTTTCGAATATCTGCGATTATTTACAAGATAAAATCAATGTCAGTTTCTTTCATGATCGTGTTTACCCACATATCGATTATAGGGGTGTTGTATACAACCTATTTACCCGTTTATAATTGAAAATATGATTAAAACAACCTTCCCACCCTTTACCCAATATAATGGATAAATCGATAATGAAAGCCCTATCGAATCGGGTTAATAAGTGAATGTATTGTTTTACTACAAAATTATTATGTGTACAATATAAACAAAGTATCTTTACGATCGAATACAAAATCATTATAAACAAGAAATATCTTGAAAAAAAGATGGTCAATGCAATTTGAAGGTTATGATAAAAAAATGCCGAGATATTACGATTGCTGGTCACTCCAGATTCACAATGGATTTCGGTAAGGTAATCTACTCTTTATCGAAAGTTAACCAATCCGCGTCCAGGTTACAAACGTTGTTCGGTTGAAGAGCAATGGCCTTGGTGGATAACGTAAGATTTTTTTACGCAATATTGATTTGCAAATAACAAAACCATATTAGTTATTAAAAACATTTTTTCTAATAAGTTGCGTTTTAATGGCGTGAAGTATACTCATTAGCCACTGTTTTAATAAAACAGAAACACGATTCGTACAGTCTGATAAAGTCACATATACACTGCCATTCAAAAGTTACTTCACACTTGAATATTTTGAATTTCGTTACTTTTTCGGTTACAGAATTTCAACTAAAACATGTATGAACATGAAGTAAAATTATTAATCCCACTTCTGTGATGGATAGTTTAGAATAAACAATTTGCACATCTCGACAGCAGCATCAATCAACCTGCATCCGAAACCAACACGCTTGTAACTGATTTTCTGACACAGAAAATAAGACAATTTATTTCAGTACACATTTATAAATACCTCTACTTGCTGTGTTAAAAAGCATTTTTGATGTATTGCATGTGAAACAAATATGAAAATACATTAATTGCAATGGAAAATTGTCAGTGTGCAGGAACTTTTGTAGGGCAGTGTAAATGAACGACCGTTATTGTTGATTACTAGTATACATGATTATCGTCACGAAACACAAGCAAAACATTGAAAAAAATGCTCCAATTCATCCGTCAGTTTGTGATTTCCTCTCATATCTCTTTTTTTTCAAACTTCACAGAATTTAAGTGGGTCACACGAGATTAAACGGCAAATATTCAAGGATTGATATCAGAAACAGAGCTGACTATATCTGGATTTGCGCCCCTCATAAAGTGCTGGCTAGTTTGTGATCGAGGATAAAGATGGACACAGTCGGAGACACGACCTTGCACGTTGGTGACATTGTTGTCATAATCGTATATTTTGTGTTCGTTCTGGCCGTCGGATTATGGGTAAGTTTATCTTTTCATCAATTTATTAATATTTTGGTTATTTACTCACTCGTTGAGTTGCTATACTACTGAAGAGTTTACGATTAACGAGCTTTCTGTTTACATTTTACGTTGACAGTATTTGTTCGCGTTATACATTTTAACATCACATATCGTTAATTTTAAAACAGGTTTATTTCTTCATAATACGTTAACTATACTACAACATAAACGCGTTGTCTGATATTTTTCTAAATAGTTTTATTTAAGCCTGGATGCATACTAACTCATGGATACAAACAAACAGATACACCATAGTTATGCCACCGTACGCATTTTTGTGTATACTATTGTCATGAGAAAGACTTTATTTTCATATGAAAACTTACACAGTTTCGCCTATGCGCCGTAAAAAAACATTCATGTATATGTACATGGAACATTGAACATTGAACATACACGTTTAATACATTAAACTAATACTTTTTTCATTAAGTACACGGGTTCATCGATTTCCTTTCATTGTACAAGGTTTATGAGAACATAATTTATACGACTTCGGGTTATATTACATATATCATATTACGCTCTGATATTGACCGAGATTTGGCTGGGGGGGGGGGGGCGTTGCACATGTTCCTTAAAAACATCAATTAATCAAAAATGATACTACATGAATACGCATATACAAACAGTAAAACCTCACTTAAAGACCACCTCAATAATAAGACTGCCTCAAAATTTAAACAATAATTTTCAAGTCCATTTTCACTGTTTTGCTCTTTATTCAACCTCAATATATAGGCAACCTCAATAATAAGACTGCCTCAAAATTAAGACCACAATTTTCAAGTCCATTTTCACTGTTTTGCTCTTTATTCAACCTCAATATATAGGCAACCTCAATAATAAGACTGCCTCAAAATTAAGACCACAATTTTCAAGTCCATTTTCACTGTTTTGCTCTTTATTCAACCTCAATATAAAGACCGCCTCAATAGTAAGACCGCCTCAAAATTAAGACAACAATTTTCAAGTCCATTTTCACTGTTTAGCTCTTTATTCAACCTCAATATAAAGACCGCCTCAATAGTAAGACCGCCTCAAAATTAAGACAACAATTTTCAAGTCCATTTTCACTGTTTTGCTATTTATTCAACCTCAATATAAAGACCGCCTCAATAGTAAGACCGTCTCAAAATTAAGACAATAATTTTCAAGTCCATTTTCACTGTTTTGCTCTTTATTCAACCTCAATATAAAGACCGCCTCAATAGTAAGACCGCCTCAAAATTAAGACAACAATTTTCAAGTCCATTTTCACTGTTTTGCTCTTTATTCAACCTCAATATAAAGACCGCCTCAATAGTAAGACCGTCTCAAAATTAAGACAATAATTTTCAAGTCCATTTTCACTGTTTTGCTCTTTATTCAACCTCAATATATAGGCAACCTCAATAGTAAGACCATCTCAAAATTTAAACAATAATTTTCAAGTCCATTTTGACTCTTTTGCTCTTTATTCAACCTCAATATAAAGACCACCTCAATAAGAAGGCCAGTTTTCAAGGGTCTCAAAGGTGGTCTTACTACAGAGGTTTTATTGTATATAAATTTGTCAATTTTGTTTACAACGTTTGAACGTCTAATCAAAAGATGGGCATCTATTTGAGCTCGACTTAGTCTGTAACTGTTGGTTCTTTGTTAACACATCTGTCGCACGTTTCCTATTTCACATAGTAGCATTATCATTCTCGACAGCTCTCGGGCATTTCCGTACCACTTCGTTACTCGGATAACACCCTCTAGTGTATGTAAGGCGGAGCACTATGTAGCAAAACTCAACATTTTGTGCGGTCAAAAAATAGTTCTCGTAAAACGGATTTATAATTTCAATAACTGCGATAAATTCACGTAAGAGATGTATTATCGTTGTCATTTCTAGTTAAAACCTCACATATTTCAGTCTTCATATAGCTTAAATATTAGATTCATCAGCACTCCAGCGTTCACGCCGCCATTTTGTTTTCATGACGTTCGAATGGTATTTCCGAAAGTAGTGCCTAATGTACATCCGAGGCACTTGACGTAGTTGGCCGAGGATTTCCGAATGTAGAATTATGTGTCTGTAGAATTGTTAACCAGACTATAACTTTGAAAATCCCAACTCTGATAAATCCGATTAAACTGTTTGATGTTTGGTCCGTTTTGTTGCTTTGACACTGATAACAGAAGTGACATAACGTCCACTTACAATTTCCAGTGATAACGTGGTTTATAAATAGATTTACCGCCTAAACTGACGCGTCTTCTGTCAAAATTTAATGTTAAGTGGATTCAAAATTAAGAGTTTATACCGGTGTTATGTATGCAATGTTCATTGGTCAATATTTTCTAGAACATATTTTCATTGGCTGAACACCTAACAGTTCTCATGTTATTAAAATCAAAGCACTCATTGGACTTTTGGAATGTGATTTTCCGACAGATGACATCCTTGATTCAAATACATGTAAACATAAATTAAAAGAAGTTAATTTAATATAAATTGATGCATAAATTATATAAAACATCGACATATAAGTAATATGTATCATCAGTAATAAACACAACATGTAGAACATGCATTTTAATTAACTAATTTTAAAATCCCCATCACAGAATAGAAGAAAAAAACTCGATTAGATTTTAAGTACATGTATATTCATTCATGTATCTTCGCAATTATTTCCGAACTGTTACGGATATTGCCGAGATGTTACGGAAATTGCCGAGATGTTGTGACTGGAAAATAGACTGGAGTCACATAGGGCTATACTACACTCACCCGATTTTGGCATTTGCTTTTATTCAATTAATGTTTATTATATTTTGGTTACGGATAAAAGTCAGTGACCGACCGTGACATCGTCCTATGAACGGATAAAAGTCAGTGACCGACCGTGATATCGTCCTATGCACAGATAAAAGCAAACTGGAAAGTTTAGATAAATCCTACAAATATTAAGGCATCGGAAAAAAACAAAATTTAATTTAGGTCAGTTAACTACGGAGCTCCTAAAGGGACATTCCATATCTTTAATTTTTAATTCGTTAAAACGTAATACTTTTTCGTTTCAACGAAATAAAAATAAGTGTCGCTCGAAAAAAAGAACATGAAATGTCACTTTATTGGCTCCGTAGTTAATCGAGTTTGGTTATAATAGACTTTTTTACTAGTCAAATGAAATATGTGTAAACAACTCTTTTAATCTTAATTGTTTGCGTGGGACTCTTGTTATCATGAAGTAATATCAGTCGGATAGTACAACTTTAAACAAACAATTGGAATGTCAAGGCTGTTGTCGTAAATAAAAATCCGGCGTAATCCAGTTGATAGTACTTTGTCAGTTTCAGTTTATTTCACCAATTTCATGTAATACATGCCATAATGAGGTAAACACTTAATTACAAAGATACATGTACATATAACAGGGTAATCACAATGACAAAAGAATAGATAAATAAATGACTGCAACATTTTTATACTAAATGTTAAATTCAATACATATCAGAGAGAGTATAATATGAAATAAAGAGTGTAGGCTGAAGAGTTACAGTTATGATGTCATGTAGCATGTTTTATAAATTTGTCTGAGCTATACCAACTATCATCAACCTGCTCAATACAACTTCATACAAACAACAATGTTATCACACGATTACGGTGGCACAGAGGTGACATGTGTATGTTTTTATTTATCTCGTGCGCACGAGATACTAAGTCGTGCGCATGAGATACTAAGTCGTGCGCACGAGATACTAAGTCGTGCGCACGAGATAATTAAGTCGTGCACACGACTTAGTATCTCGTGCGCACGAGATAAATAAAAACATACCCATATCACCTCTGTGCCACCGTACACGATGTTGCCTTATCTATTAACGAGATTTGCATCTACCAATCACTGGTCAATATCGAATGATATCATATGCAATAAATGCTATTGCAAGCCTTTGATCTTCGCCGCTAATTTCGGGTATGATTGACCGTCTCGCTGATTGGCTAGGGGGATATGTTTATATATTCACTAAGTAAAAGTAGGGTAAAGTGTTTACTTATTATAGTGTCACCCTACTTTAAGGGCCAGCGAATTCTGACTTATGAGACTCCTACTATCTGAGCACATTTATTTCCCGATTCCTATCCTTTAATGCCAGGCACTAGGCAGGTAGGCACACGGTAACCATTATTTAACTAGCTGGCGGCTCAACAACCGGCCATATCAGCACGGACCCCTAGCGGGATTCGAACATTCGCTCCCCCCTCCCGCCTCGGGAAGGAGGATGCTTAAACACTCGGCTAGTGGAGACGGTAGCGGCCAAGTAACATAATCTCTCTTGTATTATAATTCAATACAATGACCTTACATTGTTTATATAGTGTTGTTAGATTGACCGCGAACAGGTATATGAACTTTCATGACCGATCTATGCCAATTTAGGTAAGGAAATGCTCTCGTGCGTAAAGCTATAACTGCGTTTTCTCCGACAAGCTCACGGACAAACACGAACATTTCAATACACCTAGTAGGAAATTTAATGGACCAGGTAATATATTCATACGTTCGCGGTCAATAAAATCGTACTATACATATACACCAATCCGCGGTCACTGACATTTGAAGTACAGCTTAATTTGCTTCTTTCATATCTGCCTTCATTCGGTGAGGAAGATATGAACAAGAACACTTGTGGAACGATATAGGACACAATCTACTCATTTATATGATACGCCATTTATGCTACCAGCAAGCGCTTGAGTCACTGACCTTTGCATGGCATCCCGTTTTAGAAACAAAATAATTTTTAAAATTGCACTTTTAAACGAGCTTAACTGATAACTATTTACAAGTGTCGTGTGATCTTACCAAATGTGACCGTATACACGGAAAGGAACGAATAGCGTTATTGACTTTAAGCAGATGTTCAAAGTTTTCATTGCCATTTATTATCTAATGTTCAAAACCACTCAACAGATTAGGCATTGGCTGTTTGCAAACAATTGAGAGTATTAAAACACAGTTAAGTGTAAAGCACTTGGACTGCAATTGCACAAGGTTTTTTCCCAGGGCGGTATAATGTGCGAAACGATACTAAGAGTTAATTAAAAATATTGACATACATATATGAGCGCCGCTGTTCGATTTCCAACCTCTTCTAGTTGTGACGTCATTTCCAGAAAACGTCATGTGTGACGTCATCATGTACTGACAGTAAGCAATATTTGCCCCATAAGGCAATATTAAACGAAGTGACCATATGGAGTAAATATTGTTTCCTGCTTGCAAATAGTGACATCACATGTGACGTTTTCTTAAAATGACGTCACTTACAGAGGAGGTTGGAAATCCCACAGCAGCGCTTATATATTCTTTATTTCCTCCAATAAATGAAGAGCATTACATATTTACACAGCATATAAGAGAACAGAAACAAAGTAGAACAACATTATATACAAAACGGGCACATTAACATATTACACAACCAGTCAACTTGCCTACTTCGTACACACTTAGTGTAGAATTAGGGGTTTATCATACAGGGCTGGCGTTTCTATATATACAAATAAGTTTATGTACAGTGCAAATGTGTTACTATATTTAGTAACATATGCAATAACGCTATTTAAAGCAACATTACATTTTAATGTTATCAATGTAAGTAAAGTAATGTTTACATATTTGGTATTTTGACATTCTTGTTGACGAAAATATTTTTATATCGCTGAATATGACATAATTTGAAATAGACACAAAATTTAACTCATAATTTCTTAGACGGTGTTTCGCGGTCCCCGACAATTCTAGACATCATGTCTTATTATTGAGCATTCTCGACAGCTCTCGGGTATTTCCGTACCACTTCGTTACTCGGATAACACCCTCTAGTGTACGTAAGGCGGAGCACTATGTAACAAAACTCAACATTTTGTGCGGTCAAGAAATAGTTCTCGTAAAACGGATTTATAATTTCAATAACTTCGATAAATTCACGTAAGAGATGGATTATTGTTGTCATTTCTAGTTAAAAACTCACATATTTAAGTCTTCATATAGCTTAAAGATTACATTCACCAGCACTCCAGCGTTCATGCCGCCATCTTGTTTTCATGACATTCGAATAGTATTTCCGAAAGTAGTGCCTAACGCACATCTGAGGCACTTGACGTAGTTGGCCGAGGATTTCCGAAAGATTATATAAGGTACAATAAGGACGATAAAGTTAGGAAACAGAGGCACAAGGAATGGCCTGACAGACTATAAAGAATAACTAGGAGAATCAAAAAGGACAAACAGTGAAGGGGGTGGGGGATTAATGGATGGAAAAGATCGAAGGACAAGTCAAGACAGCTGTCAACAATAGGCCGAAACTGGGCAGAAAATAACCTGAACACTATATAAAGTGAAAGAATTGCACAGGGGAAAGGGAAATGTAACATACATTCAAAACACAAAAAGAAATAATAACCATACAGCGAATTTCAGCCTTGGAACTGTTAGTTAAACAAAACATTCTACCAGCATATACGTACAAAACCTTTTGATATTCTTTAGCGAATGGAAATGATGTAAAATAACATGTGTCTGATTGATTATTGTTTTTGCTATTTACAGTAAAATCTCCATAATTAAACCACATTTGAGGTGGTTAAAGATCGAGGTTGAACAAACATCAAAATAATGAAAATGGTCTTGGAAATGATGTTCTTAATTTTGAGGTGGTCTTATTATTGAGGTGGTCTTTAAGTGAGGTTTTACTGTATTTTATTATTTCAGAGTTCGAGAAAGAATCGAGGAAGTGCTGGAGGTTATTTCCTGGCTGGCAGAAACATGAACTGGATTCCAGTAAGTGCTTAGTTCAATATTATCCGTTTTTATAATCATGCCATCTATTAAAATTACCTGCGAATACCGTGCGGTCCTTACCCGAACGAAACAACTATTTATGCTGTATTAAAAAACTATGGTGGCTGATGTCCGCCATATCGTTTTGACGTGTTGGCGTGTTTGAATGGCGCCAACATGCCAGTACGACTACTAAAGCGCGCCAAATAGAGACACATGAGATATATTTCGGTTCTGGCGGGACAATTAAGAATTTGTCGTTTTTGACAAGAAGCCAAATTAACCGTGGCCATTCCGTTGCCCTGCTAGAATGATTTGTCGTATCGGCGCGCTCATGTGTCGTTCTGACAGAGCGCCAACACACCAACACGCCAAACTGACAAATAAGATCGCCGACACGACATTCTTTTACGCACCAGATCGACAAATGAAATACCGTATACACGACCAACACGCCAGAATGACAAATTCTTCACTTGAAATACTGGCTCCTCGGACAAAGCGACAAATATCTCATTCTTTGTATTGGCGTGCTTTATTTCACGTTACGGTGTGTGATGGTGCCCTTCAAACGCGCCAAAACGCCACGAGCTGGCAGAAATCATCCGCAACAAAAAAACTGCTACTAAACACACACAACTACATCGAGCCTAGCTTTCTGATATCTAATGCAATGAATGTTCCATTGATCCTATTTCTATGTAGAAACTATAAACCAATGATATTGACTTTATATGCAAGGCAATAATTTGTATTTGTATGCAGCCAAAGTGTTACAACAATTCGCTAGTTGATGATAAAATGTTTTGAAGAACTCATGTATTGAGGTTTGCAAGTATTACGCTTGTTGATGTATTGGGCATAATGTTTCGGGCTTTTATTTGATATATATCAAAACACATCAAATCAATCATTTTTCTAATTTTTAATGAGTACGGAAATTTCTATTATGTTTTAAAGTTTCTATATGAGCTCCGCTGTGCGATTTCCAACCTATTCTTTCCAGAAAACGTCACATGTGACGTCACCGTGTACTGACAGTAAGCAATATTTGCCTCATATGGCAATATGAAAACAAACTGTCCATATGGAGTAAATAGTGTTTCCTGTCTGCACATAGTGACATCACATGTGACGTTTTCTTGAAATGACGTCGCTTACAGAAGAGGTTGGAAATTCCACAGCAACGCTCATATTCAATAATACATGAAAATGTTGTGATATTAAATCGACTGGGATTTGGATATTTATTATTTTTAAATGGGTAATTGTTATATGAAATGAATGTAATATGTGTCATATGTATATATATACAGTCGGACCTCGTTTATTCGAATTAATCGGGTCCGAAATTTTATTCCGAATTATACGTGGTTTCGAATAACCCATTTCAATTTAACGTGCTAAGAAAGATACATCGGAACTTGACATTTATTTCGGATGATGTCGAGTATTCGGATAAAAAAGTGTCGAATAAACGAGGCCCGACAGTAAGCTAAATAAAATAGATAAAATAAGTAAGTTACATGTTCCGAATCACTGATATGTTATTATCAACGTTATGTATATTATGTCACAGGTTGGAGCCTCTCTGTTTGCCAGCAACATCGGGAGTCTACACTTTGTGGGTATGGTAGGGTCCGGTGCGGCGGCTGGTATAGCCATCTATCTCTACGAGCTTAATGTGAGTCATGCGGAGGATAAGTAGAAGATCTTACAAGAGTGGTCAATTCTATTGAATTTATTAACCTCGTCATATAAAGCCGATAAAGCATCGGCAGTTTTTATTGAATTTATTAACCTCGTCATATAAAACCGATACTATCTCGGCAATCTTTATTGAGAGGTAGTTGGATCAGCAACTATAGTGACTATGGTTGGATGAAAAAAATCAGTCTAGTTAATCTATGTTCTAGTTACTCTGGTCACTCTTAGAATTTGGAGAGTTGAAAACCCTATAGAGGTGTTCCGAATATCGACTATAGTTCAACCGTACTAAATCGGTGGTTGAACCATAGTTAATGCTCGGAACACGTCTATATAGTATTCAAACCTCCAAGTTCGAAGAGTGACCAGAGTAATTAGACTATAGATGAACTAGACTGAGTTTTATCATCCAATCATAGTCGCCATAGTTACTATAGTTGCTAATCGAACTACCTCTGAATGTATTAATCGTGTCATTTAAAATTTAAAACGGATATAAACTCGGCAATGGAATCGAATTTGTTAAATGAAAACGAGGCTTCTGAAAACAATGAAAACGAGGCTTCTGAAAACAATGAAAACGAGGCTTTGCTGAGTTTTTATCGGTATTAGATGATGAGTTAAATAAACATAATACAAATGACCACGAATGTAATATTTTATGTCTAACAAAACAACAACAGCTGATATGTTTCGAAAACGTTACCTTGACCTTCTATACGTACGCAAAGTATGGCGTGTGTAACTCGGTCGTTGGTAAACAAAAGCTGACGCAAGAAAAAGTAGTTCCGACAATGTTCTTTTTTATTTTTCAACAACAAGATAGGAGTCAAATGACTATATCACAGAACATATTCAAATAAACTAGTCAATCATTTTAATGAACATAATCGACTTTACCTCCAGAATATTATTTTATACGTGAATCGTTTTATCTTTGGTCTCTAATATATAATGTTGTATATAACTTTTACATATTGATTCTTACATTCAATTCGTCGTAAGAAGAAAAGTAGAAGTCTGATTTTAATACTTTTGATATCAAATGAAAATATAATAAAATAAGTGAAATACAATGTAATCAATGGATTTTGGGTCACTACAATTTTTGTCGTGGAAGAGAGTATATAATTTGTGTTGATTTTTTTTCTTTGATTTCCGCAAAATACCTTTTATTATATGTTTAAAACTTTTTTCAGGCTATGTATGTGTTGATGATATTGGCGTACGTTTTCTTGCCGGTGTATATAGCATCAGGGGTAAGTAAATAGAATGAACATTTGTCTTGTGGTGTGTCCAAGATATAGAGTTATGAAATTTAGTTCTGAGGCAAATTTCAGAATGTCGCAATGCTATTGGTCAATTTTGACATCATATAAGAAAGGACCAATCAGATTTTGAGTTATGAGGCAGAGACTTTTTTTTGAAATATGCATAAATAAACCACATGAGACTGACACGAGTTATTTCTCCCTATCCCTTCTAGAGTTCTCTCCCTTCTATATGATTTGTATGTATATAGTAAAATATAAAGGAAAATAACTCTTGACAAACTCCTGTGAAATAAACGTTACTAAACATTCATATAATGATGCAAATTCAAAGTGAAATGTTTACTGAAGTTACGAGTTCTCTCCCCTTCTTTATGCCTTATATAGTATATGCATACGGGGAACTTGTGAAAAGTAGAAGGGGATATAACTCGTTACAATTTCCTGTGATTTTCGTGGCTTTGTGACTGAATCATCTTTTGTTTAAACGAATCTAAACTATAATTTATCTTTTATATTACGATAACTAGGAACCACAGAAGACTGTCACGAGTTCTCTCCCTTTCTATATAAAGAAGGAATATAGAAGGGGAGAGAACTCGTGACAATCTCCTGTGATAGGAACGTCTCGTCTCAGGGATTACCGGTGTTCGATTGTGTCAATTTGTATTGAACACAATTATGGAAAAAATTGTTAAGCAACTGTTCATTCACTGTTCAGTTATTTTCATTAGAAAATTGATGTAAACCATAAATAATGTATATTTCAGGTTTTTACGATGCCAGAATATTTAAAACTACGGTTTGGAGGGAAGAGGATACAAATCTACCTCGCTATACTTGCTATTCTTGTCTACATATTTACAAAAATATCAGTAAGTATTAGAGCTCCGCTGTACAATTTCCTCTTCTTTAAGTGACGTCATTTCTAGAAAACGTCACATGCGACGTCACCATGTACCAATGTACCAATATATGCCCCATATGGCAATATGAAAACGAAGTGACCATATGGAGTAAATATTGTTTCATGCTTGCAAATAGTGAAATCACATGTTGCGTTTTCTTGAAATGACGTCACTTACAGAAGAGGTTGTAAATACCACAGCAGCGCTCATTAATGGATTAAGACATGCATTATTACCTGGTAAATGTTACCTACAGTCACTCAGAGAATGAGGAGCATGGCATTAATATTCTACTGATTTCAATTGTTAATAGTTTTCTCAGTAAATCACTTGATGGGATAAACACCACCAACAGTTTAAGGTTAAACACAACTAAATTGGAACGTATGATTGTCTTCAATGGCTATTATGAAGTTATAACCTGTATTATGTACACGTTGCCTTAATCAATAATTGAATGCTGCTATGGGATTTACAACCTCTTCTGTAAGTGACGTCATTTCAAGAAAACGCAACATATGATGTCACTATTTGCATGCAGGAAACAATATTTACTCCAAATGTTCACTTCGTTTTCATATTGCCATATGGGGCAAATATTGCTTACTGTCAGTACATGGTGACGTCACACATTGTTGTCGCCTTAGTATTAGGTTGTCCTATGTTCATAATGAGCTCTGCTATGTCATTTACAACCTCTTCTGTAAGTGACGTCATTTCAAGAAATGCAACATGTCACTATTTTCATTCCGGAAACAATATTTACTCGATTTCATATTGGCTTCCGGCAAATATTGCTTACTGTCAGTACATGGTGACGTCACATGTGACGTTTTCTGGAAATGACGTCACTTAAAGAAGAGGTTGGAAATCGTGCAGCGGCGCTTTTCAAGTCAAGGAGTGGGTTACGTGATATGTACCATTCCAAAGGCCTGGAAATATTAAATCTATGAATTAAATTACAGTATTCATACCGTTCAAAAAGCTCTGATACGTTGATAATTGTTGATATTAATTGAAAATGGAGCCATGGAAGGAAAGTTACCATTACTTTTTAATTTCTTGAAGTATTAAACTATATGGCTGTATTGAAAAAATATTGATACAAATTGATAACCATGAAAAAATATTTTGTTTGAAAATTATTGGTATTTACATCTTTACAGTAAATAATTAATCTGCGTGTCGATGGTGGCAGATATGTTATGAGTTTGCGCATAATTGTCTCCCTTTATTCCAGGCAGATCTGTATGCTGGCGCCATCTTTATTGAACAGTCATTGCAATGGAACATCTACGTGTCAATATTGTTACTTCTGGCCGTGGCTTCCATTTTTACAATCGCAGGTAAGAATAAAGAATTCTAAAATCAAGCGTAACAGAAACCTGGAAATATTCTCGGCTTTTCAGATGACCACAATACCTTGCGCTCACATGACTTCCGGTTTACTTCTGCCTTTAGCTACATATGAAATCTAGGTTTGACAATACTTGGGAAAGAATCGTTAATTGTATCTATTTCTGTGTAAGTATATATAAGAAGAAATAAACAAATTATTTAATTAAAAATCGATATAATTAGATCATAAACATGATGCAAATGAAAACTATATACAGTGTATATAAATTTTGATATATATACAGTAAAACCTCAATGATAAAACCACCATTTGGACATTTGAATAGTGATGGTCTTAATATTGAGGTGTGGTCAAACACAAAACGTTCATTTCCATGCCTAAATATGTCTGAAAGGTGGATGGTTCTACCCAGGTATCCGCGTATTCCAAAATAATGTCAAAAAGGACACAAGTGGTCGTTGAATAAAGAGCAAAACAAAGAAAATGAACTTGATAACTGTGTTTTTAATTTTGAGGTGGTCTTATTATTTATGTCGTCTTTAAGTGAGGTTTTACCGTACTTGCATTATTTGAAATGGAGCTTTAGGGCACATATAATGTAGGGTTGGTTCCAGCGTTTAACCACCAAGGCAATGTCTCTTTAACCGAACAACGTTTGTAACCTGGACGCGGATTGGTTAATTTTTCGATAAAAAGTACGTTACCTTACCGAAATCGACTGAAATTCGGTGAATTTGCCGAAATCCATTTTGGATCTGGAGTGACCAGCAATCGTAACATCTTGGCATTTTTTATGTTGCACAACAAATCTTAACCTTCAAATTGCGCCGACCATCTTTTTTCAAGTTATTTCTTGTTTAAATATAAATCATACCTACTTAGGAGATAAAACTCTGAATAACTCAAAAGATGTACGGATCGTTTAATATTGATATAATTATTTGTTCATTCTTTGTTTACACTGGCACGAAGTATTCAGTTTGTTTACACTGGCACGAAGTATTCAGTTTGTTTACACCGGCACGAAGTATTCAGTTTGTTTACATATAAAGTTGTGTGTTTATACTTCATGCGCCAGTAATCCTTCTAAGTATATATGATCAGTGTATACTATAGGTCTATTTACTTTCAGTCATAACAGTTTCCTTATATACAGGGTGTTAAAAAGTTCTTTCACAAAGTCGGAATTTTAACATTTTTTTTAAATGCTCATTTCGCTTATGTCGCTATATACCAATACACGTAGTTTACTTTTGCATGAATGTTCAGTAAAAAACAGATATTCATGAAAAAAGAATAGTTTTCATTATGCGATATAACAAAATCATTAATTTCATCTTATCAAAATTCAAGCGTCGCGAATAAATGTTTAACGCACTGTACCTGCTTTTGGTCACCCTGAGTAAAACGGTTTTTCATCAAAGTCGTTTATAGTTATTTTTTTGCAGTCATACATTTGAACATTTCTGGTCTTAACATTGTGATTCACGTATCCATGAATTGCAGTTTGTAATTTACCCTTTATCGACTGAGACAATATACTGTAAAATTAGATATTTTAGCGAGGCCGATATTTATGGAATTTAAGTTTCCAGGTCCCGATCTCTCAAAACATCATCTCAAATAGAAATCTCAGCTCAATATGAGATTTTGCTCAAATCTTAGACTGAGTTTGAGAAATCTCATTTTAGATCTCTTTAAAGTTGTCTGAGAATAAAACCGATCTCGTCTTTTGTGTTTTGAAATGTCGATTTTGAGCCTGGTCTAAAATGAGAAAAATCTCAACAATTTGAGATTATATTTGAGCTGAGATTTAGCTCAAATTGAGATGCTTCGGGAGATCGGGGCAAGGTTCCTTCTCCAAGTTTGCGATTTACTGCTTACAGTTTTGTCGTTTAATTAACTCAATACTATTTAGCGCGAGTATTTAATACTATCGCGAATATATAACGATCTCGCGAAAATAGCGAAAAATAAATTTTTCGCAAAAAAATCAGATTTTGCAGTTATTTTGTATTTTCAGGAGGATTAACGGCTGTAATCTGGACAGATTTTATACAAACCGTGATCATGGTGATTGGAGCGATGGTTCTGATGGCTTTGGGTGAATAAAAGTTTTTGATAAAACTAGCATTCCGTTAGGTCGAGCTAAATGTATTGTATGATCATTATCCCCGAAAATTTCTTTATTTTCATGGCCCCTTTTTCATTTTTTTTCTTTCAAATATCCCTCATCGACTTCCTTCAGAGACTTGCTAGCAATAGTCGCGTTATCAGTATTTCAAAAATACTTTTTTTTGAAAAATTTCTAAAAATATCAAACAAAATAGTAAAAACAAAAATCGTCATATCAAGAATTCTAGATGAGTCAAGCAGGCCGCTTATACATTAAGTTGTCACGAGGCTTAGCTTCAATTTATGATTTTACACGAGTTATCTCCCTTTATTCTGTCTAAGGTTCTCTCCCTTTATCCTTCTTTAACTTATAATTATGTATATATAGTACAAGTCTTACGCTAACAAGTCTTTACACAAATGTTGTCACGAGGCTTAGATTCAAATTATGATTTTAAACGAGTCCTCTCCCTTTATTCTGTCTATGGTCCCCTCCCTTTATCCTTCAATAACTTATAAGTATGTATATATAGTACAAGTCTTACGTTTACAAGTCTTTACACAAATGTTGTCACGAGGCTAATAGCTTCAATTTATGATTTTACACGAGTTATCTCCCTTTATTCTTTCTATGGTCCCCTCCCTTTATCCTTCTATAACTTATAATTAGGTAATATTTAGTACGAGGAGCTGTTCACACTTGACCCATTTACCGCGGCCCTAATCGCGCTTCAAAATAAACCAATGAAATAAAACTCAACGCAAACTGACGAGGTTTATGCAAGTGGGCATTTTGATTGATTTTTGAGGAAAACTCCATTTCTTGACAGATTTGCATAAAGTATGTGTCGTATGATAGGTAAGTTATTCATGTTTAGAATTCGCTGATTTTATGGACATATTTTGAAGTTTGAAGCACGATTTCGTCCGCGGAAAGAGGCCAGGTGTGAAAAGCAATAGATTCCTAGTATTATGATTTTATATATAAAACAGACGGGATAAAGGGAGAGAACTATGGAACGGACAAAGGGAGCGAACTATGGAACGGATAAAGGGAGAGAACTATGGAACGGATAAAGGGAGAGAATCTCCTGTGGTTTAGAGGTATTGCTCTCGTATAAACTGCAGAATGAAGCCAGCTCTCTTTAAATTTTCATTGCACATTTTTTTTTTTTTTTTTTAACAACAGCATTTAGCGAAGTGGGTGGCTTTTCTGGTATGGTAGAGAAATACCCGGAAGCAGAGTCCAATTATTCACGTGACAGCAACAACACGTGCGGGGCTCCCCGTGCTGATTATATGCATCTGTTTAGACATCCACTGACCGGTGACATACCCTGGCCTGGCTTGATTGGCATCACCATAAACTCTATCTGGTATTGGTGTTCCGACCAGGTAAGGTGTATGTTATTTGTTGTATGTAAAAAAAGTAAATTTTGTTTTTTTGTTTTATTATTGTGTCTCCCCTACTTTAAGGGACAGTAATTTCTGACTTATGAGACACCGAATTTCTGAGCACATTTACTTCCTGATTGTTATCCTTTAATGCCAGGCACCAGACAGTTAGTCACACGGTAACCATTATTTAACTAGCCGGCGGCTCACCAACCGGCCTTATCAGAATGGACCCCTATCGGGATTCGAACCTTCGACCACCCGCCCCCAAGGCGGATGCATTAAGCACTCGATCAGGGGAGACAGTTATGTATTTGTTCTGAGAAACAGGAACAGAGAATTAATGACATTGTGTCACAAATGTTCGATTTCAAATATCATTTTAATTCAACTTTGACATAAAAATACAGGTTTATTCACTTTAATTATACTGCAGTGGCACGTTTAATTACATTACATTTTAAGCACGTATTACATGGAATTCATTTCAATACCACTGTATGCAACAAATCATATGCAACATTCGAACGAATTATTTCTGTTATTTCTACTTTAGATCGGTCGGATATCTTCTGTTAGTCAATACTAAATTATACTAATAATGCTATACCTATTATGTCATCGGCTATCATTGTATTTTGATAAATGCATCGACGCAGCTCGAACGGGCACTCGATTCTCCGCAAGTGATGAACCATCATTTTTATATGTGATATGTTATTATTTCCAACCTCTTCTTTTAGTGACGTCATTGTCAGAAAACGTCACGTGTGACGTCACCATGTACTGACAGTAAGCAATATTTGCCCCATATGGCAATATGAAAACGAAGTGACTATTTGGAGTAAATATTGTTTCCTGCTTGCAAATAATGACATCACATGTTGCGTTTTCTTGAAATGACGTCACTTACATAAGAGGCTGTAAATCCCACAGCAGCGCTCAATTATGTAATATCTTATGATTTAGGTGATCGTACAAAGAGCTCTGGCCGGCAAATCATATGACCACGCGAAGGCGGGAACAATTCTTTGTTCATACATCAAAATACTACCATTATTCATGCTAGTATTTCCAGGAATGATTGCACGGATTCTGTTTCCAGGTAATGCCTCGAAATGTTTATTACTTTGCGGAAAATCCTATACCATACTGTAGAAATCGTTCTACTGTTAGTATTTCCAGGAATGATTGCACGGATTCTGTTTCCAGGTAATGCCTCGAAATGTTTATTACTTTGCGGAAAATCCTATACCATACTGTAGAAATCGTTCTACTGTTAGTATTTCCAGGAATGATTGCACGGATTCTTTTTCCAGGTAATGCCTCGAAATGTTTATTACTTCGCGGAATATCCTATACCATACTGTAGAAATCGTTCTACTGTCATCCATAATGAATGGAGTGTCAAAAAATGTATGGAACGCTTTTACTGAACGAGGTGAAAATGGTACACCTATATTGAAATTGCCACTCTTCTCTTTAGAGGTACAAATAGTGTTTCAATGAATGTTCTTCTTTTCGGAGGTACAGTAATTATTTGATAAGATTTCTCAACCAGTTTTTGAAAAAAAGCGGCCACTTCTTAAAAACAACTTGCAGAACACAAGAAAACCCCTCTCTATTGCAGACTAATGGTTAAGTGCTGTTTTACACACAAACAAAAACATTTGATGATGAGATTCGACTTTTTCTAACCACAACTGTTTTACAATGTTCGGGCAAAACACCGTAACATCAATTTGTGTTAATTATTCATCACCTTGTCAATGTTCAAAACCCGTTTTTGTATCTAATACCGTGCGTATCATTGACTTGCCGCTTCACAAGTAATAACACAATAATTCGCATAAAAACGAAACATTATTTCATTATTTCTTTGCATTAAACGCGATGCATAAAATCGACATCAAGGAACGGAGGATTATTCATGGTGTTCATACTTTTTGTATGCATGCTTTACATTTAATTTATTGTAACAATGCACGTTATCTTAAATAACTATTAAAATATCTAATGATGTAGATTTTTATAAACACCACGACTGCAACTCTGCGATCGAATTTAATGTCGTGTAAATACATATAAAATGCAAAAGTTAAATTGACCAGCCTTTTTGTTTTCATTTAATCTAAACAAATACAATTTTGTCTGAATAATTGATCTTACTTACTATCCGCTCTTGCCAAGATTTAAACTTATTTTATACTGTAATGGCAACGTTGGAGTGGAAAGAACATTTTAAAGACTAGGTCTGAGTTTCCGTCTGATATTGTTTGTGAATAAAGGGCCCAGGTCTTCTTACTAATGTGGTCATAATATTGAGGTTGAATAAAGGACCCAGATCTTCTTACTAATGTGGTCATAATATTGAGGTTGAATAAAGGACCCAGATCTTCTTATTAATGTGGTCATAATATTGAGGTTGAATAAAGGACACAGATCTTCTTATTAATGTGGTCATAATATTGAGGTTGAATAAAGGACACAGATCTTCTTATTAATGTGGTCATAATATTGAGGTTGAATAAAGGACACAGATCTTCTTATTAATGTGGTCATAATATTGAGGTTGAATAAAGGACCCAGATCTTCTTATTAATGTGGTCATAATATTGAGGTTGAATAAAGGACCCAGATCTTCTTATTAATGTGGTCATAATATTGAGGTTGAATAAAGGACACAACAGAATTGAAAACTGTGTTCTTAATTTTGATGTAGTCTTTTTAATGAGGTGGTTTTTTAGTGAAGTTTTACTGTATTTTATCATTTTCATATAAATTTATCTTGTAATTGATGCGTTATATCTCTTAAAGTTTTACTATGCTCATTTTTTGTTCATTTGTTTAATTAACCAAACATGAAAAATATATTTCCTATGGTTAAAACATCACTAAACATGCATTTATAAAGAATGAACTCATAATGTATTAATCCATATTTGTTGAAGAAAGATGTTTGAACATCACATAATTTAAAAAAAACTTCCATTTTTTTTAACAATCAGGCAATTTTACAGGTTTTGACTGTAAGTAATATGATAAAAAAAAGATTTGTCAATCGGTTTTGAATTGCAATGGTTCTTATCAGAGATGTTTTAGCCAATGTAACAACAATACTGGATAAGCCAATTCAAACATTTTATGTTCAGATGAGCCAGATACATCTTTAAAATGGGTCGAAAATGAGTTTTTCATTATTCCAGTTTTTACTGATTTTTGCAGTTACTTTGAAATCTTATATAGTTGCGTTTGAAATGTTTGATAGTAAATATACACAAGGCTAGCTACATTTACAGAATACGATCGTATCCAGCTTGCAAACTTGACAAAGCTTGATGCAGCAATTAAACCGATTTAATTCAGAGGAGGAGCGAGGATTTGGTCTTGGGGGGGGTAACTTTTTGGTCATTTTTTGGTTTTGCTCAAGCCTTATAAAACGGCAATGAGTGTGTTTTATTCTTTGTTTATAAACATCATCATTATAAAACATAATGCTACAATAAATCAGATTCGCTTATTTGAAAATTTTATAATTAAAGATCTCTGTACATACATGTAAGGTTGGGGAATTTATGGGATGGCGCGCGCCGGGTGTAATAACTATTAACCAATGACGTTTTATTTTTGTTTCCATAGAAACCGTTGGTTGTTCCGATCCTGAAGTGTGTATGGCAGTGTGTGGATCTATGTCTGGTTGTACTAACATAGCCTATCCCCAACTGGTCATCCACCTTATGCCACCAGGTAAGAACCACTACAGTCGTCATAGCGACACATGAGTTGAACTTAAAATTGACTTAAATCTTAAAGGTACATTGTCGCATTTTTTGACAAAATATGTTAAGTCATAAATATGAGGAAAACGTATATGAATGCCTTCAAGCAGATGTCCTCTACAACACTGCATTGTTCAATAGCTTAAATGTTCCCAAAACCACAAAATACAAGTGTCTGTTACCGGTATTATTTTTCGTGATCTTGTATCTGACTTGTGTTTTAAAGTTCCATGTATTTTTAAGGTAAGTTACTATGGAGCGTCTTAGAGTAGATCTGAATAAAATCATTAATAACCCATTTTTTCAAAATTATTTCTCATATTGAAAGGAAATACGACTATCTATCTTTAAACAGAGTACTCGATATTAATGTTGAAGTAGTGCCTACAAGTGTCCGATATGGGTACTTTCTATCCTGACCTAGGCGCCGAGTTTGCGCTCGTGTTTTACAGTTCCAGGAACATTTAAGAAACGTTTTAATGCAGTGTTTTAGTGTATCTCTCATTGGCATGCCGTTATCTATTTTTTATATTTGAAACTATGTAATGTGGAAAAATAATCCATGTAGGACGCAGTAAATGTTTATAATGAAAAATTGAAAAACAACAACAAATTGACTCATTTTAAACGCAACAATTCATGTTTCCTTTTCCTTAACACAAGTATAAAAGTATAGAGTTTCTGTAATTGCAGTCACAATATCCTCTCATAACCACGATCAATTGTTCATGTAGTAAGAATTTACTGTTATCTCATCTACGGTCAACAGTCTGCGCCTTCAAAAGTGTGATATTCTGAAGAGGTTGCTAATTAGTCTCAACTCTTGAATTGTTGTTGCACAATTTAGGACGTTGAGAAAATAGGACTATATCAGAAAAATACATATTTTACGAGGAACGTTATATAGCAACATTCAAACATATGTTATCATATTTACATTTGTGTGTATGCTGTTTGTGTACGCATCTGCAAAACGTCTTCTCATTGGTTGGTTTTACTGACAGAAATCTGTGCGTCGTTTCTATTGGTTGATTTCGTTACCTCAATTAACCAATCATATTTACATGCAGGTGCCCGTGGAATGATGTTGGCGGTCATGTTGTCGGCTCTGATGTCATCGCTGACGTCAATATTCAACAGTAGCAGTACAATATTTGCTATGGATATCTGGACACATATACGATCTAAGGCTACAGAATTAGAACTAATGATTGTTGGAAGGTACAATTATGATTATATCACATGGGACATCCATTTTTATCGACCACTGTCTTTCAGCAGTATTTCGGTTTTATAAGGAGTTGTTTTTACCTAACGAATGTTTCAATGTTTCAAAAAGTACCACATCTTTTAAGCAACTGAAAACTTTTCAACCCGAATCGAGACAAAATCTGGTGAAACCATTCTGTGTGTACCTACAGGTCCCATTTTAATAATTCCCTCCATGTGTGTACCTCGTGGTCCCTTTGATATCATTCCCTCCCCTTTTGTACCTCCTGGTCCCTTTGATATCATTCCCTCCCCTTTTGTACCTCCTGGTCCCATTGATATCATTCCCTCCCCTTTTGTACCCCCTGGTCCCTTTGATATCATTCCCTCCCTGTGTGTACCTCGTGGTCCCTTTGATATCATTCCTCCCCTTTTGTACCTCCTGGTCCCTTTGATATCATTCCCTCCCCTTTTGTACCTCGTGGTCCCTTTGATATCATTCCCTCCCCTTTTGTACCCCCTGGTCCCTTTGATATCATTCCCTCCCTGTGTGTACCTCGTGGTCCCTTTGATATCATTCCCTCCCCTTTTGTACCTCTTGGTCCCTTTGATATCATTCCCTCCCCTTTTGTACCTCCTGGTCCCTTTGATATCATTCCCTCCCTGTGTGTACCTCGTGGTCCCTTTGATATCATTCCCTCCCCGTGTGTACCTCCTGGTCCCTTTGATATCATTCCCTCCCCTTTTGTACCTCCTGGTCCCTTTGATATCATTCCCTCCCCTTTTGTACCTCCTGGTCCCTTTGATATCATTCCCTCCCCTTTTGTACCTCCTGGTCCCTTTGATATCATTCCCTCCCCGTGTGTACCTCGTGGTCCCTTTGATATCATTCCCTCCCCTTTTGTACCTCCTGGTCCCTTTGATATCATTCCCTCCCCTTGTGTACCTCCTGGTCCCTTTGATATTATTCCGTCCCTGTGTGTACCTCCTTGTCCCTACGATATCATTCTCTCCCCTTTTGTACCTCCTGGTCCCTTTGATATCATTCCCTCCCCGTGTGTACCTCATGGTCCCTTTGATATCATTCCCTCCCCGTGTGTACCTCCTGGTCCCTACGATATCATTCCCTCCCCGTGTGTACCTCCTGGTCCCTTTGATATCATTCCCTCCCCGTGTGTACCTCCTGGTCCCTACGATATCATTCCCTCCCCGTGTGTACCTCCTGGTCCCTACGATATCATTCCCTCCCCGTGTGTACCTCCTGGTCCCTACGATATCATTCCATCCCCGTGTGTACCTCCTGGTCCCTACGATATCATTCCCTCCCCGTGTGTACCTCCTGGTCCCTACGATATCATTCCCTCCCCGTGTGTACCTCCTGGTCCCTACGATATCATTCCCTCCCCGTGTGTACCTCCTGGTCCCTACGATATCATTCCCTCCCCGTGTGTACCTCCTGGTCCCTACGATATCATTCCCTCCCTGTGTGTACCTCCTGGTCCCTACGATATCATTCCCTCCCTGTGTGTACCTCCTGGTCCCTACGATATCATTCCCTCCCCGTGTGTACCTCCTGGTCCCTACGATATCATTCCCTCCCCGTGTGTACCTCCTGGTCCCTACGATATCATTCCCTCCCTGTGTGTACCTCCTGGTCCCTACGATATCATTCCCTCCCCTTGTGAACCTCCTGGTCCCTTTGATATCATTCCCTCCCCGTGTGTACCTCCTGGTCCCTTTGATGTCATTCCCTTCCCGTGTTTACCTCCAGGTCCCTTTGATGTCATTCCCTTCCCGTGTGTACCTCCTGGACTCTTTGATATCATTCCCTCCCCACATGTACCTCCCGTTCCCTTTGATATCATTCCCTCCCCACGTGTACCTCCTGGACTCTTTGATATCATTCCCTCCCCACGTGTACCTCCTGGACTCTTTGATATCATTCCCTCCCCACGTGTACCTCCTGGTCCCTTTGATATCATTCCCTCCCCGTGTGTACCTCCTGGTCCCTACGATATCATTCCCTCCCCGTGTGTACCTCCTGGTCCCTACTATATCATTCCCTCCCCGTGTGTACCTCCTGGTCCCTACGATATCATTCCCTTCCTGTGTGTACCTCCTAGTCCCTTCGATATCATTCCCTCCCCGTGTGTACCTCCTAGTCCCTTCGATATCATTCCCTCCCCGTGTGTACCTCCTGAACTCTTTGATATCATTCCCTCCCCGTGTGTACCTCCTGGTCCCTACGATATCATTCCCTCCCCGTGTGTACCTCCTGGTCCCTACGATATCATTCCCTCCCCGTGTGTACCTCCTGGTCCCTACGATATCATTCCCTCCCTGTTTGGACCGCCTCTCTGCTATTCTGTCGATGTTCTAATATTAGATATCAACTTCCATGTTAAGCATATTATTATTTTTATACCATTTTCAGACTATTCGTGATAGTTCTAGTCGTCATTAGTATTATCTGGATCCCTGTTTTACGGCATACTGGTACCCAGCTCTATGTGTATATACAAGAAGTGTCCAGTTTCCTACAACCGCCGATTTGTTGTATATTCCTCTTAGCTTTGTTTTGGCCAAGACTCAATGAAAAGGTAAGTGTGCAGCGCATTTTGAATTCATTGTACTTTATTTCATCATCTATATGTACCCGAGGCCTAAAAAAAAAATATCTGTGTTTCGGGTAACCCGACCCTACCTGTCGAAAACCCCGACCCTAGAGTATTTTTATGACCCTGGATATTTTTTTTTCGATTTTTAATTGTTTTTGAAAAAAAAAAAAAAAAAAAAAAAAAAAAAAAAACTTTGTCCCTATACCCTACCTAGCATTTTTGAGACCGTAACCCTAAACACAGATATTGTTTTTTTTGGCCCGATTGTAAATCGTTTTGTAAATAAAAGCAACTTACTGAGGTGTTTGTCCAATTATAAGATGAATGAACTGATAATATCATTACACCTATGCTGGAATATCTGATATTTAGTGTAATTTTAGAAACAACAGTAGACCCTCAATAACATGACCACCTTTGTAACCCTTGTAAATTGGTCTTATTATTGAGGTGGTCTTAGGATTGAGGTTGAATACAGAGCAAAACAGTGAAAATGGACTTGAACATTGTTTTAATAATTTTGAGGTGGACTAAATATTGAGGTGGTCTTTACAGTGAGGTCGAAAAAAGAGCAAAATCGGGATAAAGGACTTGAAACTGTGTTCTTAATTTTGAAGTGGTCTACATATTGAGGTGGTCCTATTGTTGAGGTGGTCTTAATATTGAGGTTGAATAAAGAGCATAATCGGGAAAATGGACTTGAAAATTGTGTTCTTAATTTTGAGGTGGTCTTAATACTGTGATGGTCTGTAAGTCAGGTTTAACTGTATGTTAAATTATAATAACGGCGAGTTAGTACTTTTGACCAGTAGATACATGTAGATTATGTATATTATATAATTAGATTGTACATATGTCACTATAATTAACAATTTACTCACTTACACTGCTAGTTGTACATTGTATTTTATTTCAGGGGGCTTTCTACGGGCTTGTGTTCGGCATGGCGGTTGGCATTGTAAGATTCATAACAGAATATGCGTATGGGAAGACATCATGCGGGGACCTGAATCCCACCCGCATTCCCAGCATCATCAGAAACTTCCACTATTTATATTTCTCATTGTTTCTGTTTGTGGTGACAGGGATTGTTGCAGTCACTATATCATTGCTGACGAAACCAATCGACAAACGTTGTGTAAGTATACTACAGTCGGACCTCGTTTATGCAACAACCTTCTATCCGAATATATTTTTATGCACGTCGAATTGCATGGGGCTATTCGAAATCATGTAGTATTCGAAGTAATATTTCAGACCCGTTTTATCTTCTAAGCACGTTGAATTGCAAATGGGCTATTCGAAACCGTGTTTTATTCGAAATAGTTGTTCTAGTTGTTCATCGTCGGATGCCCAAGTTTGCTCGGTCTTAAAATACTTCACTTTATCTTCCATCTTCACCTTTCATTTATACTTGTCTTGTGTTCCGTTTGTTTTTGTGATTGTTTACCTGTATGTACATTCGGACCTCGTTTATTCGACAACCGTCTATCCGAATACTTGATATAATCCGAAATAGATACCAGGCCCCGATGTATCGTCTTAGGTACATCGAATTGCAATGGACTATTCGAAACTATGTCGGACCTGATTAAATAAGAATGATCGAGGTCTGACTGTATTTTTGCTTTCATGTGTGCTTTTGTGTAGTTTTGCTCTTGGAAGTTCCAGTCAAACTTGATCATTAATTTCTATGCAATATTGATGGCGCGATTATCGAAAATAATCGAAAAATCGTCGCTAGACATCCGACGTCGGCGACAATCGATTATGAACTACAATAATCGATTATAACCGGAAATTTTGACTGAAATGTTATTTCAATAAGATGAAATATATATTCAAATTTTAAAGTATACCTCAAATTTTAGAGTTATATAGAATTATTTTCGATGTATTCAGTCAAATACACATATACAAAGTAAACATTTATTGAATGATAGAATAATCTTATGATATAAGAGTAATGTCAAACCCCACTGATGTTAAATATAATAAAAAGAGATAAATGAAGTTGTTTAAATGAAATTAACTGTCAGCATTATACTTACACTAAAGAACGAAATATGGATCGATAATTTCAGATTCTATTATCGATTAAGAGTTTTCAAACCAATCCAATAATCGATTATGAAATTTGTCCGATTATCCATCACTGGGCATATGCAAAATCCTTCGTAAAACAGTCGACTTCCCGTTAGCCATCTGAATAGCTTCTCATGCACCAAAACTTATTTTATATTTAGTTATACCGACTTACATTCTGGACACGAAATAGTAAAGAACCTAGACTCGATATTGACGAATGGATGAAAAGAGAGGGTAAAGGCTATGTTACGGATAGCGAGGATGTTTCCTCGTCCCATGAGGTCGAATTGAAACACCTATCGGACACACCAGATCAAGGTAAACTAAAATTCCGCTAAAAACTCAAACAGATTTGTCTCCCCTAGACACCAACAAATGATTTTATAGGTTAGACACCACTAAAAACAATCTATTGTTATCTCCCTTCAATACAATATTCATCCTCGGTACCCGGGCTATAAATTACATAAATTATGATACTTATGGCAAACTGACTAACAATCTCGTACTACATAATTATTGAAGTGATATACAGCCGCTTGAACGGCCGCATGACACACACCTCATGCGGTACGGAAATTGCCGAGGAGTTACGGATGAAATCGCGGTTTTGAGCGATCCAATGAGATCGCGGCTTTCAAATAGGGACGTCAAGTTGGTTACTTATTCCCTATTCCCTATTCGTTACTTATTCCCTATTCCCTATTCGTTACCTATTCGTTACCTATTCGTTACCTATTCCCTATTCCCTATTCGTTACCTATTCGTTACCTATTCCCTATTCCCTATTCGTTACCTATTCGTTACTTATTCCCTATTCCCTATTCGTTCCCTATTCGTTCCCTATTCGTTCCCTATTCGCTTTTTCTACATTGCATCTTTTAATTATTTCTTTTCATGTCCCTGGTGTTAGCTAGAGGTTTGTAGAGTTGAAAAAACCTTGTTAGCGCACACGTACCAGGTTCTGCGCTCGACTGATACCCTGTTACCTATTCGTTCCCTATTCGTTCCCTATTCGCTTTTTCTACATTGACCTTTTTGAATGATTTCTTTTCATGTCACTGGTGTTAGCTAGAGGTTTGTAGAGTTGAACAAACCTTGTTAGCGCACATTTACCAGTTTCTGCGCTCGACTGATACCCTGTTACCTATTCGTTACCTATTCGTTACCTATTCGTTCCCTATTCGCTTTTTCTACATTGACCCTTTTGAATGATTCTTTTTCAGGTCTCTGGTGTTAGTTCTAGGTTTGTAGATATGAAAAAAACATTGTCAGTGTATATGTACCAATTCTGCGCTTGACTGATACCCTGTTACCTATTCGTTACTTATTCGTTCCCTATTCGCATTTTCTACATGGACCCTTTTGAATGATTTCTTTTCAGTTCTCGGGTGTTAGTTCTAGGTTTGTAGAGTTGAAATAACCTTGTTAGCGCATATGTACCAGTTTCTGCTCTCGACTGATACCCTGTTACCTATTCGTTACCTATTCGTTACTTATTCGTTCCCTGTTCGCCTTTTCTACATTGCATCTTTTAAATGATTTCTTTTCATGTCCCAGGTGTTAGCTGGAGGTTTGTAGAGTTGAAAAAACCTTGTTAGCGCATATGTACCAGTTTCTGCGCTTGACTGATATCCTGTTACCTATTCGTTACTTATTCGTTCCCTATTCGCATTTTCTACATGGACCCTTTTGAATGATTTTTTTTCAGGTCTCTGGTGTTAGTTCGAGGTTTGTAGAGTTGAAAAAACCTTGTTAGCGCATATGTACCAGTTTCTGCGCTTGACTGATACCCTGTTACCTATTCGTTACCTATTCGTTCCCTATTCGTTCCCAATTCGCTTTTTCTACATTGACCCTTTTGAATGATTTCTTTTCAGGTCTCTGGTGTTAGTTCAATGTTTGTATAGTTGAAAAACCTTGTTAGCGCTTATGTACCAGTTTCTGCGCTTGACTGATACCCTGTTACCTATTCGTTACCTATTCGTTACTTATTCGTTCCCTATTCACTTTTTCTACATTGCATCTTTTAAATGATTTTTTTTCATGTCCCTGGTGTTAGCTAGAGGTTTGTAGAGTTGAAAAAACCTTGTTAGCGCACACGTACCAGTTTCTGCGCTCGACTGATACCCTGTTACCTATTCGTTCCCTATTCGTTCCCTATTCGTTCCCTATTCGCTTTTTCTGCATTGAACCTTTTGAATGATTTCTTTTCATGTCCCTGGTGTTAGCCTGATTTGTAGAGTTGAAAAAACCTTGTTAGCGCACATGTACCAGTTTCTGCGCTCGACTGATACCCTGTTACCTATTCGTTACCTATTCGTTACCTATTCGTTCCCTATTCGCCTTTTCTACATTGCATCTTTTAAATGATTTCATTTCATGTCCCAGGTGTTAGCTGGAGGTTTGTAGAGTTGAAAAAACCTTGTGAGCGCATATGTACCAGTTTCTGCGCTTGACTGATACCCTGTTACCTATTCGTTACCTATTCGTTACTTATTCGTTCCCTATTCACTTTTTCTACATTGCATCTTTTAAATGATTTTGTTTCATGTCCCTGGTGTTAGCTAGAGGTTTGTAGAGTTGAAAAAACATTGTTAGCGCACACGTACCAGTTTCTGCGCTCGACTGATACCCTGTTACCTATTCGTTCCCTATTCGTTCCCTATTCGTTCCCTATTCGTTCCCTATTCGCTTTATCTGCATTGACCCTTTTGAATGATTTCTTTTCATGTCCCTGGTGTTAGCCTGATTTGTAGAGTTGAAAAAAAACCTTGTTAGCGCACATGTACCAGTTTCTGCGCTCGACTGATACCATGTTACCTATTCGTTACCTATTCGTTACCTATTCGTTCCCTATTCGCTTTTCCTACATTGACCCTTTTGAATGATTTCTTTTCATGTCCCTGGTGTTAGTTAGAGGTTTGTAGAGTTGAAAAAACCTTGTTAGCGCACATGTACCAGTTTCTGCGCTCGACTGATACCCTGTTACCTATTCGTTACCTATTCGTTACCTATTCGTTCCCTATTCGCTTTTTCTACATTGACCCTTTTGAATGATTTCTTTTCAGGTCTCTGGTGTTAGTTCGAGGTTTGTAGAGTTGAAAAAACCTTGTTAGCGCATATGTACCCGTTTCTGCGCTTGACTGATATCCTGTTACCTATTCGTTACTTATTCGTTCCCTATTCGCATTTTCTACATGGACCCTTTTGAATGATTTTTTTCAGGTCTCTGGTGTTAGTTCGAGGTTTGTAGAGTTGAAAAAACCTTGTTAGCGCATATGTACCAGTTTCTGCGCTTGACTGATACCCTGTTACCTATTCGTTACCTATTCGTTCCCTATTCGTTCCCAATTCGCTTTTTCTACATTGACCATTTTGAATGATTTCTTTTCAGGTCTCTGGTGTTAGTTCAAGGTTTGTATAGTTGAAAAACCTTGTTAGCGCTTATGTACCAGTTTCTGCGCTTGACTGATACCCTGTTACCTATTCGTTACCTATTCGTTACTTATTCGTTCCCTATTCACTTTTTCTACATTGCATCTTTTAAATGATTTTTTTCATGTCCCTGGTGTTAGCTAGAGGTTTGTAGAGTTGAAAAAACCTTGTTAGCGCACACGTACCAGTCTCTGCGCTCGACTGATACCCTGTTACCTATTCGTTCCCTATTCGTTCCCTATTCGTTCCCTATTCGTTCCCTATTCGCTTTTTCTGCATTGACCCTTTTGAATGATTTCTTTTCATGTCCCTGGTGTTAGCCTGATTTGTAGAGTTGAAAAAACCATGTTAGCGCACATGTACCAGTTTCTGCGCTCGACTGATACCCTGTTACCTATTCGTTACCTATTCGTTACCTATTCGTTCCCTATTCGCTTTTTCTACATTGACCCTTTTGAATGATTTCTTTTCATGTCCCTGGTGTTAGCTAGAGGTTTGTAGAGTTGAAAAAACCTTGTTAGCGTATATGTACCAGTTTCTGCGCTCGACTGATACCCTGTTACCTATTCGTTACCTATTCGTTACCTATTCGCATTTTCTACATGGACCCTTTTGAATGATTTCTTTTCAGTTCTCGGGTGTAAGTTCGAGGTTTGTAGAGTTGAAATAACCTTGTTAGCGCACATGTACCAGTTTCTGCGCTCGACTGATTTGGGGCCAAAAACACCCCTTATAGTACCAGGGCCCGTTTTCAATACACATCTTAAGTTGAAAATTTATCTTAGATCCTAAGATTTCCATTAAATTTAAGATTTTTCTTGCATTTCTTCCTTAGATTTCAAGAAAAATCTTAAGTGGTATTCACAAAGCATATTATCTTAAGTTATTGTTTATTTTTCTCCTTAACTGTAAGGTACCTCTTAACAGTCTTAACTTTTATCTTAATTATAAGGAAAATGCTAGTATTTTCGATATCTACAATCTGCTGCTTGTATTTTGTTTAAAAGAAGTTCCAGCATATACAATGACTGTTATTTTATCGTTCTACGTATATTTCCATTGATGCCCTAGTATAACATTTGTCAGGGGCGACTATTCTTGCTCGATCTACCTGATAAACGCTTGTCAGTATTTACGAAGCGGGATTGGAAGATTGATTGTGTGACTAAAATGCTTATTTCATTGTAATTAATTAAATATTTCTCAATGAATGTGATTGAAATGGTATGACATACATGTTTTGATCGGAATAGACTTTCACTGTTTGGAGACGATCATTCAACAACGACCAATGGATATCATATTTCCACCAAAACACGATCATTATTTATGGGCCCGTTTTATCAACGTTTTTACGCACAACAGTTTCGTAAGATTTTCTTACGACGTTCTTACGATCGCAAGAGCGTTATATCAATATTTCCGTACGCATGCAGACGCTACGAATTCGTTAGTTATAACGAAAATGCTACTCGGTGGTTTTAGGCATTCGTAACGTTCGTAACAAATATCATTAATCATGATTTCACATTAATCAACAACAGTTATGAACTTTTTAATCCAGTCATCTACTTCATATCACATGAACTTGTCTGGCATTACTGGGGGGGGGGGGGATATATTAATAAGTATATATTGTTATCTTATAAAGATGATTCCATACATACTAGCTGATACAGTAGTCAATCGAACAAAGTAAAACTTCTAACAATTAAAAGGTAATTTGAAGATGGAATAAGAATAGTGTGTATGTGGAATTGTAAATGGAATATAAGCATAATATAATGTAAGCAGCATTTCACATTTCTTTAATAATAGTCTGCATCATTAACATCACCAGCTGAATGACATCCTCAATGATATTTGACTTACAATTAAGTATTAAATCCTCAATAAATTAGATCTTCAAGATCGTGAAAACTCAAGAAAATAATAAACTATTTAAGCAAGTTTTCATCCTTCTGAGCATAGAATACCACTCACTATACTGTTTCTTAAGCTGTGTAGTGGAGTGTGACGAAACGGTAGAGCACCTTGTGAGAGGTGGGTCGAACCCAACACTGGGTGCACATCCACCTCCATTTATATGAAGGTAGCAAAAGTGTAGTGACGTAAGTGGGAGGAGAGCATTGGTGTGGGATGATACAGTCAACTGGTTACTACTGTTTGTAGAGCGTCATGCAGGGGTAGAGGGGGGTGGCGTGAGTTCGAACACCTCATCAAGCGCCACACCACTACAGTACTTTCATATTTCAGTTCGAACCTCTTATGACCAGCCCCTGTTTATTCGCATCTTAGTCATCAGACATGAAATAGCAAACCTCCTCTTTAATAAATAGGCTTTTAGTGGGTAGGCATATCCGCCGACATATCTAACTGAATACTGTTCAGTGTTCTGTTACATTGTACCAGTACTTTTAAGCAGCTATCCACCGAAGTTTGCTCGTCTTCCTCTGAGAAGTTTGTTTGCCTACTGACAACAGATGGATAGGCGGTTATATTTTTGTTTCTCAACAGACGACTGAGAGACGACGTGAGATACGTCTAGTTTGGCATCCCCAAGAAGAGCGTGTACTGATTAACTGTGCGCACGAACATTCTTATTCGTAAGATCGCAGTCATACATGTATACGGACACATTTTGATAAGAAAATTCTTACGAACATTTCGTATCGTACGAACGCTCGTTCGTACGAATATTGATAAAACGGGTCCAACTCAGGACCAAAATTGAATGTTGATATGCGTGTCACAGGCACACTCATGACCAACTTTCTGGCTCATCGCAAGATTCCCCAGATCTGATCGATATTGGCTCCATGCTATAACCGATTATATATACGCCACTTAAACGTCTCATAATCATTATCATTATCATTCGCGACTTAATTAGCCACCCCGCTGTGTTTAGCCAGCATGATGAAATTGCCAAGGGCTGTAGCATTCATCTTGATGTATCAGTATGTATGTAGTTGTGTATATTTTACTTTCGAATATTACATGTATCATAATATATTTGCAAACAAAACTGTATCTGTTTTCTTCAGTATACGTTTTAATCAATAATATATATTGACATTTTAGTACTCAGTACATGTAATAACGCACGATATGGGATCTTTATATTTTCATTGACTGACTTTTAGGATACAAGAAATTAACAACACGATATTATGACTGAAAAAATAAAAGTATTTGGAAGTAATTGACAAGTTATCTTTACACCTTTGATGTAAGTCAATTACTTAACACAAATGTGTGAAAATACACATGGATGACAAACAGTTGATTGAAATGTATCACATTTCACACCTTGTATTGAGACATAATTTTTCAATAGAAAAATAATGAAATTGGTAAATGTAAATAAAATATTATATTATGTTATATTGGAATGTTATGTACTAATACTACAATTCACATACTATTATACATATCTTTCACATAAAATATAATCAAGAAGTTTAAGTTAAAATCATGAAGAATAGGAATTGTAATACATTTTTTTCACAAATAAATTACCATAGATTAAAGTGCTATCGTCATGTTGGGGGGTAATAAAATTAGTCTTTAAGCAAACAACATTATATGAACAGAACAGAACAGAGACATTTTATTAATACTTGTACAATGTAAATCGTCTACAACACATACATGTTTATATACATTTTGTCAACGTGAAAGTTACTTACTAAGTGTTATTGAACAACAATAAAAATACATCGGAATAAGTCATATATTACACAATTTAGTTTGAAATAAATCGTCGTAGGTTGAAGTAAGCATTTATCTTTCAACATTTAATAAAGTATTCAGTATTATATGAGATGTTAATCCAATTATGACAACGAAGATGTTCAATTGCCTGTAAAAAACAAATATCATATATAGTAATAAGTGACATGTACTTAAAACCGCATAACATTAAATGTTCGTAGTTTTAAATTCGACACGCTAGATGCATATAGGAGGTGATATTTCAAATCTAATTTATATGTGTATATAAGTATGTGCTTAATCGACCTCATGGTTATTATTGTATCGTAAAATGTTGCTTAATATGGGAGCTTTCCCACACCTTACACTATTTGTCGGCACATCAACAACAATTTAAAATTTCACGGTCTGTTCATGTCTAGCTGTTCTTTGTTACATAGTTATATGATTACGTTCATGTAATAAAATTCACCAGACCAATGCTTAACAACTTTAAAGATGAAAATCAGAAGCAATTTTATGCATTTCATATAATACATATGCACTGCATAACCATCAACAAATTGCTTACTTTTTGAAGAACGCACCCTCATAATGCATTTTAGATTTGTTTACAATAAACAACTGAATGTTGCAACTTTCATAAATTATTGATCGCTTCAGTGAAATATTTGATTATAGTATTTACATTTTTAAGTAGAAGTGTTTATTCATGAGAATGCAAAATTTCAAATCAGCTGAAAATTCGGCAAGGGGTCCCGGGGGCCGCTGAATCTCATGGCTTTAAGCATCTAAGACGGTTTAAATTGTCTCAAAAACGGCCCTTGCGAGCGTCAAATCAATCCCGGTAACAAGGTTTTTTCAACTCTACAAACCTCGAGCTAACAACAGGGACATGAAAAGAAATTATTTAAAAGATGCAATGTAGAAAAGGCGAATAGGGAACGAATAAGTAACGAATAGGTAACAGGGTATCAGTCAAACGCAGAAACTGGTACATATGCGCTAACACGGTTTTTTCATATCAACAAACCTAGAACTAACACCAGAGACCTGAAAAGAAATCATTCAAAAGGGTCAATGTAGAAAAGGCGAATAGGGAACGAATAGGGAACGAATAGGTAATGAATAGGTAACGGGTATCAGTCGAGCGCAGAATTGGAACATATGCACTAACAAGGTTTTTTCATATCTACAAACCTAGAACTAACAACAGAGACCTGAAAAGAAATCATTCAAAAGGGTCAATGTAGAAAAAGCGAATAGGGAACGAATAGGGAACGAATAGGTAATGAATAGGTAACAGGGTATCAGTCGACCGCAGAAACTGGTACATATGCGCTAACACGGTTTTTCATATCAACAAACCTAGAACTAACACCAGAGACCTGAAAATAAATCATTCAAAAGGGTCAATGTAGAAAAAGCGAATAGGGAACGAATAGGTAACAGGGTATCAGTCGAGCGCAGAATTGGTACATATGCGCTGACACGGTTTTTTTCATATCAACAAACCTAGAACTAACACCAGAGACCTGCAAAAGAAATCATTCAAAAGGGTCAATGTAGAAAAAGCGAATAGGGAACGAATAGGGAACGAATAGGGAACGAATAGGTAACGAATAGGAAACAGGGTATCAGTCGAGCGCAGAATTGGTACATATGCGCTAACACGGTTTTTTCATATCAACAAACCTAGAACTAACACCAGATACCTGAAAAGAAATCATTCAAAAGGGTCAATGTAGAAAAAGCGAATAGGGAACGAATAGGGAACGAATAGGTAACGAATAGGTAACGAATAGGTAACAGGGTATCAGTTGACCGCAGAAACTGGTACATGTGCGCTGACAAGGTTTTTTCATATCAACAAACCTAGAACTAACACCAGATACCTGAAAAGAAATCATTCAAAAGGGTCAATGTAGAAAAAGCGAATAGGGAACGAATAGGGAACGAATAGGTAACGAATAGGTAACAGGGTATCAGTCGACCGCAGAAACTGGTACATATGCGCTAACAAGGTTTTTTCAACTCTACAAATCCAGAACTAACACCAGAGACCTGAAAAGGAATCATTCAAAAGGGTCCATGTAGAAAAAGCGAATAGGGAACGAATAAGTAACGAATAGGTAACGAATAGGTAACAGGGTATCAGCCGAGCGCAGAAACTGGTACATATGCGCTAACAAGGTTTTTTCATATCTACAAACCTCGAGCTAACACCAGGGACATGAAAAGAAATCATTTAAAAGATGCAATGTAGAAAAAGCGAATAGGTAACGAATAGGGAATAGGGAATAAGTAACGAATAGGTAACGAATAGGGAATAGGGAATAGGTAACGAATAGGTAACGAATAGGGAATAGGGAATAGGTAACGAATAGGTAACGAATAGGGAATAGGGAATAGGTAACGAATAGGGAATAGGGAATAAGTAACCAACTTGACGACCCTCTTTCAAATTGCACATTTTTTTCAATGGTCGCTGCCATTTTGTCGAATTTTCTGATACAGGTTAACTTAAGATTTGATTGGTTTACACAACACCGCTATGCAAATAGCAAAACTATGTTAGTAAAAAGCTTACTATTTCAATTGTGTTAGAGATTACTCCTATAGTCTCGGGCTTTCACTTTGTTTTAAACAATACATTATTTCCCTTTAGTACAATCAACACTGGAAGACATCTCATCTGTGTTGGATTTATATTGTCATTAACTGAAGCGGAAAATGAATTACTGCTATGCATTCGAATATTCGATACAATATATTTTTTCCAATATAAAAGCTGGATGCAAGTCTATCAAATTTCATGTAGCGGATCCGTAGTCCAGTGGTAACGCGCTGGACTTGTAATCCAGGGATCGCAGGTTCGATTCCCCGCTCCATCACTGACCGTACTAACAGTCTTTCGGACGAGATTTTATAAACCGATGTCCCGAGTATGATGCTTTTCATCGAGCACGTAAAAGAACCAGGGGTGTCCCTGGAACTGTGGCATCTCCTGTATCATGCACTATCCTCCAAAAATCTAATATGACTAACATTCTTCTGGAGGCGTCGCCCATATGGGTCCCGGTGGCGACGATAAATAAACGCAAATACAAAATCAAATTTCAATGATGGGCATTACTGCATTGAATGACATTTTAGCCGTGAAAAATACCTACAGGTTTTATTTGACCTGTCATGTTGTATATTTGGGGCAAGAGAGATATAACACCCTGAAATTATACGTAATCGCGAGGATTTTTACAAATTGAGTGATCAGTTTAAAACACAAAATTGTAAAGCATAAAGTTAAACTTCGAATTTCAAATGTATTATTATTAAATAAGGTCGAATGTTCGAGTATTCGTTCGGAAGGTTGACCGAATATTCGAATACCAAAATGGCCATTCGTTGACATCCCTAATAATGACACATCGTTTGTACGCTGTGAGCTGGTTTCAAATTACTTCTAATTTGAACATAAATAGAGTAGTTTTACCTTAAGCAGCCACAGCTCGCTGTTGCTGTAAATAAATTAATGAATTTGAAACATGGACAATTTCAGAACGCTATACATATTTAATAGTAATGCTAGAAATCCAGAGGACTCCGGTACTGTTCCGTCTAAATTTTCAACTCTCACTTTTTCCAATTTTAGAACAGAACCATGAAGATCAGGCAGCAACTGTAGAGAAACAAGACAACAATATTTTGATATATGAGGACAGGGTGGAAGTCAGAAGCGGTATGTACATATATACAGTAAACCCTCAATAATAAGAACACTTTTGGGACCCTTGAAGACTGGTCTTCTTACTGAGGTGGTCTTAATATTGAGGTCGAATAAAAAGCAAAATAGTGAATATGGACTTGCATATTATATTCTTAATTTTGAGGTGGTCTTATTATTGAGGTTGTCTTATTATTGAGGTTGTCTTATTATTGAGATGGTCTTATTATTGAGGTGGTCTTATTATTGAGGTGGTCTTATTATTGAGGTAGTCTTATTATTGATATGGTCTTATTATTGAGGTGGTCTTATTATTGAGGTAGTCTTATTATTGAGATGGTCTTATTATTGAGGAGGTCTTATTATTGAGATGGTCTTATTATTGAGATGGTCTTATTATTGAGATGGTCTTATTATTGAGGTGGTCTTATTATTGAGGGGGTCTTATTATTGAGGTGGTCTTATTATTGAGGTGGTCTTATTATTGAGGTGGTCTTATTATTGAGGTGGTCTTATTATTGAGGTGGTCTTATTATTGAGGTGGTCTTATTATTGAGGTGGTCTTTTTGTTAGGTTTTACTGTACTGTCGATTCAAAATCATTTAAGAATACCGTTATTGTATGCACTTTGTCTATTGGTCAATATTTTACAAAGAAAGTTGACGCTGTTAAAAGGAAAACACGTGCACATATGTGTCCATGCCCCGCACGTGCAAAACGTGCTATAAATGTCAATACACCTTATACGATTAATTTCATAGCGAGCCGGCTAAAAAAAATCAACAATTCGCTGCATTACCTGTTCAAATATCGGTATGTGAAATTTTGTGTGAATACATGCATTAATTAGAAAAATAATAATACAATATAAACTGACCGATTAGGAATTTTGTTGAGTGTATGTCAATTTTGAATCCAAAGAAAGGGGTAAACGGAAAGAATTTGTTATTCATATACTATAGAAGGGATCAAGGGTGATAACTCTAAAAGGGATAAACGGAAATAATGTGTTATTCATTTACTATAGAAGGGATAAAGGGAGAGAACTCTAGAAGTGATATACAGAAATAAATTGTGGCAATCTCCTGTGATCTATATCTCTTCTTGACACCAACGATACAATCATGTCGTACACTATATATTCTATATGTTTATACAGGTCCGTTACCATGGTATCGCTCTATTGTTAACTGGATTTGTGGATTGGAAGATGTGGACAAAACACATATTGATAATAAACAGGTAACTGAGTTCAGTATTTTGCCCGTTACTTAATACTTAAGAATGATATTTGGCCCAAATGACATATCTACGCGAAATTGAGTTAACATTTCTGAATACAGGGATATTTGGTAGGTCACTACAAAACAAAAATTATTGCAAAACAACATTTTTTAGGGAATTACAGCACATTTAATATGATCATCAGGACAAGGTCTACACAATTTTCTGCGTTTCACTAAATTAATAAAACAAATACGTTTTCAGATTTAATAATATTATTCTTTTCCTGAAGAAAAGGGGCCGTCTCAATGTTTAACGATAATTGTTATGCTTCTGCTCGCCGCTGAATCATAAATATTTCACTGAAATGTTTCAACTAGCTGTTGCAATTAATGTGAAAACATGACGTCATAATGTGAAAACATGACGTCGTCTATATTTTAGTTTTTTTCCTCAGAAACGAGGCTCAGTGCATTTGGGCCAAAAATCTCAGAGACTGCCACATATTTACTTAATAGGAATCCGAGATTATTGTGTGTACATATAACAAGTTTGTCTCTATAATTTTGTCAGTACATATTACTGGTAGTCAACTTACATATATCCATTTTGATTTCCAAACATGAATATTGAAGTCGAGAAGACGGCGACTTGTCACCTCAAAAATAGGAAAAGACATGAAAAAAACATGAATTACCATTTTGAACTTTTTTTTATTAAGCTTTGGGATGTTGTTCCTAGTGATAGTGATTATTTCAGAGCTCAGCTATATGCATTCTAAACATTCTAATTATCAATCATTGGTATACCATATCCAACTTTCATTGCCTACTAGCTGGCTTATCGCAGTGAATTATCTCCCTTGAAAATGACCCAATTGCGACCTCTACCAGTATTGATCCATATATTATATAGGGAAAATATTTTCGAACGCACATTTAAAGCTTTATATGATTACTAGAATATTTTAACGGTTATGTCAATACTCTACAATATCTTCTCTTTTATTTAGTGTAAAATGTTTATTCTAACTTAACATCTTCTTGCTTCCAATTTGATTGAAACGTTTCAACTATTGTGACATTGAACTTATAATAAATCCCTAAAATTGTCAATTTCCAAAAGTTTAGGGGTTAATACATCATATTTTCCAACAATTTTGTTTGTATTCTTGATTAACTGATTGGAACACGGATAAGGGCACTTAGAGCCTACTTCCGGTATTAAAAAAAACACTAACAGAATTTCTTCCTTTAGTGGGAATATTCCTTAACGTATAGTCTGTCCGGTTAGCTTAGTTGGTTAATCGTTAGACTGTCGGTCCGGGTTGGAAGGTTATGTTCTTCTTTGATCATGGCCTCCACATGTGGAGGTGCTGTAAGTTGCTAGCGGAAGAGGAGGAAGGTATTACTGGTTGTTAATTCCAGGAAAACTGGTTAGGTCACATTGCTGCCGTATGTGACTGAACAATTGTTGAAAACATCGTGAAAAAAAAAAAATTATTAACATATATGCGTTATCTAGATTTATCGTATACCGGTGTAACGGTCAATTTTTCCACGCCCACATTTCCCCCGGGGGATGAAACGGGTCGGGCAGCTGTTCTCCCGGGGGAGAAATGGGCCGACCTGGTTTTTCCCCTGGACTAGCTAGTTCACCCATAGGCATCTTTTCCCAATCCCTAGTTTAGTTTTTCCCACCTACATTGATAAAGCAAATTACTGTTACATAAATGAATAAAATTATGACAATTATATATTACAATTTTTTTTCCATATTATATATATGCTGGTTGGGGAAAAATGTTCCATTCAAGTTTTTTCCGAGCCTGTTACATAGGGGTGAGACGATTAATCCGACCCCTCGATGCATCACGATGCAAGCTCTCTCGAGACACCTGATATGTTTTGAGAAAAAAATGATGTATTGATTCGCCCTTACAATTACACCAGTCTGTCATACCGCACATAGTCAAATAAAAATCGTTTATTGCAGGTACAAAGAGTGGACATGGTGTCAATTGAAGAAAGTCATCGTTGGAAGATCGTTTCGAACTGTGCCGCTGTTGGCAGTATGGTTTTGATGGTGGTGATTGCCGTGTACTTTGCTTGATAAGCTATGCAATGACTTGAAACATTACAATTCACCCCGTACAACCTGCTGAGAATTAAGACGTGTGTTCAATGTCAAATAAGAAAAAGTCGAATTTATCGCCAAAAATAACCAGTTTTATCGGTAAATGTGGCACTTACTCGCACACAAATGGTATGTACAAATTGCTTGTTTTTTTGCTGAAACGATGCCAATACATGGTTACTGTGGAAGTTAAAAAACCCGCAAACATAGCACAAACGTACCCTATGTCGATCTCAGAGCTTTCATCTGGAACTGCCATCAACCAACAGAACTGCCATCAACGTAGCGTGTTGTACGGGGGCCAATTGGCGGTCATCAATGGATACGTGATGTGATGCGTCTGTGTAATCACTGAATGAACTTAGATGTGTGCCAAACGTTACACGTTTCATTAACTTCATATCAACGAATGAAATGCTCAAACAGAAATAAAGATTTTCGTCTTTAAGTAGATCCGTAAGCTGCTTGTCGGATGATGTTGTTTATAGTTTGAATACTTTCATTGATTTACACATATGTTTGTCCTGTTTTTAGCATGGAACTTTAGCCCCAATTTACCCAAAGTGTAATTTACACTTAAATTATATATACTACAGGTACTTGACTAATGCACATATATGTGTATATTATTAGTTATACAGGTTGTTGACAGGGTATATGGGGGAATATAACCAGTTTGTGTGCCATATAACCCGAGGCGTCAGTTATATTCCCCCATATACCCTGTCAACAACCTGTATAACGAATTTATAATACTGCAATTCCGTGTTTTCATACGAATTTAGTTAAACAAGCAATGTTTCGATGCCTAACTCTCTAGATCTAATAATTAGATCTGTGTATTTTTGGTTCATAAAATTGTTAAGAGTGTTTTAGTTTTGTAAAATATCAGTTATTAAAACGTATTCCTTTAAAAATATATCGGGAATTACTTGTTGTAGATCAAAATATTTTTATTTCACTCATAAGTTATATTGCCTGAAAATTAATTGCATTACCCCGTAACCTCAAAAAATCTATCGTTTTGAATATTAATACTAGCACACGTGTAATCTGTTCAATATTTATTGAATCATGTGTGAAGATCAATTGTCAATTTCTAGTAACTTGCAGACATCAAGAGATAAAAGTTTTCGAGTCGAGCCGTCAACGAAAATTGTCACGAGGCGCATGAAGGAAAAAACGTCATATACCCTGTCAGCGCCGTGTATATAGAATCCTATACGCGAGCCTTTAACCAATGAAATTACTGGATTTTTCTTTGCAGTATTATAAATTATTATGTATATCAAAGTGAAGGTTTGCAACGAAAGATTTCCAATGCACAGCACTCTCCTTGCTTCAAAGTCACCCACAATAAACTGTCACAGATTCAAAATCGTTATATTTGTCAACACTATAATGATTTACCTACCACTTAGCATCCATATATGTGGCAGTCTCTGAGATTTTTGGCCCAACTGCACCGAGTCTCGTTTCTGAGAAAAACGCAATTAAGATGACGTCATGTTTTCACATTATGACGTCATGTTTTCACATTCACTGCAACTGCTAGTTGAAACATTTCAATAACAGATTTATGATTCAGCGGCGAGCAGGAAAAGAACAATTATTGGTAAAAAATGAGACTGTCCCTTTTCTTAAGGAAAAGAATAATAAACATTTATTTGTAAAATATTATTGTATCTGAAATTATATTTTCTGTTTTAAATTTGTGAAACTCGGAAATTTTTGTAGATCTAGACTTAACGGCTATAATTAAAAGTGCTATAACTTCCAAAAAATGTTTTTTTGCTATCAATTTTGTTTTGTAGTGACCTACAAATATCCCTGCATTCAGAAATTACAATAACTCAATTTCACCCAGATATGTCATTTGGGCCAAAAATCTTATTTAACTACCGAGCGTCTCCAGTGCTTTGTAAACTTTCTCGGAAACACGTTTTTTTTCGAAAATTGGTCCCAACCTGTCGCCTGCTCGGTTGCCAATTCTGCTTCTAGGTCACCTGTTTGCCGCTATCAGCTATCATGGATTAAAAATCAAGCATAAGATTATTCATATTTCAAAACAGATCGAGTATTCTGCTATTTTCGACACCAAATAAATAACTATCATTCTACGACAGCCACTGTTGGAAGTCGCGTGCTAATGAGATGTTATTCTAGTAGAATCATGGAGGACAAACAGTGAAGCAAGCTACACTCTCAGAATACAGTTATTACAACAGAAAATAAATATGAACATTGCAAAAGTGGCGACTAGAAATTTATTAAACGACCACTTAAATTCCCGCCCGAGCGACTTTTCTATAACGCGACCAATATAGTTAAATAATCCATTAAACGACCGCACGCACTTAATCCCATGGGGCATTACACATCTGATTCACAACTGCGAACAAATTAATAAACAATTAGGCGTGATAAATGCGACGTGGTAGTTACTCGGCGACACAGTTATATCAAAGGACTGAAGGTCCTGAGAGGTGCTTCCAATGCATCCATAATTACGAAGCAAGTATCTTGAATGTTTGATATAACATATTTAAAAATGATGAAACCGAAACATTATGTTCATATCGGGTAAATACTTAATATTTTATGACTAAACTTAATTAAATCGACGGACTGTGCACGTAATGAGGCTGTAAGGTAGTAAACTTATATTGAAATTACCTTTGAACATTTCTGTACACTATATTTTTATTAATCATTATAGTATGCTTGCATTAATCTTGCTTATTATGAATAGCATACTCAGTGGTGTCGCGACTGGGGCGGCAAGGACGGTGTCCGTCTCCCCAATAATTCGGCAAGCAACGGTGAATATTCGTGCCAAGTTATTTGAAAATCCTCCAATGTTCCAAAGAAATGGTTCGGACAAAGAAAATCTGGACGGACGGCCTCACATACACTGGACTGCCATTGCGGCGACTTCGTAAAAAAAAATCACTCGGAAGTATAGACATGTGAGATAAATAGTTATAGCAACTATCAATAATGTTTGAGTAAATTTGAATAAAATACCAATGCAGTTATGTTGACTGTTTGCACGCTTCACAGTGCACTTAAAATATATGTAGTATAATTTAGAAATTCAAGACATTATGGAACAATAATTGATGCTTCATGAGCGGCGGAACACTTTTGCACTCTTTTTTGAAACTGAATTATCTCATAACTAAAATTTTAACTTCTGCATTTTTCAATATATGATACCCATTTTCCCAAAAATCATGTTGAATTATGACTACTGTTTTTTTGTTGTATCTCAAATACCAAATATTGTGTTGCTGTTATATTATTGAAAAGAATGACAATTGCATGTATTCTTGTTGTATCCAACGCAAAGTTTACGCCGTTAATTGTTTCGGCATCATGACTCCCATTCATGCAGAGTAAAAACTTGTTCAACCGGTATAGTATATAGTATATTATAGATATTAATTGATGTACAGTGTCTGCATGCTGCTGGTTTAAAATGATTCTCTAGCAGAACAAATAGTAAAATATCAATACTTTCCCTCATTAACTCAGACTGACATAACATTTTACTTGATATCAAAAAGCAATATTAATATCGAATAATGTAAGTTTATTTCTTTCCATTCCTTTGTAGATTGTTTGTACTATCAACAAAATATAGAAACAGCAATGAATAACATATACATAACAGTAAAGTACAAATACAGTATTATTTCTTCTCAAACATATTCATCTACGAGTTCAAAAGTGTGTGTATGTTCCAAAAATCCAGTATAACCATTGTCTCCCTGAAAAGATACATATGAATGGAAAGAGGATGGTAATTATACGTTTTGATTGTTCAGTTGGACATTCATTTGTACTTAACCTTTCGATATCTATTAAGAGACCATTTTATTAAGCGACCACTTCTTGGCTGTCCCTTCGGTGGTCGCTTAATACAATGTCTACTGTATGTCATATATTTTATGACAAGTGCGATAAAGTCAAAAGTAGAAATAACAGATGCGTTACGTTGACCATGGTTTGCCAAATGCATATTTTGTTATTCATAGTAAAATTTGTCAACTTGAATGCTAATTTGACGATTAAGCGAGTTTAAAGTTCGGTTACATAACCAGCACTGCACTCATCGTCTTGACGGTATGTCTCTAACGCCCGTGACATTCTGTAAATGGTTTGACCTCATTGATGCATTTGTGCAGCACTGGTGCCTGGCTTGCTGGGCGCCCTTATGATCCTGGACGTAGGATACTGATATTCTTTGACCTCTAACTTGCCAAGGCCTTACATGCCAAAGTTTTTAAAAACGCTTCCAAATCCGGACAACACGTTTCATTCAGAATGTCAACGACATTACTCCAAGAGAGAACACCACCAACAAACTAATACTCAAGCTTATTATATAGTAAAGGCTTAACGTAAACTTCTATTTTGAGTGTTTTAGTCATAGCATCCATGTTGACTTGTTAGTTTTGGTGTAAAAGACGGACGATTCAAACATAAACTATAGCGAAATAATAAAGAATAACATAACATGTTATCGTAACATGGCTAAACAGTAGGGATGTCAACGAATAGCAAATCAGGTATTCGAATATTCGTTTTTCATTTCGATCGAATATTCGACACTACTTAGACAAAATTATTAAAAAAATCTTATTTCATATACCAAAGTTCCTTACGTGCTGTGTGTATTCTACTTTCGTTTTCACCGGTAGTTAAGACTCTGACGAGTGAAGTTATTGCAGTTAACAGATCATCTTCTGAATGCCAATATTCGTGTTTATGAATATCTTTGTGAAGTGTTTATATGTTCTGTTTTCATATATTTTCATAAGGTTATGAAAACCTTCACCTTCAAATTAAAAATTTGTATGCAAATTATGTTGTTTCCCGTCACCCCATTTTTACGGCATGTTTCTTTTCTCAATTACATCTTTGGTCTTCCTTAATTAAAAAGCGAGTCATTAACTCAAGTCCCTGTCGGTGGTTTTAACTGCCTACTTTTTACACCTTTCGTCAACAACAAAATTACCGACAATTAGACACCTACTTTCTTCTATTTGAGACTATGGACTATCAAACTGTTACAAACGGTCAGTAATTAACGGATTACCGAAAGAGACAAACCGTCATCACCTGACGATATACAATTATATTAGCACCCCCAACACACACAATGACACTTTTACAAGCGCGTATATTTCAACACCACCAACAACAACAACATTCTTTATTACTCTCATACTAGCTTACACAAATCGGGGTCGGCAAATAAATAAACAAACATTTTTTTCATCAATTTTTTATTAAGTATATTTTTACGAATATTCGAATATATAAACAGGATTCGAATATTCGAAGATAAAACGAATATTCGTTGACATCCCTACTAAAAAGATAAAACATTACTGTCTGTTCTGATATTGAAAGTCTGCCAAAGCTCCTTTGGAAACATCAAGGTAAGGGATGGTGACAATGTGTCTTCACTACGCACAAATACCTTCTATTTAGTCTTTCGCAAAAGCAGTCATATTGACTATTTTCACGGTTGTAAAAATGCGAACCAGTAAGCATACACACGAATACTTGCTACTTACAAGGCACTTTTATGAGACCTTATCGACATACGTTTTGAAACAAATCAATGTACTAATGATGATGAATTCACTTTGTACTCAGATGATGAAAGTGAACCTTATAAATGTTTGAGTAGTTTGTAAAATATGAAATTAAGTGTAAAATGGTTAAACGTAATTCGAATGTTCTATGCTTAGGGGACAATCATTGCTAATAAACATCAAATTATACACTTTTCGATCGAAATTGATTAAAATAACATGTATATTCAACAAAAGCTTTCTTTAACGAAATGCTAATCTAGTGGCCACGAAACCGATATTTGAGCAATGTGTCTCTATGTATGATCACCGAGATAAAATGGACATTGCCTAGAAGTGAGAATGCAGTGGAAAATGTCACTAAGTACTAAGCAGCTGATAGTTAACCAATATGAATAAAAGATGGACTATAACCAAATAATACAGACGAACATAAATTGTTGAATGCGATGCCTTCTGACATGAAAACACCTATGTAAAACGTTATGATGTAGTGACACCTAATGTTATTTCATGTTTATTAACTCCTCACCGATCTGTCTAAATCCCTACTTACGTTTTGATGTCTATGATCAAGTACTTTCGGATAAGAACTAACAGATGGTCTTTGTGTAGCATAAAATGCAATATTGGTGCTATAAAACTCCCATAAATCCACTTTTACAACTACAGACAGGTTTGTTATTTCAATGTATAACAGTACATCGTACTATACATACTTAAGTCGTAAATTATCGTAAGGTCGTAGATAAATTCAGCAGTGAATCCATTATACAAGTTACATATTTATGTGCTTTAATTTAATAAACATACTTGATGAAAGAGAGAGAATAAGCTACAGGGTTAACGCCACAAACAAATGACAGTGCCTCCCCACACATTTCTCTGGGAAAACAACAATTCATAAAACATATAGCACTTGAGGAGGCTAAAGGGTACATACGTTAGGGAACAGAGACACAAGGAATAACCTGGCAGACTATAAGGAATAACTAGGAGAATGAAAGAGGACAAACAGTGAAGGGAGGGGGGGGGGGTTATTTGATTGAAAAGTTCACAGGACTATCCTATCATAAAGTTGTAATACTTAATTATTAAACATATCGAAGTTAAGCAAACACTTTTTGCAGATGATGCAAGTTTCTTCCTGGATGGCTCAAAAAGCTCTTTTTTGAATCTAAAAAGAACTTTTGATAACTTTAATCAAATTTTAGGTCTTAATTTAAACGCATCAAAATGTACTGTTTTAAGGATAGGATCATTGCGCCATACAGATATCAAATATTGTAAATCAAAGAAATGGAATTGGACTTCAAATGAAGCATTCAGTCTTGGAATTCACTTCTCAAATGACACTTTCAAAATACTGAAACTTAACGTAGACCCAAAAATAGATGTCTTCCTATATACACTATATAAATGGAGAAGATGGAAACTATCTACTATTGGAAAAATCAGTTATCAAATCGTTGGCACTCCCGAAATTAGTATACCCACTGACCGTTTTATTAAATCCATGCTGAAAAGAGAATTAAAACAATAAAAAATGCAGTGTTTGACTTTCTTTGGGACCAGATAAAATATCGAGAAATACAATTATTCAAACATACGAAAATGCAGGCCAAAAATGTTAGATATTGATTCATTATTAACATTAATTAAAGCTAGCTTGGTTAATAGAATAGTAAAAAAAAATGATGCTAAATGGAATATTATCTATAACAAAAAGCTTGAAAAATGTAGGGAAAACATATTTAAATATAATACTTGCTTCGCCGATGTTCAAAAACTAAATAAAAAAGTCAAGTTTCTTAAAGAGATGCTAGCATCATGGTCAACAAACAACTTTATAATTTTCAAAACATATCAAAAGAAATAATATGGCATAATTAAATCAAATTTAAAACAAACAAATGGCAATATGTTTCTCTTTAAATCGTGGATAGAAAAAAGGTTATATACATACAACACATGTGTGACTCCCAAACTAAACAATTCCTTGCATTTGAACAAATGCATAAAAAATATGGTATCCACAAGGGCGATTTTCTAAAATATTTAACCCTGAAAAAGGCAATTAACAGACCGTGGAACACTCAACTATGAGAAGATCAAAATAATATTCCTGAAACCAAACATCTTATTGATGAAATTATAAATACAATTAAACCGAATAAGTAATATATGATTTACAACTAAAATCTAAACAAATAAAGAACAAGCAAATTGAAAAATGGAACAAAGAACTAGCAGGAAATGAAATAAATAGGAAAAATATTTTTACTATCCCTGTTAAATGTACTGTTGATACAAAATTACGAGAATTTCAATATAAATATTTAATGAAGATAATTCCAAATAACTGCTACCTTTACAAATGTAACCTTACCAATACAAGATTATGTAATTTTTGTTCTATGAACACAGAATCTCAAAAACACTTGTTCTGGGAATGCAACATCACTCAACAGTTTTGGACCGGAATTAAAATATTTCTCGCAAATAAAGGATTACAAGAAGGCAACCTAAATTATATAGAAGTGTCTTTTGGACTTGAAGACCCAAGTAAAGATGAAAATAAAAACATTATAAACTGCATTTTAATATTAGTAAAATACTACATGTACATCCATAAATGCAAATCCACTAAATTTTCTACTCACACACCCTGTATATTCTTCATTTTCTTTCTATACTTTATACAATTATAAGATAACTGACAACTTTGCTATGTACAATTGCATTATATAATTGTGTATTTTCACTGCTTGTAAAATACATGAACATTGAAATCAATGTTTTCTGAAAAAAATTATACTGTAATAAATACGTTTAATTCCCTTACGGCCACACTTTAGATATGAATCAATGTCCCGGTAGTTTTTATATTTCATTTATGCTTGATGAAGTTTACCATCATAACTGACGCTATATGTACTGTAATAAATGCGTTTCATTCCCTTACGGCCAAAATTTCGATATGAATCTGCTAAATGCTCGGGTAGTTTTTATATTTTATTCATACTTGTAATAACAGATGTTTGTTGTTCTGCTGTGATTACCTTCCACATACAGTAACAGAGTTAACATTATTGAAATGGAAGGCGTGTAATGTACAACGATCGAAATTTGTTTGTTTGCGAAGGAACGTTACGCAAAAACAAGTGAATGCTCTATGAAATGTAGGTAAATAATTTTAATGTCCAAATCATCGACGCAGTGGTCTGATACCTCGTCACTGGTTCCCGACTTACACAAAACAGGTTAGGTCATCGTTTGTTGAAAAACGGCGCTAAACGCAATGTAAACAAACAAACGAATCATTAAGCATAATAATAAAGTGTAACTTGTACCATGTTTGCTATAACAGTTAAATGTTATGTATGTTATATAATAGTTAATGCATCTTCTACCACAATTGTTACTATAGTAACACGATATATAATAATTTAGATATCGTCTACCATGATTGTTAAAATACTAACATGGTACACATTAATAACTGTATCTTCTACCATAACTGTTATATTTGTTGAATACAATGATTGTCATAATAGTTAATTGATATATTTTATGATAATCACTTTTAATTAGTGAATTTCTAACATATTTATTATTACAGTTAATGATAAATGATATGGAATTTAGTATACCTTCTTCGGCAATTGTTGTATCAGTAAAATGATAAAATGTAATGGAACGTATAATATTGTTTTGACTGTAAATTTACAAATTTCTGATCATTGTTAATCAAAGACAGGTTGTGCATGTTTACTGTTAGAGAAATATCAGATATCATTTTATGAAAACGCACCATCCCATAAAATATCAACGTGGTTGAACCACCAGCAAAATGCACAGTTCACACAAATTGATATTCAGGGCGTATGCACATAAATGGTGTTCATTTATTATATTTTAGTTTTGCAGTAATTGAAATATGAGGTAAATATGAATTAAGTGTTTAAATATTCATACATATTTAAGTGCATGATCTTGGTTATGAACTATTTAACGAAGAGTTAAACGCGGTGATACGAGTATATTGGCATCGAGACTGTGATACCGTTAAACATTTGATGAGCTTCGCATTTTGAGACTGCTTTGATATATTTAATTAAATTTATTGAACTCGTTTCAGATTCGAATTCAATACATATTAATACCCTATCAATTGAAGTGAGGCACACATCTATCAATAATCATCATACCATAAAGTATCACAAGGTTTCAAGTTTCAAGCATAAGGACCAAAATGGGCAACATCAGTCATTTTGAATAGACTATTTAGAATATTTGAATGTTGCGTATTGGGACAATATAGTGATGCAACCTCCCCTTTGCTACCTCCGTATGAGATACTAAAAGTTTTTATCAGGAATAATGAACAACTGAGCACATTTACATCCCATGATTTTTACCCATGGTCATAATCATTAACACAAAGCTATATACCTCAGGCATTAGGATAATAACAAAGCTCCATACCCTTGTCATTATCATTAACACAAACCTCTATAACTCTGTCATTATTATAAACACAACACTCTTTACCTCTGTCATTATCATAAACACAAACTATATACCTATGTCATTATCATAAACACAAAGCCTTATACCTCTGTCACTATCATAAACACAAAGCTCTATACTTCTGTCATTATCATAAACACAAAGCCTTATACCTCTGTCACTATCATAAACACAAAGCTCTATACTTCTGTCATTATCAAAAACACAAAGCTATATACATCTGTCATTATCATAAACACAGAGCTCCCTACCTCTGTTATTATCATAAACACAAAGCTATATACCTCTGTCATTATCATAAACACCATTTTGTGACTGTCGGAATACTTGCTTTTCACATTTACAGATTCTGACCGAAACATTATTTGCGTCAATAATTTAAGACGTCAAATATTCAATATTCCTAATAGCAAATGCACCACAACAATAGGTTATCTAACTACATGTATCGACCTTTTATCGTTATACTATTATTTATTCACTATTTAAATTTATAAATGTTGGGGGTAGTTAAATATTGGTAATAAATAATTTAAATATACAAGAGGTTCTTTTTACGTAACCATAAACTAATTTGTTTGAAAAAAATGTCAAGAATATCGCGTGATTAAATATGTACCACACGGGATTTTCATGTTTGCGTGTTGCTTACCTAATATACTTAAAACAATCTTAAAAAGGCTAAACATTCTATCAAAGCGTGTAACCAAGTTATTATGTCATTTGGTGGATCTTTCATGTTTCAAACAGTGTATAGTGGAGTAAGATTGAACATTAACATGTGTATGGACTTGCAGGGTCGATCTTTGCCAATATAGATAAGGAAATGCGCTCTTGCGTTAAGCTATAACTGCTGTTTGGATAACATTTCTATCAAAACCGTATGACGACTTTTTCTACTTCAAGCTTACAGACACATAATACGAACACTTCAATACAATACAATATTTGTTTGATTTTCAACAATGTTATGTATCCACCAGTATTGAAAGTTTATTAACAATACAATCAATATTTGTTTATCTTAACGCTAATCTCAGGATTTGTGTAGCAGGACCTCGTTTTGTTTTGTTTTAAGAAGTTGTTTACGCTATGGATCGGGTCTGTGGGTAATAGAAATTACAAATTTTATGAACAATGTCTTATTTCACTTTGATATACATCACTGTGCTTCAAGATACCACAGTTGACTATCCACTAACACTGTCTCAGTAGTAAGTCATTGATTAAACGCTTACGGTTTAGATCGTTGAACGCTTGTCATAATTTATTCTTATGTAACCTAATTAATTTCTACTTTCGAACCTGCATCACTGTGGCGACTGCGCTACAACATATATATATCCACTCTGCCTAAAGCGATATAATTGTAGAGATAATTATAAATAATGTATGTAGAGAAAAAAGTACGTCATTATATTCATACGCTGTATATGTAATTGGTATCCATAGAAACACTGATGGATCTTCCTACCAGCAATTGTTGCGGACAATTGTTCATGCTCTTTCTCCACATCACACAGTTTTTTTTGTACGTGTTAAATTTTACATTGCCAAATGAGAATAATATGAATGAATTGGCCAAAATGATCATGGAACTATTTTGCAGTCATTTCATAACGTAGTGATTTTAGTGTATGAGCAAACGCATAAATTAATAACAGTAGTGAACAACTGATGTCGTGTTATTGTTGAAAGTGTTTTTGTTTTTGCTAATAACATTTTATTGTAGAACTTCTGTTTGAACAATTATGATGTCGATTAGAATTTTATCCTACTGTTCTATTGTGGTTGGAATTTCGGCACTTTGCTGGTTGGTTGTTTCGGGTGAAACAAGGAAACAAAGGGCAGTAATTCACCCTTTGTGTTATAATGATACTCAGTATGGAACCGTGTTGAATACCTACAATGACATTTGTGGATTAATGTCCTGTGTAGCACTATGCATGGACAACACTCAATGTGAATCGTGCACTTATGACGAAACAAATGGCACATGCTCATTAAATTATATAATAAGGACAAACTTCCCAACATGCGATCGGAATGTGAAATATGCACACATGAGAAAACACGAGGTACTGAATTTTAAGAGAGTTTCATTTTCATCGCAAAAACTTATGTACATGTATGTGTAGTGGGCATCCCACTCCATATCGTATAAAGTAGAAGTTATTACAAACTGATGGTTATGTTACGTATCCGATCGGAACATGTATAATTATGGTGGCATACTTCTGCCACCAGTTAACTACATATAACTGACTTGAAAATTATCTATTTAACTAGATACTTAACTCGTGAACCACATAACAGTTATCTAAAAAGTATGTCGTTAACAAGATATGTAACGTGCTATCCACTTATCACTATCTAAAATAGAATATCTGTTCTGAAAACCTAGGGGGTTAAGTGGGTAAGTGGTGGCAGTTGTGGACACATGCAGACAATTGTTCGTGTTAAGATATTTATCTGATATGAAAATTTATTAGGATACTTATCTAGTTACCCACATACTTTTCTAGTTGATTATGTAGCTAACTGACTCGTTGCCTTTAGATTTATACTTGTGGTAATATTATATTAACAGAATGAATACCTATTTGTTCTCGCGCGGAAGTCAAAACTTGCCAACATTTCGGTTGCACATACTATAACAGTTGCTAATTAAATTTTAGATACTTTCTGACTTCATACTTAAGTGTTTTCGTGAAATCGAGACTTGCACACATGCCCCCAAATGTCCAAGAAAAATTGTTGATGTTACAATTCAGTATTTATTTTATATATAATATACTTGTACGTAATATAGAATTTTGCCGTGGAAAATTGTAAGAACGGTATCTTAACCTAGTAATTGTAGGTGAATATTTTAGTGTACACAACAAGAGGTTTAGGTCTATAATTTTTGTCTCTTATACTTAAAGTAAAATTGTCGAAAACGACAACACCCAGTTGCAAAATTCTTCGTGTTATTCCACTTGTATATATATATTACAGTATAGACGAACACAAAGCGAAAGTGAAAGTAGAAATTGTTACGGACCACTTTGATGTAAAATAGTATTGGCGAGTAAGCAATTTTAGCATCTTTACACGGTCAGTATGCATTGAAATTATATATAACTTATTTTTGTAGTTTGAGCTATCCGGTGAATTCAGAATCGTTGGTCTCGACATCCACGCTGTATCTGGTGAGCTGAGTGGATACGTTGAGGTGTACTTGAATGGTATTTGGGGTACCGTGTGTGATGACGGTTGGGATGAGGAGTATTATGGACTTCAGAATGCTGGTGTACTTTGCAGGTCGTTTGGCTACAGGTAAATCTTCTTCGTATAGTTATTTTCCACTTATAAGATTTCAATTGATATCAAATTTTTCTTGCTTCCACGATTTTGTTGGTATATTATTTAAATTTTAGTACTTTTGGTATATTGAAAATATAAAAGTATTATAGAGCCGTCGTATTTTACCATGTGATTAATGTATGTTAAGAATGTGTTAAATATTTGATTGATGATATCGTTGCCGTCGAAATAATTTTATTTTTCACAGAATTTGACATATTTTGCATGAACTAAAACTTTTATCTCCGGTCATTCTTCTAGAATACACTTTCCATACAAAGACATTATACTGTTGAACATGATAATCTCTGTAATTAAAACACATATGGACATGTTTAAATGCACATGTTAACATACTGACATTTAATTGTTTACATAAATCCTCTTCGTGAGAATTTCTTATTAGCGTCACAGAAAATTCCTATATTAATTTTGATGTCTAACAATAGGTCACTATCAGTTCAGAAATGTGTCAATATAAAACTAATAGAAAGTCGTTTTGTGAAGTGAATGCATTTTTTTGTAGTTTAATACAGCTATCAGTACAAAGAAAAAAGTTGTACGGTTTTAATGCAGGAGAATACGACACTCTTGGATGGATACATTTCTTTATAGAGTAAAGATATGAATGTTAAGAACGGCGTATATAATCTCATCTTGTACGTAATTAATAATACACATACAAAGTTCTTCATGTATGTATTATTACATTTGCAGTAACGGCTCAACTATTTATCCACTTGATTCATCAAGAAACTACCCAGGCCCAATTCTGATGGATGACGTCATGTGTTTGGGAACAGAAACAGATCTGCTGGCGTGTCCTCACATAAGCTCACACAACTGCGGTCATGATGAAGATGTGCGCGTGCGATGCTTTTAAAATAATATTTCAGACATATTTAACTTTGTGTTTTGTAAAAGGGTTTAATCACTTGTGTTACAGTTATTCACTCCCGTGTGCTAACGTTTAAGTAGGAAATAAAAACAAAAATAATTATATTCATATAACGGTGATCGAAGTATGGGTAGGAGATCGATTGCGGAATAACTCAATCATGAATAGATAAGAACGTATTTATTCGATTCAAAACTCGAAATTGTTTCGCACTTTTCAATACGACCAATTACAAACTCTCTTGTATGTTTGAATACGTCATTCGATCGAAATGTACAGCCCAAATAAACCATGCCATAACATCGTTTATTTTCGATATTTGCTATCCCTAATGTATATTTATTTCTGAATATAAAAGACGATATTGCTTAACCATAAACTTAAAAAAACTATCCTACGATGACTTCCCATTTATCAGAAAAATAAGCCGTCAGATAGATAGATTCAAAGCTTCGTTTTCCCCTATATGTCAATGAGTGATGGTTAAAACCTTTAGTATTTCCGTAAATCGGGACCTGTATAGTGTGGCCAAGATCTGATGGCACAATACATGTAATATTTACGTATGATAATTAGCCAACGGTTTAAGTTGGCATAAAAAGGGGTTATCATTTAGAGTCTTGGTCTATAGACGCTTGTGTCGTACACAATTTCGAAACATCAACAATTATTCAAGTATGTAGGCTACTTGCGTGTGCCTCTGTAGCTCAATTTGTTGAGAAGTCACATAGCAATTAGAGGTTACTGGTTCGAGTCTCAAATATATGTTTTATTTTTATTCACAGTGATACAATATATTATACTTCTAGAAATGTTTTTCTTAATTTATCCTTCTATAGGTAAATGATTATGTTATATTTTATTTCCATTCATATTCTGTTCTTTTTTATCAGCACATATATATTCGTTTTGTTTTGAACAATTAAAACACTAATATAAGCACATCAATATTGAACAAACTCGTATGCAAAATATTGCTTCAGCATGTATATACAGTTTAGCATGGCTCATCAGTAGCGTATGTGATGGACTTATTAAAAAGGCTGATGAATCGTGTTTAAAATCATATCATTTATTGGCGCCGTGGGCGGGGCCTTTAATGGAATCACGAAATGATAGAGACTATGGTAGGAGCATCTATTTATAACTGAATCTATTTTTATATTAAGGGTTAAACTGCAGTAAATAGTACACGTTACTTTTTGTATTTTTATGATTTAGAAATAAAATATTTTTAATGCATTTGTATTGTCGAATAAATGTCTTTTACAAAGTTAAAACGATATGTTTATGATAAATACTTGCTGATCCCCGAAAAATAGGACGATTCTACATAAACAGCATGCGTGTTAGGTGTCGAAGATAAAATAATAAAAAAATTATTATAAAAATCTTCATTTTCACTTTACTTAAATCAATATTAACACAGTGGTACTTGTAACGTGGATATTCATGCAAGTTACGGTGTTAAAAAGGAAATATACACCAATGATAGTGTGAAAATGGACTATTCCAAAAAGGAAGATTCTACATAAACAGCATGTGTGTTAGGTGTCGACGATAAAATAAAAAATAATTAATTATAAAAAACTTCATTTTGAATTTACTTATATCAATATTACCACATTGGTACTTGTAACGTGGATATTTATGCAAGTTACGGTGTTTAAAAGGAAATATACACCAATGAAAATGGACTAATCCAAAACATTTTCCCGCAATTACGCTATTCCAAAACATTGTACACCAATTTTGTGGCGCCCTTGGATGCTTTGAAAATGCATTTCTTGTTTATTACTGTCTTGCGAACCACAGCGAGATCAAAGCAATCCAATGATATGAAACGAATTTCACTGCCGTCCTTTTAATTTACGACACCGTCCTTTCTGACACCCCAATCATTGGAGTTGTTTCTCTTGTGTAAGACAACGTAATTACAGGCTGCTTCATTAAAACCTCATCTACACAGATGTCGTGAACTTTTGAAACAATGTCTCTGTCTTGCTGCGACAACACGAAACGCTATTCAAGCGTTTCTGCCACAATAGTTTATGTTTACACATATTTATCTAGTTTGCTGCGATACACCCGCACATATTTCGTGAAAAGCATGACACTTTCGCGCTAAAAATAATAAAAAAGCATGATTGTCAGGATTCGAACCCATATAGTGTGCATTGAGATTCAGATGCGTATCCAATACGCTATGTAATAAACCCACATTTATACATTTATATGTTATTTTCCAACATCAGAAAATGCGCCTATATAATCATGATCATTAAACTAACCTGCAATTTGATATGGACTGATTCTAACAATGACGTTTTGTCAATGTTATTGTTCCTTCAGATTTTGGCCCTACTAGAGTATGTCGTATTAACTTAATTCTGTCAACGCGGTTGAGAATGCGTGAAATGTGTACTGTATGTTTTATATTGTAAGTTTAGTATTATAAAACATTCAAAGAGTACAAGACAGTGTAACATATAAAGATCTATTAAGTAATTTACTTTTATGGAATCATCATTGTTATGTTATTTCAATTAACTGTTTGCTTGTAACTTATCCAGTCTCATTATAATCAGATCCGGAGCGCCCTGCTGCGTGGCGTAACTATAGTGAAACGGTCTTGGGACAGATTGTGATCATATTGGTACTGTGTAAAAAGTTTAGCGAATTGTTTCCTGCACGCATACTGCTTTTCGAGACGTACTATTTAGCTAACACGTTCTAATTGTTTTTTAAATAGAACTTTAAGATTCAGAATTGTAAGTGATTTTTTATGATAAACTTATTTTCTAGTATGTGTAAGACGTGTTGATTTTAAATTGAAACATATATATGCATAAATTACTGCATCCGACTGACTCCATGATATAAATCAATCCGTAGATTAAGTCTGTCGAAGTAAATCCAAATGTTTGCATTATATTTTATTATTGAATTATTTCTATTTGCATAATCATGCATTGTAAAACAAACTAGTCGTTCTACCCGTGTATTCTCTCTAGAATCGTAGTATGAATATTTTTGCCTACTTACCGTTTGAATGTATTGCAGTTTTTATTATATAAATGTTTAATGTTGTCAGTTATCTATAATTATATAAAGTAGAAAAAGGAAATGTGAGTACAAAGGGTGCGAGAGAGGAATAAAAAATAATGGTAGCTTTCAGATTTTAATCGTTTGGTCAGACAAATAGAACAAAAACTATGAATTTTAGGGAGTTGGAATGTAAACATATCATTTCAGGTTAAATATTAATCAATTTTGCCTTGCATATTTGCTATTATCTTTTCAATATCGATGCGTCTGTACAGATGTAATTTGCATGATTCCTGTATCTTTTAGTGCGTTTGAATTTATGAAATTTCTGTTTTGCTAATATTATGACGTTTGGTTTGGAATGACTTGGAACACTTTGTTCTCAATATTTTGGTTTGAATGTATTCAACAGAAAACACTGATTAGATATATATTTGTCATATTTTATTTCATAAGTGTTGTAATTTGTTTTACTAAAATGATATGAAAATTAGACATATGAGGTATGATTTGATGTACATGAATAGATGAGTTTTTATACAGTTATAATATATCATACTCACACATATAAAGATTGTCTAATGTCAATAATTGGGAATAAAAGTTACACACATTTGTACATTGTAGCTATACCAATATAATTCACGCCATTAAAAACGCGACTAAATCCTGTCTGCGTCAACATGGTGACAGTATAAAAAACATTATAATTTAATTCTCAAACATAATTTCGTAAACTTAATCAATTATGAAATATGAACACTAAGGTCATAGTTTGATTTCTTTTTGATGAATGATTACTCATTTGTAACAATATATCTTGTTGAGCACTTGTAACACAATGAAGGCTAAGTGAAATAGTTGCGATTTTAATAGCGCTATGTATATATCGGTTTTAAAACTATACTACATTGTACACAATGCCGTTAGTACTTGTTTGTATAAACATAAAATGTGTATCCACTACCTATCATATAAATGATAAAAAATATTTTATTCATACACTCCATATTTTTCAAATTTATAATTGTCTCTCTGTTAGCCATGTTTGTTTTCTTGTTCTGTTTTCCTAAATATTGTTGTTTGCTTGTAATCTTAATGTACTGCTTTTGAATAAAAAGTTTGAAAAATGCCTTGTTGTATTAATATTTTGTCAATGTCAGTAAGTCAAGTGCGCTCGTATATGGAACACCACAACTATCTTATGTTGGTACATTTATATGTGTCCATAACAGTCAATAAAACAATGTATGTATACATACAATGCATACACTTGTCAAAGATATATGTATTCGTTTATCTATATTAAAACAAAAGTGTTTATTATTTTGCATTGATGTCCGACATACAACTTATACATAAACGTTGCAACAGTGAGACGCAACTGTTTTATTTAGGCTTCATTTTGTACATTGTGTTTAAAGCTACTAAATGTTACTAATGTTTACAATATTGTTCAAAACAGTATTGATACTATGGACCAATAGTCCATATTTCATGAATGGATAAGTTCAGGAAATTATGTTAGTGAATTACTACATAATTATTTCTTTTTTATGGCATGTTTTGACGCAGACAATTTTCGGTTGCGTTTTTAATGGCTATAATTATACTTTTGGTCTTTTCATTAGGTATCATTATCTTTGTTACTCAATGGTCATATTATCAGCCACTATGTGTTATAGCGTACCAATATTTCGTTATGTGCTACATGTGGTAGTTTATAACAGTTTGTTACATACAATAATACTATATTGATAAACACGAAGATTCATTACAAGTATACAAATTTCTTGTTAAAACGACACCATTTCTCAATCTTAGTATATTTATAAATTCAGTCCAATCATGGCTCAACAAACTTATGCATCGTTTGACACTATGGGCTTCAAAGCTTACCGAAAATAGCGGAGTATTCGACAAACATTAGAAAAAACGTCTATGTATTACATATATATACGACAGTCTAGAGATGACTGGGAATTATTACGCGTGAGCACTCAAACGTTTTCGTTTGAGAACGCGATAGCCGTTCGCGTGAGCATATAAATGCAAAGGTATCTCGTGCTCATGCGAAAGTATTTGCGTGCTCACAAAAAAGACTATCGTATACTCCCGCGGAAGGATTTTCGTGCTCACGTGAAATAAAAACAAAATCTCACATGTCACCTCTATGCCGCCATATGTATAGGTCTATAATTATATTGTTTCATTAACAGACATGCTTGATGGAATGTTTTTCAATAACCAGAGTTTTATAACTTATATCATAAAATATGTTCCAAGTTTTGTGAGCATCATTGGTTACAACACAAGAGCTGATATCCGTAGCCAGCGATATGAAATAATACCTCAAAATATATACCGTAGCCGGTAATATAAGCACATTACATCAACAAGCAAGTATACGGAAGTCCGATGGTGACATTCACACTTTATTGTTTCTGTCCTTTTGACATTTGGAATTCGTGAAGTTGAAATCGTAAACTTCACAATTTCATAATTTCATCTTCACGAACTCAATACTCTGACAAAGAAATAATGAAGTTTAAATGACACCACTGGTCTTTCGTTCAAGTAGAAGTTGAGTCAGCCCTCATCTGCATTGTACAGTGTAGAAAGTTTATACTGGAAATGTATTCAATTTACAGATGAAACAATGCATTGCCTTACTACGAAAGCTGGTGGTGACATTTCAGCTTTAAACACTCACGAGTTCACCTTCATGAATTCACGAATTCACGAATTCAACTTCATGATTTCTCGAATTCAACTTCACGAATTCATGATTTCAACTTAATGAATTCACGATTTTGTATTCATGAAGTTAGTTTCGTGAAGTTGAAATCGTAAAGTTGAAATCGTGAATTCGTGAAGTTGAAATCGTTAATTCGTTCTAATTGAATTCGTGAATTCATGAATTGGAATTGTGATTTCATGAATGTGAACTCGTGAATGTGTGATGTTCGAAATGTCTCCTTCAGCTATTCGTACAATATATACACTTTGAAGTCAACATTTAATTCTTAGAAAGTCTGGTGGCGACATTCCCACTTTATTGTTTCAGTCCCTTGGACATTTGAAATTCGTGAAGTTTATATCGTAAAGGCAGGGTGTCCATTTCACAATCGTAATATTATGGGAGAGAAATAATGAAGTTTGAATGGCTCTATCCGTCTTTCGTTTAAGTGTGTATTACATGTAAGTCAAGCCTCATCTGCATTCTACAGGGTATAACGGTTATACGGTTGTATTGCAAATGTAGCTATGTTACAGACAACGCAATGCAATGTCATAATACGAAATCCTGGTGATGACAATTCATCTGATTTCGTGCAGTTGAAATAGTGAAATCGTGTACTTGAAATCGTGATTTCGTGAAGTTGAATTTGGGAATTCTTGAAGCCGAAGTGTCACCTTCAGGCTTTCGTACCATACAGACACTTTGAATTCAACGTTTCATTCTTATATTTCGTATTATTTGCGTCCTCTTCGAAACCACCATCTTCATTGAATGGAAATCCTTGTCCCTCAACACTAAACAATTCCCTGTCATCAAACATACGGTAGCCACTGACGTTGTCAAAACATGGTAGTCTTAACAACAAAACTGAATAAAATTAAATAAAAAAGGTTAAACTCGTATTTGCTGCAATCAATTTCTGCTTATGTATGATTTTAACACTAAATTATGAAGATTTTACGTATTTACTACACGCATACACTATACATGAATCTACTTGTTGCAATACCGACCCACCGATGGTTGACAGCAAACTTAGACATCAGAAACTTAACTAGAAACAATCATCCAATACTTCATTGAAACTAAATGACTAACATGATTCTTGGTTACAAGCACAAGTAGCAAAACAACCCAAAACAACCCAAAACAACAACAACAAAAACTGCGACAAAAACAAAAAACAACACTTTACCTGTGATAGTACCACCAATAATGGCAACAAGAAATGTTGTAAAAAGTGCCAGCATCTGGTAACCACCCAGCGTCATCGCAGAACGGCCAATCCCTGGTACCGTGATCATAGGATATTCAGTCATTACTTCAACGAAATCGGTGGTATTATCTGCTGGGACCATCAGCTGGAATAGCTCAAATGCACTGATAACAATCAAAACATTTAATTCATTATAACTCTCGCTTAAGACGAAGAAATGACAATAATTCCTACATTATCATACAATGATGAGTATACCAATAAAATGCAACTGTTTTGACAGCAATGAAAGAGACCAGCATACACTGGAGCCACATGCTAATTACACTGATAATGATGACACAATAAACTATGACAATCATGTTTGATAGCCAAATAATAGAAAAGGGTTTATGATTAAAGATCAGATAGCACTAAGACACTTGATTGAATCGCAATTTATCACACTGCAAATAGTAAACCTGAGAAATATTTTAATAAACCCTAGAAGCTCTTCAGTCCAAAGTTTGTGTAGTGAACTCCTGGAACAAACTATTTTAAAATAATACTAGACTGGAAACCAAAGGGTTTGAATGTTGGAAAGTGAATTGTATGAGAATAGGGGCGCAATGAATGGTCTGACCGTCCATAAATACAGAAAAGGAAATCTCAGAAATAATTTTAATAATCCTCAGAATTCAATGTATACATCAAATGAAATAAACTGGTATTTAAACAAAATCAATAGTATTACTGTTAGCCGTAATCATATACAACATGTAACATATTGTTTGATTAAATATAACCTTAAACAAAAAGAAATGTTCAGCTCGTTGAATATTTAATAAAACATGGTTGGTTCTTTGTTTACATGGGCACGAAATACTATTGTGTTTATATCGCGGACAATGTTGATATTGAATATTGCAGTGTGTTGTTATTCATGTCGATTGTGTTCATTTCCTTTCCTGAGCTAGCCGTTTGGATGGCTTATGTGTTAAAGCACTAGCTGGACTGCCTGTCTTATGGTCCGATTTCTCGGTATGTGCTTTGTGACAATTCAATTGAATATGTGCAAGCAAAACCATTTGATTACAGGTCGAAAACACTTCTAAAGCCAATTGACCGCCTTTCTTAACCGAACAATATTGAAAACTACAACTCACCTTTCAAAGCGAGCTGATGACGGCACGTGTGTCATCGACATCATCTGACAGGACGGTTATAGGTACATGACGTTCAACTATGGATGGGATTCTTGCCAACCATAGAAAAGATGTCTGAATGAATAACAGAGCATTCTAATTTGGCCTCTTTATATTGATCGATTCTTAATACCCTTGCAACAGCAATACCAAAAAGTACCGAATGCGTGATTATACATCAACTCTCATACGTCAACGGACATAGCCAACGCATATGAATTACTAAGACTTTTTCTTTTCTACTCTTGACGTGAAGAAACCTATTCCCGTACCATTGGCAACATTCCTGTACATTTATCTGGCCATTTATTTACGTAATACCTAATGAAATAAACAGTCACATCAAAGTCGCAGTTTGAAATTGGTAATATATAACATAATATGTATATATTTGCATATGACAACATATAATCGATTCATTAGTATATTGAGACTTAAGTCATTTCTTGTGAACTAGCTCATTCAATAAATAGCACACTATATATTCAGTACCTTCTTGTTCATACTGAACTGATGACAAAAACCTATTATTGCAACGCATGGCTACATCAATAAAAGTTTAAAATCAAAAACGCAAGGGAGATAACTCTAAACAATATATGAATACATCATTACAGAGTTATCTCCCGTATAACAATATGGTGACTTACTCCGAGTTTATCTAACCAATTTATTTGTTGACGTGTGACATGAACAGTTCTATTAAGGTCATAACAAATAGTGAATCATAATGTTGACCATTGTTGATGTTGATAGGCCATAACAAAGATACTGTTTGGGTAAAGCATTATTTTACTTTGCGCATATGTCGTGGAAACGAGACAATGATACCGGTCCTATAACTGTAGGTGAAAATATATCCACACGCATACGTTTTAAACATAACTAAAAATTTAATCATGAAACTAATGTGGTGTGTGTAATATTTCTACAACATTTCATATAGAAACCAACAAAATTCTGGTCAAAATAATGTACTCGAGTGAGTTAGTCTCTATAATTCATGATGTCGTTGTCATAAATGTGTTAAGCATTTACATTGAACACAACACAACAGGTATTGTGTATTATATTACCTGGAAAACGATCTCTGCTGCTATAAAAAAATCTGTATCCTGTACCGCTCCCACTTTCACAGTTCAAATGTTTTTAATTTGTGTTCAATAGTGCTTCCGACCAAATGTTCCACAAATTATAATTTACAATTTTATGATCTGACCGTTAACGGAAGAAATGTGATATTTAATGTTGAAATCACTCAAATTGCCTTTCAGATATGCGATATTTTAATGTTATGCTCTCCATCAGTATCGCGAAATATAATGACAAATGCAATGCAATCCAGCTAACGAACACAGTTGCAGATTTTATGCACAACATGAATCACCTGCTTTGAACATGTGTTACAACGTACATCTTTAACAATTGAATACTACAACTATACCTGGTAATGTAATAAAAACAGTTGAAATCGAAATTCTCTGGTTGATTTGCCGCTCGTTTACTTTTATTTTCGCAACAAAGCATGAGACTGTGAGATCGCAGTGGTTATTTCCCCTGACTCTGTGCATTTCAGTTAAATAATATCAGTCTTATAATATCAAAAAGCCAATGCGATGGAAATTTTGCAATTAATATATAGTTGTCGATTACATTTGTTTATTTTCTCTCTTTTTTGTTGGTCAATTACATGGTTATTGCATCATAATGCTCCCGTGTGGGCCAAATACGGACAAAACTTTCTCTTGTAGGTCCCAGATGGGCCCTATCATCGTCAGCCATATCATTATTGCCAATTTCGATATGAATCAAAGCCCCGGTAGCTTCTATATTTTATTCATACTTGATGAAGTTTACTTTCATAAAACTGACGTTATCTGCACTGTTATAAGTACGTTGTATTCCCTTCAGTCGTATTATTATTGCTAATTTAGAAATCAATTAATGCCCCGGTAGTTTCATATGTTTTATTCACAATTATAATAACAGATAAATGTTGTTGTTCTGTTTTGTAGTTGTCATTACCTACCACACACAGCAATAGAGTTAACATTATTAAAATGGATGGAGTGTAGTGTACAACGATCGAAATGTGTTTGTTTGTGAATGAACGTTACGCCAAAACAAACGAATGCTCTATGAAATGTAAGTGTCCAAGAACATGACTGCCATCGCAATATTGTTGATGGCAATATTCTCGCTATATTGTACAGTAATTAAAGAATGCTAGGATATGTAAGGATTGTGGAGTTAAATTATAACATAACACTTGTCTGGCTTACTTTCGTACTTTGTTGTAAAACACCATATTTTATGGTCTCCCGTCACTAAGCACAGAAACCTCTTCCCAATCACCTTCGCAGTGATCGACCATTTATAAAATAAACATATCTCTCCACAATAACCTACATTGTGGTCACCCTTTACAAAATACGAATACTTCTTTCTTATCATCTACATAGTGGTCACCCGTTACGAAATACGAACACCTGTTCCCAAACACTTACGTAGTGGACACACTTTACAAAATACAAATACCTCTTTCCAATGGCTTACGTAGTGGACACATATTACAAAATACAAATATCTCTTCCCCACACATACGTAGTGGACACCCTTTTCAAAATATAAATATCTCTTCCAAATCACCGACGCAGTGGTCTGATACCTCGTCACTGGTTCCCGACTGATTGCTTACACAAAACTGGTTAGTTGTCAGCGATTGTTGAAAAACGGGGTTAAGCCTTATGTAAACAAACACACGAATCATTGAGTAAATAACATAATACTAATGTATATGTTGTGGCCTCACAATGTCTCTAATTAAATTATCAATGGTAGAAAACATATTGTAATATGTGCTACATGTAACATTTCTATGCATAATAAGTTCCTGTACAATATATCGACTGTACATACTTTGAGATAGGATTACTCTAAGCGAATATTTCATTTTCCTGACAAATACTTACATGAAGAATAGCAGTCGTTTAATATTTATCTCTCAATGAAATGTCATTGCTATTGATATTGTGATGACACCCTTAAGTACGCTTTGATTACATTTACATAGTAAATTGATGCTTGGTAAACATTGTATGAAATGATACTACATTTGAGTATCTCTAAAAACGATAGTCACCACAATGTGTTATTAATTTATTGTCCAATGTGCCATCAAAACATTATTGAGACTGTGTTATATTAACTTACTTATTTGGCTCTGATACTTACATGTATTAGTTCACCGTTTGGTATGAAAATTGTCTGCTAATAATAATTCCACAGAGTGTTAGGGCCATCTCAAGTCCACAGTATGTTATGACAATTATAAGGCCACAGTGTCTTATGATAATTATTAGCCCACAGTGTGTTATGACAAGATAAGCCCACAGTGTGTTATGACAATTATAAGCTCACTGTATTTTATGATAATTACAAGCTCACTGTGTTTTATGATAATTGTAAGCTCACAGTGTTTTATGATAATTATAAGCTCACAGTGTTTTATGATAAGTCTTAGTATCAGCCCACAGTGTGTTATGGCAATATAAGCCCACACAGTGTTATGGCAATATAAGCCCACTCGGTGTTAGGATTATTAGTCCACAGTGTATTATCATTATTACAAAACTTACATGTAAATTATGTTATGCTTAAGATGCAGTTAAAATTCATCCCTTAATTTGACGAGTGTACAAGAAACTGAATGTGAATTACTCTAGTCAAGAAGCAGACACGAAAATCGCTGTTCACTTGCTTCATTATGGAAGGTTTCACTGTCTTTTATATGACTAATGTTCTCATTTCTGTTTCATTGAAATGCGATTTCTCTCTGAAGAGAAAAAGTAAAGATATTATTTGTATGTTAGTTTACAGTAGCAATATATATAAATAAGATGTGCTTGTATACACGGATGCCCCCGCTTTAAGGGGCCACACCAGGCTGGATTATAACCGAAATCAAACTTTGCGTATATTGTAGTGTGTGCCTAATATGAATTGTATCCATCCACCCTTCCAAGAGCCTTTCATCGGAAACTCATTGTTCTTACGGACGGAAGGACGCATGGACAGAAGGACATAGGTGACACTTTACAAAAACGGGCCGTATCATACATTTCAACAAGCCATCCAGATAAGTGAAGTCACCAAAAACACCTATTCATAATCATTTGAAACATTGCAATTTAATCTGTGTTCTTCGTCTATGTTTACATCATAATATCGATAACAGTCGGTCAATAATAGTAGTGATATATTAGCATAGCATTGCTATCAACGACCACTATCGGCCAGTGACGGAAGCTGCGTGGTCACTTCTGTTAATCACCTAAGTATAAAGCCTGTGATTTATGTAAGCCATTTAATTTGTAGTGATACCTATTATACATGTATGTTTGACACATAATTACATTTTCCAAGAGGTTTATTTGTACAAAGATATACTTTACAGCAGGAGGTTTCAGTGTATCATAATAATATTAGATTCGAATTCAGGATAACGCGAAAGCACATTTGATATTTAGGTTGAACTATTTCACGTCAGTACAACTTTGAGTGACATTTATTAGAGAACTGAGTAAAATTAATCTTTTCAACTTTCCTGAAGAAGTATAATTAAAGTAACATTTGCCAATGTGGTACACTTGACTTCAACATGAATTGTGTGACTACAATTTCATCTTTGTGGCTGTTTGCTCTATCACTATCAGGCGCTTACGAAAGTGGTGATACAGGATACATTTGTATTTGGATGACGAAGAACCTGCTTAAAATAATACAATTTGGGAAGAGGTTTATACATGTAGCAAGTTGGAGTCAAATCAAACTAGAGATTTTTATCATCGTTCTTCACTCGACCGTAGAACTATTTACCGACAACTCATCGCTTGTCCATTTACACCGCCGTGCGAATATAATGTGTCTGTTACTTCTAGACCATCCAAATTTGACATGGTCCCCTGCTATACGTCCTGTACGTGTGATTTTTTAAATTGTCATATGGAGCCATCATGTTGCTTGGAAATTCTATATAGAAAAACCAACGTATCTAAACATCATCAACACGACACAGAACCGACGGAAAAGTGTGTCAAGAGGATTCTGTCATTTAGCACCAGCTTATACGTTTCATCGGGTGTTATTATGACCGCAGCTTGTCATTCAAACACATCTAGACAGCTCCAAAGAAACTGCACCAAATCATATTCAAGCAACTTGCGTGAATTCAAAGATTTTACACCAGTATTGATGTGGAGACATTGGACTTGTACAGAAATGCTTATTGTACTTACTGCAACAATGTTTGGGACAAAAACTTCGACCATGCGATTTGAAATTAACATGTCATGAAACTGTTCAATTTAAGTCAGAAAATGATATCATCAAATTTGTGATGGACAGGAAAGATTGCAATATGATATTTGAATTTCCACCAGTCATTCCACCGGAACAGTGCATAAGGACAGTGTCACAATGTAATACTACTGGCATGTGGCTTGAATATGACGCTGAATTAGAACACACTTGTGACATGTACAAAACAACAATACGAATAGAAAATATACGATACCAAAAAAACATTCTGCGCGCTTTGCAACGGAATAAAATATATGAACCAAACATAGTGTGAATTGCATAAAAAATTTAGTAGACAAGCATTTTCGTTTACGGGATTATTAACACTTTTAATATATTTTGAGCCTAAGACATATTTTGAGCATCAGAGCAAAGCATCTGAAATCACAAATGTATTTGCATCATATGTTTTTATTATCTGTATTAACTTGAAGTAAATATATATATGTACTTAATGCATAATATACTTTGTATGGCACGTTATTGCTCTTGTAAACCAATACATGGCTTATAGACAGTATCCTTAATTCATTTCATGTACACATAATGCGTATTCAGAAAAGGCAATATTTTGTCAATTTATCAAACTTCCATATTTCTCAAAATTAAACATCATTTGGATATTGGACAGGTCCTGGAAATTCTGCCAATTTGAATTGCAAAGCCATCTAAAACCACAAAGAGGTACAGAGCCGCATACGAACCAGACACCAATTTGAAGGCAAACGGGACAGACGACCACAAACATAAATGTTAGGTACAAAAAAGGAGTACTGTCTTGGAGGGACAAACCACAAGCGATTTAAACATGATAAAAGGTTTCACCCGATTTTTCACGTCTACTGTCACCAAAACGAATTGAATTGTGTAAACAAGAAAAACCTCTCTAGACAAGTCCTTAACAAAGAATATAGCTGATTCAGAGATATCAGACACAATGCCCATGGTTTCATTTGAACAATGTTATATTGCACAAATATACACACGATATAACGAACTATATTACATTGGTCAATGGCAATTTATAATATGTTCGACTGACATAATGGTTTGAATGATTAACATAGTATAAATCATAATTAAGTACATATTGCATTTTGGTGCACGTTTCAATTTATTAATTCACTGGATATTGAAAAAATATGAGAAAATACAATACAAATATATGACTTATTTTTAATACAATTTATATGTTAACAGATTATGACAGATTTTAACAATAGTCGTGTTAGAGTTCAATAAATCAACACATTTTGGTATATATTGTATTTTATTATATACTCGTTAGGCGACAGTAAACACTGGACAAGACATTCGTGTAAAATACAGATATAGTAATAATAAGGTTTTTTTTATTTAAAGATGAATACTCCCAATAAGCCAAATGCTTGTCTAACTTGGGATCATCTATTGAACACACGCAAAAAGTATTACAAATAAAGTTACATAATAATGAAGAAAATTATTTAAACATCTACTATACAGTAACAATGACACAAAATAGAAATATAACAACATATAGGATTCCATATATGTAAACAGCTGTGACCTGAGTATTGTTGAATCCACTCAATTAACTACATGATTTGACTGTATATATAATTAAATAGTACTCGAGTGTTTTTCAGATTTGATATGTGTATGTTACTTGGATTATCGTTGCGTATTCACAAAGCTTCATATTGGAAAGTTAATTTCGTGTTGTAATATCACACACAGGGTCTAACATATTACTTCTTGAGACAGAGCGAAGCGAGTCAATATCATACATGTATATAGAAAAATAACGAAGTTTATTCATATACAAAGGTGTTATTTATTTGAAGTTGTATGTACCAGTACAGCAATATGGTATTTGCGTTTTAACAAGAAGAATATCCAATTAAGTTATCGAAAAAAAATATTTGTATTATAATTTATCTGACATCATTCTCGCAGCTCTCTTTTGAATATTGATAGTTTCATTAATATTATATTATTGTAAAACGATGTTTCAGGCTCCGAGCAATATATTTTTTTATTTAAAGATGAATACTCCCAATAAGCCAAATGCTTGTCTAACTTGGGATCATCTATTGAACACACGCAAAAAGTATTACAAATAAAGTTACATAATAATGAAGAAAATTATTTAAACATCTACTATACAGTAACAATGACACAAAATAGAAATATAACAACATATAGGATTCCATATATGTAAACAGCTGTGACCTGAGTATTGTTGAATCCACTCAATTAACTACATGATTTGACTGTATATATAATTAAATAGTACTCGAGTGTTTTTCAGATTTGATATGTGTATGTTACTTGGATTATCGTTGCGTATTCACAAAGCTTCATATTGGAAAGTTAATTTCGTGTTGTAATATCACACACAGGGTCTAACATATTACTTCTTGAGACAGAGCGAAGCGAGTCAATATCATACATGTATATAGAAAAATAACGAAGTTTATTCATATACAAAGGTGTTATTTATTTGAAGTTGTATGTACCAGTACAGCAATATGGTATTTGCGTTTTAACAAGAAGAATATCCAATTAAGTTATCGAAATAAAATATTTGTATTATAATTTATCTGACATCATTCTCGCAGCTCTCTTTTGAATATTGATAGTTTCATTAATATTATATTATTGTAAAACGATGTTTCAGGCTCCGAGCAATATATTTTTTCCCCAAGAGCTTTAATTAATAATTTTTTTTTTATTTAAATTCAATATACACGGTAACATTAATGGAGCAGTCAACCTAGAAACCCTTTGTGGGCTCAGTATGGGACCATTATGGGCAAACACATATAGGACCATTATGGGCAAACACATATAGGACCATTATGGGCAAACACATATAGGACCATTATGGGCAAACGCATATACAGGCTGTCAAGTGAACTTCTTAAAAAAAATTGTAGGAGAAAATTAGGAATGATTATGTATGGTTTCACCGTCTTTTATATGACAAATGTTCTAATTCCTGTGTCATTGCAATACGATTGCATTCTGAAAAGAAAAAGTTAAGATACAATTTGTTTGTTATTTTACAGTAGAAATATATATAAATTAGATGTACTTATATACACGGTACACTCCCACACAGCGCTTTGATTATACTACCGTTACATTCACACGCTTCTGTATTACCCAGTATATCTTGATATTTGACCTCGAAATCACCGTTCGTTCCTGATACTTAATTCCATTGGTTGGCACGATCACGTGTCTACTGAGTGTATAATAGATGGGTATTTTCCAGTGTTATAACCAATCAAATGTGTACACAATGTATATAGCCTTTCGTGTTGAGGGACAATTTGACTTGCTAATAGGTTTTCCACAGAAGGCAGTGCTTCGTTCTTTCATCGAGGATGTTCTTAAACGTATTACAAATAGTATGGCGAATTTGGGTTACAAGATGCTGAGTATAAACTGGATGACTGACATTAAAAGTCTCTTTTAGACTATACAAGTTGGTAAAAATATAAGCTACATCAAAGAGATTGGCTTTTACAACAAGTTATGATATTTTTTAATCTATTCATACATATATTACATTTACCGGTGAAGGAGGATTGCCTGGCTCACCCTGGTACATAAAATATATTCGTACCCTAATGATCCCAATTTTTACCCACTATATTTACACCAATTTAACATATACAAGATTATCACGTAGCCTTTTTTAGTTTCACATATTTTTTACATTCCTTGCGCGCTAAATGACCAAAGCTGTCGATGCGCCGTAAAACAACATATAACTACAACTAACTCTAACAATTATCATTATCACAGCGCAATTTCTACGACAGGGACAGCTGTGTATTCAATGCACATTCGCATTTATTACACATGTTTACTGTCCTACTTTTGGGACATGAGCGAGACTTGACAGGTGGCTCGCTGAATGGCTGTTGACACATGTCGATTCGCCTGTCTAAAATATAAATTATCAGTCATGCGGGAGTTATTAAGCAGAGGGTGAATATGAAGGTATCAGAATAAGAGCCCGATGCTAAAGGAGAGTATATACACGGATGCCCCCGCTTTAAGGGGCCACAACAAGATGGATTATAACTGGAATGGAACTTTGCTTATATTTCATTACGTGCCTGAAATGAATTAAATCCATCAATCCTTCTAAGAGCCTTGATTGGAAACCCATTTTATTTCTTACGGACGGGCGGTCGTACGGACAGAATGACATGGGTAACACTTTACAAAAAATAAGCGTATCATAAATTAAAACAAGCCGTCTCGATAATTGTAGTCACCAAAAACACTTAAGCGTCATTCATATTCATCGGAAACATTGGAAGTTAATATTTCTATTTCATCTATGTTTAAATCAGAATGTCAGTCAATTGTGTATCTTCTACCATAACTGTCATACTAATAACTTGATATATTACATAGTAGTGAATTCATTTTCTACCATAACTGTTACACCAGTAACTTGATATATTATATAATAGTGAGTGCATCATCTACCATAACTGTTACACCAGTAACTTGATATATTATATAATAGTGAGTGCATCATCTACCATAACTGTTACACCCGTAACTTGATATATTGTATTATAGTGGGTGCATCATCTACCATAACTGTTACGCCAGTAACTTGATACATTATATAATAGTAAGTGTATCATCTACCATAACTGTTACGCCAGTAACTTGACATATTGTATAATAGTGAGTGCATCATCTACCATAACTGTTACACCCGTAACTTGATATATTGTATTATAGTGGGTGCATCATCTACCATAACTGTTACGCCAGTAACTTGATATATTGTATAATAGTGAGTGCATCATCTACCATAACTGTTATGCCAGTAACTTGATATATTATATAATAGTGAGTGCATCATCTACCATAACTGTTACGCCAGTAACTTGATATATTGTATAATAGTGAGTGCATCATCTACCCTAACGCCTACACCAGTTACTTGATATATTATATAATAGAGAGTGTAACTTGCTATAACAGTTAAATGTTATGTATGTTATATAACTGTCAATGCATCTTGTACCACAATTGTTCCAATGGTAACACGATATATAATAATTTGGATATCGTCTACCATGATTGTTAAAATACTAACATGGTACTCAATAATAACTATTTCTTCTACCATAACTGTTATATTTGTTGAATTCAATGGTTTTGTTATAGTTAATTGATATATTTTTATCACTTTTTAATGAGTGAAATTCTAACATATTTATTATAACAGTTAAATGGTAAAATACATGGTAATTAGTATACATTCTTCGGCAATTGTATTGTTGTATAAGTAAAATAACAAAATGTAATGGAACGTATAATATAATTTGGACTGTAAATTTACAAATTTGAGACCATTGTTAATCAAAGACAGGCTGTGCATTTTTACTGTTAGAGAGATATCAGATATCATATTATGAAAACGCACCATCCCATAAAATATCAACGTGTTTGAACCACCACAAATTGATATTAAGGGCGTATGTACATAAATGGTGTTCATTTATTATATTTTAGTTTTGCAGTAATTGAAATATGAGGTAAATATGAATTAAGTGTTTAAATATTTATACATATTTAAGTGCATGATATTGGTTATGAACTATTTAACGAAGAGTTAAACGCGGTGTTAAACATCTATAAATATTCAAAATGCCATACATTATCACAGTGTTTCAAGTTTCAAGCATAATGACCCAAATGGGCAGTATTGACATATAACTAGAATCTTTGAATGCTGCGTAGTGTGATAACATGCTAAACAATATCCCAAAGTTTCAAGTTTCAAGCATATTGACCCAAATGGGCACCATCAGCAATTTTGAATAGACTATTTAGTCTCAAACAAACAGTATTTACATATTACTACAACCTTCGAATGTTGCGTAGTGTGATTATGGGATGCATCCTCCCCTTTAAGACCTCCGTATGAGATAAAAAAGTCTGTATCAGGAATAATGACCCACTGAGCACATTTCCATCACATGATTTGTACCCATGGTATGACTAAATGCGTTCTACTTCTGTTACATTCAATATTTTTAGACATTGCAAAAATTTAATTTATATATGGAACTAAAAATCAAAACTAACATCATAGACAATATCGACCCAGCATTTATTTTTAAGAAAAAGTATTGTTCGTTCATTGTGTATGTAAATGAGACGAAATCGCGATATGCTTCACAAAGCTCTTCTGTCAATATCATAAACACAAATTTCTATACCTCTATCATTATCAAAAGCACAAAACTCTATACCTCTGTTATTATCATAAACATGTAGCTCTTTACCTCTGTCATTATCATAAAACTCAGCTTTATACCTCTGATATTATCATAAAACTCTATACCTCTGTCATTATCATAAACACTCAGCTTTATACCTCTGTCATTATCATAAAACTCTTTACCTCTGTCATTATCATAAAACTCAGCTTTATACCTCTGATATTATCATAAAACTCTATACCTCTGTCATTATCATAAACACTCAGCTTTATACCTCTGTCATTATCATAAACACTCAGCTTTATACCTCTGTCATTATCATAAAACTCAGCTTTATACCTCTGATATTATCATAAAACTCTATACCTCTGTCATTATCATAAACACAAAGCTATATATCTATGTCATTATCATCAACATAAGCTCTATTCCTATGTCATTATCATACAACTCTATGCATCTGCCATTGTCATAAACACAAAGCTCAAAACCTCTGTCATTATCATAAACACTCAGCTCTATACATATGCCAATTTCATAAACACAATTTTGTGACTGTCGCTTTTCACATTTTCATATTCTGACCAAAACATTATTTGCGTCAATAATTTAAGACGTCAAATATTTAATCTTCCTAATAGCAAATGCACCACAACAATAGGCTATTTAACTATCGACCTTACATCGTTATTCTAGATTAATTATACATATATATTATTTATATACTTTTTTTTTTATATATACAACAGGTTCTTTTTGCGTAACCATGAACTAATTTGTTTTAACAACATGTCGCGTTACCATAAACTAATTTGTTTGAAAAACATGTCAAGAATATCGCGTGATTTTAAATATGTACCACACGGATTTCCTGTTTGCGGTTTGCTTACCTAATATACTTTAACAAAATAAAAAGACTAATTCTTCTCACAAAGCGTGTAACCAAGTTACATGTATAATGTCATTTGGTGGATCTTTCATGTTTCGAACAGTGTATAGTGCAGTTAGATTGAACTTGAACATGTGTATGGACTTGCAGAGACGATCTATGCCAATATAGGTAAGGAAATGTGCTCTTGCGTTAAGCTATAACTGCTGCGTGGATAACATTTCTATCAAACCCGTATCACGGCTTTTTCTCCTTCAAGCTTACAGACACATATACGAACACTGCAATGCAATGCAATGCAATGCAATGCTATGCGATGCGATGCGATGCGATGCGATGCGATGCGATGCGATGCGATGCGATGCGATGCGATGCGATGCGATGCGATGCAATACAATACAATACAATACAGTATTTGTTTGATTTTCATCTATGTTATGCATCCACCAGTATGGAAAGTTTATAACAATACAATAAATATTTGTTTATCTTAACGCTAATCTCAGGAATTGTGTAGCAGGACCTCGTTTTGTTTTGTTTTAAGAAGTTGTTTACGCTATGGATCGGGTCTGTGGGTAATTGAAATTATAAATTTTATAAACAATGTCTTATTTCACTTTGATATACATCACTGTGCTTCAAGATACCACAGTTAACTATCCACTAACACTGTCTCAGTAGTAAGTCATTGATTAAACGCTTACGGTTTAGTTCGTTGAACGCTTGTCATAATTTATTCTTATGTAACCTAATTAATTTCTACTTTCGAACCTGCATCACAGTGGCGACTGTGCTACAACATATATCTATCCACTCTGCCTAAAGCGAAATAACTTCTAGAGATTATAATAAATACTGTATGAAGCGGAAAAAAGTGTGTCAATATATTCATACGCTGTATATGTAATTGGTATCCATAGAAACACTGATGGATCTTCCTACCAGCAATTGTTGCGGACACTTTTTCATGCTCTTTCTCCACATCACATAACTTTTGTTGTACGTGTTCAATTTTACATTGTCAAAAGGGAATAATATAATTGAATTTGCCAAAATGATCATGGAACTATTTTCCTGCGAATGTAGATTAAGCGAAAACTAGCTCGCATTGATAGCTATATCAAGCAGAGTAGGAAAGGGCGCTCAAAATTCAGTAAATTATCTGTTTTACTGCGAGTAATCGTTTCATAAAGAACGTTTTGCAGGAAATGATTTTAGTGTATGAGCAAACGTATCAATTAATAACAGAAGTGAACAACTGAAGCTATGCTTTATGACAGTAGTCGTGTTATTGTTGATAGTGTTATTTTTGCTCATTCCATTTTATTGTAGAACATCAGTGTGAACAATTATGATGTCGATTAGAATGTTATCCTACTGTTCTATTGTGGTTGGAATGTCGGTACTTTACCGGTTGGTTGTTTCGGGTGAAACAAGACAACAAAGGGCAGCAATTCATCCTTTGTGTTATACTGAATCTCAGTATGGAAGCGTGTTGAATACATACAATGACATTTGTGGATTAATGCCCTGTGTAGCACTATGCATGGACAACAATCAATGTGAATCGTGCACTTATGACGACGCAAGTGGCACATGCTCATTAAATTCTCTAATACGGACAAACTTCCCAACATGCGATCGGAATGTGAAATATGCACAAATGAGAGAATACCAGGTACTGTATTGTTAAGAGAGTTTATCTTATTGTAATCGCCAAAATTTACGTACGTGTCGAGGGTATCCCAATCCATACCCTACAAAGTAGAAGTTAGAGTAAACTGATGGTTATTTAACACGTATCTGGTCGGAACATGTATAATTATGGTGGCGTACCTCTGCCACCAGTAAACTACATAATTAAACTCGAAAATGATGTAGTTAACTAGATACTTTACTCGTTAATCACTTAACAGTTATCTAAAAATTATGTCGTTAACTAGATATTTATCGCTTTAACCACTTATCACTTATCTAAACTTGTCCGTTCTGAAAACCTACTGGGTTAAGTGGGTAAGTGATGGCAGCTGTAGGCACTATTAGACAATTGTTCGTGTTGAAATATTGATCTGGTATGAAAATTTATCACGGTAATTATCTAGTTAACCATATAATTTTCTAGTTGATTATGTAATTAACTGGTGGCAGAAGTATGCCACCATATATAATGCTATATAATTGTTATACACTGACAAATACTTAAGCCTTTATACTTTCCTGTATAACTTTTTTTTTTAAATAGGAAGCACTCATTCCTACGATTTTTATTACAACAACAAATCAAACAAAGTAAAGTTTTATATTTTACATATGAAAATTGATATATTTTCTGGTTCTGACTCAGCGTAACTGATTTTAGTACATGTATATGATATTTCATGAAAGACTTAAATTCTAACTCATCTAAGCCAAAAAACTTATGTAAGTTTAATTGGCTATCAAACGATTTTTTTCTTAAAACCTATGTTTTATTTATAAAATTAATGTCTTTGAATCAAGATAAAATACTTAAGATTTTTTCTCTATAGCTCGTTGATTGTAGATCTACACTAGTGATGTATATTAATAATTTTACTATCAAAACTGCCTAATATTTCGATTTCACATGCTGAAACAATTGTTAATTATATTTAGACACTTTCTGACTTCATACTTAAGTATTTCCGTGAAATCGGGACCTGGATACATGACCCCAAATATCCAATGACCATTGTTAATGTTATATTTCAAAAGTACTCGTTTTATATATATCATACTTCTACTTTTTATTGTAGTTTGCAGTGACAATTGTAGGAACGAGATCTATTAATAGTTTAATGTATTCAAACAAGAGGCTATATGTCTCTTATACCTAAAATAAAAGTTTCGCTATTCGGATCGTTTTCTAACAGCTTTTCTATAGATTATTTAGTCACTGGGCATTACCAAACTTAAATGCATGTTGGAGATTTCGAACTATGTGACAAAAGTATTGCCGGGTTATCAATTCTAACATAGTTGACACGGTCAGTATGCATTGCAATAATAATATGATTTATTTAGTGTGAGATATCCGGTGAATCTAGAATCTGTGGTCTCGACCTCCATGCTGTTTCTGGTGTGCTGAGTGGATACGTTGAGGTAAACGTGAATGGTGTTTGGGGTACCGTGTGTAATCACCTTTGGCAAGAGACTTCTCATGGATTACTGAACGCTGGTGTACTTTGCAGGTCGTTTGGCTACAGGTAAAGTTTCTTCGTATAGTGATTTTCCATTTATATGATTTCAATTGATATCATGAAACTAATATTTACTTTGTTCTTGCATTTAGCAATGATTTCTCCTTAAAACGATTTTGTTGTTATTTCATTTAAATTTTAGTACTTGTAGTATATCTAAAATATAAATGAATTAAAGAGTCATCACATTTTACCTCGTGCTTAGTGTATGTTAAAAATGTTTTTGATTGGGAATGATATCGTTGTGGAAGATATTATATTTTACAGAATTTGACATATTTTGGATGAAAAAAAACGTTTATCTTCGGTCATTCTTCCGGAATACACTTTCCACACTAAGACATATACTGTTGAACATGACACTCTCTGAAATTAAAACGCATATGAAATCTTTTACTGCGGTTGTAACATACTGAAATTAATATCACAGATATTTTTGTTCACAAAAATCCTATTTGTGAGAATTTCTAGTTACGGTATCAGAATTTTGATGTCTAACATTAGGCACCTTTCGGTTCAGAAACGTGTTGATATTAAATTAATAAAAATTGAAATGAAATGCAATTCATGTGGTTTGAAATTACTATATTGCCAGCAAAAGAAAAAAACAATAATGCAGTTTTAATGGAGGAACATTCGACGCTCTTGGACGGATATACAAATGTAGTAGGCTGTAAACTAGAAAATACATAATTTCTTTATAGTCGTAAGATATGAATTTTAACAACGGCGCATACAAGATCATTTTGTACGTAATTAATAATGCACATACAAAGTACTTCATGTACGTATTTTGACCTTTGCAGTAACGGCTCCCCTATTTATCCACTTGGGTCATCAAGTTACTACACGGGCGAAATTATATTGCAACACGTCATGTGCTTGGGAACAGAAAAAAATCTGCTAACGTGTCCTATCAACTTAGAGTATCCACCCCACTGCATACATAAAGAAGATGTGAGCGTGCGATGTTTTTGAAAAATTCTGTCAGACTTACTTCCTGGGCGCCTGCTACGTGGCGTAACCATAGTGAAACGGTATTGGCGAATTGTTTTCTGCACGCATTGTGCTTTTCAAAAAAGTACTATTGACCTTACAATGTCTAATTGTTTTTTTATATAGAACTTTTTTTTTAGAAGATTTTTATAATAAACTTATTTTCTATTCATGTTTTAGACGTGTTTATGTTAAATTGAACCCTATACATGCTTTCATTTAATGCATCCATGAATATAAATTAATTCGTTGATTAAGTCTGTCGAAGTAAATCCATATGTGTACGAACTTTTGCACTATATTTTATTATTGAATTATTTGTATTTACATAGTGACGCATTGCTAGACAAACTATCCGTTCTACCCGGATATCCTTCTCTAGAACCATAGTATGGCTTTTTATGTATTGTAGTAATTATCATACAAATGTTTAATGCTGTCAGTTATATATAATTATATAAGGTAGATAAAGGAAATATGTGAGAGTTGAATCAAACATAATGTGAGCTTTAATGGCCCTGTCACACTACAACGTATGGACTTAACGTATGCCGAACGAATGATTTTTTTTTGAAAAAGTGTCCATACGCCGGCATACGTAGACCCGGGTACCTAAAAATCAAATTTGTTGTGGATTGGTCGCATACATAACGTATACACAACGAATCTAACGTATACAGAACGTATGTCCAACGTATGTCCAACGTATGTATAGCGTATCTTTAACTTATACATAACTTATGGGAGCGTATCTGGGCGTATTTTCAACGAGTGTCTGACGTTCTCGACGAATGTCCAGCGTATGGGTAGCCTATGAGTAGCGCATGCACAACGTGCTTGGTGTGTCTAACACTCACGTGACATAACAGTACAAATACCTCGCCGCTTTTTAGGAATTTCCTCATTCAGTCAGCATCTACGTACCATGCCACCCAAACGGTCTAAGGCACTTTCCAGAGGGAGAGGGAGAGGGAAACTCAGTATGCATCAACCTTCCAAACCATCACCACCACCTGAAGAACAGCAAGACCAGCTTGATCAGCATGTCCAGTCAAACCAGCCTGACCAGTGCAACCAACCTGCCAATGACTCTCCTCCTACCAGCCGATCGCAATCGAGAGAACCTCGCTCACAGACTCCTCCATCCCGTGAAGGCTCTGTCGATTCTGTTGCCTCCAACTCCACCAGCCAGCCTAATCAGCTGCAGGCAAAGAAGAGGGCTAAGAAGATTGTTTTTTCACTCAACGCAGAACAGGAGGAGAGTATGCTGGAGTTCTTGCAAGTACATCCAATGATCTGGGACTGCAAATTAAGTGGGTACAGGCGAACTGACCTTAAGGCCAAGCTTTGGGAAGACCAGGGTGCTAGTATGGAACCACCAATAAAATGTAAGTACAACATTTGATACATATTTTTTCTTGAATATTTAACCTTTTCACATTCAAAATGAATACTAGTATTGTGTTTATGTAAAATGTGCCTACGAGTATGTTGAGAAATGTGTCGTTATGTTGAAACATGTAAATGTAGACTAAGAAATTAATTTGCGACCAACATGGACTTGCCTAATTTGGCATCGTAATTGTTAATGTTTTCATTGGACTCATATCAATCCCTATTTGTATTTTCAGCTCAACATCTTCAAGGATGGTTCAAGTCACTCCGGGATACACATACCAGGCTGCACAAGAAGAAGAGTGGTGACGGCGCTCCTGTTGAGCTGACCGAGAGGGAGCTATGGATCAAAAACAACTTCGATTTCCTGAATTCCGTCATCAGACACCGTCCGGAGCCTTGTAAATCTGTAAGTTTCGCTTAAAAATCACACTCGTTACAATTTAAATAATTAATTATCTTTCTGCCAGGCTTGTGACCTCACGACGTTTAGGCCTTAAAGGCCCACACTACCTTTGTATATTAATGTTACATAATATATAGGTGATTTTTTTCTTTCTGCCAAAAAGTTGGTTAAAATCAATTCACAACTAATCAAACTAGACCATTTTAAACGAAAAATGTGCAGCACAGCGTCATTTGTTATGGGTTTTCGCGATAATTATGTCAAAGATATAAAACGCTAATTTGAACGATACGCTGTTTACATTTTTGTTTACAATAGGTGTATTGTGTGCTAAAATCATAAATCAAAATCATTATACATTCAATGCAAGCTTAGAATCTCGGACTGCATAGTCAAAGATCATGATTTCAATACCAAATTCACTTTTTTTTAACAATATGATAAAGGTGTATCGATCAAAATATCGTTTGGGATTTATACATTAGTATTCATACCAGATAAAGTTGATCAACAGACCAGCTTGTTTTGTTAAATATAATAGCTTATTGGTCAATTGAACAAAATAAAAGTATTTTGTGACTTTAAGGGGTTTCTCTCCTGTATACACCATCATATCTCAAGATATGTGAGGTAACGTGATTATCCTACTTTTTAAAGTAATTAAAACTGATTGAATGGTAAAAGTTAATGTAACTTCAGCCTAATGATATGTTTTTTCAAGGAAGGTCAGAAAAAACGGATAAAGTTATTCTCCTTACCGTAAACGCCACCATTTGCAATGAAAATATGAGTTTTCTTTCAAACCCAAGACAGAATCAATTACAAGGAATTACACATTCCTACTAATGTATTATGATAGCCAGTATGCCAATTAAGGGCAACGAAGACGAAAACTCGTAAATTATTATGTTATTTGCATGGAATTAAATGATTAATTCAATATTTTGCCAATTTGTGCAGGAAAAAAATGTTTTTTTCAAAAAAAAAATTCAATATTGTAAAAGTTATATAATCTTTTATGAATGTTCGTCTTCCTTGCCCTCAATTAACATACTGCGTTTTAAATTAAACGTGTGTGTATTTAATATTCTTCGTATTTAAGACTGCCTTGGGTTTGAAAAACGGTTAATTTTTATCAGTATACTTTGGCTTATAAAAGCATCTTTTTACACATTATATTAAATATTGACATTGTTTTTTGTGTTGCATGCTTTTTTCTTTTGTTGAAAATCAATTACACTTTTATCAATAAGTTTTAATACATAAAATAACTCATTCTCACATGCTCTTACTGTTTTACTTCAAATTTTTATCCACCTTGTAAATGTGTATATTGGAACCACCTTAAGTATGTTTTATAATCTGATTTTTTTTAATGTTCCTAAAATTTATTATTTTGTCTTTGCAGGTGAAGGCCACAATTGAAGAACACCAGGGGGACTTGTGTGCTGCAGAGACTGCCTGTGTCGAGGTTGGTGTTGCCTTGGATGACGAAAACATGCCAACAGTGACCAAGGGCAAGGGCAAGCGTTTGCAGGAAGACCGTGAAGATGCGTTGTTGACCTCCCTCCAGAAGAGAGTCCAGCAAAGTGGAGAGCTTCTCGCAAGTCTGCAGCCTGCAGCCCAGCAGCCAGTCACCACCAGGACAGCCTTTGCCAACTATGTTCGTGACAGCCTCATCAGCATGGGCAAGCCAAAGTTCAAGAAGGCGAGATCGGCCATTAACTGTTTACTATCTGAATTGATGGCGGAGGACAGCGAAGATGACATTCCAAGTGCTGGTCCCTCCATGCCAAGCGCCAATATGGGCTTCATTGTTCCTCAAGTTCGTCCGAGGTATGGCTCTTACTCCAGTTCATCCCGTGCCTCAAAATCCCCCTACCCGTCATCAGGTGATCAGTACCAGCCAGCTCCACAGATGTGGAAACCACAACCCCCTCAAGCTTCTGTATGGGCATCACAGTCCCAAGAGTACATGGATTCCTACTGGCAAGAGCAACCGCAACAACAGCAACATACCTCTACCTCGGTTGCTAGTGCTATTGGCTCAGCTTCCCAGACACTGACACCCCTGGACACGAGTTTGGTAGGGAGTTTGAACCAATCAAACACTTCAAACATTTCTGGTTCATCTGATTTATCGGACATGATTGTCACAAATACTGAATTAAACACGCGACGCTAAATGAACAGTGATAGAGACCAGGAACACAACTCGTAGAGACCAGTAGGAGTTGTTATTTTTGTGAATTTTAGTCTTTGTGTCATTACTATCGTTTTTCATTATTATTTCATGCATTATAGTTGATCAGTTGATCAGTTGAACATTTGAAGTTTATAAATTTAACAAGGTACACAACTAAAAGAGACAAGTAGGATTTGTGATTGTTGTGACATTTACAATGTACCATTACTATCATGCGCCATTATTATTATTGTTGATCAGTTGATCAGTTGAAGTTTAATAAAAAAATTGTGAAGTACTAAAGTATTTAAAAATGTATCCATGTGTACAGTAGATCCTCCATTACCCAACCACCTATTAATTGACAAGTAATGATATGAGTATAGTAGACACTCAGTTATATGATGTCATTACTTAGGGATTACTTTTTTTGTCCGGCGTCTGTCCGTCCGTCCGTCCGTCCGTCACACTTTTTGCGTCATATGTCTTTCGTCACGTTTTATTGCCCCTTTTCTATCAAAAATACATTTAATCGAATAACTTCTTTTCTACGTGAAGGATTTAATTGAAACTTCAGACAAATGTTTATATCAATATGTGTGATGGGTACACAAAAGAGGGGTAATCCAAATATTTTTGTGACAAGGCGACGGCATGCGAGATCACTCCATTCTAGTAATCATAGATTAAACAAACCAATGTGGAGGAAGCGTTGTCCAGGGGTAGAGTGTACAACCTTGGATCCGAAGATCGTAGGTTCGAATCCCATCTGCGCCGAGATTGGACTTCATGTATTTTACAACCCACAAAATGGGCACGAGTACTGGTCGATTTGTTCACCCAGGACGCAGTCATCGAGAATGACTTAGCTAAGTTGTAAGAACTTGTTCCTAATCGATGTAAAATAAATACGGTAGGTTTAAACAAAACAAACCAAGGGTTTATTTTAAAACACACACATTTATTACGATAGACATATGTAATGTGATAATAACACTATAATTCAACCATGTGGGAGTTCAACAAGACCAGTGAAATGTTCCTTTTTTACCACACATTTAGATCATACTGTCTTGCCACGGAACTGCACCGGCTGGAGAGTTGACCCAGTGCTTGATCAGATTTCTCTGTTTCTTTCCTTCCCTTGAAGAGGTGTTGGGGGCAGTCACTGTTTGGGTGTCCTCCAAGTTACGGTCCGCTCTCCATTCTCCTGGGACGAAATTACGGTTCTCATTCTCTGCACGGTCAAGCTGCTGATTCTGGAGTTGTGGATACCGGATCCTCATCAGATTATGCAAAACCATGCATGCTTTGACGATGAGCTTGACGGTGGAAGGGTCATGCTGCATTGTAGTCAGTAGAATCTGGAATCGGTTTGCCAGGATACCGAAGGCATTCTCTACTACTCTTCTGCTTCGAGAAAGCCTGTAGTTGAAGATCCTTTCATCGTTTGTCAAACCCCGGTGACCGTACGGTTTCATCATGGTCGTTCGGAGGGCGAAGGCATCGTCGCCGATGAAGAAGTAGGGCACATCCTGGGTGTCGTTGGGGAGAGGTTCTGGGTCCGGGAAACCTATGGTACCAGCTTCAGCGCATTCCTTCAGCTCACAGTCATTGTAAATCTGAGCGTCTGATGCTGATCCCATACCACCGACATCTGCCCAGATGAATTTGTAGTCTGCATCTACAAGCGCCATAAGTACAATGGAGTAGAATCCTTTGTAGTTGTAGTACATGGATCCACTCTTTGGAGGACTCCGGCAGGCAACATGCTTCCCATCAAGTGCTCCACATGTATGAGGCAAGTTCCATTTTTGAAAAAACTGGTCAGCAATGGCACGCCATCCATCAGAATGGGTGGGGCAATTCATCACCTCGCTAAGGTATTCATCAATGATGGCCTGACAGACTTCTCGGACGAGGAGTGACTGCGTGTTGTGAGGTACTCTCCACCCGAACTTCATCGATGCATACTTGCTCCCACAGGCAAGGTGACGCAGAGTCAGGGCAAGCTTCATGCCAGGCTCGATGGGTTCCCTGTAACTAGTATGTCCTTTGGTTATCCGGGGACCCACTCTGGTTAGCAGTTCGTCAAACATTTCTGGAGGCATACGCATGAAGTTGTGGAAGGATGCCCTGTCCTCGTTACGGAGTTCCACAAGAAGCTGGTCATATATGCCAAACTGACGTCGTCTACCGATCCATGGTCTGATCCAGAACCTCCTCCTTCTAGCTCTTCGCCTCCTCCTTTTAATAATGGCACGGACCTGTGCGAGTTCTAATTGATTGATGTCATGCTGATGTTGGAGAACGGCTAGTTGGTATGTATCCATCCTCTCTGGTTGAACTGCTCAATGGTAGTACCGATTGAGTTACACATGGACCCTATATATATACACTATATTGTTGTAACATATGTGTTGGCTATAAACACGCAAGTTGTTGTTGTTGTTATATACCCCGCCTGTAAAACGCTCATTGTACGCCAAAGGAACGCTAGCTATACGGTAGATATACGTTACATACGTTACTCAATCGCCTAGCATACGTACAATACGTTTGAATACGTCAATACACGTTTCAAATACGCCAACATACGTTATAAACACGTTAGAAATACGTTAGAAATAAGTTACTCAATCGTTGTCAATAAGTTAGCTGTACGATACACCCTCCGCTGACGTATGCCTAACATACCAGCAACGTACCTCTAGCGAGTTTCAACGTATGTCTAACGTACCTCCAACGTATCTATAACGTATGCTTAACCTATGAAATATACGTTGTCATACGCTCAAAAGTTTTGAACATACCCAAAACATTTTTTTTGTCTCGGCGTTCATGAACGTATGACAGCGTATGACAGCGTGCTGATAACGAACACCTAACGTACCCCTAACCTATATCAACGTACACCAACGTATTGGCAAAAAATCTCATACGCTGGCATACGTTAAGGCCATACGTTGTAGTGTGACAGGGCCATAAGATTTTAATCGTCTGGTCAGCCAAATAGAACAAAAATCATGCATGATATTGTATGGAATAGGAATGAAAATATGTCATTTCAGGTTAAATAATCAATTTTGCCTTGCATAGTTGCTACTATCTTTTCAATATCGATGCGTCTGTCAAATATTATTTGAATGAGTCGGTTTCCGGCATACGTTTCGCGTGTTTTGCTTATACTATGACGTGGTTAATAACGGTTTTGTTAACATCTTTATTTGGCGAAATATATGGCGTAAGTCCGACGTTACGGTACCCAAAGCTGTTAGGCGAATGGCCATATATGTAGGATGTAGGTAATAAGGCATTCCTTTTTGGAATATGTTTGGTCCATTATGTTGATCAACACAATCTCATACGTTTAAATCTGTATGGAATGAATTGGAACGCTTTGTTCTCAATATGTGGTTTGAATGTATTCAACAGAAAACACTGATTATATATATATTTGTAATATTTTATTTCATAAGTGTTGTAATTTTTTTTGCTAAAATGATATGAAAAATAGGCATATGAGGTATGATTTGATGTACATGAATAAATGTGTATTTATATTGTTATAATATATCATTCACACAAATATATAGATTGTCTAATGTCAATTATTGCGAATAAAAGTTACACGTTTTTGCGCATTGTAGCTATATCAATATATACTCCAGGCCATTAAAAACGCAACTATAATGTTATGCGTCAGCATATTGAGATTATAAAGAAATATTTATATTTTAGTTATCAAACATTAATCAAAATTAATCAATTATGAAATTTGAATACTAGAGCCATTGTTTGTTTTCTTTTTAATGAATGATTTACACAGTTGTAACAATAAAACGTGTTCAACAGTTGGAACAAAAGGAAGGCTAAGTAAAATAGTTACGATTTAATGGAACTAAGTATATATCGGTTTTAAAACTATACTACATTGTACTTTATACTCTGCCTGCTTATTTGCGTTAGTACTTGTTTTTTTTATAAACATAAAATGAGTATCAAATAAATGATATAAAGTTTTTTATTCATGCACACTGTCCTCATTTTTCAAATTTATCATTAATTATTGTCTTTCTCTCCTACACGTGTTTTATTATGTTGTCAAAAATATTGTTGTTTGCCTGTACACATGTAATATAAATGTACTACTTTTTAATAAACAGTTTGGAAAAAACCGTGTTGTAACAATATTCTGTCACTGTCAGTAAGTCATGTATGGTGGTATATGGAAGGCCACAACTGTCTTATGTTGGTACATTTATATTTTGTCCATAAAAGTAAATACTGAGTATACATCAATATACATGTATTATATACTTGTACATTCCAAACACTTGCCAAAGATATAAGTCTTATTTCGTTCACTTATATTTAAACAAAAATGTTTATTACTATGTGAGTACCATTGGATATAACACAATACCTTATATCTAAACCGCAGACAGCGATATAAACACAATTAATCAACTAGCAAGTTTTGTGGGCACCATTGGATACAACATAATACATTATAATTAAACCGTAGCCGGCGATATTAACATAATACATCATCTAGCAAGTATACGAAAGTATGGTGGTGACATTCCCACTTTATTGTTTCTGTCACTTGGACATTTGAAATTCGTGAAGTTTATATCGTAAAGGCAGGATGTCCATTTCACAAACTTAATATTCTGGGAGAGAACTCATGAAGTTTGAATGGCTCTATCCGTCTTTCGTTCAAGTGTGTATTAAGTCAAGCCTCATCTGCATTATACAGGGTAGAACGGTTATACGGTTGTATTGCAAATGTAGCTATGTTACATACGAAGCAATGCAATGCCATAATACGAAATCCTGGTGATGACATTTCAGCTGATTTCGTGCAGTTGAAATCGTGAAATCGTGAAGTTGAAATAGTGAAATCGTGTACTTGAAATCGTGATTTCGTGAAGTTGAATTTGAGAATTCTTGAAGCCGAAATGTCACATTCAGGTTTTCAACCATACAGACACTTTGAAGTTAACGTTTCATTCTTATATTTCGTATTATTTGCGTCATCTTCGAATCCACCATCTTCGTTGAATGGCATTCCTTGTCCCTCAACAATAAATAATTCCCTGTCATCAAACATACGTTGTCAAAACATGGTAGTCATAACAAAAATTATATTTGCTGCAATCACTGTCAGATCTAAAAAAACTTTGATACAATCAATTAGAGGAATGCTTTAATAATTTAAGATTAGTTGATACAGTACATAGCTGAACGATATGTCAATGCGTACATGGTTGCAAAACTTATTGTTAAGTATTGGTACCCGGGCACAGAAGCTATGCTAGAAAATCACCCTAAAAGCATGTCTGCCCATAGTCGCAGTGGCACATTGGCACTGGTTCCAAGAGCTAAACAACCAGCACGGGTGTTATTCTAAATGTGAACTTGTAAACAATGTAACATCTGGTAAATACGACAGCTTGGACTTATTTGATAGACTTAAACAATTCTTGAGTGTTGCAAAAGACATTTCAAATACATGTTTAGTTTAGATGAGTTCAAACTCACTTGTTTAAATCGATTGTAAAACATGTTCTTACAAGTTTCACTACTCACTCTCGATGACCGTTTCGTCGGCTACTAATAATTATTCTTGACTTGGTAAGAAATCGTGAAGTTGGTGATTAACCCCGCTCAGCAGTGCTCGAATGCATGCCCTTTGGATCAGGAATCATGAGCTCTCCCCCTTCACCGCTCCGCCTCTCTCATTTCTTGTTAAATTCTACGTAGCGTTTGAATTCAATGTATACATCAAGTGGGATGAACTGGCATTTAAACAAAATCAGTAGTTTTACTGTTAGCCGTAGTCATATAACATAGTGTTTGATTAAATACAACCTTAAACAAAAACTGAAGAAATGTGCAGCTCGGTGAATATTTAATAAAACATTGTTGGTTCTTTGTTTACATGAGCATGATATTGAATATTGCAGTGTGTTGTTATTTATGTCTATTGTATTCATTTCCTTTCCTGTGCTACCCGATTGTTTTATGGTATTATGGCAGATTCCTTGGTGTATGTGCTTTGTGACAATTTAATTGAATATGTGCAAGCAAAACCATTTAATTACAGCGTCGAAAACACTTCCAAAGCCAACTGACCGCATTTCTTAACCGAACAATTTTTAAAACTACAACTCACCTTTCAAAGCTAGCTGATGACGGCACGTGTGTCATCGACATCATCTGACAGGGCGGTTATATGTACATGACGTTCAACTATGGATGGGATTCTTGCCAACCATAGAAAAGATGTTTGAATGAATAACAGAGCATTCTGATTTGGCCTCTTTATATTGATCGCTTCTTAATACCCTTGCAACAGCAATACCAAAAAGCACAGAATGCGTGATTATACATCAACTCTCATACGTCAACGGACATAGCCACTTTAGTTAGTAATATGCATTATACAAATAAATTCATGCTAACTAATCAAATGGTTGCTTCTTCGATGTATAACAAAGAATCCGACAGGGAGGGGTTATCTCCACTTGGATATATAACTTATTTATAGACGAATTACTAAACATTTTAGAACAAAGTGGGCGTGGTACGTGTATCCTTGGTAATAAAACAGGAAACACAACTCTCGCAGATGATATAGCGCTCTCTTCGACTAGTCCATGTAACCTTCAAAACATGCTAGATCTGACATACCAATATACATGCAAAAAACAGATTTATAATAAATGCAAGTACATGTAAAATTTTAATCATTGAATTCGGAAAAAAGCGCGAAACTGGAAACCGACCAATATGTATCTTGGCAATAATCTTATAACGCATACCCCAAAAGACAAGCACGTTGGTATTCACCTAAATGACAAACTGAACGACATAGACAAGGTCAATAGCGCATGCCAGAAAGCAACCACCTCCCTATTGTCGCTACTGTCGATCAAACTTGGTAGTGAAAACATTAACCCACTAAAGTCTGCTTCACTTCTATCAAAAATATGCATACCAATACTTTGAAAAGGGGCAGAAATTTGGAATAACTTAAGAAATCAGGATTCTAATCGTCTTGAAAAATTCCTTAAGCTAGCTGCAAAAAGAGTTCAAAATATTCCACTCCGTACACGAACGGACATATGCCTCAGCATGCTCGGCTGGAAATCTCTGCGCTCCCAAGTAGATACTAAAAAGCTATGTTTTCTAGACAATTTATGTAATACCCCCAACTCGTTATTGGTTAAACAAGTCTTCAACGCACGACTCTCATTATACATTTGCAGAACGGACGATAATCAAAAAGGATTCATTCCCGACGTTGTAGACTTACTTCTCAAATATGGAATATCTCACTTTCTCATTAATTACACTCAGACAGGTTCATTTCCAAATAAAAACGTATGTAAATCAGTTTGCAAAAGAAGCATACATTCAGTCGAAATAAAATGTTGGAGTGAACGTATGCATATAGATGACGATTTTAAAAGATTCAGATTGCTACATACTAATATAGAACATGCTTTAGTATGGGAATGTGCGATAGATCGCTCAAGCCTATATAATGCTAACAGCGTTAGCAAATTATGGATTTACCGTAAACGTGACAACTCCACTAAATATCTGTGTCATTTTTGCGGAATAATATACAAGAACTCTTTAAATCATATTCTCTTTGAATGTTACAGAGCTAAATCACACCGTGATCTGTTCATTAGCCATATATACACTAATTTTGGTCAGAACGTTATACATGAACTTTTAAATCGTGAATATGAAACCCAATTGCAATCGGAAGAAATCTCCAATCAATAATTTCCAAAAAAATACATAAACACTTTTTACGAATAGCTATAAGTTACGTTTCAAAATGTATACATATCGCTCATCAATTGTAGAAATCTACATAAAGTGAAAGCATGCATGATGTTGTAATGAAACTTGACTATATATTATCGCACTTAAAAGTTACTGTCCTTGTTTTGTTTCTGTATAGTACATGTAGAAGTCAAGCTGAAGATTGTATATCAATCTCGAATTTGTACTTGTGCAAATGTTATATTTATTATTATTATTTCTATACGTCTGTATATTTACTAGGCGTGTGTTGTTCCATTCAAAAACTTTTCCTGTGTCAAAGCGCCTCGTCAATGCTGTAATGTTTATGTTCAATACGCACTTGTGTGTACTTTTATCTGTGTTCGTGCTTTTTCTGTGTCCATGCCTTTCATAGGTCTATGTCCTTCATCGTTCTTATAATGTTTATTGCAAATATGTATTTGTTTGTACTATTTCTGAGTTTGTGCTTTCTCTATGTTTGTGCATTTCCTATGTTAAATTTGTGCTTTCCTTATGTTTATGCTTTTCTTATGTCGATGTGCTTCACATCTCTTGTAATCTATATTGTCAATGTCTATGCATGTTTATATATATTGTCATGTTTGTTTATAATACTGTGGTATTAATCCTTGAATTAACAAGGGAAATAAAGAGAATAATAATAACTTAAGAAGATTCTCTTGCATTCAGAAAACTCCGCATATGACTTACTAAGACTTTCTGTTTTGACATTTAAAAAATTGTTTGTTCTTGTCAGGGCATTTTAAAAGCATTTTCTACTTTGATGTGAAGAAACCTATTCCCGTACCATTGTTAACATTCCTGTACATTTGTCTGGACATTTATTTACGTAATACCTAATTAAATAAACAGTCATATAATCGATTCATTAGTATATTTAGACTTCAGTGATTTCTTGTGAACTAGCTCATTCAATAAATAGCACACTACATATTCAGTACCTTCTTGTTCATATTGAACTGATGACAAAAACCTATTATTGCAACGCATGGCTACATCAATAAAAGTTTAAAATAAAAAACGCAAGGGAGATAACTCTAAACAATATATGAATACATCATTACCGAGTTATCTCCCGTATAACAATGAGGTGGCCTCCTTCGAGTTTATGTAACCAATTTACTTGTTGACGTGTGACATGAACAGTTCTATTAAGGTCATAACACATAGTTATGGGCTCAACTTGCCGAGAAGAGCACAATGTGAATTTGGCGGGGCCAAAATGGGCGGATAACATTTCGATTTATAAATTGTAAATCTTCTCTTAAAACCAACCAAAATCTGAGACCGCCTCATTAAAAATAACCTATTAACATGTCAATATGTCTTCCAATTAAACCTGATATCGTCTTTCATTAGAGCCAAGGATGGTCATATTATGAAGGTTTCTTTTTACACAAAATTATTCATATTTACAAGTTTAATATACAAGCAAGTAGCACATCTGCAAAAAATCATAACAAATCGTTGTTTAGATGTGAAGCACCGCACTCCTGATCTGAAGGCCGAGGGTTCAAGTTCCGACATGAGAGATCCTTACACGGTATCAATATAACCAGCATCATAATGCGCTGGTGCAAGTCTTATCAACTAAGTAAACCAATCATAATGTTGACCATTGTTGATGTTGATGGGCCATAACTAAGATACTGTTTGGGTAAAGCATTATTTTACTTTGCGCATATGTCGTGGAAACGAGACATTGATACCTGTCCTATAACTATAGGTGAAAATATATCCACACACGTGCGCGGTCGTGACTCTGAACCGACCCCTATTCTTCTAGTATTCTATCGTAGAGCACCATTCCTATGAAACTAAATGCCTGTATGTATAGGTAAAAAACACCAAACTGAAAGTTAGAACGCCGACTGTTTATTCATGAGATTTTTCGTATATTTAATGGAATGGGTGAGAAATTTAACAACACTTGTGTGGTACATACGATTGGCTGGTACAGTACAAAGCATAGACCGCTGCTAATTGCTGATCGACATATGAGATGTTGACCTTGCGAAATGATCAAATTATTTAGTACATACTCTCGTTCACGTTTGCTTATTGATCACGTAACGTATTTTGGGCAATAATAGCAAAAGAGAGAGAATTAGTTGCCTCTCCACAGCAGTCATATTTAACAGCAAATTTGCAAACGCTGTATTTAATGCTAGCAAAATAGAGAGAATATACGTAGCTACAGGGAACGCCACATACATTAACAAGCATTTCAACGTTGGTGGTACATATTTATTACACAATTTATGATAGGAATGAATAAAGGAACGAATAGCGAATACGACTTAACAAGGAGTACACAATGTTTGTGTACACATCTACACTTTCTGAATGTACACAAGCTGGGTTAAAATGATCCTGTTTGGTTTATCTGTAAAAACATCGGTCGGGAATAATTAAGAATTATGTAACATTCACTCGCGTACAACCGAATGAAGAAGACGAGCGGGACATGCCACATACAAAGAGCACAGTAATCCCCAAACATAGAGTTACATGAAAATAAGAGTAAAAAATTACAAATAAATAGATTTTCATTAGTTGCGCTATAATTGTGTGTATTAACTCATAACGGTATTTATTTATTCTGCTGTCCATTATTATTCAAACGGTAGGCCAATTTATATTTACGTATTTTTTATCATATGAGTTAAGAAAAAAAATAGGAATAAGTTTCCACTTAGCATGGTCTTTATATTTCATATTGCATATTGGTCGATGGCCTTACGTTGGATATCTTGTTGCATTTGTTCAAGTAGTGTAATGTCACCGGCTAAGTCAATGCCATCCAGTGTATTTATGAACGAACACTGAAGTCGTTCATTTGCCACTCAATGTAGAGCGAGAAAAGCGGAAGCGAGAGTTGACATCATTGTCTGACATTGCAGTTGTCATACAACATTTCCATGAGGAAGATAATTTCCTCTTCAATAGTGTATTGGGAAAGAATTCTCTACAGAGCTGTCAAACTATTTGGCAAAGTTGTTGAAGATTGAGTAGGTGGTTAATGTGCAGCGTTTGTTATTCTATGAAGAACAATTCTACTCGAGATTTTGCTGACAGCTGTCTGAAGTATTATTCCAGTTGTTGCAATTGATGAGGTCGCCCTCTGAGGCAGCTTATGAATAAGTCCTTTCTTCCAACTTTCCGGAGCTATTTCTGAGTTTTAGATGATCCCTAGGATGATGTTCAGAATTGCTGGAGTAATCTGCAATTGTGACCAGAACTTATACCTGTTCTAGTCCATCTGTTCTCTCTTACCTCTTGACCTATTCGTCCAGTCTGATAAAGAGTTCTATCATATCATCAGCCCACTCGTCGTTTTGGGTCATAGGGTCGGCTTGTCATCTCCCTGTTGGGTTTGAACGCGCAAACCTTCAAACCGTCTGTTTTAGCGAGTGTATGACGTAAAAAATGGTCTTTTGTGAGAGGATGGCCGTTTTCATCGATACATTCCAGTAGATTAATCGAGGTATTCGTTTCAGAGAAAGAAATCGCCAGTAATGTTCAGCCTCTCGCTTCCTTTTTCAATTTCCTCAAAACATCGTGTTCTGATAGGCATTGAAAACTACGTTAAAAAACGACTAGTTTTGGATGTTCAATTTGTATTAACCAAAAGAACGAGTACTCTGTTTAGAACGAGATAAAATATTCAAAAGGTAGATATATACTTTTAAATATAGAAATATATTATTTTACCTCTTGGCTAATACATGTTTATGCCAATAATGACACCAACTCCAGATCCTTATTCTTTGCGTCTCTTAATAATATCATTATCAGTAATTGTCTGGGAATCCAGTTTATTGCAGAAGACTTTAACGAGACGCTTTCACATTATGATAGAATAACACACATACAGAATAAAAAACAAAATAACACGAACAGTCTCACTGACCTAATAAAAGTGTTCGATCTCACTGATATATGGAGAGCAAACCACCCGCTAATCAATCAGTTCACGTGGAGAAGACTAAACGGGATTCAAAAAAGTAGAATCGATTTTTGGCTAATCGATAAAAATGCATGCCCTATGGTTTTCAGTTGTTTTCACCTGCACAAAACAAATTCACTTACCATATGGCTGTATCCCTTAAACTAAGGTTTCCAAACAAGAGAGGCCCTGGCTATTTGAACTGCAACAATTCTTTATTGTTAAATGAATATTACATAGCAAAAATAACACAACTTATAGACACTATCGCCAAAGATTGCAATAAACGCAATTTCAATCCTCAAATACCATGGGAACTTATTAAATATGAAATCAAGCAATGTACTATTGATTTATCAAAAAATATTCTAAACAAAATAAAAAATAAACTAAATAAACTAGAGAAAGAACTCACGCTCCTAGAAAGCGAGCAAAATCATTCTGATGTCACAAAATTGCGAATCAACACAATCACAACAGAAATACAAAATATATACGATCAAAAGGCGACAGGGGCAACAATAAGATTAAGAATTCAATCTTTCGAAAATGAACAAAACAGCAAATGTTTTTCAAGATTAGAAAAGGTCAAACAACCCAGAAAGGTCATGTCCTCAATAACAGTTAACAATAAACAAATAACAAACGTGCATGATATTTTACAAGAAAGAAGTATAATTATATAAAACATTGTACACTTCAGATCATTTCGATGATGATAAAATATCTTTATACCTTTCTAATACAAGCGTAGGAAACACATTAAATAAAGATAATTCTTCCCAACGTGACGGTCTCTTAACCAATGAAGAATGTAATAATGCAATCTTCCAAATGAAAAACAATAAAAGCCCTGGTAATGATGGTCTCACTGTCGAATTATATCAAACATTCTGGCCGGTTCTAGAAAACCACGTCGTTGCTTCTTTAAATTATGGCTATACTAAGAGCGAACTATCCTGCTCACAAAAACATGGCATCATATCTTTATTATATAAGAAAGGTGATCCTGGAAAATTTGAGACCACTTTCATTGCTGTCCGTTGATTATAAGATTGCTGCCCGAGTTTTAGCTAAACGACTTCAAAAAGTATTACCTTTAATAATCAGTCATGACCAGCAAGGTTACATTAAAAATCGGTTCATAGGTTTTAATATACGACTAATTCAAGACATAATTGATTACACTGAATTATTTAACATCGATGGTGCTATTTTGTTCTTAGACTTTAAAAAAGCAATGAAATTTCATACGGCAATGCTTAAAACGTTTCGGCTTCGGCAATTCATTTATCGGATGAATAAAAACATTGTATAGTAATATTACTACCTGTATCTGCATTAACGGCTTGCGTTCTGATAGCTTCTTTTTAGAGAGATCTCTTCGACAAGAATGCCTTTGTAGTTCCATCATATTTATAATCGTAGCGGAAATACTTGCAACTAGAATTAGAACCGCACGAAATATATCAGGTATCAAAATAAAGAACGGTGCAACCTCCTTAAAAAAGTCAACTAGCAGACGACACTACTTTATTCGTAAAAGATATGAGTGATATCACTCAGGCATTACCAATTGTTGATGAATTTGGAATGCATTGCGGTCTTCGACTAAATAAAAATTAAACCGAACTATTAGGACTGGGATCCCTCAAGAATAATCATGATACCACTGGTGAACTAAACTGGACTAACGAAATCAAAGCACTTGGGGTATATTTTGGTCACGATCAAGATAAATGTGAAACACTTAATTGAAACAATCGAATAGAAAATTGCATCAAGACCGTTAATAATTTAAAAATGCGACATTTAACATTTTATGGGAAAATCATCATTATTAAAAGCTTATAGCTACCAAAATTTACTTATCTTCTACAATCCTGCCACGTTCCTAACGAGACAGCAGCAAAAATAAACAAAATATTTTATGATGTTCTATGGAACAGTCCTAGAGAGAAAATAAAAAGAACAATATTAATTAATACCGTCCTAAATGGTGGCCTAGGTATGACAGATTTATTTTCGTATATTAAAGCATTAAGAATAAATTGGGTCAAACAATTCATTACGAACGATGAAACAGCAAATTGGAAATTAATACCTAACTTCTATTTCAACCAATATGCTCATTTTCTACACTAAAACTGGCTGTTTAAAAAACTTACCGACAATTACACACAAACTTTCCACCTTTTATATAGATATCCTAACAGTATGGTTCGAATTTCAAAACAACTTACACAAACATGAACCACACATCTTCTATGATATTAGACAACAACTATTATGGGGCAATAAATACATAAAATCAAATCAGAACACTACTTTAACGTATCAGAACTGGATAAATTCGGATATCTTCTTTTTAAATGACATTATAGATAATAAAGGACAGATAAATGAAATTATCATACTTAAAAAACTTAATCAATAAAATAAATTGGATATCGGAAATAAACAATCTTAAACAAGCGATACCCTCCGAATGGAAGGGACTATTGCAAACTACAGAATCCAACAAAACAAAAGTAAAACACAAACTTATATTTACAACTCAATGAATTAAAACGTCCTTTTAAAAGCATGCAAAACAAATACTTTTATAATATACTTAATCAACAAAGAGTGGAAACCCCGTAAATTCACAAGTATTGTGAAGTTAAAGTAGACAAACCACATTTTTACTGGTCTCTTTCCTATAATGGATGGAAATCGACCTGTCTAGATAATAGAGTAAAACAATTTAAATACAAAATAATTCACAACATTAATAGCCACTAATGAAAATCTTACAAAATGGATAATTCGTTCCTCACCTCTATGTGACCGCTGCGGCATAATTTAAAATTATGTACACTTTGTTATCGAATGTCCTTACATATCTTCGCTCTGGACGCAAATTAATATCGCTTTTAAGTAATAGGGTACAATCAAAACTTCCAGAAATTTAAGTACATTGTCGTAGGTTACAAATCTGGACTGAAAGAATACACTTATATCAATATTATCATAAACTTAATTGTTTTTTGCTTTTATAAGTCATACTTTGTCACTTACAGGAGAACAAAACAAGGAAGTATTAAAAACCTGTTTAAGAAAGAATTACAGCTGGCAGCAATAAACATCCTTAGAACACATAAAAAGGCGTCCACTTCCATACAAAAGTTTCATACTAACATCATTAAAGTTATATAAAATCGTACAAAATAATCGTATTCTCTTCTTTTTGCTTACCTCTCTTAAAGGACAAATGTAAGATGCAACAAGTTTATATGAGTGTGCGAAATACTGAAATTGTTTTTTTTTAACGCTAATGTAATGAAAATTTATAAACTATTTAAAGCATTTATGTCATGTGAGGGAAATTATTTATGTAACGTATTATGTAATGTGTTTATAAGATGGGAGTTTATATAATATTTATGAAATGTGAGAAATGTTGAAATTTAGTGAATTTTGTGAATTTATTGTTGCGAAATGTTTAATATGTATTGTGAAAATTGATTAGTGTATATGTTTAAATGTTTAAATGTTGCATTTTGTTTATTTGCGATTTTAAAAAGATAAAGAAATACATTTTAATACAAACACAAATAATTGAGTTATGGCTTAAAAATGTTTAGCAATAACTCATTTTAAGTTAAAATCAATATAAGTGAGCAATGTACTGCGGCATACCTTTATTTACCTTATATTATCAAGCTTTATTGAAAACCACTTAACATCCACTTTATCAAGTATTGCATCAATCACTTCTACACATAATCGACGTATTAACTTGTATGAAGTATTTATCATGGTGTAGTTCCATCAACTGATTAATCTCATAGCTAGGACTAAGACATACTCGATTGCACATTGTTGCTAATTTGTTTTAGGATTTACACAATTTATATTGGGAGAGACCTATTGTTTCCCCCCTGAATGTCTGTCCGTCTGTCTGTCACGAATCGTTTCCGCTCTATAACTCCTCAGTCCGTCATTGGATTTCGATATAACCTGACACAAATGTATACCACATTAAATGATGTGCAGAGCCTCAATGTATTTCGATGGGGGAGACATATTGTTTTGCTGCAAAAATAACCCATCTCGTTTCAGTTATATATGGGAATTGTTGATCTAACTATGTTTTTTTACATAGTAAGAACCTCTTCTCCAGGAAATAACGTCGAACTTGTTCTCATAAATAAATCAAGAATGGGATTATTTAGATGAGGTGAAAAACTGCTATTTTAAGGTGACCCGGCATACCAAGTCCCTATTTTTATGATTTTAGTAGAAATCATACATTAAGTAAGCTACATTTATATTAACTTTCTTCTCTATGTTAAGTCGTATGATTACAAGTAGTTTGCCTAGAATATTTTCATATTACATGAAAAACACGTTACAATACGTCTATGTGCAATGGCAATTTTCCCAGATTAAAAAGTAATATCAGCCAAAAAAAACGACTAGTAACCCTTGGTTCCTAATTTCAAGCTTTCTAATTTCGTACAAAATTTACAGTCGAGGACGTACTATTAAAAAGATCTGACCAATAACAAATGACACTTATTTTCAACATTTCACGTCTGCCATCTTGAAAACACCGCGGTTTGGGGGCGTACAGAGTTTCAATAAATGTAACTTTAGATGTAAAGAAACTGAATATTGTGAGTCCTTGTAATCAAAGAACGAATAATGATTAAGTTCAGTAATGAACAATCCATACATTATTTGTTTTCTTAGACGGTATGTGATGAAATAATATATACTTAAACTACGGTTAAACACAACTGAGCTGTTTTTCTTGGGATACCAGTCTATTCTCGGTTAATGTTGAATTTAGATATTATTCAGCATAGCACATTAACTGTCAGTGTCATGCATGTCAATCGAACCAAGTTAAAATTAAGATAATGTGTTACAATTTGCAGATATGATTATATAAAGCAGCTAGAGTCACGGCTAAGTTTTAACGGAAATACTTTAAACTTATCTTATGTAGCATGCTACATTCTCCGAATACAGTTACAATGTATTACAACAGGAAACAAATATGAACATTGCGCCTTGATTCAAATTGCGACTAGAAATTTAAGAGAATTTAAGAAAATGGTTCAAGCAGGCTAAACCAATAAGCTACGTAACTTTGGCAGAACGAATGTTTAGTTAAGATGTTCTTATATAAGTTGGCAAAAGCCCCTACACTATATATTAAATGATACCCGTGTGTTGGAACAATATCCACACTTTAGATGTACATGTATTTCATATATGTTATGACCTGTGCGATAAATTCGAAAGACCAAATAACATATGCGTTACGTCGACCATTGTATGCCGAATGTACATCTTTTTATTCATAGTTAAAGTTGTCAACTTGAATTCGATATGTCTCTAACGCCCGTGATATTCAGTATATTGTTTGACATCATTGGTGCATTTGTGAAACACTGGCTTTCTGGGTGCCCATATGATCCTGGACGTAGGATGTTGATATTCTTTGACCTCTAACTTGCAAAGGCCTTACCTGCCAATGTTTTTAAAAACGCTTCCAAATCCGGACAACAGTATCGGAGCATTTCAATTCGGGTTTCAACGACATTACTCCAAGAGAAAACACATTCACCACGCACAAACGACTTCGATTTAGTATTTCGCACAAGCAGTAATACTGTTGTAAAAATGCGAACCAGTAAAAATACACACGAATATTTGCTACTTACAAGGCACTTTTATGAGATCTTATCGACATACGTTTTGAAACAAATCTATTTATTAATGATGATGAATTCACTTTGTACTCAGTTGATGAAAGTGAACCGTATAAATGTTTGAGTAATCTGTAAAATATGAAATTAAGCGTGAAATAGATAAATGTAATTCGTATGCTTAGGGGACAAACATTGCTAATAAATATCAAATTATACACTCTTCGATCGAAATTGATTAAAATAACATGTATGTTCGAACTGGAAAAAATGAATGTAACACGCCACAACAAAAGCTTTCTTTAACGAAATGCTAAGCTAGTGGCCATGAAACCGATATTTGAGCAATGTGTCTCTATGTATGATCACCGAGATGAAATGAACATCGCCTAGAAGTGTGAGTGCAGTGGAAAAGGTCACTAAGTACTAAGCAGCTGATAGTTAACCATTATGAATCAATGCTGGAGGACAGAGGACCATAGCCAAATATTGCAGACGAACATAAAGTGTTGTAGTTGATACTTTCTGCCACGAAAACACCTATGTAAAACGTTATGATGTAGTGACACCTAATGTTATTTCATGTTTATTAACTCTTCACCGATCTGTCAAAATCCCTACTTACGTTGTGATGACTAAGATCAAGTACTTTCGAATAAGGAACATACAACCAACAGAACGTCTTTGTGTAGCATGAAATGCAATATTGGTGCTATTAAACTTCCATAATACCACATTTACAACTACAGACAGGGTTGTCTTAATGTATAATAGCATTGCGCCCTTTAACATTTTAAGTCGAACATTATCGTTAGATCGTATATAAATTCAGCAGTGGATCCATTATACAAGTTACTATTTATGTGCTTTAATTTTATAAGCATACATGTAATGTACTTGATGAAAGAGAGAGAATAAGTTGATACAGGGTGAATGCAACATAAAAAAGACAGTGCCACCGACAGTTTCCTCCGGGAAAACAACAATTCATAAAACCTGAGGAGGTTAAAGGGTACATACGTAAGGGAAACAGATGCACAAGGAATGGCCTGGCAGACTGTAAGGAATAACTAGAAGAATCAAAGAGGATAAACATTGAATGGGGGATTTATTCATGGAAAAGATCAAAGGACTGTACTTTCTTAAAATTGTAATACTTAATTATTATAGAATGCGTAACTGCCGTTATCTGCACTGTTATAAATGCGTTTTATTCTCTTACGGATTTCGGCGTCAGCCATAATATTATTTCCAATTTCGATATGAATAAAAACCCTGGTAGTTTCTATAATTGCATTCATACTTGATAAAGTATAATATCATGAAATGGTAATGATATATTATTATAGAATGCGTAATTGATGTTATCTTCACTTTACTACATAGGTTTAATTCCCTTAAGGCATTCGGCGTCTGCCATATCATTAATGCCTATTTCGATATATATTATTGCCCCGGTACATTCTATATTTTATTCATACTTATAATTACAGATTGTTTGTTGTTCTTCTGTTGGCATTACCTACCACAGACAGTAAAGTAGTTAACATTATGGAACTTGTCCACGTGATCAGCAGATATTGCAGTACATACCATCGAGGAACTTATCCATGTCATCCGCAGATATTGTAGAACAGACCATCGATGAACTTGTCTATGTGATCAGCAGATATTGCAGAACAGACCATGGAGGAACTTGCCTTGTGATCAGCAGATATTGCAGTACAGACCATGTAGGAACTTGTCTATGTGATCCGCAGATATTGTAGTACAGACCATCGAGGAACTTGTCTATGTGATCCGCAGATATTGTATTACAGACCATGGAGGAACTTGTCCACGTGATCAGCAGATATTGTATTACAGACCATGGAGGAACTTGTCCACGTGGTCCGTATATATTGTATTACAGACCATGGAGGAACTTGTCCACTTGGTCCGTATATATTGCAGTACAGACTATGGAGGAACTTGTCCACGTGATCAGCAGATATTGTATTACAGACCATGGAGGAACTTGTCCACATGATCAGCAGATATTGTATTACAGACCATGGAGGAACTTGTCCACATGATCAGCAGATATTGTATTACAGACCATGGAGGAATTTGTCCACTTAGTCCGTATATATTGCAGTACAGACCATGAAGGAACTTGTCCACGAGATACGCATCAATCGCAGTACAGAACTTGGAGGAACTTATACATGTGATCCGCAGATATTGCAGTACAGACCAATGAGGAACGAATTTTCATTAACCTGTATTTATATGGCAAAGTTGAATGAAAATGAGCATTGAAAACGAAAATTATTAAGAGACCTTTCATTAAATAAATACCTATTGGTTGAGCAGTTTAACTGTTTCGGGTTCATCAACATTTGTAAACAGATAAGACGACAGGAGTATAGTAATTGTCTGGTGCAAGAAGCATTAAACAAACATTGAGATGTAAAGAAACAGGATATTTTGTGTGCATGTAAACAAATAACGAAAAAGGATTTTTCATATAGTTATATATTGAACGACTAATAAATTATGTTTTCATTATTAATGAAATAATATATTCTAAAATTACGGTTAAAAACCACTTAGCTGATTTTGTTGAAATACCAGTTTATTATCGTTACATATTGAATTAAGATAAAGCTCAGCGTTGCACTTAAACGTAAGTGCTATACATGTCTGACGAACCAATAGTTCATTAAAATCTCTCTTGAGATAATGTGTAACAACATGCAAATACGATTACATGTATATACAATCGACAAGAGTCGCGGTTAAGTTTTAAAATAAATACAATTTTCTTGACTTAAAGTATTCAACCAATAATGGACATTTTTCCAAAGGCAAATATGAATGTATTTATTCAAATTGTCCTATAACGCGGATAAAAAAATCATATTTCATAATAATTTACCGCTCTAAAAAAATGTATGACCTTTTTTCTATTTTAACTTCATATCCTGAAAAACGTAGAATAAAGTAATGTAAGAAACAGCTATAATTCTTTCCAAAATTAAAATATTGTTAATGCATGTATATTAACCATAATATATCATGTAGCATGATACATTCTCATAATACAGTTATTACAACAGAAAACAAATATGAACATTCAAATATGGAGACTAGCAATTTATGAAAATTGCCTAATAGTGTTCGTTCAGGCTTATTTAAATAGGCTATGTAACATTGGCAGAATATCTTCTATTTAGTCTTTCGCACAAGCAGTCATATTGACTATTTTCACGGTTTTAAAAATGCGAACCAGTAAGCATACGCATGAATTATTGCTACTTACAATGTACTTTCATGAAACCTTATAGGCATACGTTTTGATACAAATCTAATAGTAATGATGATAAACTCACTTTGTACTCAGTTGATGAAAGTGAACCTTATAAATGTTTGAGTAGTTTGTAAAAGATGAAATTAAGTGTGAACTGGATAAGTGTAATTCTTATGTTCTATGCTTAGGGGACAATCATTGCTAATGAATATCAAATTATACACTTTTCGATCGAAATTGATTAAAATAACATGTTCGAACTGAAAGAAATGAATGTATATGCCGCAACAAAAACTTTCTTTAACGAAATGCTAATCTATCTAGCGGCCATGAAACCGATAGTTGAGCAACGGGGCTGCTATGTATGATCATTGAGATGAAATGAACAGCGCCTAGAAGTGAGAGTGCAGTGGACAAGGTCACTACGTATGAAGCAGCTGATTGTTAACCAATATGAATCAATGCTGGAGGACAGAGGATTACAACCAAATATCACAGACAAACATTAAGTGTTGAATGTGATGCCTTCTGACATGAAAACACCTATATGATGTAAATACACCTAATGTTATTCCATGTTTATTTAGATACAGATATGTGTTGTTGTTCTGCTGTCATGTTGTCATTGCCTACCACAGACAGTAACATAATTGAAATGGAAGGCGTGTAATGTACAACAATCGAAATGTGTGTTTGTGAAGGAACGTTACGCAAAAACAAATGAATGCTCTATGAAGTGTAGGTGTCAAAGAACATGACTACCAACGAATTATTATTGATAGCAATATTCTCGCTATATTGTACCGTAATTAAAGTATGCTAGCACATGTAAGGATTGTGGAGTTAAATTATAGCATAAGATTTGTCTTGCTTACTTTCGTATTTTGTTGAAAAACACCATATTTTATGGTACATGTTTCTCGTCACTAAGCACTGAAACCTCTGCCAAATCACAGGTCAACGTTTACAAGATACAAAAACCTCTTTCCAATCATCAACATAGTGGACACCCATTAAACAATCCAAAAATCTCTTTCCAATCACATACGTAGAGGACACAAATAACAAAATACAAATATCTCTTCGCAATCACCTACGTAGTGGTCGCCTTATTAAAATACAAATATCTCTTCCCAATTACTTACGTAGTGGACACCCTTTACAAAATACAAATATCTCTTCCCAATTACTTACGTAGTGGACACCCTTTACAAAATACAAATATCTCTTCCCAATCACCTACGTAGTGGTCACCCTTTTTACTATACAAATATCTCTTTCCAATCACTTACGTAGAGGACACAAATAACAAAATAAAAATATCTCTTCCCAATCACCAACGTAGTGGTCACCCTTTTTACTATACAAATATCTCTTTCCAATCACTTACGTAGAGGACACAAATAACAAAATAAAAATATCTCTTCCCAATCACCAACGTAGTGGTCACCCTTTTTACTATACAAATATCTCTTCCCAATCACCAACGTAGTGGTCACCCTTTTTACTATACAAATATCTCTTTCCAATCACCTACCTAGAGGACACCGGTACCCTTCCCAAATACAAATATCTCTTTCCAAACACCCACGTAGAGGACACAAATAACAAAAAAAAAAAATATCTCTTCCCAATCACCAACGTAGTGGTCGCCTATTTAAAATACATATATCTCTTCCCAACACGTACGTAGTGGACATCCTTTACTAAATACAAATATCTCTTCCCCTCACATACGTAGTGGACACAGTTTACAAAATACAAATATCTCTTCCCCCCACATACGTAGTAGACACCCTTTACAAAATACAAATATCACTACCCCATACATACGTAGTGGACACCCTTTACAAAATACAAATATCTCCTCTTCCCAATCATATACGTACTGGACACCCTTTGCAAAATGCATATACCTCTTCCCCTCACATACGTAGTGGACACAGTTTACAAAATACAAATATCTCTTCCCCCCACATACGTAGTAGACACCCTTTACAAAATACAAATATCACTACCCCATACATACGTAGTGGACACCCTTTACAAAATACAAATATCTCCTCTTCCCAATCATATACGTACTGGACACCCTTTGCAAAATGCATATACCTCTTCCCCACACATACGTAGTGGACACATTTTACAAAATACAAATACCTTTTCCCCACACATACGTAGTAGACACCCTTTACAAAATACAAATATCACCTCCCCATACATTCGTAGTGGACACCCTTTACAAAATACAAATATCTCTTCCCAATCACCGACAAAGTGGTCTGATACCTCGTCACTTGTTCCCGACTGATTTCTTACACAAAACTGCTTAGGTCAGCGATTGTTGAAAAACGGCCTTAAGCCCAATGTTAACAAACAATTGAATCATTGAGTCAATAGCATAATACTAATGTATATGGTATGACCTCACAATGTCTCTAATTAAATTATCAAATGGTATAAAACATATTATAACTTGTGCTAACATTTCTATGCATATAAGTTCTAGTACAATATATCGACTGTAGATAATTTGAGATAGGGTTACTCTAAACGAATAATTCATTTTCCTGACAAATACCTACATGAAGAATGGCAGTCGTTTAATATTTATCTCTCGATGAAATATCATTGATATTGATATTTAATGACAGCCTTAAGCACGCTTTGATTGCATTTACATAGTGCATTGATAATTGATAAACATTGTATGACATGAAACTACATTTGAGTATCTCTAAAAGCGATAGTCACCACAATGTATTATTAATTTATTGTCCAAAAACCATCACAATGATAAGTGAGACTGGGTTATATTAACGTACTTAGTGGGCTATGATAATTACATATATTAGGATACCGTATGATTTGAACATTGTATTCTAATAATTATGCCACAGAATGTTAGGGCCATTATAAATCTACAATGTGTTGTGATAATTATTAGTCCATAATATAAGTCCACATTGTGTTATGATAATTATTAGTTCATAGTGTGTTGTGAAAATTATAAATAAATTACAATGTATTCTAAAGACTATAAGTCCATAGTGTGCTATAACAATTATAAGGCCATAGTGTCTTATGATAATTATTAGCCAACAGTGTCTTATGATAATTTCAAGCCTACAGTGTGTTATGACAAGTATAAAGCCATAGTGTCTTATGATAATTATTAGCCCACAGTGTCTTATGATAAGTATGAGCCAACAGTCTGTTATGACAATTATACGGTCAGAGTGCCTTCTGATAATTATAAGCTCACAGGGTTTTATGATAAGTATTAGCCTGCAGTGTGTTATGGCAATATAAGTCCAAAGTGTGTTATGACAATTATAAGCTCACTGTATTTTATGATAAGTATTGGTCCACAGTGTTTTATGTTAATTATAAGCCCACAGTGTCTTATGATAATTATAAGCTCTCATTGTTTTATGATACTTATTAGCCCACAGTGTGGTATGGCAATATATAGCCACACAGTGTTATGACAATATAAACCCACTCGGTGTTATGATTATTAGTCCACAATGTATTATCATTATTACAAAACATACATGTAAATTATGTCCATGCTTCATGCGATTGCTCTCTGAAGAGAGAAAGTAAAGAAACAATGTGTGTGTTATTTTACAGTAGCAATATATATTATCAATTAGATATGCTTATATACACGGATGCCCCCGCTTTAAGGGGTCACAACAAGGTTGATTTTAACCGAAATCAAACTTTGCCTATATTTCATTTTGTGCCTAATATGAATTGAATCCATCTATCCCTCCAAGAGCCATTGATCGGAAATCCCATTTTTCTTACGAACGGAAGGTCGCACGGACAGAAGGACATAGGTAACACTTAACAAATACGGACCGTATCATATATTTCATCAAGCCATCCCGATAAGTGTTGTCACCAAAATGACGTAAACTTCATTCATATTCATTGGAAACATTGAAATTTAAGCTGTGTTCGTCATCTGTGTTTACATCAGAAGTTTAACTGTTTTACGTCAGTGCTTCTTGTGTGATACTGGGTATTTGGATGACGAAGAACCTGCTTAAAAGAATACAATTTGGGAAGAGGTTTATAGCAAGTTGGAGTCAAATAAAACTAGAGAATTTTATCATCGTTCTTCATTCGACCGTAAAACTATTTACATGTACCAACAACTCCTCGCTTGTCCATTTACACCGCCGTGCGAATATAATTTGTCTGTTACTCCCAGACCATCCATATTTGATATGGTCCCTTGCTGCACGTCCTGTACGTGTGATTGTCTAAATTGTCTAATGGAGCAATCATGTTGCTTGGAAATTCTATATAGAAAAACTAATGTATCTATCATCAACACGACACAGAACCGTCTGAAAAGTGTGTCAAGGTGATTATATCAGGTAGCAACAGCTCATACGTTTCATCGGGTGTTGTTGTGACCGCAGCTTGTCATTCAATCACATCTCGACAGCTCCAAAGAAACTGCACCAAGTCATATTCAAGCAACTTGTGTGAATTCAAAGATTTTACACCAGTATTGATGTGAAGACATTGGACTTGTACAGAAATGCTAATTGTACTTACTGCCACAACGTTTCGGACAAAAACTTTGACCATGAGATTTGAAATTAACATGTCAAACTGTTCAATTTAAGTCAGAACATGATATCATCAAATTTGTGATGGACAGGAAAGAATGCAATATGACAATATCCACCATTCATTCCATCGGAACAGCGTACAAGGACAGTGTCACAATGAAAATAACTGGAATGTGGCTTGAATATGACCCTGAATTATAACACGCTTGTGACATGTACAAAACAACAATACGAATAGATAATATACGATATCAAAACATTTTATGCGCGTTTTGCAACGGAATAAAATATATGAATCAAACAGAGTGTGAATTGCATTATCATTTTGGTGGACAAGCATTTTCGTTTAAGGGATTATTAAAACTTTGAACATATTTTGAGCATAAGAGCAAAGCATCTGAAAATAATAACTGTTTGACATCGTGGATGTAAGTAGACATTTACCCATTATCATTGTTGCAACTGTTTTCAACTCTATCTATTTCTAATGAAAATAATTTCCCCTGAAAATATTTTCAAATTCGCTCCATTTGAAAGAAACATAATCTTTATTTTAATACTGTTTGACTATTGCTAATTACTATTATATTCTCTTTTTTGTTCATTTTTACCTGGACAAAAGTTATATTTCATATAGGAAAAATATCATAATAATAAAAGTATCAAAGAATACAATGATAATGTATTTCTCTGTATTTGTCGAAAAAAAGACGTTTGTAGTATTATTAACGTTCAGCAGTTATCAAGCTTTTCAGTCGGTGTGCTAATGCCACTCGATGAAGCTTGTTAAAATATTGTACGTCCAGACGGACCAAATACATGTTTGACTTAAGTCTTTGCATGTATATCAGATTATTGTTATTATTGATTATTTTAGAGATTCTATAAAAAAATACGATGGTTGAAATTTGAAAAATGTTCATGTATCATTTTGACCTCAACTTAAGTAGAATGTTGTCCTTTCATTAAATCCGTTATGTTACTAATTCTTCGTTTTTATGATTTGTCGTACGTTGATGCACATGATTACTTGTGTCATTCCAGTTTTCCTAAAACTACAGGTTCCATCTGGCACAAATGTATTCGCATGTTATCTGTTATGATGTGTATTAACTTGAAGTAAATATAAATATGTACGTAATGCATAATTTACTTTGTATGACACGTTGTTGCTCTTGTAAACCAATACATGGCTTATAGACAGTATCCTTAACTCATTTCATGTACAAATAATGCGTATTCAGAAACAGCAATATTTTGTCCATTTATCAAACTTCCATATTTTTCAAAATGAAACATCATTTGGATACAGGACAGGTCCTGGAAATTCTGCCAATTTGAATTGCAAAGACATCTGAAAACCACAAAGAGGCACGGAGCCGTATACGAACAGGGAACTAATTTCTAAGGCAAACGGGACAGAAGACCACAAGCATAAAGGTTAGGTAAAAAAATAGGAGTACTGTCTTGGAGCGACAAACCACAAGCGATTAAAACATGGTCATAGGTTTCACCCGATTGTTCACGTTTAGTGTCACCAAAACGAATTGAATTGTGTTAACAAGAAAAACCTCACTGGACAAGTCCTTAACACAGAATATAGCTGATTCAGAGATGTTATATTGGTCAAACATACACAATATATAACGAAATATAGTACATTGTTCAATGGCAATTTATAATATGTTCGACTGACATGAATGATTAACGTAGTATAAATCATAATTGAATACACAGTGAACTTTTATGTACGTTTCATTTTATTAATTCAACGGATATTGAAACAATATGAGAACATACAATACATATAACTTATTTGTAATACATGTACAATTTATTTAATAAATACATCAACACATATTGGTATATATTGTATTTTATTCTTAACTACTTAGGCGACAGTAAACACTGGACAAGACATTCGTGTAAAACACAGATATAATAATAAAAAAAATCCTTTATTTTAAGATGAATACTCCCAATAAGCCAGAGGTTTGTCTAACTTCTATAGAACACAAGCATAAATATTACAATTAAAGTTACATAATAATGAAGAAAATTGTTAACACATCTACTATACAATAACAATGACATAAAATAGAACTGGAATATAACAAAATAAAGGATTCCATATCTGTAAACAGCTGTCACCCGAGTTTTGTTAATCAACTTAATTCATTACATAATTTAAATTGAAGATATATTTAAATAGCAAACGGGTGTTTTTCAGATTTGACATTTGTATGTTACTTGGATTATCGTTGCGTATTAACAAAGCTTCATATTGAACAGTTAATTTCGTGCTGTAAGATTTACAAACAGTGTCTCACATATTACTACTTGAGACAGAGCGAAGTGAGTCAATATCATACATGTATATAGAAAAATAACGAAGTTCATTCATATTCAAAGGTGTTATTTTATTTGAAGTTTTAAGTACCAGTACTGCAATATGGTATTTGCATTTTAACTAGAATGATATCCAATTAAGTTATCGAAATAAAATATTTGTAGTATAATTTATCAGCAATCATTCTCACAGCTCTCTTTTGAATATTGATGGTTTTATTAATATTATATTATTGTAAAACGATGTTCCAGGCTCCGAGCCATATATTAGCTGCCCCTAGAGCTCTAAATAATTAGGAATAATCAAATCAAATCAAATTCAATATACTATACATAGTACCATTAATGGAGCAGTCAACATGGAAACCCTTTGAGATTAATTATTATCTAAACTCTCATTGACACTTAAAGTGAATGACACTGTGCAATGTATTGATGCAGATGCTTGTAAAAGTTTTAATTAAGGTGTTTCACCCACAATTGAATTATGTGTTTGTATTTGCGTTTATTAATCGTCGCCACTGGCTTCCTATATGGACGACGTATCCGGAAGAAAGTTAGTTTTTTAGATTGTTGAAGGATAGTGCATGATACAGAAAATGCCCCAGTTCCAGAAACACACCTGGTTCATTTACGTGCCCGATGTCGTACACGGGACCTCGATTGTTGTCTCTTTCCGAAAGACAGTTAGAACTGTTATTGGCGAAGCGGGGATCAACCTACCGACCCCTGGTTTACTAGTCCAGAACGTTATCACATAACCACGGATCTGCTTTAATTGAATGATGTCATTTCCATTGTTTGGCCTAGTAAGCAAAATAAAGACTTGTTACAAAATTTAATATCAAAATATTATTCTTTATTTGAATTATAAAATCTTATTTCTTCAGCACGTTTTTTCTCAAAACAAATAATTGCAATCATTAAAAATGCTGATTTTTTGTATAAAAGGGAGAACTTTCAGTGACAATGTATTGAAAAGTAATAATTAAGTTATTAAAAGATAAAAAATACCATGATTTCGTTGCACAGTCAGTATAAATTATGTTTTACGACAACACTAAGTTAAATTTCAAGAATACAATTGAAACTTTTGTGAAAAAAGCAAACACAACCACTTAGAAGTGTTACTTTTTCTCAGAGAAAGGTGCACGTCATTCTTTTCAAAATGAAATTGCGCTGTAACCGGACGGTTAAGGTTTTTGAAAGTTTTCTGATATATTCTGTGTTAGATCATGTAAATATATTTTTATTACACACAAGTGTGATGCCCCATTGATACATCTATTTATTTAGGTCATCTGCTACAAATGTATTAACACTATTTTAATGTTAAAAGGAAAGTTGCCCATTTCTTAAATACCATATGCATCAATATTAAAAAACAACAACATTTTCCTTGAATATCGTGTAGCTGTTTCTTACATTACTTTATTCTGCATATCTGATTAGTACAAAGAGGCTTTCTTTAACAAGAAATATAACCAAATGAGAAGTGAAATGTTAAAAAACACAATGCATTTGCCTTTGGAGAAATGTCCATTACGGGTTGAATACCTTAAAACGCCATAAATAGGTTTTATATTTTCATTATAATATATGCATATTTAAGTATTTTGAAGCCCAAATCGTTTATCGACATGCAAAGTAGACAACACGGCATAGTTATAAAGCTATAAACTTACAAAAGGAAAAATAATTATCACGCAATGAGAGATCATCGTAAAATGTGTGTGTACGCACCAACGTATTTGAAAGATCTTCGAAAAGTTTGATACTTGGATAATAGGTCCTTGAATTAATTAAAATAGTCGTATTTTACTATTAACTTTTAAGGTTAATGGTCCATGTTAATTATAAAGTACATATATACTATAGAAGTGTCAAAGGGACATAGTGAACACGTGACAGTATCCGGCGGTTCCACCATTGCACTAAACGCGTACAATATATAACGAGAACAGCAACTAATACACCCCTGCAATGTAAGTTAAATACGACGGAGAAAAGGAAATCAACGGATGTATGCTTTTTGTACATAGTACATATTTTACACACAAGTTTATCTTGAGTGATTACGTTCATTTTGTGTGGGAATAACATTGATGTATGTAATTGTATGTTGAATTAAAGATTCCGGTTTGAGTTCCATTGTTTTGTAAATATGTTTGTATTGATTATTGCATCTCCTACAATAATTGTTATTATAGTTGAGTTTATAAATTATATAATTATTAATGCATCTTCTACCATAACTGACACACCAGTAACATAATGTATTATATAATAGTGAGTGTATCTTCTAAAATAATTGTTAAACAAGTAACTTTGTGTTTTGTATAATAGTGAGTGTATCTCCTTCCATAACTGTTACACCAGTATCTTGATATATTATATACAAAGTGTATCTTCTACCATAATTGTTACCCGAGTAACTTGATGTTTTATATGATAATAAGTATATCTTCTACCATAATGGTTACACCAGTAACTTGATATATTGAATGATAGTGGGTGTATCTTCTACTATAATTGTTACACCAGTAAGTTGATATATTATATAATAGTGCGTATGTCTTCTTTCATAAATGTTACACCATTGACCTGATATAGTATACATAAGTGAGCGTATCTAGTACCATACTTGCTGTAACAGTTAAATGTTGTTTATGTTATATATTAGTTAGTGTATCTGGTATAAGTATAACAGTTAAATTTATATATTATATTATTTTTAAAGCATCTTCTCAGATATCGTTTTATGAAAACGAGCTATCCCATAAAAATCAATGTGTTTGAACCACCAGTAAAATGCACCAAACCGTTCACACAAATTGATTTCAAGGGAGTATGAACATAACTTCTGTTTTATATTATATTTAAGTTTCCCAGTAATTGCAATATGATGTTAATATATATTTAGTGTTCAAATATTTATACATATTTAAGTGCATGATATTGGTAGGGGACGTTTTAACGATAAGTTAAAACTGTAATTATCGCTGTAAAACGCGATGATATTTGCATGTTTGCATTGATACTGTGATACCGCGAAACTTTTGATGATGAACATTATGATTATGTTTTGATAGCATTTTGAGTTCTGTTAATGAACATCAATTTTAATCATTTGTAAATTAATTTCTCTAACGTTTTCCAACTTTGAATTTAATAGATATTAATACCCTATCAATTGAATCGAGACAAACAACTATACATAGTCAAATTGCCATACATTATCATAATGTTTCAAGTTTCAAGCATAAGGACCCAAATTGGCATCTTCACCAATTATGAATAGATTATTTAGTCTCAAACAAACTGTATTGGCAGATTACTGGAATCTTCGAATGTTGCGTAATGTGATAAGGTGATGCAACCTCCACCCTAGCTACCTCCGTATGCGATAATACAAGTTTTTTTATCAGGCATATTGAAGCACTGAGCACCTTTGCATCGTATGATTGTGCCAATAGTATGATTAAATGCGTTCTAGCTTCATTACTTTCAATAGATTAAGACATTGCAATAATTTTGATTTAAACATGGAACTAAAAATCAAAACTTGTATAATATGCAATATCGACCCATTATTTATTTGAAAGAGAAAGTATTGTACGTTCATTGTGTATGTAAATGCGACGAAATCGCGATATGCGTCACAAAGCTATTCTGTCATTATCATAAACACAACGCTCTATACCTCTGTCATTATCATAAACACAACGCTCTATACCTCTGCCATTATTATAAATACAAAGCTATATACCTCTGCCATTATTATAAATACAAAGCTCTAATCCAATGTCATTATTATAGACACAAAGTTATATACCTCTGCCATTATTATAAATACAAAGCTGTAATCCAATGTCATTATTATAGACACAAAGCTAAATACCTCTGCCATTATTATAAATACAAAGCTCTAATCCAATGTCATTATTATAGACACAAAGCCATATACCTCTGCCATTATTATAAATACAAAGCTCTAATCCAATGTCATTATTATAGACACAAAGCTAAATACCTCTGCCATTATTATAAATACAAAGCTCTAATCCAATGTCATTATTATAGACCCAAAGCTATATACCTCTGCCATTATTAAAAATACAAAGCTCTAATCCAATGTCATTATTATAGACACAAAGCTATATACCTCTGCCATTATTATAAATCGAAGCTCTAATCGAATGTCATTATTATAGACACAAGGCTATATACCTCTGCCATTATTATAAATACAAAGCTCCAATCCAATTTCATTATTATAGACACAAAGCTATATACCTCTGCCATTATTATAAACACAACGCTCTAATCAAATGTCACTATTATAGACACAAAGCTAAATACCTCTGCCATTATCATAAACACAAAGCTCTATACCTCTGACATTATTATAAATACAAAGCTCTATACCTCTGACATTATTATAAACACAAAGCTCCTTATCTCTGTCATTATCATAAACCCAAAGCTATATACCTCTGTCATTATTATAAATACAAAGCTCTATACCTCTGTCTTATTATAAATACAAAGCGATATACCTCTGCCATTATTATAAATACAAAACTCTAATCCAATGTCATTATTATAGACACAAAGCTCTACATCTCAGCCATTATTATAAATACAAAGTTCTATACCTCTGACATTATTATAAACACAAAGCTCTATACCTCTGACATTATCATAAACACAAAGCTCTATACCTCTGCCATTATTATAAATACAAAGCTCTATACCGCTGACATTATTAAAAATACAAAGCTCTATACCTCTGTCATTATTATAAACACTAGCTCTGTACCTCTGACATTATCATAAACACAAAGCTCTATACCTCTGCCATTATTATAAATACAAAGCTCTATACCTCTGACATTATTATAAATACAAAGCTCTATACCTCTGACATTATTATAAACACAAAGCTCTATACCTCTGACATTATCATAGACACAAAGCTCTATACCTCTGGCATTATCATAAACACAAAGCTCTATACCTCTGACATTATTATAAATACAAAGCTCTATACCTCTGACATTATCGTAAGCACGAAGCTCTATACCTCTGACTTTATCGTAAACACGAAGCTCTATACCTCTGTCATTATCATAAACACAATTATCTATACCTCTGTCATTATCATAAACACGAAGCTCTATACCTCTGGTATTATCATAAACACAAAACTCTATATCTCTGGCATTATCATACACACAATTGTGCGACTGTCGGAATGCTTGTTTTTTCACATTTTCAAATTCAAAACATTTTTTTCGTCAATAATTTAAGAGGACAAATATTTAATCTTCCTAATAGCAAATGTACCACAACAGTAGGCTATTTAACTATCGACCTAAACTCGTTATACTATGTTTATTATATATATCCATATTATTTATATATGTTTTTATTAAATAAATTTGGTGGAAGTTAAATAATTGTTCTTTTTACGTAACCTTTAAGTAATTTGTTTGAAAAATGTCAAGACTATCGCGTGGTTTTAAATATGTATCACACGGGCTTCCTGTTTCTATTTCGCTTGCATAATATACTTTAAAAATCTTTAAAAATGTAAAATGTTCTCACTAAGGGTGTTACCATGTTATATTGTCATTTGGTGGATCTTTCATGTTTCAAACAGTGTATAGTGCACTTAGATTGAGTGCGAACAGGTGCATGGACTTACAAGGCCGATCTATGCCAATACAGGTAAGGGCATGCACTCTTGCGTAAGCTATTAATGCTGTTTGGATTACATTTCTATTAAAATACGAACACTTCAAAACAATACAATACAATACAATGCACCTTTGCATCATATGATTTGTACCAATGGTATGATTACATGTGTTCTACTTGTACATTCAATAGATTTAGACAATGCCATTGCAATTGCAATACAATACAATACAATACAATACAATACAATACAATACAATACAATACAATACAATATAATACAATAGTGTTGTATTTGCAATGTAAGGCCTCTGGTATTGTAGTTATTTAGATATAATTTAAACAATGATATTGAGAGAAAAAACATATTAACCAATGTGCAACATATCAACATAAGTATAGACTATAAATATCGTTGGATCATTTCTACTTTGATAAATGAGATGTGTGACAATAAGGAATCTCTATGAAATTACAGCATTTTAGAAAATATCTGCATATATACACTCAGCAAAATTTCTAATTGGTCACTTGCATTGTATTGATATTATTTAACAGTGAATGAAAATTCAACAATGCAAACACCATCACATAAATACTTTCTTCGTACATCTGTTCAGAATACATTAATCCATATTGATTCTCACGTGAAGTTTTCGACAGACCAACACCAATAACCATAAAATTAAAAGTCTTAAAATGGATATAGATGGTATAGTCTCTTCAATAAATATGAAGTGACCAATTAGAAATGTTGCTGAGTGTATAGTATTACAACATTTATACAGTAAAATCAACATGTATATTGTAAACAAAATAAACCTATTTATTACATGCTAATGCAAAAACATTCATTTTGAATAGTTAATAGTTTCGATTAGCCCATTTCACTTATGTAGATAGGTAATTGATAAAAATATTTTGGGTACACATACGAGTAAACCACCAAAGAATGAAAAGGGACATGATGGTCGAACATATGAAGCCCAGTGGTAAATCACTTTTGCAATTTGTATCTTGGTCAATATGTTCACTGATATATCAATCGCTGATGATGGAAAAGATGTATCGAACATATTTCGCTTTAATTGTAATAGCCTGGCAACTCAACAATTGTTTTTTTTCAACAATGGCCTTTTACAAATGTAAGTATGTTGCTTTCCGATTTCAATGCTCATGTTCGTTCAACGTTGACCTCAAAATACGCGTTTATTCACTTTAAATCTTGACTCGATACATATACGTACTCTATAATAACATACTATTGTACAAAGACGTACTTTGAATGAAACACTTTGCTGTTTTTTCTACAATGGAATAACGGAAGTATAAGACTTGGTACATGAAATACAGGTTTCGATTACATAAACAGTATTACATTTTGAAAGAGTATCTGTATTCGAGTGTTCTTGACAACGCCATATTACACTAAGCAAAGTGTAAGTATTGAAAAGATGAATAAAGAAGTTCAGCAGAACAGGACCAACACACCGTGCACATCCATCCGAAAAGCACAAGTAGGTATTAAACAATTACTGTGACAAAAAGAAGACATAACGAACACATTAGTACATTGATTGTAATATACAATAAAATACATTTAATTTAATGTATAATTACTGAGATATTCTGTGAGCGGACAATATACAGGAATACATGTATAATATAGATATATTTTCATACAGAACACAAAGTATATAAAGGTATGCACAAAATGCCGGGTTGTCCACACTCATCGATATCTTCAAAAATCAGTGTACATAAAAGGGTGATTAGACGAGACAATCAACCCAGATAATATTTCAGTCTAGCAGTGAAATGCTTGTCGTGAATCTATAAGCACACGTTAACAACATTTAACATCTAATGATATATCTTACCTTCAAATACATCAGGCTTTCTTCCAGCGCCTTTTATCTCTTTACAGCTACTTTTTCAATACCATAGATGAAGATTATAACAGTCGTTGCTGATAAAACTAAGTTCCACTCCAACGGGCGTTATAATCAAAATACTTTTTAGACGAGCGAAATCGTTATTGACATAATATGCCTAGTGACGTGAGCATATGTTAACACATGCATGTATACACATATATACAGCAGCCAACGTGACGCGCCAAGGGAGATTCTATTGGCTGAGATTTTAGGTTTTTTTTTGCACGATTGGATGGGTAAATTCCAACCCCAGACACCGTATGCAAATGTACATAATATCAACTAATTGATATAATGAGACACATTTTGTTTGAAGGAGATTTTATGTAAGGTTGACACATATTTAGCAAATCTCAAGTTTTCAATGACGTATTCAAGGTAAACTGTTAGTCTGTCAGGTATAAACAATGAAATTGTTGGTCCTACACTTGACACCTTAATTGCAGTGTAATGATAGTTTTCGCACATCGGTAAAGGTCTGATGTTGGTCATTTTTATAATAAGCATTATATTAATGAGTATACTAATTTGTTAATTTTAATTTCTCTTATTAAAGTGCAAGACTTTATTTTCATTGATCGGTATAGCTTGCTTGAAATTAACAATAAAGTTTTAAAACATACAAACTAATTAAAACCTGCGTTTATTGAAAATAAAAAAAAAATTTGTTTTTTTAAGTCTCACTATGCATTTATTTACCATTGAAATAATTCGCCTACATCCAAGCATCCATGTAAACCCTTCTTCCAAATATGAGAAACAAAGTATATTATTATAACCATATAAAAATAGAACTTAAGGTTTGTGTTTACCCATATGTGCAGGTATCTACAACATATGTATATTGTTACTAAAATCTTTCACTGGTTCTTGTGTGCATTGACATCAAATTAAAACCAAGTAACTGTTACCTACATACAATTATGTTTTGAAAATTTACACCATAAATGATATAAATTTAATAGAATTTGAATATATATAAAATATTGCTCATACTTCAATATTAATACGAAATACCGGCATATGGAACTCATTCAGTATCATATGTATAATGATAATGAGTATACTTATGATTTGTGAAAGATTAACTTAATTCTCAACTTGACCCTTTCTCAGATATGTGATTGACAGGCTGATTGGCCAATCAGACAACGGGATTTCGTCCCCCAAGCAGCTCGCTTACCTTAGACAAACCTTAGATAAACAGAAAAAGATTACCGCGCGATAAAAAAATAAGGTTTAATAGATTTCTGATAATGAAATTGTGATTATATTATATTATGTTAATATGTGCATAGGTGAAAAGATGCATTTACGGATTGTGAAATTCGGACAAGAGATATCCGGACTGACTAGAAAAAAATGAAAGATTTATTTATATTGACTTTACTGGGAGGGGGCAGACATTAGATATTAATGAAAAGTATAGCACTAGAAGATGAAGAAACACATTGTAACAATTTAAAATATGTTTGTTTTACATACATATATGCTGTTAAACAATTTTACACTTATTAGCTAAATTCTTGCTTAATTATGTTATTCGAATCAATAATTAGAAAGCGGTTAATGTTTATTTCGCCAAACTATCCTTCTCATCTTCTGGTTTTAATAAGTTGCAATTTATAATCTGATGTGATCAATATATCTGCCTGTTGAATGAACATTATATTATTTTTATAAACTACAATATTTGACTTTTACCAGAATTTAAGTAAGTATTTGGATATTTCATTTGGTTAGGGTGGACATTACTTTATAAATTAGTTATTAATACCTAGTTTGTAAAACTAAAAATGCCCCGAATCAATTATACATGTAACATCAATATATAATAATTATTGAGATTAAAAATAGTATAGTCATAAACATATATGAAGAAAACATATTTTTAATTGTGTTAATAGTAGTGAAAAAATACAGGTGATTTACTGATATTGGTTACTCACTGTTGAGTATTTCTTTCAAACGTAATTCATAAGAGTTAGAAATGTTCTGGTTTCTTTATTATTTCATTTTCACTGGTGTTTACAGTTTATGATAGGACATAAAGGAGTAATTTATCATGTTTAAACCCTAAAAATCACACCTATGTTGAATTACGTTCTTAAATAATAAACACATTTTATAACATTCAACACAGACCTCATCAACGCTCTTTTAGTTAAATACTATGAAAATATTTGACACTTCTCAACAGTACTGTATATATGTGTCAGATGGTGATAGGAAACACTGATTTGATGTATATTGGATTCCAACTGGGGCAGACAAAGAGCAATGCTGATTAGGGGTCTGGACAAGATTGATATCTAGATAGTGCACACAGGGGACAATATTGTTTATTGCGTAATATTATTTAATTGGTCCAAGCCAATACTGGCCTTGTTTCTTTAAGGCATAATTTCTGATTTTTTTAGAAATATGTGTTGAATGATTTATTGAAGATTTGAGAAATAATCCTAATATTGTTATGTCTGTTCTCTCACTAAATTATTTATTTAACAGACAAGTTTGTCGATTTCAAAACAAAATATTTACCACATGGACTTTTAACAAATATACCCTTCATTATAAAATATTTTTTTATGTTCAACTATATTCTCACTTCTATTTTGTGCAATATTGTTTGCTATTTAAATATTAATTGTGTGATGCACTAACAAATAAATAAATCACATATATGTATGTCTTTTTCTGGGTACAAATGTATAATTCCATATGATTATGCTATTTTCCAAATCCAATACACTTTTTACCAATTAGTTATGTAGCAGTACTTCAATGAAATGTTTGCTATATGAAAGCAAGTCTTCTTTAGATACAGGGGGTAATAAATGTCCTTTCCTGAAAGGATACATTGCGTATGACAAGATGCACTGTAAACGTGCTTAACGCGTATCCGTGAAATAAACCCGCCATGCAAGCGTCATGCAGGCGTCTGCTTTGAGCGAGGGCGCCAAGGTCAAGGAAAGTCGCTTTTAGCGAGAATTTGAAGGTAATATTTTAATATATGTTACCTTATCACGATTTATGCGAGTTAACATTATTGTCTTTCCTATTCATGTTTACTTTATACGAACACTTCAATGCAATGCAATTCAATGCATTGCGATATAATACATTACAATACAATACTATATTTGTTTGATTTTCATCTATGTTATGTATCTACCAGTATTAAAAGTTTATTAACAATACAATACATACTTGTTTATCTTAACGGTAATTAAGTATACATTTTATGAACAATGTCTTATTTACAAGTATTCATTTTGATATACATCACTGTGCTTCAAGATACCACAGTTAACTATTCACTAACACTGTCTCAGTAGTAAGTCATTCATTAAACGCTTACGGTTTAGTTCGTTGAACACTTGTCATAATTTATTATTATGTAATTAATTAATTTATAGTTTCGAACCTGCATCACTGTGGCGACTGCGCTACAACATATATATATCCACTCTGCCTAAAGCGATATAATTGTAGAGATAATTATAAATAATGTATGTAGAGAAAAAAAGTACGTCATTATATTCATACGCTGTATATGTAATTGGTATCCATAGAAACACTGATGGATCTTCCTACCAGCAATTGTTGCGGACAATTTTTCATGCTCTTTCTCCACATCACACAGTTTTTGTTGTACGTGTTAAATTTTACATTGCCAAAAGGGAATAATATGAATGAATTTGCCAAAATGATCATGGAACTATTTTCCTGCGAATGTAGATTATGCGAAAACTAGCTCGCATTGATAGATATATCAAGCAGACTAGGAAAGGGCCCTCACAATTCTGTAAATTATCTGTTTTACTACGCGAAATAGTAAATCGTTAACGTCAGATCGTTGCAGTCGTTTCATAAAGTACGTTTTGTAGGAAAGTGAGTTTAGTGTATGAGCAAACGCATCAATTAATAACAGTAGTGAACAACGTATGCTTTATGACAGTAGTCGTGTTATTTTTGCTAATTACATTTTATTGTAGAACTTCGGTGTGAACAATTATGATGTCGATTAGAATTTTATCCTACTGTTCTCTTGTGGTTGGAATTTCGGCACTTTGCTGGTTGGTTGTTTCGGGTGAAACAAGGAAACAAAGGGCAGTAATTCACCATTTGTGCTATACTGATACTCAGTATGGAACCGTGTTGAATACATACAATGACATTTGTGGATTAATGTCCTGTGTAGCACTATGCATGGATAACAATCAAACCGAATCGTGCACTTATGACGAAACAAGTGGCACATGCTCCTTAAATTCTCTAATACGGACAAACTTCCCAACATGCGATCGGAATGTGAAATATGCACAAATGAGAGAACACCAGGTACTGTATTTTAAGAGAGTTTTTATTTTCATCGCAAAAGTTTACGTATGTGTAGTGAGCATCCCATTCCATACCGTACAAAGTAGAAGTTATTATAAACTGATGGTTATGTTATGTATCTGATCGGAGCATGTATGATTATGGTGGCATACTTCTGACACCAGTTAACTACATAATTGACTTGAAAATTATCTATTTAACTAGATACTTAACTCGTAAACCACTTAACAGTTATCTAAAAATTATGTCGTTAACTAGATATTTATTGCATTAACCACTTATCACTTATCTTAACTAGATTGTCCGTTTTGAAAACCTAGGGGGTTAAGTGGGTAAGTGGTGGCAGTTGTAGGCACATTTAGACAATATTTCGTGTTAAGGTATGTATCTGGTATGAAAATAATCACAATCCACATACTTTCATTATGTAGCTAACCGGTGGCAGAATTATGACACCATATATAATGAATTATATTCTTATGTAATGATGTATATACATTGAGATAAATATCTAAGCCTTTTTAAATACTGTCTGGAATATTTTAGTTGAAATTTAAGAAGAACTCATTCCTACGATTTTTGTTACAACAACACAAAACAAAGGGAAGTTATAATGTTTACAAACTATATATTTCCTTGTTCTGGCTCAGCGTAACATATTTAGTTATATGATATACAAGTCTCACCTGGACTCTACATGTACATGAAACTTCTGGCCCCGATTTCACGAAATACTTAGGTTCTAACTCAACTTAAAAAGAGGAAAACAAAAAACTTAACTAAGTTTAATTGGCTATCAAACGATTTTTTCTTAAAACCCATGTTTTATTTATAAATATCTTTGAAGACTGATAAAAGATATTCTAGAAGTTTTCTCTATAGCTCGTTGCCTTTAGATTTATACCTAGGGTAATGTTATATTTACAGAATAAATACCTATTTTTTCTCGCGCGGAAGTCATAACTTGCCCACATATATCGATCGCACATGCTATAACAATTGTTAATTAAATTTTAGACTCTTTCTGACTTCATTCTAAGTGAAATCGGGACTTGGACACATGCACCCAAATATACGAGAAAAAATGTTAATGTTACAATTCAGTATTTATTTTATATATACTATATTTGTACGTAATATAGTATTTTGCCGTGAAAATTGTAAGAACGGTATCTTTAACCTGGTAATTGTAGGTGAATATTTGTGTACACAAACAAGAGGTTTAGGGCTATAATTTTTGTCTCTTATACCTAAAGTAAAATTGTCGCTATTGAATAGTTTTCTTAGATTCGTGAATAATAAACAGCTCTTCTATAATTCATATATTTAGTCACTTGGCAGTACCTAACTAAATGCCTGATGGAGATCTATGTAAAATAGTATTTGCGAGTTAGAATACTTTACACGGGTCAGTATGCATTGAAATAATAAATTACTTATTTTTGTAGTGTGAGCTATCCGGTGAATTCAGAATCTGTGGTCTCCACGTCCACGCTGTATCTGGTGAGCTGAGTGGATACGTTGAGGTAAACTTGAATGGTGTTTGGGGTACCGTGTGTGATGACTTTTGGGGAGAGGCATACAATGGACTACAAAACGCTGGTGTATTTTGCAGGTCGTTTGGGTACAGGTAAATCTTCTTCGTATAGTTATTTTCCATTTATAAGATTTCAATTGATATCATAAAAATATTATCCACGTTGTTCTTGCATTCAGCTATGATTTCTCATAAACACGATTTTGTTGTTATTGTATTTAAATGTTAGTACTTTTAATATATTGAAAATACAAATGTATTAAAGAAGCATCACATTTTTACCTTGTTATTAATGTATGTTAAAAATCTTTTTATATATTTGATTGAGAATGATATCCTTGCCATCGAAATGATTTATTTCACAGAATTTGACATATTTTGCATGAACTAAAACGTATATTTTCCGGAATACACTTTCCTTACTAAGACATATACTGTTGAACATGATAAACTGTGAAATTAAATGCACATGCACATGGTAACGTACTGACAATCAAAAGCACATATATGCTTGTTTACAGAAATCTCCTTTGTGAGAATTGCTAATTACGGTCATAGAAAACACTATGCTACTATAGGTTCAGAAACGTGTCTATATCAAACTAATAGAAAGTGGTTTTGTGAAATGAATACAATACTGGTAGTTTGAAACTACCATACAGCCAGCAAAAAAAAGGAAGAACGTTATGCAGTTCTATGGAGGAAAATTCGACGCTCTTGGGCGGATAAAGTGGGTTGTAAACTAGAAAATATAATATTGTTTCTTTATAAACGTAAGTTATGAATGTTAACAACTTGTACGTAATTAATAATACACATACAAAGTACTTAATGTATGTATCATTACATTTGCAGTAACGGCTCGACTATTTATCCACTTGGATTACCAAGTTACTACACAGGCCCAATTCTGATGGATGACGTCATGTGTTTTGGAACAGAAACAGATCTGCTGAAGTGTCCTCACCTATACAAACACAACTGCGGACATATGGAAGATGTGCGCGTGCGATGCTTTTGAAAAAAATATTTCAGACTTATTTTACTTTGTGTCTTGTAAAAGGGTTTAATCACTTGTGTTACAGTTATTCACTCTCGTGCGTTAACATTTAAGTAGGAAATAACATATATAATTATATTCTTATAGCAATGAACGAAGTATGGGTAGGAGATCGATTGCGCAATAACTCAATCATGAGTGGATTCGAACGTATTCATTCCATTCAAAATCGCACTATACATTACTACTACTACGGAACTCCCTTGTTTGTTTAAATACGTCATTCGATCATAATTGAAACGGGCTTGGGGACCAGTTGTGATCAGATTGGTACTGTATCAAAATATTAGCGAATTGTTTTCTGCACGCATACTGCTTTTCGAGATATACTATTTAGCTAACAAGTTCTAATTGTTTTTTTAAATAGAACTTTAAGATTGGAAATTGTAAGTGATTTTTTATGAAAATAAATAATACATTTTGCCTTGCATAGTTGCCCAAATATATTCAATATCGATGCGTCTGTACAGATGGAACTTGTATGAGTCGGTTTTCTGTATCTTTTGAGTGTGTTTTTGAATTGATGGATGTACTGTTTTGCTTATAAAGGCTTTCCTTTTTGGAATATGTTTAGTCCATTATGTTGGTCATTAAATCTTCAACGTTTAAATAAGTTTGGAATGACTTGGAACATCTCGTTCTCAATATGCGGTTTTGAATGTATTCAACTGAAAACACTGATTATATATATATTTGTCATATTTTATTTGTGTTGTAAATGATTGTTTTTACTAAAGTGGTATGAAAAATATGCACATGAGGTATGATTTGATGTACATGAATAAATGAGTAGTTATATAGTTATAATATATCATACTCACACATTTATAGATTGTCTAATGTCAATAATTGGGAATAAAAGTTACACATTAAATTTGCACATTATAGCTATATCAATATCTTCTCTCCGCCATTAAAAACGCAACCAAAAATTGTGCTCGTCAACACGGTGACATTATAAAGAATAATTATAGTTCAATGTTCACACATAATTTCCTCAACTTAATCAATTATGAAATATTAATACTAAGGCCAGAGTTCGGTTCCATTTTGATGAATGATTTACACATTTGTAACAATAAAACGCGTTTAACACTTGGAACAAAATGAAGGTTAAGTGCAATAGTTGCGATTTTAATGGCACTAAGTATACATCGGTTTTATAACTATACCATATTGTTTATAATACTCTGCCTGTCCATATGCGTTAGTACTTATTTTGATAAACATAACATATGTATCCACAACCTATCAGATAAATGATAAAAAGTATGTTTAATTCATGCACGCTTTCCAAACATTTTAAATTTATAATTGTCTTTCTCTCTTATTGTTGTTTGCTTGTATTATAAATGCACTGCTTTTGAATAAACAGTTTGAAAAAAAACCCTGTTGTAACGATATTCTGTCACGGTCAGTAAAGCACGTGTGATGGTATATGAAAGGCCACAACTGTCTTATGTTGGTACATTTATGTTTTGTCCATAAAAGTCAATAATGTAAATAAATCAATGTATAATATACGTGTACATTCAAAAATCTTGCCTAAGTTATTTCGCATTGATGTTCTACATTAATCAGCTACATATTTTGGTCTTATGCTTTAGTTGGTATCATGTTCTGTGTTGCTCAATGCTCATACTATCAGACAAATAATTGTTTTACCCATATTTTGGTATATGCCACTTGAGCTTTCGGTACATTGAAGCATATAATTATACCAGATTGCTACATATAATGATACTAATAAAAACACGAAGACTCATAACAAGTATACACATTTCTAGTTAAAATAACACCATTTCTCAATTTTAATATATGTACAAATTCAGTACAATTACGGTTCAACAAACTTAAACATCGCTTGACAACATGGTTCTGAAAGTTAATCAGAACATACTGGATTAATGGACATACATTTAAAGAATAATTAGACATGTCATGCATACACCGTGGCACAGATACGACTGGGAAATTTTAATCTCGCGTGAGCACGCGATAGGCTTTCGCATGAGCAAACAATCGCAAAGATATCGACGAGTGCTCACGTGAAAGTATTTTCGTGCTCACACAAAAGTCAATCGTGTGTTCATGCGAAAGGGTATCCGTGCTAAACATTCGCACATGTCCCCTCTATGCCACCGTATGTATAGGTCTACAACTATATTGTTTTATTCATAGACATGTTTGATGGAAAGTTTTGTAATAACCAGAGCTACATCAGTTTATATCATAACATATTTCCAAGTTATGTGCTCACCATTTGATATAACACAATGCCTTATATCTAAACACATTACTTCAACTAGCGAGTAAACGAAAGTCCGGTGGTGACATTCCCACTGTATTGTTTATGTGCTTTGGACAATTTGAATTTGTGAAGTCGAAATCGTCAATGCACGATGTCATCTTCACGAACTTAATTATTTAAATGGAACTAATGACCGGCATAGAGGGTTTTTGATTAATTGTTATTAAACTTGTTTTGATATATATAATTGTTATATGGAATATTTTCCTATTTGAAACAGTATTGATTTTATGAAAATGAGATATATATTGACTAGACAATTATGCTTGATTTTTATATCATATTTCATGATAAAAATGTGTTTGTCAAATTTGAATAATGCAGTGCATTGTTATTTATGTCAATTTAAGTTCATTTTCTTTCCTAAGCTACCCGTTCGTTTGTTAAAGCACTAGCTGGACTGCCTGTCTTATGGTTCGAATCCTTGGTGAATTGTATGTGCGTTGGAAACGTTGTTATTTGCTTTCCCAATATCAGAGTATTACAGGTCGGTAACACAAACAACTTCCAAGGTCAACTGACCGCCTTACTTAACCGAAACACTTTTGAAAACTACAACTCAACTTTAAAAGCGAGCTGATGGCGGCACGTGTGTCGACAGTATCTTACAGGATGGTTATACATTTGTAGGAACGTGACGTTCAACATCAACTATTGATGGGATACTTGCCAAAGTTAACATAGTAAATATGTCTGAGTGATTAACAAAGCCTTCTGATTTGGCCTCTTTATAGACCGTTTCCTAATACCCTTGCAACAGCAAGACCAAAAATAGCACCTAATGCGTTTTTAGTACATCAACTCTCATACGTCAACGGACCTAGCCTCTTCAGTTAGCAATATGCAATATGAAATATAAATGTATGCTTACTTATCACATGGTTTTAAATGACTGATTATTATAACTTAAGATTAATAGATTAATACTCCGTATAGGGATGACTAAGACTATTTGTTTTGACTTATTTTAATTATTGTTTGGTTTTGTCAGGGCATTTTACCAGCAGTTTCCACTCTCAACGTTAAAAAACCTCATTCCGTACCATGCGTAACATTACTGTACATTTGTCTGACCATCTATTTACGTCATACCTAATTAAATAAACAGGCACATCAACGTCGCAGTTTGAAATTGGTCCTCAAATCAAAAATATATAAAATAAGATGTATTGGCAAATCACTAAACATAATCGATTCAATATTCCATTTGGAATTCAGTGTCTTATTGTGAACAAGGTCATTTAATAAATGGTACACTATATATTCGGTACCTTGTTCATATTGAACTTTGGACAAAAACACATTATTGCAACACAAGGCTACATCTATAAAAGTTTAAAATCATAAACGCAAGGGTGACAACTCTAAACAATATATGAATATGAATTCATCACTACCGAGTTATCACCCGTACACCAATGAAGTGACTACTCCGAGTTAATCAATATTTGTTGACGTGAGACATGAACAGTTCTATTAAGGTTATAACACATAGTTATGGGCTCACCTTGCCAACATAAATTTTATACCGTGGCTTGGGCAAAATCGGCGGATAACATTCTGAAAAATATTTACTGTAAACTCACTCTTTAAATAAACCTATATTTGAGACTGTCATATTAAAAAGATCTTATTTCCAATTAAACCCACGATCGACTTTCTTTAGAGCCCTTTATGGTCATATTATGAAGGTTTCGTTTAACATAAAATTATGTATATTTACATATAGACTATGCAAGCAAGCAGTGCAACTGCAAACATTACAACTGATCGTTTTTATGATGTGAAGCACAGCACTTCTGCTCTAAAGGCCGAGGGTTCAAATTCCGACATGGGAGAGATCCTAACACGGCATCAATATTACCAGCATTATAATGCCCTGGTAAAAGTCATATAAACCAGGTAAACCAGTCATAATGTTGACCATTGTTTGGTTAAAGCATTACTTTACTTTGGGCATATATCGTGGATACGAGACAATGTTACCGGTCTTTAGAAATAAAGATGAAAATATATCCTCACGCATGCGCGGTCGTGACTCTAAACCGACCCCTGTTCTACTAGTATACTATCGTATAATTCCTATGAAACTAAAAACCTGTATGTATAGGTAAAAACCACCGAACTGAATGTTAGGACTGTTTAGTCATGAGATTTTTGGGATCTGAATGAAATGACAGAGAAATTTAAAAGCAATTTTGTGGAATATACGATTGGCTGGTTCAGTGCAAGGCGTATAACACTGCTAATGGCCGATAGACATATGTGATATTGATTTTGCGAAATGATCAAATAATTAAGTACATGATCTCGTTTGCTTATTGATCACGTAACGAATTTGTATTTAGGAAATTGATAGCAAAAGAGAGAGAAGAAGTTTGCTCTCCACAGCAGTCATATCTAACAGCAAATTAGATAACACTGTAATGAATGCTAGCAAGCTATTCAATAATTCAACAATTAAAACTATGGTCGGAATAAGAAAGGCTAGAGTCAATTCCCTTGAGACATCTTGCTATTTGAACCGAACTTTTAGAATACATTATTTAATTAAATACATCATAAGAAATAATTCAGCATAACCTATTTAAAATATATGTACTGGTTATTAAATTTTGAACAAATTAATTGCCCGTTCTTTGTTTATATGGGGACGAAATGTCCATTTTTCTACATTGTGTGTCGTAGTGATTCACGCAGCAATAATCTTTATTAATCTATGTGGTCCGTGGATAGACAAATGTTTTTTATAATTGTCGTCTTATTCGTTTACAAAAGTCATTGGCATACTGGAATGTATGAGAACATTTTATGGAACAAGAACGTACTTTTAAATGCAACTTTTTACTGCTCTCTTCGTGGAATACGGTATGAATAAGACTTGTGAAATGTATGTGTCGATGACATAAAATGATTCCATTTGAAACAGCATCTGCATAACCGTGTTCCAAACAACGCCATTTAACTCTGAAATCCTGAGCAAAAAAATACCCTTATATTTGTTTATTCGAATGCACACAAGCACCCACGTTTAATTGAAGCATATACGGTTACTATAATGTTGTATTCTATATTGAAATTCATTAAGCTAGAGTGCATAATTAAAAAGAATTCGAGTATATAATGCAATACAATCGTCGTGTATGTAACATTATATGTAGTATAATTGATCCAGAGTGTTTCAAATACGAACCGTCATTATTGCTCAAACCACATGTCTCGGCATTATGTAAACACTGAAATAATGAATAAAGAAGTCTAGTAGAAAATGCCTCATACACCGGGCACAGTCACCCGAAAATGCGTCATACACCGGGCACAGTCACCCAAAAATGCCTTATACACCGGACACAGTCACCCAAAAATGCTTCGTACACCGGACACAGTCACCCAAAATGCTTCATACATCGGGCACAGTCACCCGAAAATGCTTTATACATCGGGCACAGTCACCCAAAAATGCTTCGTACACCGGGCAAAGTCACCCAAAAATGCTTCGTACACCGGGCACAGTCACCCAAAATGCTTCATACATCGGGCAAAGTCACCCGAAAATGCTTTATACATCGGGCACAGTCACCCAAAAATGCCTTATACACCGGACACAGTCACCCAAAAATGCTTTATACATCGGGCACAGTCACCCAAAAATGCCTTATACACTGGACACAGTCACCCAAAAATGCCTTATACACCGGACACAGTCACCCAAAAATGCTTCGTACACCGGACACAGTCACCCAAAAATGCTTTATACATCGGGCACAGTCACCCAAAAATGCCTTATACACTGGACACAGTCACCCAAAAATGCCTTATACACCGGACACAGTCACCCAAAAATGCCTTATACACCGGACACAGTCACCCAAAAATGCTTTATACACCGGACACAGTCACCCAGAAATGCTTCGTACACCAGACACAGTCACCCAAAAATGCCTTATACACCGGACACAGTCACCCAAAAATGCTTCGTACACCGGACACAGTCACCCAAAAATGCCTTATACACCGGACACAGTCACCCAAAAATGCCTTATACACCGGACACAGTCACCCAAAAATGCTTTATACACCGGACACAGTCACCCAAAAATGCTTTATACACCGGACACAGTCACCCAAAAATGCCTTATACACCGGACACAGTCACCCAAAAATGCTTCGTACACCGGACACAGTCACCCAAAATGCTTCATACATCGGGCACAGGCACCCAAAATGCTTCATACATCGGGCACAGTCACCCAAAATGCTTCGTACACCGGACACAGTCACCCAAAATGCTTCATACATCGGGCACAGTCACCCAAAATGCTTCGTACACCGGACACAGTCACCCAAAATGCTTCATACATCGGGCACAGGCACCCAAAATGCTTCGTACACCGGACACAGTCACCCAAAATGCTTCATACATCGGGCACAGGCACCCAAAATGCTTCATACATCGGACACAGTCACCCAAAATGCTTCATACATCGGGCACAGTCACCCAAAAATGCATTATACATCGGGCACAGTCACCCAAAAATGCCTTATACACCGGGCACAGTCACCCAAAAATGCCTTATACACCGGGCACAGTCACCCAAAAATGCCTTATACACCGGACACAGTCACCCAAAAATGCCTTATACACCGGGCACAGTCACCCAACAATGCCTTATACACTGGGCACAGTCACCCTAAAATGCCTTATACACCGGGCACAGTCACCCAAAAATGCCTTATACACCGGGCACAGTCACCCAAAAATGCCTTATACATTCTCGACATACACAAAACAGGTTAGGTCATCGTTTGTTGAAAAACGGCGTTAAACGCAATGTAAACAGTGTGTTATTAAAGTACTCTGTGGGCTATGACAATTACATGTCTTATTACACAGTTTGATATGAAAATATTAGTTCCGAGTTGAACACGGTAAGTCAAAATGGATTTGTCATAATGAATAGTCCACAATGTGTTAAGATAATTGTGAGTCCGCGGTGAGTTATGATTAGTATTAGTTGACAGTGCGTTATGCTAATAAAAAGTCCACAGCCTACTGTGTGTTGTGATAATAATTAGTCCATAATATAAAAGAGAGAATACGTAACTACAGGGATCACCTGTGTAACTATAAGTCCAAAGTGTATGATGACAAGTATATGGCCACAGTACTCGTACATTGTGTGTTGTGAAAAGTATAAGTAAATTACAATGTATTCTAATGACTATAAGTCCACAGTGTTTTATGACAATTATATGGCCACAGTACTCGTACATAGTGTGTTGTGAAAATTATAAGTAAATTCCAATCGATAAGTCTACATTGTGTTATGACAATTATATGGCCACAGTACTCGTACATAGTGTGTTGTGAAAATTATAAGTAAATTCCAATCGATAAGTCTACATTGTGTTATGACAATTATATGGCCACAGTACTCGTACATTGTGTGTTGTGAAAATTATAAGTAAATTACAATCTATAAGTCCACAGTGTTTTATGACAATTATATGGCCACAGTACTCGTACATTGTGTGTTGTGAAAAGTATAAGTAAATTACAATGTATTATAATGACTATAAGTCCACAGTGTTTTATGACAATTATATGGCCACAGTACTCGTACATTGTGTGTTGTGAAAAGTATAAGTAAATTGCAATGTATTATAATGACTATAAGTCCATAGTGTATTACGACAATAATATGGCCACAGTACTCGTACATAGTGTGTTGTGAAAGTTATAAGTAAATTACAATGAATAAGTCCAAATTGTGTTATGACAATTATATGGCCACAGTACTCGTACATTGTGTGTTGTGAAAAGTATAAGTAAATTGCAATGTATTATAATGACTATAAGTCCATAGTGTATTACGACAATAATATGGCCACAGTACTCGTACATAGTGTGTTGTGAAAGTTATAAGTAAATTACAATGTATGCGTCCAAATTGTGTTATGACAATTATAATGTCACAGCGTATAATGACAATTATAAGGTCACAGTGTGTTGTGAAAATTATAAATCAATTGCAATGTATTATAATGACTATAAGTCCACGATGTGTTATGACAATTATATGGACACAGTGCTTGTACATAGTGCGTTGTGAAAATTATAAGTAAATTACAATCTATAAGTCCACATTGTGTTATGACAATTATAAGGTCACAGTGTATTATGACAATTATAAGGTCAAAGTGTCTTATGATGATCAATGCCCATACGGTGTTATGGTGATTGGTCCACAATGTATTATCGTAATTGCAAAGCATACATGTACAGTGTGTTCATGCTTTAGATGCAGGTACACATTCATCTTTGTATTTGACGAGTCTACAAGAAAATCATTGATGCAAAGCATCAAAGGTCGCCGCTAAAGAATTGAATGATATTTTGTTATTTACATTCTTTTGTACAAAAAACATGTAACTATAAAAGCATTACACTCCATTTTAGTAGTATCAAACACGTAAACAAAAAATATTAATCTGTTTACAGACCCAGTTCCAACTTCTCTGTATATAGCAAGGTCTTTGTTCACAAAAATAATAATATTTAAAATGACATTCTTTGAATCTTTTACATAAATTCTCATTAAGTTTCTATTTATCACCGGAACACATTTTCTTTTCTGATCCGTACGTACTTAAAAGATAAGCTTAGAATAAGCACTACTTTTATCTAAATATTTATTTCATACAGTTAACGCATCACTTCTATTTGTTATAATTTGTTATGTAAAAGATTCAAAGAATGCAATTTTAAATATTATTAGGCCACACCAAATTATTTGTTTGTTCTTCGGATTTTTCCCCCCAAAAAATGGGGCGAGCGAGCGAAAAAAACTGTCATTTATTAAAGAGAGCGAGCGAAAAAAAAGTATATTATGGTATCATTATATAGCTGAAAACTGTAGTTGCTGGCACCACCCTAAACTATGAATAAACAGCGTGTCACCGGTACCGTAACAAATTCCTTCTTACTGCAGTTTCTTCTCCGTTAGTACATGCAAGGAGAAATTATCAGCGATGACTATATCATATAATATTATAATTATGAACTGCCCACTTCAAGAAAATTTCAATAGCACATGTTAAATACAGGTAAAACAGTCAACGCGAATACTTTTTCTCCTCCACAGGACATAACGACAGGCAAGACACAGTTTTTACCTGTCGCAACAACGTTTTACCTGTTGCAACAATGTTTTACCTGTCGCAACAATGTTTTACCTGTTGCAACAATGTTTTACCTGTTGCAACAATGTTTTACCTGTCACAACAATTTCTTACCTGTCGCAATGTTTTGAACAGGATTGACAACTTAAAATCCTTATTTTAAATGTTGTTTTATTACATGTATAACTATTATAATGAAGCAAAATTTCTCAGTTTTATTGTTCAAGTAAAGGTCATGACTTTCTCATCATCATTAAATACTAGCCATGGCCTACCTTCTTCCACGAACTAATCAACTTCCGATCAACTGGAAGTCTCGTCTTTTGCTCACTAGATGAGTTTGGCAATCTGGGCTTGCGCTGGCTTTTTTTCTTGAGCCAATTTTGGAACCAGTCGGTTTCAGTCATTCGGGGGCTACATTACAGCACGCAATCAACAAATATTTAGTGCAGTTTGTCCCCTCAATCCCCAATATTCTATAGCATAGGACTTTGTTATTTCAATGTAATCCTTTTTAGTGTTTCTTTGAAATTGCTTTTAATAGTCTACACATCATTCCTAATTGAGCTTGTGGGATGATTCAATGTAGCACTGTTATCTTATTTCTTGTCTATTTTATTCTTGTTATTCATGTTTAAACAAACATCTCACTATCAATTATTAATTATTCAAATTGAAAGATGAAGACAATGTATACTCCCAAACACAAGTCAATCTAGTGCAAAAAGCAATACATATTTCAAACAGTCGGCTGTACATAAAAACTAGGTAACAAATGAAACATAAACTAAACATACAGTGAGGTAAATTGTATGTGAATAGTCATAGCACAGACTATGAGACATAAACCATCAGTATATACTTGCGAAAATAATAGTATTCTGAATTTACTATAATAATTTTCATTCCTCTTAAAATACGGAGCGGGTGGCATTATGGACCGTACGGTACGGATTTTATCGTATAATAGACCTGAAAACGAAAGTGATTGCATGGTTATCACATACGTTGATCTCAGCCGCTTTTAACCGCATTTATCATCGAAATTGAGTAGAATAAAACATTCGCAAACGGTAAATTTTTCGCCCAAATTAGAAAGTCATACTTTTCGACGGGACCGCTTTTCGACTATTTGATTTTTCTTGAGCAATTACCGAAAATAACGGATCGGTCTGCTACATGTCTGCAAGACAGTCTAGCGACATGATAATGCGGTAGACGTCGCTGGGAACATGTTCTGCCATTTGCAGATGATAATAAACAAAAACATTAACTTTCCGTAGACTGGTTTCAAATATTTTATGAGTCAAAACAGACCTTGACCATTTGAAATCGTGCACCACATGAGGGAATAAATTAAAAGATTTTAAAATGAAATAAAATAAAACAATAAAAAAATATTACAAATACTTTTTCTGTAAAACTTTATTGTCAGTGGGTAAAATTATCTTGAATCGAATAATCTTGAAAAAAAAAGTCACGTGCTCCTCCACGTACAAAAAAAGTCACGTGCCCCTCCATGTACAAAAAATTATCCCATTCCATACAGTACGCCGCACTTCAGTGCGGCGACAACAAGCAACTGAATGTGTATTATTCTTTTCAAGAAGCAGGCACAAAAATCGCTGTTCACTTACTTCATTCACTGTCTTTTATATGACTAATGTTCTAATTTCTGTGTCATTGAAATGCGATTGCACTCAAAAAAGTTAAGATACAATGTGTGTGTTATTTTACAGTAGAAATATATATAAATTAGATATGCTTAAAGACACGGTACGCTCCAAAACAACGCCTTGATTCCACTACCGTTACAGTCACCCGCTGCTGTATTACCCAGTATATGTTAATATTTGACCTCGAAATCAACGTTCTGAGCTGCCCCAGTTCCAGAAGCACCCTGAATCTTTTACGTGCTCATGAAAAGAATCATACACGGGACCTCGGTTCGAAAGGCGGTTATTACTGTCAGCGTTGGAGCGGGGAATCGAACATGCGATCCCTGAATAACAAAGTCCAGCCCGTTACCACTGGACTACGGATCCGCTACTCCTGATGCTGACGTCGCCTTAAACAGTAAAACTGCACCTGGAATAAACACAGCCTTAGAACCAGCATGCAGAACGATAAGGCGTTCTCCTTTCGAAAATAGCACCTGCAAACAAGCACCTGCGCTCTGTCAGCATTTCGTCATGCAGTGACTTGAGTGAACATACGTCTCGTCTGTATAGACGATGGTCCGACCTTCCTTTCTGTACTCATCAATCTTTTTCAAATATCGAAGGCATGCTACGACTATGTAATTTCTCGCTATTAGCACAGACCTATTACTTTCACATTTCTCCAGGAAAATCCCAGCTCCTTAAGAACTTTTCTCAGGTAGTCGGCCTTTCCTGGGAAGGGGATTTTTTCTTGAACAGCATTCAAGATCGTCTTCGTTGTCGGGAGTATTCCGCCTTTCATTAGCATATCGTGAATAGTGTTTCTTATGACTGTTCTGTCAAAATCATAGACAACATATGGAGAGCGGCGCTGTTTCTTTGTCTTAGCTTGATGTGCCCTCTTGCTTCTCAATATTGTTGATACACTAACTCCAGTGTACTTCCATTCCAATGGTCTCTCAATAGGTACTTGCAGAGCCCCATCGCTCTTTTCTTTTTGACAGATCTGTAATGATGTTATCTGATGTTAAATATTCAAACATATGTACATACATGACGAAATCAGTGTAAAATGATAGCAAGTGTTTAAATAAATCATTTTAAATTCATAAACAAGTATTAACTTTGTAATTTGAAAACTTAATCACATTTTCGATCACTGACAATGCTGAAATATTCATTATATTACGATATAAAATGTATACTTCTTACAGACACAGTATAACATATTCAAGTGGTGTGATATTTTCATCTGTTCGAGTGTATCATGTGTATGATTCACGAGCACGAGATACACGGACAAATCGATTGGTGATACTGCAAAAAAGTGTATTCTATGATTATAAAAAAGATCATACCAGTGGTGAACTCGAACACAGACCTTGGGCATCAAATAACCGCGGTACTTACCACTATGCTACAGCTCAAAGTCATAAACGCCTACAATACGAGCATATCAATTAGACAGTAAATCGTGTGATAACCTGTAAAATAGTGTCTACACGTACGTAAGGGTGGATTTAAAGCGATTTTGAAATTTAATTAAAACTTTGAAATGTTTAAAATTTTAATTCGTACACCTAGCAGACAAATGCTATAGCTGTCTATCTCTCTTACCTTTTGACCTATCCGTCCAGTCTGATAGAGAGTTCTACAGCTGCTCACTCGTCGTTTTGGGTCCTAGGAAATCCTAATCGAGGTATTCGTTTCAGAGAAAAAATCGCAGTTTTTTCAGTCTCTCGCTTTCGTTTTTAATTTCCTCAAAACATCGTGTTCTGTTAGGAATTAAATGAAAATACTACGGTATGTTAAAAAACGACCAGTAACCGTTGGTTCCCAATTTCAAGCTTTTTTTTTCATACAAAATTTACAATCGGGGACGTCATATTTAAAAAGATCTTACCCAAAAAATGACACATACCTTTTCAACATTTCACGTCCGCCAGCTTGAAAACACCGCGTTTTGGGGGCTAAGAATTTCCATACAGTGTAACTTTAGATGTAAAGAAACTGAATAGTGTGTGCCCATGTAATCACAGAACGAATAATGATTTAGTTCAGTATTGAACAATCAATGCATTTGTTTCCTTAGACGGTAAGTAATGAAATGATATATTCTAAAATTACGGTTAAAAACAACTAAGCTGATTTTGTTGACATACCATTATATTATCGTTAACTGCTCAATTAAGAAATTGTTCAGCGTAACACATTAAATGTCAGTGTCACGCATGTCTGCTGAACAGAGTTAAATTTAAGATAATGTGTGAGACAAGGTTTTCCTCTTTCACCATACCTTTTTGTTGTATGTATAGAAATTCTTTCAATCTATATAAACAATAATCAAAACATCAAAGGGCTAAACATTAATAATACCGAAGTTAAACAAACACTTTTTGCAGATGATGCAAGTTTCTTCCTGGATGGCTCCGAAAGCTCCTTTTTGAATCTAATAAAAAGCTTTGATAAATTTAATCAAACTTCAGGTCTTAAATTAAACGCATCAAAATGTACTGTTTTAAGAATAGGATCATTGCGCCATACAGATATCAAATTTTGTAAATCAAAGAAATTTAATTGGACTTCAAATGAAGCATCCACTCTTGGAATTCACTTCTCAAATGACACTTCCAAAATACTAAAACTTAACTTAGACCCAAAAATAGATGCCTTCCAACATACACTATATAAATGGAAAAGATGGAAACTATCTATTATTGGAAAAATTACAGTTATCAAGTCGTTTGCATTCCCAAAACTAGTATACCCACTGACCGTTTTAATAACTCCTGATGAAAAGAGAATAAAAACAATAAAAAATGCAATGTTTGACTTTCTTTGGGACTCTAAGCCAGATAAATATCGAGAAATACAATTATTCAAACATACGAAAATGCAGGCTTAAAAATGTTAGATATTGATTCTTTTTTAACATCAATTAAAGCTAGCTTGGTTAAGAGAATAGTAGACAAAAATGATGCGAAATGGAATATCATCTATAACAAAGAGCTTGAAAAATATGGGGAAAACATATTTAAATATAATACTTGCTTCGCCGATGTTGAAAAATTAAATATCAAGTTCAAGTTTCTTAAAGAGATACTAGCATCATGGTCAACAATCAACTTTACATAATCTACACAAAACATATCAAAAGAAATAATATGGAATAACTCAAATTTAAAACAAACAAATGGCAATATGTTTCTCTATAAACCGTGGATAGAAAAAAATATTATATACATAGAACACATTTGTGACTCCCAAACTAAACAATTCCTTACATTTGAACAGATGCATCAGAAATATGGTATCCACAAGGGCGATTTTTTAAAATATTTAACTCTGAAAGCAGCAATTAACAGACAATGGAACACTCAACTATGGGAAGATAAAAATAATTTTCCTGAAACCAAACATCTTATTGATGAAATTAAAAACAAAATGAAACCGAATAAAGTAATAAATGATTTACAGCTAAAATCTAAACAAATAAAGAACAAGCAAACTGAAAAATGGAACAAAGAACTCGCAGAAAATGAAATAAATTGGAAACATATTTTCACTATCCCTGTTAATTGTACTGTTGATACAAAACTACGAGAATTTCAATATAAATATTTAATGAAAATAATTCCAAATAACTGCTACCTTTACAGATGTAACCTTACCAATACAAGATTTTGTGATTTTTGTTCTATGAACATAGAATCTCAAAAACACTTGTTCTGGGAATGCAACATTTCTCAACAGTTTTGGACCGGAATTAAAATATTTCTCACAAATAAAGGATTACAAGTAGGCAACCTAAATTATATGGAAGTGTCTTTTGGACTTGAAAACCCAAGTAAAGATGAAAATAAAAACGTTATAAACTACATTTTAATATTAGCAAAATACTACATCCATAAATGCAAATACACTAAAAAAATACCGGAAATCGACTCTTTTAAACTATATCTGTACAGGCGCATCGAGATTGAAAAAATGATAGCAACTATGCAAAACAAACTTGATAATTTTATCCTGAGATGGAATTTTCTCATACCACTTACTTAAAATATCATGCATGATTTTTGTTATTTTTGGCAGAATGGACGATAAAAAATTTAAAAGCTCAATTTTTTTTTTTTATTATTTTCTACTCACACACGCTGTATATTCTTTTCTGTACATTATACAATTATAAGATAACTGACAACTTTGCTATGTACAATTGTATCATGTAATTATGTATGTTCACTGCTTTGTAAAATACTTGAAAAATAAAAGTTATCAAAAAAAAAAAAAAAAAAAAGACAATGTGTTTCAACATGCATATTAATATGAACGGTGCGCCATGATTCAAATGTAGCTAGTAGAAATTTATGACAATTGACTAATAGTGTTCAAGTAGGCTTAATTCAATAGGCTATTCAACTTTGGCAGAACAAATGTTTAGTTAAGATGTCCTTAAATAAGTTGGCAAAAGCCCCTACGATTTATATCAAATACCTGATAGGTTAAATGATAGGCCTGTGTTGGATCAAAATTCCATTATTCATAGTAAAAGTTGTCAACTTGAATGCTAATTTGACGATTAAGGGAGTTTAAAATTCCGTTACATAACCAGCACTGTATTCATCGTCTTGACGGTATGTCTCTAACGCCTGTGACATTCTGTAAAGGGTTTGACCTCATTGGTGCATTTGTGAAGCAATAGTTCCTGGCTTGCCGGGCGCCCTTATCATCCTGGGCGTAGGAAGCTGATATTCTTTGACCTGTAATTTGCAAAGGCCTTACCTTCCAGTGTTTTTAAAACCGTTTCCAAATCCGGAAAACAATAACGGTGCGATTCATTTAGAATGTCAACGACATTACTCTAAGAGAGAACACCTCCTACAAACTAATACTTCTCCTCATTATATAGTTAAGCCTTCACGTAATTTCTCATTTGAGTGTTTTAGGCAAAGTGTTCATGTTGACTTGTTAGTTTTGGTGTAAAAAGACTGACGATTCAAACATCAACTAATAAAGAATGACATCTTAACATTGCTAAAAAGATCAAACATTACTGTCTGTTCTGATACTGAATGGTTGCCACGGCAACTTTGGAAACATCAAGGGTAGGGACGGTGACATTGTGTCTTCACCACGCACACTATTTTCACGGTTGTAAACATTCGAACCAGTAACCATACACACGAATACTTGCTACTTACAATGTACTTTTATGAGACCTTGTAGGCATTTGTTTTGAAACAAATCTATTTATTAATGACGATGATTTCACTTTGTATTCAGTTAATGAAAGTGAACCTTATAAATGTTTGAGTAGTCGGTAAAAGATGACATTAAGTGTGAAATGGATAAATGTAATTTATATGTTCTATGCGTACAGACAAACAGTGTCAATACAATATCAAAGTATACACTTGTTCTCGATCAAAGTGATTAAAATAACATGTATGTTCGAACTGAAAGAAATGAATGTAACACGCCGCAACAAAAGCTTTCTTTAACGAAATGCTTATCTCGCGGCCATGAAACCGATATTTGAGCAATGTGTCTCTATGTATGATCACCGAGATGAAATGAACAGCGCCTAGAAATGAGATTGCAGTAGAAAAGGTCACTAAGTGCTTAGCAGCTGATAACTAACCAATATGAATCAAAGATGGAAGACAGAGGACTATAAACAAATATCACAGACGAACAAAAAGTGTTGAAGTCGGTGCCTTCTGACATGAAAACACCTATGTAAAACGTTATAATGTAGTGACACCTTATGTTATTCCAGGTGTATTAACTCTTCATCGATCTGTCAAAATCCCTACTTACGTCTAAGATCAAGTACTTTTGGAGAAGAAACATGTCTACGTTAAACCAACAGAAGGTCTTTGTGTAACATCAAATACAATATTGGTGCTATTAAACTACCATAATTCCACTTTAACAACTATAGATAGGGTTGTTATTTCAATGTATAACAGTATATCGTCCTATACATTTTTAAGTCGTAAATTATTGTTAGATCGTAGATAAAATCAGCAGTAATCCATTATACAAGTTACATATTTATGTGCTTTATTTAATTAGCATTCTTGATGAAAGAGAGAGAATAATTTGCTACAGGGTTAACGCTACATACAAAAGACAGTACCTCCCCACGCAGACCTCCTGGAAAACAACACTCACAAAACACAAGGCACTTCAGGAGGTTAAAGGGTACATATGTTAAGGAACAGAGGCAAACGGAATGGCTTGGCAGACCATAAGGAATAACTAGGAGAATCAAAGCGGACAGTTAAGGAGTGGGGGGATAAATGGATGGAAAAGATCACAGGACAAGTCAAGACAGCTGGCATCAATAGGCCGAAACTGGGCAGGAAATAACCTGAACACCATATAAAGAGACAGAATTGCATAGGACGAAGGGAAATATAAAACACATTCAAAACACAAACAGAAATAATAACCATACAGCTAATTACAGCCTTGGAACTGTCAGTTAACATGCTGGGATAAGTCCACAATGTGTTATGACAAACAATGGTCACATCACTCGTACATAGTGTCTTGCGAAAAGTGTAGGTACATTACAATATACGATACTCACTTACGTCAGATTTTTTTTCTAACAATTATCATTGTCACAGCGCCATTTCTACGACAGGGACAGCTGTGTATTCAATGCACACTCGGATTTATTACACAAGTGTACTGTCCTACTTTTGGGACATGAGCGAGTCTTGACAGGTGGCTCGCTGAATGGCTGTGGACAGATGTCGATTCGCCTGTCTAAAATAGAAAATATCAGTCATGCTGGAATTCTTAAGCAGAGGGTGAATATAAAGGTATCGGAATAAGCGCCCGATGCTAAAGGAGGAGAGTATATACACGGATGCCCCCTTTTTGAGGGGCAACAACAAGGTGGATTATAACCGAAATCGAACTTTGCTTAAATTTCATTACGTGCCTAATATGAATTGAATCCATCCATCCCTCCAAGAGCCTTGATCGGAAACCCATTTTTTTCTAACGGACGGACGGTTGACATGAGAAACACTTTACAAAAAAGCGTATCATAAATTAAAACAAGCCATCTCGATAATTGTAGTCACCAAAAAACGCTTCATTCATAATCATCGGAAACATTGCAATTTAATATTTCTAGTTCATCTTTGTTTATATCAGAATGTCAGTCAATTGTGTATCTTCTACCATAACTGTCACACCAGTAACTTGATATATTATATAATAGTGAGTGCATCTTCTACCATAACTGTTACGCCAGTAACTTGATATATTATATAATAGCGAGTGCATCATCTACCATAACTGTAACACCAGTAACTTGATATATTATGTAATAGCGAGTGCATCATCTACCATAACTGTAACACCAGTAACTTGATATATTATATAATAGCGAGTGCATCATCTACCCTAACTGTAACACCAGTAACTTGATATATTATATAATAGTGAGTGTAACTTGTACCATATTTGCTATAACAGTTAAATGTTATGTATGTTATATAATATTCAATGCATCTTCTACCACAATTGTTACAATAGTAACACGATATATAATAATTTGGATATCGTCTACCATGATTGTTAAAATACTAACATGGTACTCAATAATAACTATATCAGTAAAATGCACAGTTCACACAAATTGATTTTAGGGCGTATGCACATAAATGGTGTTCATTTGTTATATTTTGGTTTAGCAGTAATTGAAGTATGAGGTAAATATGTATTTAGTGTTTAAATATTTATGTATATTTAATTGCATGAGGTTTTTGACGATTTGACGATTAGTTACATGTAAGCGCGTTGATACGTATATATTTGCATCGAGATTGTGATACCGTTAGAAATTTGATGAGGTTCGCATTTTGAGTACGCTTAGATATATCTAATTATATTGATTGAACTCGTTTAAAATTCGAATTCAATAAATATTAATACCCTATCAATTGCAGTGAGACAAACATCTATAAATATTCAAAATGCCATACATAATTACGATGTTTCAAGTTTCAAGCATTATGACCCAAATGGGCAGTATTGACATATAACGAGAATCTTTGAATGTTGCGTAGTGTGATAATTAGATGCAACCTCCCCTTTGCTACCTCCGTATGAGATAATAAAAGTTTTTTATCAGGAATAATGACCCCCCACTGAGCACATTGCCATCACATGATTTGTACCCATGGTATGACTAAATGCGTTCTTCTTCTGTTATATAATAACTCTACACCTCTGCCATTATCATAAACACAAAGCGCTATACGTCTGTCATTTTTATAAAACACATACCTCTATACCTCTGTCATGAGCTAAACACAAAACTGTATACCTCTGTCATTATCATAAACACAAAGCTATATACCTCTGTCATTAGCATAAAAACAAAACTATGTACCTCTATCATTAGCTAAACACAAAACTCTATACCTCTGTCATAATCATAAACACAAAGCTCTATACCTCTGTCATAATCATAAACACAAAGCTCGATACGTCTGTCAGGAGCTAAACACAAAGCTCTATTATCTGTCATTATCATAAATACAAAACTCTATACCTCTGTCATTATCATAAACACGAAGTGATATACCTCTGTCATAATCATAAACACAAAGCTCTATACCTCTGACATTAGCATAAACACAAAGCTCGATACGTCTGTCAGGAGCTAAACACAAAGCTCTATACCTCTGTCATTATCATAAATACAAAACTCTATACCTTTGTCATTATCATAACACAAAGTTCTTTACCTCTGTCATTAATATAAACATAAGCTCTATACCTCCGTCATAATCATGAACACAAAGCTGTATACGTATGTCTTGAGCAAAACACAAAACTCTATACCTCCGTTATAAGCATAAACACAAAGCTCTATACGTCTGTCATGAGCAAATCACAAAGTTCTATACCTCTGTCATTAACATAAACACAAAGCTCTATACCTCTGTCATTAACATAAACACAAAGCTTTTTACCTCTGTCATTATCATATATACGAAGTAATATACCTCTGGCATTACCATAAACACAAAACTCTATACCTCTCTCATGAGCTAAACACAAAACCATATATGTCTGTCATAATCATAAACACAAAGTTTTTTCCTTTGGCATTACCATAAACACAAAACTCTATACCTCTGTCATGAGCTAAACACAAAAATATATTCGTCTGTCATTATCATAAACACGAAGCTCGATCCCTCGGTCATTATCATGAACACAAAGCTCTATATCTCTGTCATTATCAAAAACACAAAGCTCTTTACCTCTGCCATAATCATAACAATATAGCTCTATACCTCTGTCATAAAAGGTCAAGAATATCGCTTGATCTTAAATATGTACCACACGGGTTTCCTGTCTGAGTTTTGCTTAACTTATATACTTTAAACAAACTATGATCTATGCCAATATAGGAAATGCGCTCTTGCGTTAAGCTATAACTCCTGTTTGGATAACTTTTCTATCAAAACTGTATCACGGTTTTTTCTCCTTCAATCTTACAGACACATATACGAACACTTTTATTCATTACAATACAATACAATACATTCACTTCAACGCAACTTCACGCAACACAACACAACACAACACAACACAACTCAACTCAACTCAACTCAACTCAACTCAACTCAACTCAACTCAACTCAACTCAACTCAACTCAACTCAACACAACACACGAATACAATACAATACAATACAATACAATATAATATAATGCAATGCAACGCAACGCAACGCAACGCAACGCAACGCAACGCAACGCAACGCAACGCAACGCAATACAACTCAACTCAACTCAACACAACACAACACAACACAACACAATATTTGTTTGATTTCCATCTATGTTATGTATCCATCACTATTGAAAGTTTATCCATAATACAATAAATACTTAACGGTAATCTCAGGGTTTGTGTCGTTATGTTATGTTTTAAGAAGTTTTTATGCTATGGATCGGGTCAGTGGGTAATAGACATTTTCAATTTAATCCGATACCGAATCCGATACCGATAAAAGACAGGTGCGTCTGTTGGTTAATTGTTTTGGTCCTGTTTGATTTTTACGGGCACCTTCATACTATTTCATAGGGCATTTATATTTATAGGTGTTGTTGCGACAGACATAACCTTAAGCGGTTGAAACTTTTGCAATGCTAATCGAAGACGCCGGCCTGTGCAGGTTCGAGCCCCAGTAGGTTAGGCAATTCTGACTAGCTTGGTTACTTAGTCAGCGTCTGTTTTCAAACATAAAACAGCAGTCGATAGTGAATTACATCAAAGATACATGTTAATCATGCACACCTTTCATAAGTGTTATGCCAAAGTTGTTTTTTCTACACAAACGTCCTGCACAGGTTGTTACGATTCGTGTCATAACCCTCTTGGATGTCGCCAGATTGACGCAATCACCCTATACATCTTTATTTCGGCAATTGAATGCTCAACACAAATTCGATGCCCACGATGTAACGATCTAATTTGCTGCATAACCGCCTCATAGACCATTTTGGCCTGGCTATTGCGGAGCAGTGTAAGACGCCGTTAGTAGTGTCATCTTAAATTACACAATTATCTGGAAAGGGTAAATCGTTTCCTAATTGTTGCATTAAACCAAATGCTTGGGCATCATTCATATGACCCATATATCCACTTACTATACATCTTATCACGCCATGACAATCGGCAATGGTAAACTTGCTCTTGAGGCTCTCTTTGGGGCTGTAAATTTCGTGGGAGGTACCGTCTATACTACCTACAGCGTCGGGTAATTTTTCCCATTTCCCATCTAAAGTTTGCCATTTGATATATGACCGTAATTGTTTAAACACAACTGGAACTAATATGGCTATTTCATATTTGACAGCTGATTTGCTTACGCCAAACAATGCAGAAAGCAAATAGTAAGTTGGATCAGATCTGGCCCAGAACATGAATAAAACATGGTTCGACAGTTTATACTCCCTTCCAATTCGAATAGAAATATGCGTTCAAGGTCTATACATGACTCTAGTGTTTCTCCACTAAACCTGTTCGACGACACAAATGAAATCACATGCCTTCCTATGTAAATGTTGTTATCGCAACCAAACATCCAAAATCGTATGTCAGTGTCCAGTGACCAAGCCATTGACGCGATAAGGTGAATTATCAACAGAAGAATCTGAAATTCATTCAGCTGATCCGGCGGTAAGGGCGCCACGGATAACATTGTTAGCAGACGTGTTTTATTGTCATCCATTGATTGACCAATACATTATTTAAACAAGATAAATTGAAGAGGCAACCAGTTAGGCTAACGCAATAACGCAATCAGTGGCTTTTTGCATCAATGACCTGCTACGCACCTAAGAAACAATATTTACGTATTCAGATATAGATGGTTTATAGTAAGATATTTCAATTTATTCATAGGGCTTATTATATACGGACACATTAAATCAACGTACAAATGAGTTTAAAAAGGAAAAATCCACACCTGCTGTTATTTATTCTCAAACTGGACAATTTGAGAAAACACAGTTTTAATATTTTAGTGAAACCGATAGCTGAAATATACATGTGCTATGCACAGCAATGACACGTGATTCATAATTTTCTCGACTGACGAGTAGTTATTACATAATGATATCCCATTTAACTCCATAGCTTTGTGTCAACATACGACCCGGATAGCGAAATGTAGATACTGCATAAGCAGTGGCGTATCAAGGCAAACCGTAGCTGTATTGACAATATGAGAATTCTTCGATGTCGAAAAATTGTATGTTTCCAATCAGCGTACGATGGCCAACGTTTAGTTTAGATTCTTTGAAATTTAATGTAAAAGTTAACCAGTACTTAAACTTAACAAGAAAGCATGTACAAGTTTGTTGTACACTGTACAAAACACTTATGATGGAAAGACACTTAAAGTAAATATCAAAATAGCGCTCTCAAGTCTTAAATTGTAAATACTGATTGCAGATACAATCCTTCAAAGAAAGCGGAAAATGTTAAGAATGTGCCCATAAAAAATCAGTCGTGACAGACCTGAACAATTCACCAACAAATGCACTGGATACGCACCTGTCTTTTATCGGTATCGGATTCGGATTCGGATTCGGTATCGGATTAAATTGGAAATGTCTTATTGAAATTTTATGAACAATGTGTTATTTACAAGTATTCACTTTGATATACATCACTGTGCTTCAAGATACCACAGTTAACTATCCACTAACACTGTCTCAGTAGTAAGTCATTCATTAAACGCTTACGGTTTAGTTCGTTGAACGCTTGTCATAATTTATTATTATGTTACCTAATTAATTTCTAGTTACATCACAGTGGCGACTGTGCTACAACATATATCTATCCACTCTACCTAAAGCAATATAACTTCTAGAGATTATCATAAATAATGTATTTAGAGAAACAAGTGCGTAATTATATTCATACGCTGTACATGTAATTTGTTTCCATAGAAACACTGATGGATCTTCCTACCAGCAATTTTTGGGGACAATTTTTCATGCTCTTTCTCCACATCACACAACTTTTGTTGTACGTGTTAACGTTTACATTGGCAAAAGGGAATAATATAAATGAATTTGCTAAAATGATCAATTAACTGTTTTCCTGCGAATGTAGAATAAGCGAAAACTATCTCGCATTGATAGATTTATCAAGCAGAGTAGGACAGGGCGTTCAAAATTCAGTAAATTATCTGTTTTTCTGCGAGTAACAGTAAATCGTTAATGTCAGATCGTTGCAGTCATTTCATAACGTAGTGATTTTAGTGTATGAGCAAACGCATAAATTAATAACAGTAGTGAACAACTGATGTCGTGTTATTGTTGAAAGTGTTATTGTTTTTGCTAATAACATTTTATTGTAGAACATCAGTGTGAACAATTATGATGTCGATTAGAATTTTATCCTACTGTTCTATTGTGGTTGGAATTTCGGCACTTTGCTGGTTGGTTGTTTCGGGTGAAACAAGGAAACAAAGGGCAGTAATTCACCCTTTGTGCTATACTGATACTCAGTATGGAACCGTGTTGAATACCTACATGGACATTTGTGGATTACTGTCCTGTGTAGGACTATGCATGGACAACACTCAATGTGAATCGTGCACTTATGACGACACAAGTGGCACATGTTCATTAAATTCTCTAATAAGGACAAACTTCCCAACATGCGATCGGAATGTGAAATATGCACAAATGAGAGAACAACAGGTACTGTATTTTAAGAGAGTTTTTATTTTCATCGCAAAAAATTACGTATGTGTAGTAGGCACCCCACTTTATACCGTACACAGTAGAAGTTATTATACACATTATATATTTAACTAGATACTTAACTCGTAAACAACTTAACAGTTATCTAAAAAGTATGTCGTTAACTAGATATTTATCGCGTTAACCACATATCACTTATCTTAACTAGAGTACCCGTTTTGAATACCTAAGCTGTTAAGTGGGTAAGTGGTGGCAGTTGTAGGCACATTTAGACAATTTTTCGTGTTAAGATATTTATCTGGTATGAAAATTTATCACGATACTATCTAGTCCCCCACATACTTTAATTGTGTAGCTAACCGGTGGCAGAATTATGACACCATATATAATGATATATATTCTTATGTAATGATATATATAAATTGAGATAAATATTTAAGCCTTTTTAAATACTGTCTGGAATATTTTTGTTTAAATTTAAGAAGAACTCATTCCTACGATTTTTGTTACAACAACACAAAACAAAGGGAAGTTATAATGTTTACAAACTATATATTTCCTCGTTCTGGCTCAGCGTAACATATTTAGTTATATGATATATAAGTCTCACCTAGACTGATCACATGTACATGAAACTTCTGACCCCGATTTCACGAAATACTTAAGTTCTACATCAACTTAAAAAGAGGAAAACAAAAAAATTAACTAAGTTTAATTGGCTATCAAACGATTTTTTCTTAACACCTATGTTTTATTTATAAATATCTTTGAAGACTGATAAAAGATATTCTAGAAGTTTTCTCTATAGCTTGTTGCCTTTAGATTTATACCTGGGGTAATGTTATATTTACAGAATAAATACCTATTTTTTCTCGCGCGGAAGTCATAACTTGCCCACATATATCGATTGTTAATTAAATTTAAGATTCTTCCTGACTTCATTCTAAGTGAAATCGGGACTTGGACACATGCACCCAAATATCCGAGAAAAAATGTTAATGTTACAATTCAGTATTTATTTTATATATACTATATTTGTACGTAATATAGTATTTTGCCGTGAAAATTGTAAGAACGGTATCTTTAACCTGGTAATTGTAGGTGAATATTTTAGTGTACACAAACAAGAGGTTTAGGGCTTTAATTATTGTCTCTTATACCTAAAGTAAAAGTGTCGCTATTGAATAGTTTTCTTCGATTCGTGAATAATAAACAGCTCTTCTATAATTTATATATTTAGTCACTTGGCAGTACCTAACTAATTGCCTGATGGAGATGCATGTAAAATAGTATTTGCGAGTTAGAATACTTTACCCGGTCAGTATGCAGTGAAATAATAAATGACTTATTTTTGTAGTGTGAGCTATCCGGTCAATTCAGAATCTTTGGTCCCCACGTCCACGCTGTATCTGGTGAGCTGAGTGGATACGTTGAGGTGTACTTGAATGGTACTTGGGGTACCGTGTGTGATGACTATTGGGATGAGGAGCATTATGGACTTCAGAATGCTGGTGTACTTTGCAGGTCGTTTGGCTACAGGTAAATCTTCTTCGTATAGTTATTTTCCATTTATAAGATTTCAATTGATATCATTAAAATATTATCCACGTTTTTCTTGCTTCCACGATTTTGTTGGTATATTATTTAAATTTTAGTACTTTTGGTATATTGAAAATATAAAAGTATTATAGAGCCGTCGTATTTTACCATGTGATTAATGTATGTTAAGAATGTGTTAAATATTTGATTGATGATATCGTTGCCGTCGAAATAATTTTATTTTTCACAGAATTTGACATATTTTGCATGAACTAAAACGTTTATCTCCGGTCATTCTTCTAGAATACACTTTCCATACAAAGACATTATACTGTTGAACATGATAATCTCTGTAATTAAAACACATATGGACATGTTTAAATGCACATGTTAACATACTGACATTTAATTGTTTACATAAATCCTCTTCGTGAGAATTTCTTATTAGCGTCACAGAAAATTCCTATATTAATTTTGATGTCTAACAATAGGTCACTATCAGTTCAGAAATGTGTCAATATAAAACTAATAGAAAGTCTTTTTTGAAGTGAATGCATTTTTTTTGTAGTTTAATACAGCTATCAGTACAAAGAAAAAAGTTATACTGTTTTAATGCAGGAGAATACGACACTCTTGGATGGATACAGTGGATTGTAAACTGGAAAAACTATGATATCATTTCTTTATAGAGTAAAGATATGAATGTTAAGAACGGCGTATATAATATCATCTTGTACGTAATTAATAATACACATACAAAGTTCTTCATGTATGTATTATTACATTTGCAGTAACGGCTCAACTATTTATCCACTTGGATCATCAAGAAGCTACACAGGCCCAATTATGATGGATGACGTCATGTGTTTGGGAACAGAAACAGATCTGCTGGCGTGTCCTCACATATGCTCACACAACTGCGGTCATCATGAAGATGTGCGCGTGCGATGCTTTTGAAAATAATATTTCAGACATATTTAACTTTGTGTTTTGTAAAAGGGTTTAATCACTTGTATTACAGTTATTCACTCTCGTGTGCTAACGTTTAAGTAGGAAATAAAAACAAAAATAATTATATTCATATAACGGTGATCGAAGTATGGGTAGGAGATCGATTGCGGAATAACTCAATCATGAATAGATAAGAACGTATTTATTCGATTCAAAACTCGAAAATGTTTCGCACTTTTCAATACGACCAATTACAAACTCTCTTGTATGTTTGAATACGTCATTCGATTGAAATGTACAGCCCAAATAAACCATGCCATAACATCGTTTATTTTCGATATTTGCTATCCCTAATGTATATTTATTTCTGAATATAAAAGACGATATTGCTTAACCATAAACTTAAAAAACTATCCTACGATGACTTCCCATTTATCAGAAAAATAAGCCGTCAGATAGATAGATTCAAAGCTTCGTTTTCCCCTATATGTCAATGAGTGATGGTTAAAACCTTTAGTATTTCCGTAAATCGGGACCTGTATAGTGTGGCCAAGATCTGATGGCACAATACATGTAATATTTACGTATGATAATTAGCCAACGGTTTAACTTGGCATAAAAAGGGGTTATCATTTAGAGTCTTGGTCTATAGACGCTTGTGTCGTACACAATTTCGAAACATCAACAATTATTCAAGTATGTAGGCTACTTGCGTGTGCCTCTGTAGCTCAATTTGTTGAGAAGTCACATAGCAATTAGAGGTTACTGTTTCGAGTCTCAAATATATGTTTTATTTTTATTCACAGTGATACAATATATTATACTTCTAGAAATGTTTTTTCTTAATTTATCCTTCTATAGGTAAATGATTATGTTATATTTTATTTCCATTCATATTCTGTTCTTTTTTATCAGCACATATATATTCGTTTTGTTTTGAACAATTAAAACACTAATATAAGCACATCAATATTGAACAAACTCGTATGCAAAATATTGCTTCAGCATGTATATACAGTTTAGCATGGCTCATCAGTAGCGTATGTGATGGACTTATTAAAAAGGCTGATGAATCGTGTTTAAAATCATATCATTTATTGGCGCCGTGGGCGGGGCCTTTAATGGAATCACGAAATGTTAGAGACTATGGTAGGAGCATCTATTTATAACTGAATCTATTTTTATATTAAGGGTTAAACTGCAATAAATAGTACACGTTACTTTTTGTATTTTTATGATTTAGAAATAAAATATTTTTAATGCATTTGTATTGTCGAATAAATGTCTTTTACAAAGTCAAAACGATATGTTTATGATAAATACTTGCTGATCCCCGAAAAATAGGACGATTCTACATAAACAGCATGCGTGTTAAGTGTCGAAGATAAAATAATAAAAAAATAATTATAAAAATCTCCATTTTCACTTTACTTAAATCAATATTAACACAGTGGTACTTGTAACGTGGATATTTATGCAAGTTACGGTGTTAAAAAGGAAATATACACCAATGATAGTGTGAAAATGGACTATTCCAAAATAGGAAGATTCTACATAAACAACATGTGTGTTAGGTGTCGACGATAAAATGAAAAAATAATTAATTATAAAAAACTTCATTTTGAATTTACTTATATCAATATTAACACATTGGTACTTGTAACGTGGATATTTATGCAAGTTACGGTGTTTAAAAGAAAATACACGCCAATGAAAATGGACTAATCCAAAAAAAATTCCCGCAATTACGCTATTCCAAAACATTGTACACCAATTTTGTGGCGCCCTTGGATGCTTTGAATCAATGCATTTCTTGTTTATTACTGTCTTGCGAACCACAGCGAGATCAAAGCAATCCAATGATATGAAACGAATTTCACTGCCGTCCTTTGAATTCACGACACCGTCCTTTCTGACACCCCAATCATTTGAGTTGTTTCTCTTGTGTAAGACAACGTAATTACAGACTGCTTCATAAAAACCTCATCTACACAGATGTCGTGAACTTTTGAAACAATGTCGCTGTCTTGCTGCGACAACACGAAACGCTATTCAAGCGTTTCTGCCAAAATAGTTTAAGTTTACACATATTTATCTAGTTTGCTGCGATACACCCGCACATATTTCGTGAAAAGCATGATACTTTTGCGCTAAAAATAATAAAAAAAGCATGATTGTCAGGATTCGAACCTATAGTGTGCATTGAGATTCAGATGCGTATCCAATACGCTATGTAATAAACCCACATTTATACATTTATATGTTATTTTCCAACATCAGAAAATGCGCCTATATAATCATGATCATTAAACTAACCTGCAATTTGATATGGACTGATCCTAACAACGACGTTTTGTCAATGTTATTGTGCCTTCAGATCTTGGCCCTACTAGAGTATGTCGTATTAACTTAATTCTGTCAACGCGGTTGAGAATGCGTGAAATGTGTACTGTATGTTTTATATTGTAAGTTTAGTATTATAAAACATTCAAAGAGTACAAGACAGTGTAACATATAAAGATCTATTAAGTAATTTACTCTTATTGAATCATCATTGTTATGTTATTTCAATTAACTGTTTGCTTGTACCTTATCCAGTCTCATTATAATCAGATCCGGAGCGCCCTGCTGCGTGGCGTAACTATAGTGAAACGGTCGTGGGACAGATTGTGATCATATTGGTACTGTGTAAAATGTTTAGCGAATTGTTTCCTGCACGCATACTGCTTTTCGAGACGTACTATTTAGCTAACACGTTCTAATTGTTTTTAAAATAGAACTTTAAGATTCAGAATTGTAAGTGATTTTTTATGATAAACTTATTTTCTAGTATGTGTAAGACGTGTTGATTTTAAATTGAAACATATATATGCATAAATTACTGCATCCGACTGACTCCATGATATAAATAAATCCGTAGATTAAGTCTGTCGAAGTAAATCCGAACGTTTGCATTATATTTTATTATTGAATTATTTCTATTTGCATAATCATGCATTGTAAAACAAACTAGTCGTTCTACCCGTGTATTCTCTCTAGAATCGTAGTATGCATATTTTTGCCTACTTACCGTTTGAATGTATTGCAGTTTTTATTATATAAATGTTTAATGTTGTCAGTTATCTATAATTATATAAAGTAGAAAAGGGAAATGTGAGTACAAAGGGTGCGAGAGAGGAATAAAAAATAATGGTAGCTTTCAGATTTTAATCGTTTGGTCAGACAAATAGAACAAAAATCAATTTTGCCTTGCATATTTGCTATTATCTTTTCAATATCGATGCGTCTGTACAGATGTAATTTGCATGATTCCTGTATCTTTTAGTGCGTTTGAATTTATGAAATTTCTGTTTTGCTAATATTATGACTTGGTTAATAGCGGTTTTGTTATGTTTGGAATGACTTGGAACACTTTGTTCTCAATATGTTGGTTTGAATGTATTCAGCAGACAACACTGATTAGATATATATTTGGCATATTTTATTTCATAAGTGTTGTTATTTGTTTTACTAATATGATATGAAAAATAGACATATGAGGTATGATTTGATGTACATGAATAAATGAGATTTTATACAGTTATAATATATCATACTCACACATATAAAGATTGTCTTATGTCAATAATTGGGAATAAAAGTTACACACATTTGCACATTGTAGCTATATCAATATAATTCACGCCATTAAAAACGCGACTAAAAACTCTCTGCGTCAACACGGTGACATTATAAAACAAATTATGTCTTAACTCTCAAATATTATTTCGAAAACTTAATCAATTATGAAATATGAATACTAAGGTCATAGTTTGATTTCTTTTTGATGAATGATTACTCATTTGTAACAATAAATCGCGTTTAACACTCGGAACAAAATAAAGACTAAGTGAAACAGTTGCGAGTTTAATGGCACTAAGTATACATAGGTTTTAAAACTATACTACATTGTACATAATACTCTGCTTGTTCATTGCGTTAGGACTTGTTTTTATAAACAATAATGAAGATGAAATTTGCACCAATCAGATAAATGATAAAACGTATTTTTATTCATGCACACTTTCCCCATTTTTCAAACCTATAATTGTCTTTCTCTGTTACACATGTTGTATTTCTTTTTTCGTAAATATTGTTGTTTGCTTGTTACAAATGTATATAAATGTATTGCGTTTGAATAAACAGTTGAAAAAAAACCTGTTGTAATACTCTGTCACTGTCACTGTCAGTCAGTCACGTGTGCTGGTATATGGAACGCTAGAACTGTCTTATGTTGGTACATTTGACATAAAAGTCAATATTGTGTATAAAACAATTATGTCAAGTATACACGGTAACACAGATGTTGAGATTTTTTTTATTTTGCGTGCAATAAGAGACTTGATCGAATCGTGCTTGTTCAACTGCAAATTGTAAATCTCAGAAAGATTTCAATAAACCACAGAAGCTCTTCGGCCCAATGTTTGTGGAGTGGATTTTTGAAACGAACTATTTGGAAGAAATAAGAGCCTGGAAACGAGAAGTCTTCGAAAGTCGGATAGTGATTTGTAATCTTAAAACTACACTTTCCAAGACTGTCGTTATAGCAAAAGTATTGTTAAACCTCTTGATTAATGCAAAATAGATGCTTTGCCGACAGCATACAGAAGAATATTAAAAGCTCTCGATATATCAAAAAATACTAAGAATCAAAACAACAATGACCTTATATGCCACTAAATTTCTTCCCATCGATCAGCACTGGCTATGTAGATTGTTCACACCACATTATTTATTGTAAAGTTTGCACAGAGACCAGGAGGTACTGTACACTTGATGAATCTTCTGCAGATCTAAAAATAACTTTTATACAATCAATAAGAGGAATGCATTCTAGTTGAAAATCCAGGAAATAATTTAAGATTAGTTGATACAGAACATAGCTTAACGATATGCCAATGCGTACATGGTTGCAAAACTTACTGTTAAGTATTGGTACATGTACCCGGCCACAGAAACTATGCTAGAAAATCACCCTATAAGCATGTCTGCCCATGGTCGCAGTGGCAAATTGGCGCTGGTTCCAAGAGCAACCAGCAAGGGTGGTATTCTAAATTTGAACTTGTAAACAATTTAACATCTGGTAAATACGACAGCATGGAATTATTTGATAGACTTAAACAATTCCTGATTGTTGCAAAAGTCATTTCAAATACATGTTTAGTTTAGATGAGTTCAAACTCACTTGTTTAAATCGTTTGTAAAACATGTTCTTACAACTTTCACTATTCACTATCGATGACCGTTTCGTCGGCTACTAATCATTATTCTTGACTTGGTAGGGAATCGTGAAGTTGGCAATAGACCCTGCTCAGCAGTGCTCGAATGCATGCACTTTGGATCAGGAACCATGAGCTCTCCCCCTTCACAGCTCCGCCTCTCTCATTTGTTGTTAAATTCTACGTAGCTTTTGAATTCAATGTATACATCAAGTGGGATGAACTGGCATTTAAACAAAATCAGTTGTATTACTGTTAGCCGTAGTCATATAACATAGTGTTTGATTAAATACAACCTTAAACAAAAACTGAAGAAATGTGCAGCTCGGTGAATATTTCATAAAACATTGTTGGTTCTTTGTTTACATGAGCATGATATTGAATATTGCAGTGTGTTGTTATTTATGTCGATTGTGTTCATTTCCTTTCCTGGGCTACCCGTTCGGATGGCTTATTTGTTAAAGCACTAGCTGGACTGCCTGTCTTATGGTCCGATTCCTTGGTGTATGTGCTTTGTGACAATTTAATTGAATATGTGCAAGCAAAACCATTTAATTACAGCGTCGAAAACACTTCCAAAGCCAACTGACCGCATTTCTTAACCGAACAATTTTGAAAACTACAACTCACCTTTCAAAGCTAGCTGATGACGGCACGTGTGTCATCAACATCATCTGACAGGACGGTTATATGTACATGACGTTCAACTATGGATGGGATTCTTGCCAACCATAGAAAAGATGTTTGAATGAATAACAGAGCATTCTGATTTGGCCTCTTTATATTGATCGCTTCTTAATACCCTTGCAACAGCAATACCAAAAAGCACAGAATGCGTGATTATACATCAACTCTCATACGTCAACGGACATAGCCACTTTAGTTAGTTATATGCATTATACAAATAAATTCATGCTAACTAATCAAATGGTTGCTTCTTCGATGTATAACAAAGAATCCGACAGGGAGGGGTTATCTCCACTTGGATATATAACTTATTTATAGACGAATTACTAAACATTTTAGAACAAAGTGGGCGTGGTACGTGTATCCTTGGTAATAAAACAGGAAACACAACTCTCGCAGATGATATAGCGCTCTCTTCGACTAGTCCATGTAACCTTCAAAACATGCTAGATCTGACATACCAATATACATGCAAAAAACAGATTTATAATAAATGCAAGTACATGTAAAATTTTAATCATTGAATTCGGAAAAAAACTGAAAACCGACCAATATGTATCTTGGCAATAATCTTATAACGCATACCCCAAAAGACAAGCACGTTGGTATTCACCTAAATGACAAACTGAACGACATAGACAAGGTCAATAGCGCATGCCAGAAAGCAACCACCTCCCTATTGTCGCTACTGTCGATCAAACTTGGTAGTGAAAACATTAACCCACTAAAATATGCTTCACTTGTATCAAAAATATGCATACCAATACTTTGAAAAGGGGCAGAAATTTGGAATAACTTAAGAAATCAGGATTCTAATCGTCTTGAAAAATTCCTTAAGCTAGCTGCAAAAAGAGTTCAAAATATTCCACTCCGTACACGAACGGACATATGCCTCAGCATGCTCGGCTGGAAATCTCTGCGCTCTGCGCTCCCAAGTAGATACTAAAAAGCTATGTTTTCTAGGCAATTTATGTAATACCCTCAACTCGTTATTGGTTAAACAAGTCTTCAATGCACGACTCTCATTATACATTTGCAGAACGGACGATAAGCACAAAGGATTCATTCCCGACGTTGTAGACTTACTTCTCAAATATGGAATATCTCACTTTCTCATTAATTACACTCAGACAGGTTCAATCCCAAATAAAAATGTATGGAAATCAGTTTGCAAAAGAAGCATACATACAGTCGAAATAAAATGTTGGAGTGAACGTTTGCATATAGATGACGATTTTAAAAGATTCAGATTGCTACATACTAATATAGAACATGCTTTAGTATGGGAATGTGCGATAGATCGCTCAAGCCTATCTAATGCTAACAGCGTTAGCAAATTATGGATTAACCGTAAACGTGACAACTCCACTAAATATCTGTGTCATTTTTGCGGAATAATATACAAGAACTCTTTAAATCATATTCTCTTTGAATGTTACAGAGCTAAATCACACCGTGATCTGTTCATTAGCCAAATATACACTAAATTTGGGCAGAACGTTATACATGAACTTTTAAATCGTGAATATGAAACACAATTGCAATCGGAAGAAATCTCCAATCAATAACTTCCAAAAAAATACATAAACACTTTTTACGAATAGCTATAAGTTACGTTTCAAAATGTATACATATCGCTCATCAATTGTAGAAATCTACACAAAGTGAAAGCATGCATGATGTTGTAATGAAACTTGACTATATATTATCGCACTTAAAAGTTACTGTCCTTGTTTTGTTTCTGTATAGTACATGTAGAAGTCAAGCTGAAGATTGTATATCAATCTCGAATTTGTACTTGTGCAAATGTTATATTAATTATTATTATTTCTATACGTGTGTATATTTACTAGGCGTGTGTTGTTCCATTAAAAAACTTTTCCTATGTCAAAGCGCCTCGTCAATGCTGTAATGTTTATGTTCAATACGCACTTGTGTGTACTTTTTTCTGTGTTCGTGCTTTTTCTGTGTTCATGCCATTCATAGGTCTATGTCCTTCATCGTTCTTATAATGTTTATTGCAAATATGTATTTGTTTGTACTATTTCTGAGTTTGTGCTTTCCTTATGTTTATGCTTTTCTTATGTCGATGTGCTTCACAGCTCTTGTAATCTATATTATCAATGTCTATGTATGTTTATATATATTGTCATGTTTGTTTATAATACTGTGGTATTAATCCTTGAATTAACAAGGGAAATAAAGAGAATAATAATAACTTAAGAAGATTACCTTGCATTCAGAAAACTCCGCATATGACTTACTAAGACTTTCTGTTTTGACATTTAAAAAATTGTTTGTTCTTGTCAGGGCATTTTAAAAGCATTTTCTACTCTTGACGTGAAGAAACCTATTCCCGTACCATTGTTAACATTCCTGTACATGTGTCTGGCCATTTATTTACGTAATAGCTAATTAAATAAACAGTCATATAATCGATTCATTAGTATATTTAAACTTCAGTGATTTCTTGTGAACTAGCTCATTCAATAAATAGCAAACTACATATTCAGTACATTCTTGTTCATATTGAACTGATGACAAAAACCTATTATTGCAACGCATGGCTACTTCAATAAAAGTTTAAAATCAAAAACTCAAGGGAGATAACTCTAAACAATATATGAATACATCATTACAGAGTTATCTCCCGTATAACAATGAGGTGACCTCCTTCGAGTTTATGTAACCAATTTACTTGTTGACGTGTGACATGAATAGTTCTATTAAGGTCATAACACATAGTTATGGGCTCAACTTGACGAGAAGAGCACAAATTGAATTTGGCGGGGCCAAAATGGGCGGATAACATTCCGATTTTTTAAATTGTAAATCTTCTCTTATAACCAACCTAAATCTGAGACCGCATCATTAAAAAAAAAACTATTAACATGTCAATATGTCTTCCAATTAAACCTGATATCGTCTTTCATTAGAGCCAAGGATGGTCATATTATGAAGGTTTCGCTTTACACAAAATTATTCATATTTACAAGTTTAATATACAAAGCAAGTAGCACATCTGCAAAAAATCATAAAAAATCGTTGTTAAGATGTGAAGCACCGCACTCCTGATCTGAAGGCCGGGGGTTCAAGTTCCGACATGAGAGATCCTTACACGGTATCAATATAACCAGCATCATAATGCGCTGGTGCAAGTGCAAGTCTTATCAACTAAGTAAACCAATCATAATGTTGACCATTGTTGATGTTTATGGGCCATAACTAAGATACTGTTTGGGTAAAGCATTATTTTACTTTGCGAATATGTCGTGGAAACGAGACAATGATACTGGTCCTATAAAACTATAGGTGAAAATATATCCACACGCATGCGCGGTCGTGACTCTGAACCGACCCCTATTCTTCTAGTATTCTATCACATAGCGCCATTCCTATGAAACTAAATGCCTGTATGTATAGGTAAAAACCACCAAACTAAATGTTAGAACGCCGACTGTTTATTCATGAGATTGTTCGTATATGTAATGGAATTCGTGAGAAATTTATCAACAATTGTGTTGAACATACGATTGGCTGGTACAGTACAAAGCATAGACCGCTGCTACTTGCTGATCGACATATGAGATGTTGACCTTGCGAAATGATCAAATTATTTACTACATAATCTCGTTCACGTTTGCTTATTGATGACGTAACGTATTTTGGGCAATAATAGCAAAAGAGATAGAATTAGTTGCCTCTCAACAGCAGTCATATTTAACAGCAAATTTGCAAACGCTGTATTTAATGCTAGCAAAATAGAGAGAATATACGTAGCTACAGGGAACGCCACATACATTAGCAAGCATTTCAACGTTGGTGGTACATATTTATTACACAATTTATGATAGGAATGAATAAAGGAACGAATAGCGAATACGACTTAACAAGGAGTACACAATGTTTGTGTACACATCTACACTTTCTGAATGTACACAAGCTGGGTTAAAATGATCCTGTTTGGTTTATCTGTAAAAACATCGGTCGGGAATAATTAAGAATTAGGTAACATACACTCGCGTACAACCGAATGAAGAAGACGAGTGGGACATGCCACATACAACGAGCACAGTAATCCCAAAAACACAGAGTAACATGAAAATACGAATAAAACATTACAAAAACAAATGGGGCTCAAAACAAAAACGAGAACTATGTTCAATTGTATGGACCAAGAACGTATATGCAACTATAGTCTGTTTTACTTCGTGGAATACGGTATGAATTAGACTTGTGAAATGTAATACATTTATCGATTAAATAAACGGTTTCCCTTTGAAAGAGCATCTGCATAACCGTGTTCCTAACAACGCCATTTAACTTTGAAATCCTAAACAAAAAAATACCCATACATTTGTTTTTCGAATTCACACTAGCACTCTAGTTTAATTGAATAGTATAATGCAACATAAGGTTACTATGGTGTTGTATTCTATATTGAAATTAATTAAGCCAGAGTGCATAATTATATAGTATTCAAGTATAGAATGCAATACAATCGTCGTGTATGTAACATTATATATTGTTTAATTAAACCAGACTTCTTCTTTAAATTCAAAAACTGGTTGATACTCGTACATGAATGGATACTTTTGATGTAAATTGGACACATCTACATGAAGCAGCTAGCGAACCGTCATTATTGCTCAAAACACATGTCTCGTCATTTCGTTTTATGTAAATACTGAAATAATGAATATAGAAGTCTAGTGGAAAAATCCTCAAACACGGGGCACAGTCACCCGAAATGTCTCATACACAGACACAGTAACCCACAAATGTCTCATTCACCAGGCACAGTCACTCGAAAATGCCTCATACACCGAACATGGTCAGCCGAAAATACCTCATACACCGAACACAGTCACCCGAAAATGCCTCATACACGGAACAAAGTCACTCGAAAATACTTCGTACACCGGGCACAGTTACCCGAAAATGTCTCATACAGCGGGCACAGTCACCCGAAAATGCCTCATACACGGAACAAAGTCACTCGAAAATACTTCGTACACCGGGCACAGTTACCCGAAAATGTCTCATACAGCGGGCACAGTCACCGAAAAATGCCTCATACAGCGGACACAGTCACCCAAAAATGCCTCATACACCGGACACAGTCACCCAAAAATGCCTCATACACCGGACACAGTCCACCTGAGAATTCTTCGAACACCTGGCACAGTCACCCGAAAATGCTTCATACACCGGACACAGTCCACCTGAGAATTCTTCAAACACCGGGCACATTCACCCAAAAATGCTTCATACACCGGGCACAGTCCACCTGAGAATTCTTCAAACACCGGGCACATTCACCCAAAAATGCTTCATACACCGGGCACAGTTACCCGAAAATGCCTCAAACAGCGGGCACAGTCACCCAAAAATGCCTCATACACCGGGCACTGTCATCCACAAAGCACAAGCGGACATGAAACAATAACGATGGCGAAACGGCCACATACCAAACACATAAATGATGTGGGTAATATGACAACCTACTTGGAACGGTAAGTAGCGAAATGTGTAGTGAAAGGAGGGGATTAAAGGTTTGTTATTTATTGACAAAAAACTTGTTTATCGTGCATTCACGATGTATAATGGGGCTACACATCTAAATAATTCAAAATTCAGCATATCCCTGCATTCTGATTGTGTAATCGGAGGCGGTTACACATGTATGAACGTCCAAATTTTATTGACGGAAGTACTTTTGACCTAAATCTAACGTAAACAACATGAACAAGTTGGGTACAATATTTTCTCAAGCAACACATGTGTTCAGTAACGACGCTTTTTTGTTGTTGACATGATTTCTATTGCACGACAACAAGCAAACATTACGTAATTTAGCTAGCATTTAATCCAATCTTTGTCATCTGAGTTCGCGACGATTTCTTTCGGTTTCACTAAACGCGTTATCAACAGCATATAGTTTTCACTTAGAAGCACGTATTCCAGGTTTATACGAAATCCGATATGTTTAACAGTTAAGCTATCACAGTTTCTGCTTGATAGCTCCTTTTCATCAACGTGAGAATTTCATCCGATGCGCGCTTACCCGAAATGGTTATCTAGTGCGATCTTAGACTGCATTACTAGCCTACGGTTTACACGGAATAAATGAATGGCGTAGAATAATAACTGTAACGAAAAAATGTTATTACATTTTAAGTCAATATCATATGTTCAACTCGGTACTATTTTGTATTTATCCGCGCATTCATTTGACACTGCGTGAGGTCACGATGTGTATTGACGAAAACAACGTCATAGCGGGGTCGTTTCAAAGGTCTGTTTGGAATTGTGAGGATTAAATGACCATTTTTTGGCGGTCAAGTGTAAACGCCGATCCGAACGCACACATTGAATTGAGTTAAGATCGAGATATTGTTACATCGTTATTTATTAGAAAAAACGACTCACGTGACAGACGATGTATTCAAGAGTGGTCCAGAAATCTTCGGGGCTTTATACAATGTGTGCGTTCTGATCGGCGTTTACACATGCATGACCGCCAAACAATGGTCGTTTAATCCTATATTAAATTACTAAAAAACAGAGGACGATGATTTGAAGCCAACATGAAAAACATGTAGTGTTATACGTTTATTTGTAAAAATAAATCTAGTGGTAAAGAGGTAACATGACATAATAATGCTGCTATGAGTATTAATGTGCTGTACATGTTATTGGTATTCGTCAAACACTGGTGGATCTTCCTACCAGCAATTGTTGGGGACGATTTTCATGTTCTTTCTCCACATCACACAACTTTTGTTATACGTGTTAATGTTTACATCGTCAAAAGGGAATACCAAGAATTAGGTTGCAAAAATGATCATGTTACTATTTTCCAGCGAATGTAAATTTAGCGGTAGCTAGTACGACATGTATATATTTAAGCATAAAAGGACAGGTCGCTCAAACTTCAGTAAATAGTCTGTTTGACTGCGAGTAACAAAACATCGCTAATGTCAGATCGCTGCAGTCGTTCTATAAATTAAGTTTTGCAGGGTATGAGCAACTGAAGATTTATGACAGTAGTCGTGTTATTGTTGGTAGTGTTATGTTTTTTGGCTAATCCACTTTATTGTAGAACGTCAGTGTGAACAATTATGATGTCGATTATAATTTTATTCTACTGCTCCCTTGTAGTTGGAATGTCGGACTTTTGCTGATTCTGAATGTATTTTACATTTTTCAGAAAACCGCAATATGCCATAACATTTCATTGACCTGAAGTGTCGTACGATTTGTCCCAACCGCAATGCATTTGACCAGTTTGTAAACAACTATAATTTAAAATATGGCGCTTTAATATTCCTATGTATATATCCCTAGTCGACATTGCATGCCTTTAATTTGTATGCTTGATCTCACCGAACTTACTAGCTTCGTCTAAAATTGCATCATTTAATATATCCATATAAGGGTCATAAAGTAAATAAATTTAATGAACATACTTATCAATATCATGTTGTATACCTGTTATATGTTAATTTCAGGCATCAATACTTCTATGACCGATTTAAAGAACGCCCCTTTTGCGTTCGTTGAGCACCATGGTTGCTGTCAGTGACAGCTCTGAAAAACAAAAACAACGTCTGGAATGAGGTACATAATTTGATATCATTTTTATCTTATATTGGAATGTTGTGCATGCTGAAAAATAAAAACACTGCGATATAATATAGGTCATTCTCTGAGATTTTGTGGCCCAAATGCTTTGAGCCTCGTTTCTGAAAAAACACAATAAAGATGACGTCATGTTTTGACATTGTGATGTCATGTTTTCCAATTAATTGCAACAGCTAGTTAACACAATAAAGATGCCGTCATGTTTTCACATTGTGACGTCATGTTTTCACCTTAATTGCAACAGCTAGTTGAAACTTTTGAGTAAAAGCTAGCAGAAGCAAAACAATTTTCCAGTAAACATTTTCTTAAGGAAAATAATAATATACATTTATTTGTAAAATATTAATGTATCTGAAAGCATATTTGCTGGAAACTCAGACATTTGTGTAGATCTAGTGCTGTAATTCCCTAACGAAAGGACGTTTTGCAATATGTTTTGTATTGTAGTGACCTACAAATGTCCATGCATACAGAAATATTAATAGCTCAATTTCACCCTGATATGTCATTTGGGCCAAAATTCATATCATGTATAATAGAAGCCAAATACCTTATTAAGTTGTTTTAGAGTATTACACTATCGCAGTAAGAAAGTTCTAAATCATAGTACAGTGCAAATCATTCTCTTCGTATACTTTTAAAAATCAAATTTAGTTCAACTATCAACAGTTTAAAAATGTTCAAATTTTCTTTTCTTCGTTCACTAGAATAATATGATTTGCAGATTTAAACCCAACACAGCTTAATATCTTATTTACAAATGTATACACTTTTATTTTAATTTATATCCGAGAACAAAAATATCTAATCATTTTTAGATTGATAGATATGCCACAGGTTTTAAATACATTTAACACTTAAACCAAGTAGTTATCAAGGTACTTATAACAGAGCGTCAAGTGGTTAATTGTTTCAACATTCCCTAAGTTTACACAATAAATAGTTTTGCATTAGTTGCGCTATAATTGTGTGTATTAACTCATGTCAATGGGGGTTGTCAATTATTATTCAAACGGAAGGCCAATTTATATTTAGAGACATTTCTGAAGAGAATTGGAATACATTTAAGTGAAACTGTCCAAGTAAATCACAAACTAAGCTGCAACATTGTATACTAGTTTTTTTTAAAACGAACTGCTTAATGTTTCTATGGATGATGTGCAGCATTTTCTTACATTAATACATACATGTAGTTCGATAATGACAAAATCTTAATTGTCTTTTACACTTAAATGACCTTTGACCTAGTTGAATTTAATTGATACGAATCAAAATCCAATGATCAAGATAAACCATTTCCAGATCTAAAAGTATTTATATCATTGATTTATATTCCATTTGAGTCAAAACTGTTGACGGGATTGAGATTTTTCGTGTTCATGTGTCAATTTACCCCCACTCACTTGTAGCAGTACATGTTTTTCCGTAAATTAATAATTATGACTATTAATAATGTTATTTATTAATAGCCTAATGTCTCATCTTTAATCTAGTATCATGTAGGTCCTAAAATAGCATCGATGACGATATTATGACAAATGTATCGTTCATACGCAACGATTTCTAACAATGTTTTGCCATTTTTGGGGCGTTCTCATTAATATTCATGAATATGGAAATTAGCTAATTAGCAAGAAGTTATTTTTGGTAAAGGCCCAATATGTTAGCTTCATTTTGATACCATTTTGGTAGTTCTTTAATCGAAAATGGCGAAGATATAATGATAATTCAATTGAGTTATATGAAAAATGTACTTGCTTGACCTTTGACCCAATTCTGAGAAAACGAGGCAAAATCACGGATGGCATGTTACAGTTTCAGATTACACACATGTCAAAGATAACATATAACATGCATGCCCAGTTCTACTCTCTGATGCCATGGCCCGTCACATTTTCTCCTGATTGACTCCCAACTATTCATTGCTGTCCGTTGATTATACAATTACTGCCCGAGTTTTAGCTAAACGACTTCAAACAGTCTTACCTTTAATAATCAGTCATGACCAGCAAGGTTACATTAAAATCGATTCATAGGTTTTGATATACGACTAATTGAAGACATAATTGATTACACTGAATTATTTAAAATCGATGGTGCTATTTTGTTCTTAGACTTTAAAAAAGCCTTTGACACAATACAATGAAATTTCATGCGGCAATGCTTAAAACCTTTCGGCTTCGGCAATTCATTTATCGGATGGATAAAAACATTGTATAGTAATATTACTTCCTGTATCTGCACCAACGGCTTGCATTTTGATAGCTTCTTTTTAGAAAGATCTCTTCGACAATAATGCCCTTGTAGTTCCATCGTATTTATAATCGTAGCGAAAATACTTGCAAATAGAATTAGAACCGCACAAAATATATCAGGTATCAAAATAAAGAACGGTGCAACCTCTTTAAAAATAAGTCAACTAGCAGACGACACTACTTTATTCGTAAAAGATATGAGTGATATCACTCAGGCATTACCAATTGTTGATGAATTTGGAATGCATTGCGGTCTTCGACTAAACAAAAATAAAACCGAACTATTATGATTGGGATCCCTCAAGAACAATCATGATACTACTGGTGAACTAAACTGGACTAACAAAATCAAAGCACTTGGGGTATAGTTTGGTCATTGCATTAAGACCGTTAATAATCCAAAAATTCGACATTTAACAGTTTATGGGAAAATAATCATTATTAAAAGCTTATAGCTACCAAAATTACTTATCTTCTACAATCCTGCAACGTTCCTAACGAGGCAGCAGCAAAAATAAACAAAATATTTTATGAGTTTCTATGGAAAAGTCGTAGAGAGAAAATAAAAAGAACAATATTAATTAATACCGTCCTAAATGGTGGCCTAGGTATGATATATTTATTTTCGTATATTAAAGCAGTAAGAATAAATTGAGTCAAACAATTCATTACGAACGATGAAACAGCAAATTGGAAATTAATACCTAACTTCTATTTCAACCAATATGGGAAGAAACTGCTCATTTTCTACACTAAACCTGGCTGTTTAAAACACTTACCGACAATTACACACAAACTTTCCACCTTTTATAGAGATATCCTAACAGTATGGTTCGCATTTCAAAACAACTTACACAAACATGAACCACACATCTTCTATGATATCATACAACAACTATTATGGGGCAATAAATACATACAATCAAATCAGAACACTACTTAAATGTATCAGAACTGGATAAATTCGGATATCTTCTTTTTAAATGACATTATAGATAATAAAGGACAGATAAATGAAATTTTCATACTTAAAAAACTTAATCAATAAAACAAATTGGATATCGGAAATAACAAGCGATACCCTCCGAATGGAAGAGACTATTGCAATCTACAGAATCCTAAAAAACAAAAGTAAAAACAAACTTATATTTACAACTCAATGAATTAAAACGTCCTTTCAAAAGCATGCAAAACAAAGACTTTTATAATATACATGTACTTATTCAACAAAGAGTGGAAACCCCGTATATTCACAAGTATTGTGAAGTTAAATTAGACAAACCACATTTTTACTGGACTCTTTCCTATAATGGATGGAAATCGACCTGTCTGGATAATAGAGTAAAACAATTTAAATACAAAATAATTCACAACATAATAGCCACTAATGAAAATCTTACAAAATGGAGAATTCGTTCCTCACCTCTTTGTGACCGCTGCGGCATAATTGAAAAGTATGTACACCTTTTTATCGAATGTCCTTACATATCTTCCCTCTGGACGCAAGTTAATATCGGTTTTAAGAAAATAGGGTACACTCAAAACTTCCAGAAATTAAAGTACATTGTCTTAGGTTACAAATCTGGACTGAAAGAATACACTTATATCAATAGTATCATAAATTAATTGTTTTTTGCATTTATAAGTCATACTTTGTCACTGAAAGGAGAATAAAACAAGGAAGTATTAAAACTTGTTTAAGAAAGAATAACAGCTGGCAATAAACATCCTTAAAACACAAAAAAGGCGTCCACTACCATACACAAGTTTCATACTTACATCATTAAAGATATATAAAATCGTACACAATTATCATATTCTCTTCTTTTTCCTTACCTATCTTAAAGGACGAATGTAAGATGCAACACGTTTATATGAGTGTGCGAAATACTAAAATTGTTTTTTTACCACTAATGTAATGAAAATTTATGAACTATTTAAAGCATTTATGTCATGTGAGGAAATTATTTATGTAACATATTATGTTATGTGTTTAGACATTTCGCAACAATAAATTCAATAAATTCACTAAATTCACTAAATTTCAACATTTCTCACATTTCATAAATGTTGAAATTTAGTGAATTTATTGAATTTATTGAATTTATTGTTGCGAAATGTTTAATATGTATTGTGAACATTCAATAATGTATATGTTTAAATGTTGCATTTTGTTTATTTGCGATGTTAAAAAGATAAAGAAATACATTTTTATACAAAAAAAAATTGAGTTATGGCTTAAAAATGTTAAGCAATAAATCATTTTAAGTTAAAATCAATATACGTGAGCAAGTACTGCGGCATACCTTTTTTACCTTATATTATCAAGCTTTATTGAAAACCACTCAACATCCACTTTATCAAGTATTGCATCAATCACTTCTACACATAATCGACGTGTTAACTTGTATGAAGTATTTATCATGATGCAGTTCCATCAACTGATTAATCTCATAGCTAGGACTAAGACATACTCGATTACACATTGTTGCTAATTTGTTTTAGGATTTACACAATTTATATTGGGAGAGACCTATTGTTTCCCCCCTGAAAGTCTGTCCGTCTGTCTGTCACGAATCGTTTCCGCTCTATAACTCCTCAGTCCGTCATTGGATTTCGATATAACCTGACACAAATGTATACCACATTAAATGATGTGCAGAGCCTCAATGTATTTCGATGGGGGAGACATATTGTTTTGCTGCAACAATAACCCATCTCGTTTCAGTTATATATGGGGGTTGTTGATCTAACTATGTTTTTTTACATAGTAAGAACCTCTTCTCCAGGAAATAACGTCGAACTTGTTCTCATCAATAAATCAAGAATGGAATTATTTAGATGAGGTGAAAAACTGCTATTTTAAGGTGACTCGGCATACCAAGTCCCTATTTTTATGATTTTAGTAGAAATCATACATTAAGTAAGCTACATTTATATTAACTTTCTTCTCTATGTTAAGTCGTATGATTACAAGTAGTTTGCCTAGAATATTTTCATATTACATGAAAATCACGTTACAATACGTCTATGTGCAATGGCAATTTTCCCAGATTAAAAAGTAATATCAGCCAAAAAAAACGACTAGTAACCATTGGTTCCTAATTTCAAGCTTTCTTATTTCATACAAAATTTACAGTCGAGGACGTACTATTAAAAAGATCTGACCAATAACAAATGACACTTATTTTCAACATTTCACGTCTGCCATCTTGAAAACACCGCGGTTTGGGGGCGTACAGAGTTTCAATACAATGCAACTTTAGATGTAAAGAAACTGAATATTGTGAGTCCTTGTAATCAAAGAACGAATAATGATTAAGTTCAGTAATGAACAATCCATACATTATTTGTTTCCTTAGACGGTATGTGATGAAATAATATATTCTTAAACTACGGTTAAACACAACTGAGCTGTTTTTGCTTGGGATACCAGTCTATTCTCGGTTAATGTTGAATTTAGATATTATTCAGCGTAGCACATTAACTGTCAGTGTCATGCATGTCTATCGAACCAAGTTAAAATTAAGACAATGTGTTACAATTTGCAGATATGATTATATAAAGCAGCTAGAGTCACGGCTAAGTTTTAACGGAAATACTTTAAACTTATCTTATGTAGCATGCTACATTCTCCGAATACAGTTACAATGTAATACAACAGGAAACAAATATTGCAGTACAGACCATGTAGGAACTTGTCTATGTGATCCGCATATATTGTAGTACAGACCATCGAGGAACTTGTCTATGTGATCCGCAGATATTGTATTACAGACCATGGAGGAACTTGTCCACGTGATCAGCAGATATTGTATTACAGACCATGGAGGAACTTGTCCACGTGGTCCGTAGATATTGTATTACAGACCATGGAGGAACTTGTCCACTTGGTCCGTATATATTGCAGTACAGACTATGGAGGAACTTGTCCGCGAGATCAGCAGATATTGATTACAGACCATGGAGGAACTTGTCCACATGATCAGCAGATATTGTATTACAGACCATGGAGGAACTTGTCCACATGATCAGCAGATATTGTATTACAGACCATGGAGGAACTTGTCCACATGATCAGCAGATATTGTATTACAGACCATGGAGGAACTTGTCCACATGATCAGCAGATATTGTATTACAGACCATGGAGGAATTTGTCAACTTGGTCCGTATATATTGCAGTACAGACCATGAAGGAACTTGTCCACGAGATACGCATCAATCGCAGTACAGAACTTGGAGGAACTTATACATGTGATCCGCAGATATTGCAGTACAGATCAATGAGGAACGAATTTTCATTAACCTGTATTTATATGGCAAAGTTGAATGAAAATGAGCATTGTAAAACGAAAATTATTAAGAGACCTTTCATTAAATAAATACCTATTGGTTGAGCAGTTTAACTGTTTCGGGTTCATCAACATTTGTAAACAGATAAGACGACAGGAGTATAGTAATTGGCTGGTGCAAGAAGCATTAAACAAACATTGAGATGTAAAGAAACAGGATATTTTGTGTGCATGTAAACAAATAACGAAAAAGGATTTTTCATATAGTTATATATTGAACGACTAATAAATTATGTTTTCATTATTAATGAAATAATATATTCTAAAATTACGGTTAAAAACCACTTAGCTGATTTTGTTGAAATACCAGTTTATTATCGTTACATATTGAATTAAGATAAAGCTCAGCGTTGCACTTTAACGTAAGTGCTATACATGTCTGACGAACCAATAGTTCATTAAAATCTCTCTTGAGATAATGTGTAACAACATGCAAATACGATTACATGTATATACAATCGACAAGAGTCGCGGTTAAGTTTTAAAATAAATACAATTGTCTTGACTTAAAGTATTCAACCAATAATGGACATTTCTCCAAAGGCAAATATGAATGTATTTATTCAAATTGTCCTATAACGCGGATAAAAAAATCATATTTCATAATAATTTACCGCTCTAAAAAAATGTATGACCTTTTTTCTATTTTAACTTCATATCCTGAAAAACGTAGAATAAAGTAATGTAAGAAACAGCTATAATTCTTTCCAAAATTAAAATATTGTTAATGCATGTATATTAACCATAATATATCATGTAGCTTGATACATTCTCATAATACAGTTATTACAACAGAAAACAAATATGAACATTCAAATGTGGAGACTAACAATTTATGAAAATTGCCTAATAGTGTTCGTTCAGGCTTATTTAAATAGGCTATGTAACATTGGCAGAATATCTTCTATTTAGTCTTTCGCACAAGCAGTCATATTGACTATTTTCACGGTTTTAAAAATGCGAACCAGTAAGCATACACATGAATTATTGCTACTTACAATGTACTTTCATGAAACCTTATAGGCATACGTTTTGATACAAATCTAATAGTAATGATGATAAACTCACTTTGTACTCAGTTGATGAAAGTGAACCTTATAAATGTTTGAGTAGTTTGTAAAAGATGAAATTAAGTGTGAAATGGATAAGTGTAATTCTTATGTTCTATGCTTAGGGGACAATCATTGCTAATGAATATCAAATTATACACTTTTCGATCGAAATTGATTAAAATAACATGTTCGAACTGAAAGAAATGAATGTAATACGCCGCAACAACAACTTTCTTTAACGAAATGCTAATCTATCTAGCGGCCATGAAACCGATAGTTGAGCAACGGGGCTGCTATGTATGATCATTCAGATGAAATGAACAGCGCCTAGAAGTGAGAGTGCAGTGGACAAGGTCACTACGTATGAAGCAGCTGATTGTTAACCAATATGAATCAATGCTGGAGGACAGAGGACTACAACCAAATATCACAGACAAACATTAAGTGTTGAATGTGATGCCTTCTGACATGAAAACACCTATATGATGTAAATACACCTAATGTTATTCCATGTTTATTTAGATACAGATATGTGTTGTTGTTCTGCTGTCATGTTGTCATTGCCTACCACAGACAGTAACATAATTGAAATGGAAGGCGTGTAATGTACAACAATCGAAATGTGTGTTTGTGAAGGAACGTTACGCAAAAACAAATGAATGCTCTATGAAGTGTAGGTGTCAAAGAACATGACTACCAACGAATTATTATTGATAGCAATATTCTCGCTATACTGTACCGTAATTAAAGAATGCTAGCACATGTAAGGATTGTGGAGTTAAATTATAGCATAAGATTTGTCTGGCTTACTTTCGTATTTTGTTGAAAAACACCATATTTTATGGTACATGTTTCTCGTCACTAAGCACTGAAACCTCTGCCAAATCACAGGTCAACGTTTACAAGATACAAAAACCTCTTTCCAATCATCAACATAGTGGACACCCATTAAACAATCCAAAAATCTCTTTCCAATCACATACGTAGAGGACACAAATAACAAAATACAAATATCTCTTCGCAATCACCTACGTAGTGGTCGCCTTATTAAAATACAAATATCTCTTCCCAATTACTTACGTAGTGGACACCCTTTACAAAATACAAATATCTCTTCCCAATTACTTACATAGTGGACACCCTTTACAAAATACAAATATCTCTTCCCAATCACCTACGTAGTGGTCACCCTTTTTACTATACAAATATCTCTTTCCAATCACTTACGTAGAGGACACAAATAACAAAATAAAAATATCTCTTCCCAATCACCAACGTAGTGGTCACCCTTTTTACTATACAAATATCTCTTTCCAATCACTTACGTAGAGGACACAAATAACAAAATAAAAATATCTCTTCCCAATCACCAACGTAGTGGTCGCCTATTTAAAATACATATATCTCTTCCCAACACGTACGTAGTGGACACCCTTTACTAAATACAAATATCTCTTCCCCTCACATACGTAGTGGACACAGTTTACAAAATACAAATATCTCTTTCCCCCACATACGTAGTAGACACCCTTTACAAAATACAAATATCACTACCCCATACATACGTAGTGGACACCCTTTACAAAATACAAATATCTCCTCTTCCCAATCATATACGTACTGGACACCCTTTGCAAAATGCATATATCTCTTCCCCACACATACGTAGTGGACACATTTTACAAAATACAAATATCTTTTCCCCACACATACGTAGTAGACACCCTTTACAAAATACAAATATCACCTCCCCATACATTCGTAGTGGACACCCTTTACAAAATACAAATATCTCTTCCCAATCACCGACAAAGTGGTCTGATACCTCGTCACTTGTTCCCGACTGATTTCTTACACAAAACTGCTTAGGTCAGCGATTGTTGAAAAACGGCCTTAAGCCCAATGTAAACAAACAATTGAATCATTGAGTCAATGGCATAATACTAATGTAAATGGTATGACCTCACAATGTCTCTAATTAAATTATCAAATGGTATAAAACATATTATAACTTGTGCTAACATTTCTATGCATATAAGTTCTAGTACAATATATCGACTGTAGATAATTTGAGATAGGGTTACTCTAAACGAATAATTCATTTTCCTGACAAATACCTACATGAAGAATGGCAGTCGTTTAATATTTATCTCTCGATGAAATATCATTGATATTGATATTTAATGACAGCCTTAAGCACGCTTTGATTGCATTTACATAGTGCATTGATAATTGATAAACATTGTATGACATGAAACTACATTTGAGTATCTCTAAAAGCGATAGTCACCACAATGTATTATTAATTTATTGTCCAAAAACCATCACAATGATAAGTGAGACTGGGTTATATTAACGTACTTAGTAGGCTATGATAATTACATATATTAGTATACCGTATGATATGAAAATTGTATTCTAATAATTATTCCACAGAATGTTAGGGCCATTATAAATCTACAATGTGTTGTGATAATTATTAGTCCATAATATAAGTCCACATTGTGTTATGATAATTATTAGTTCATAGTGTGTTGTGAAAATTATAAATAAATTACAATGTATTTTAAAGACTATAAGTCCATAGTGTGCTATAACAATTATAAGGCCATAGTGTCTTATGATAATTATTAGCCAACAGTGTCTTATGATAATTTCAAGCCTACAGTGTGTTATGACAAGTATAAAGCCATAGTGTCTTATGATAATTATTAGCCCACAGTGTCTTATGATAAGTATGAGCCAACAGTCTGTTATGACAATTATACGGTCAGAGTGCCTTCTGATAATTATAAGCTCACAGGGTTTTATGATAAGTATTAGCCTGCAGTGTGTTATGGCAATATAAGTCCAAAGTGTGTTATGACAATTATAAGCTCACTGTATTTTATGATAAGTATTGGCCCACAGTGTTTTATGTTAATTATAAGCCCACAGTGTCTTATGATAATTATAAGCTCTCATTGTTTTATGATACTTATTAGCCCACAGTGTGGTATGGCAATATATAGCCACACAGTGTTATGACAATATAAACCCACTCGGTGTTATGATTATTAGTCCACAATGTATTATCATTATTACAAAACCTACATGTAAATTATGTCCATGCTTCATGCGATTGCTCTCTGAAGAGAGAAAGTAAAGAAACAATGTGTGTGTTATTTTACAGTAGCAATATATATTATCAATTAGATATGCTTATATACACGGATGCCCCCGCTTTAAGGGGTCACAACAAGGTGGATTTTAACCGAAATCAAACTTTGCCTATATTTCATTTTGTGCCTAATATGAATTGAATCCATCTATCCTTCCAAGAGCCATTGATCGGAAACCCCATTTTTCTTACGAACGGAAGGTCGCACGGACAGAAGGACATAGGTAACACTTAACAAATACGGACCGTATCATATATTTCATCAAGCCATCCCGATAAGTGTTGTCACCAAAATGACGTAAACTTCATTCATATTCATTGGAAACATTGAAATTTAAGCTGTGTTCTTCATCTGTGTTTACATCAGAAGTTTAACTGTTTTACGTCAGTGCTTCTTGTGTGATACTGGGTATTTGGATGACGAAGAACCTGCTTAAAAGAATACAATTTGGGAAGAGGTTTATAGCAAGTTGGAGTCAAATTAAACTAGAGAATTTTATCATCGTTCTTCATTCGACCGTAAAACTATTTACATGTACCAACAACTCCTCGCTTGTCCATTTACACAGCCGTGCGAATATAATTTGTCTGTTACTCCCAGACCATCCATATTTGATATGATCCCTTGCTGTACGTCCTGTACGTGTGATTGTCTAAATTGTCTAATGGAGCAATCATGTTGCTTGGAAATTCTATATAGAAAAACTAGTGTATCTAAACATCATCAACACGACACAGAACCGTCTGAAAAGTGTGTCACGGTGATTATATCAGCTAGCAACAGCTCATACGTTTCATCGGGTGTTGTTTTGACCGCAGCTTGTCATTCAATCACATCTCGACAGCTCCAAATAAACTGCACCAAGACATATTCAAGCAACTTGCGTGAATTCAAAGATTTTACACCAGTATTGATGAGAAGACATTGGACTTGTACAGAAATGCTAATTGTACTTACTGCCACAACGTTTCGGACAAAAACTTTGACCATGAGATTTGAAATTAACATGTCAAACTGTTCAATTTAAGTCAGAACATGATATCATCAAATTTGTGATGGACAGGAAAGAATGCAATATTACAATATCCACCATTCATTCCATCGGAACAGCGTACAAGGACAGTGTCACAATGAAAATAACTGGAATGTGGCTTGAATATGACCCTGAATTAGAACACGCTTGTGACATGTACAAAACAACAATACGAATAGATAATATACGATATCACAACATTTTATGCGCGTTTTGCAACGGAATAAAATATATGAATCAAACAGAGTGTGAATTGCATAATCATTTTGGTGGACAAGTAGTTTCGTTTAAGGGATTATTAAAACTTTTGAGCATAAGAGCAAAGCATCTGAAAATAATAACTGTTTGACATCGTGGATGTAAGTAGACATTTACCCATTATCATTGTTGCAACTGTTTTCAACTCTATCTATTTCTAATGAAAATAATCTCCCCTAAAAATATTTTCAAATTCGCTCCATTTGAAAGAAACATAATCTTTATTTTAATACTGTTTGACTATTGCTTATTACTATTATATTCTCTTTTTTGTTCATTTTTACCTAGACAAAGTTATATTTCATATAGGAAAAATATCAAAATAATATTCAGTATCAAAGAATACAATGATAATGTATTTCTCTGTATTTGTCGAAAAAAGGACGTTTGTAGTATTATTAACGTTCAGCAGTTATCAAGCTTTTCAGTCGGTGTGCTAATGCCACTCGATGAAGCTTGTTAAAATAATGTACGTCCAGACTGACCAAATACATGTTTGACTTAAGTCTATGCATGTATATCAGATTATTGTTATTATTGATTATTTTAGAGATTCATAAAAAAATACGATGGTTGAAATTTGAAAAATGTTCATGTATCATTTTGACCTCAACTTAAGTAGAATGTTGTCCTTTCATTAAATCCGTTATGTTACTAATTCTTCGTTTTTATGATTTGTCGTACGTTGATGCACATGATTACTTGTGTCATTCCAGTTTTCCTAAAATTACAGGTTCCATCTGGCACAAATGTATTCGCATGTCATCTGTTATGATGTGTATTAACTTGAAGTAAATATATATATGTACTTAATGCATAATATACTTTGTATGACACGTTATTGCTCTTGTAAATCAATACATGGCTTATAGACAAGACATGTATCCTTAATTCATTTCATGTATTTCTAAGGCAAACGGGACAGACGACCACAAGCATAAAGGTTAGGTTAAACAATACGAGTACTGTCTTGGAGCGACAAACCACAAGCGATTAAAACATGGTCATAGGTTTCACCCGCTTTTTCACGTCTACTGTCACCAAAACGAATTGAATTGTGTTAACAAGAAAAACCTCACTGGACAAGTCCTTAACAAAGAATATAGCTGATTCAGAGATATCAGACATAATTCCTATGGTTTCATATGAAAAATGTTATATTGCACAAACATACACAAGATATAACGAAATATAGTACATTGTTATATGGCAATCTATAATATGTTCGACTGACATAATGGTATGAATGATTAACGCAGTATAAATTATAATTAAGTACACATTGTATTCTGGTGCACGTTTCATGTTATTAATTCACTGGATATTGAAGCAATATGAGAAAATACAATACAAATATATGACAGATTTTTACAATAGTCGTGTAAGAGTTCAATAAATCAACACATGTTGGTATATATTGTATTTTATTCTATACTACTTAGGCGACAGTAAACACTGTACAATACATTCGTGTAAAACACAGATATAATAATAAAAAAATATTTTAAGATGAATACTCCCAATAAACCAGAGGTTTGTCTACCTTGGGATCATCTATAGAACACACGCATAAATATTACAATTATATATTTATTTCGGTTGTTATGTATACATGGTACATGGATAATTAAGACATGCAATAATATTAATAATAATTATGACATGTGCATAATATCCATGCCATACACACCAACACCTAGGATAGCACAAAAACGAGTAAACTCTTATTTCCATTGTAGTCATACGTGTTGATGGCATGCCATAGAGAGGCATAACAATCTAATTAAATAATATCACAGAACAAGAACATAAATATATCACAAAATGCCAAATACCCAATAACATTATCACAAGATTATATACAATAAAATACATTATTACTAAAATATCACAGATTATTGATCTCATTACATACAATCTAATTAAAACATGTTAGGTTTATGCACATATAGATCATACTTCCACATAAAAAAGACAGAATATCAGGTGAGACAATTTCAAAACCCTACCTACCAAAATGGATACAAAATATCAGTAAAAGTTTCCTTAAAATCAGGGTACTAAAGACATTAGTTTGAATATTTAAAAGGTGTTGCTTTAAAGCATCCTTAAAAGATGAAAGGGAGTTGATGTTCACAATAAAATGGGGTAATTTATTCCACAGAGAACATCCTATATAGCAAAACGATGTTAATCCAAAACTTTTGACTTTTGGGACAGCGAAAGCACCTTTTGAACTGAGCCTTGTCTTATAACTATGAATATGGTATTGAGAAATAAAATGTTCTCCCATGTAAGATGGTGCTAATCCATTTTTAATTTTAAAAACATGACAAAGAATATTCTGGTCGACTCCTTTATGGACAGGTAACCAGTTGACAGTTTTAAAATGATCAATATTTACATGACTTCTGCAGTCCAATCCAATTACAAATCTCAATAATTTATTTTGAGTTGTTAAGAACTTATTTCTGAGAGAGTGTGACATGCTATAATACCATATAGAACAGGCATAGTCAAAGTGACACTGAATTAGTGACAAAACAATTAAACGTTTTGTGTGTTGAGTTAGATACTGTAAGATTTACAAACAGTGTCTAACATATTACTACTTGAGACACAGCGAAGTGAATCAATATCACACATGTATATAGAAAAATAACGAAGTTCATTTATATACAAAGGTGTTATTTCATTTGAAGTTTTATGTACCAGTACAGCAATATGGTATTTACATTTTAACAAGAAGAATATCCAATTAAGTTATCGAAATAACATATTTGTACATGTATTATAATTTACATGTATCAGCAATCATTCTCGCAGCTCTCTTGTGAATATTGATGGTTTTATTAATATCATATTATTGTAAAACGATGTTTCAGGTTCCGAGCAGTATATTTGTTTCCCCAAGAGCTTTACTTAATAAGAAATAAGTTATTCAAATTCAATATACTATACACACTAACATTAATGAAGCAGTCAACCTAGAAACACTTTGCGGGCTCAGTATGGGACCATTATGGGCAAACACATAAAGGATCATTATGGGCAAACACATATAGGACCATTATGGGCAAACACATATAGGACCATAATGGGCAAACACATATAGGACCAATATGGGCAAAAACACATCGGACCATTATGGGCAAACACATATACAAGCTGCTAAGTGAACTTCTTTAAAAAAGTAGGAGAAAAGTAGGAATAAAAATTACCAAAAAGTAGGAGAAAAGGAGGAATAAAAATTACCAAAAAGTAGGAGAAAAGTAGAAAAAAAGGAATTTGTACTAAAATAGTAGGAGTTTTTACACAACGTTGTGCAGAACTTCGCATTACTCACAGACATGAATTGCTAACTAGAATACATCTTGACGAGACGTCATAAACAGGTCTTTTGACTCTTCTACATCTTTCATCTTGGCATGATCAGATTGTTTTTATTATTTATTTACTCCCCAAGTATGTACAGTCTTATCAAGATGACTCCAGTCTTCTATGCACTCCCAATTGAAAAGATCCTACAAACATACTACCATTTTCTAACTATTAATACAGTTTATGTGAAGTACACAATTTGAACCCAAAAAGTAGGAAATTTCCGGAATTTTGGACCGAAAAGTAGGAAGAAATAACAAAATAAGGAAAATAAGGAAAAGTAAGGAAAATAAGGACCGCTTGACAGCCTGCATGTATGACCATTATTGGCAAACAAATATGGAACCATTGTGAGCTATATGGGGCCCTCATGGAGCATGATATCGACAATTCACTCTACCACAGTGAAGGAAATTCTTTCGCAGTTTTATCCTGAGTTTGATTGCATCACTTATGTTCATCCGAGCTTTACAGAACCAAATACCTGCATATCCTGTGCAAATTTATAACACCACAGTTATGAATTATTTAGGTGTACAAATAACTAAATATCATTGTGAATGCAATATTATTTAATCAACAATATTGATACAGCCTTGCTATTAATGAAAATTTGATGTAATGGCTGCACAATACTGCCACATGAAAACACAACTTAACAGTTAAATGGTTTTATCTGCATCAAAACCTTTCAATCTGAACAAGATTTCTGTGATATAAACATAATACAGAATTATTCAGAACCAACAGTGGCAACAGTTGCCAAGTTCAAAAGAGAAACAACCTATACAGCTATACCTAACAGGCTTTCTAGCAAGCCATAATAATAATAAATGTTGCATAAGGGTTGCAATTTGGCAAAATGAATTTTTTTGTGGTGATTGCGGTAATAATGGCTCATTTTGACCATCTGATTTGATGGACTCCAACACGTTAACTTAGTGATGACGTTAAAACAATTGTTATTTGCAAATTTACACCTGTATGAAAACATCTTTAGACATTTGCATGAAATTGAACAGAGCAGAAGCCCAATATGGGAACTTTGCAGACATAGTTGATTTTACAGTATTATCACATATCTCATGATTTAAGACAATATAAATGTAATATTCATTGATCCCAAAAGACTCAACAAACTGAGTCAAAACATCTAAAGGTCTAAATAAATTTCAGGTTTATATAGCTTTTTCAGCGAACAATATAGACTTTAAGGGATTTTCAGAAAAGTTTCACTAGGAATGTAATGTAGCCCTCTGTTTTGCAAATTTGGACCGTTGTCCCCTTTAGACTTCAAATGTCAATTACTCAAAAAGTAATGTGTTAAAAATTGAAAGAATGCAAGTTATAACCAGATCAAAATTAAAGAAAACATTGGCATACAAATCAGTTAAAGTAAAACTTGTGACCATTTACAGTTACACGTGAAGCAAAGACCTACAAAGAAAATAGCTGAAAGCTCTTCGTTTTGTTTGACAGATGATCTTATTACTGATATGATTTAGGTGTATTTCAAATTAGAACATCAATTCGTTTCAGCTTGACTTTATTTACTGGGTAGACATTATTCTTTATTTTTACACATATTTGACTATAATTGGACACCACTAAATAATATTAAATATGCAAACAAAAAATATATAGAACTGACTAGACCAAAAGTAATATAGCATACCGACTTATTGTGTGCAAGTATAAACAAACTTTGTCTCCAGTATTTCTTAAAAATCCCAATGTGAACTACATTGTATCTGTATACAAAATCAAAGGAAAAAATATTCCAGCAGAAACTGCCAAAAATATATACAACGAATAAGCCTCTTTATGTGTACTACATGAATACGACCAAGTATATCAAATAACAGCCAGGACAAATAAGACATGATTGGGGTTTGATAGTTTTTATATATGACTCAGAATAGGGGAAATTTGTGATGGACAGGAAAGAATACAATATGACATTTGAACTACCACCCTACATTCCATCAGAACAGTGTATAAGGACAGTGTCACAATGTAATATAACTGGCATATGGCTTGAATATGATCCTGAAATAGAACACGCTTGTGACATGTACAAAACAACAATACGAATAGATAATATACGATATCAAAAAAGAATTCTGCGCGTTTTGCAACGGAATAAAATATATGAACCAAACAGAGTGTGAATTGCAAAATAATTTTGGTGGATAATAATTTTCGTTTACGGGATCATTAAAACTTTGAACATATTTTGAGCATGAGAGAAAAGCATCTGAAAATAATAACTGTTTGACATCGTGGATGTAAGAAGACATTTACTCGTTATCATTGTTGTAACTGTTTGAACATTATCTATTACTAATGAAAATAATCTCCTCTAAACTTATTTTCAAAATCGCTCCATTTGAAAGAAACATAATCTTTATTTTAATACTGTTTGACTGTATTTAAATTACTATTATATTCTCTTTGTTTTCATTTTTACCTAGACAAAAGTGAAAGTTATATTTCATATAGGAAAAATATCAAAATAATATTCAGTATCAAAGAATACAATGATAATGTATTTCTCTGTATTTGTCGAAAAAAAGACGTTTGTAGTATTATTAACTTTCAGCAGTTATCGAGCTTTTCAGTCGGTGTGCTAATGTCACTCGATGAAGCCTGTTAAAATATGTACGTCCTGACGGACCAAATACATGTTTGACTTAAGTCTATGCATGTATATCAGATTATGTTTATTACTGGTTATTTTAGAGATTCTATCAGGAATACGATGGTTGAAACTTGAAAAATGTTCATATATCATTTTTACCTCAACTTAAGTAGAATGTTGTCCTTTTTATTAAATCCGTTATGTTACTAATTCTTCGTTTTTATGATTTGTCGTACGTTGATGCACATGATTAGTTGTGTCATTCCAGTGTTCCTAAAACTACAGGTTCCATCTGGCACAAATGTATTCGCATGTTATCTGTTATCATGTGTATTAACTTGAAGTAAATATAAATATGTACGTAATGCATAATATACTTTGTATGACACGTTGTTGCTCTTGTAAACCAATACATGGTTTATAGATAGTATCCTTAACTCATTTCATGTACAAATAATGCGTATTCAGAAATAGCAATATTTTGTCCATTTATCAAACTTCCATATTTTTCAAAATGAAACATCATTTGGATAAAGGACAGGTCCTGGAAATTCTGCCAATTTGAATTGCAAAGACATCTGAAAACCACAAAGAGGCATGGAGCCGTATACGAACAGGGAACTAATTTCGAAGGCAAACGGGACAGACGACCACAAGCATAAAGGTTAGGTTAAACAATACGAGTACTGTCTTGGAGCGACAAACCACAAGCGATTAAAACATGGTAATAGGTTTCACCCGATTTTTCACGTCTACTTTCACCAAAACGAATTGAATTGTGTTAACAAGAAAAACCTCACTGGACAAGTCCTTAACAAAGAATATAGCTGATTCAGAGATGTTATATTGCACAAACATACACAAGATATAACGAAATATAGTACATTGTTCAATGGCAATTTATAATATGTTCGACTGACATGAATGATTAACGTAGTATAAATCATAATTGAATACACAGTGAATGTTTATGTACGTTTCATTTTATTAATTCAACGGATATTGAAACAATATGAGAACATACAATACATATAACTTATTTGTAATACATGTACAATTTATTTAATAAATACATCCACACATATTGGTATATATTGTATTTTATTCTTAACTACCTAGGCGACAGTAAACACTGGACAAGACATTCGTGTAAAACACAGATATAATAATAAAAAAATCCTTTATTTTAATTAGCCAGAGGTTTGTCTAACTTCTATAGAACACAAGCATAAATATTACAATTAAACTTACATAATAATGAAGAAAATTGTTAACACATCTACTATACAATAACAAGGACATAAAATAGAACTGGAATATAACAAAATAAAGGATTCCATATATGTAAACAGCTGTGGCCCGAGTTTTGTTGAATTAACTTAATTCATTACATAATTTCGATTGTAACTACATTTAAATAGTGAACCAGTGTTTTTTCAGATTTGACATTTGTATGTTATTTGGTTTATCGTTGCGTATTAACAAAGCTTCATATTGAAAAGTTAATTTCGTGTTGTAAGATTACAAACAGGGTCTAACATATTACTACTTGAGACAGAGTGAAGTGAATCAATATCACACATGTATACAGAAAAATAAGTTGTATGTACCAGTATAGCAATATGGCATTTGCATTTTAACCAGACGGATATCCAATTAAGTTATCGAAATAAAATATTTGTATTATAATTTATCAGCAATCATTCCCACAGCTCTCTTTTGAATATTGATGGTTTTATTAATATTTTATAATTGCAAAACGATGTTCCAGGCTCCAAGCCATACTAGTTTCCCATAGAGCTCTAAATAGTCAGGAATAATCAAATCAAATCAAATTCAGTGTACTTTACATAGTACCATTAATGGAGCAGTCAACCTTGAAACCCTTTGAGATTGGTTATTATCTAAACACAAGTTGACACTTAAAGAGAATGCCACTGTGCAATTTATTGATGCAGATGTTTGTAAATAGTTTTACTTAAGGTATTTCACCCATAATTGAATTATTTGTTTCTATTTGCGTTTATTAAACGTCGCCGCTGGTTTTTCCATATGGGCGACTTATCCGGAATAAAGTATTTTGTGCATGATACAGAAAACGTATAGTTCCAGAAACGCCTCTGGTTTCTTATACGTGCCCGATGTAAAGCATCGTACACGGGACCTCGATTTTTGTCTCTATCCAAAAGACTGTTAGAACTGTTAGTGGTGAAGCGGGAATCGAACCTACCGACCCTTGGATTACTAGTCAAAGCCTCGGATCCGCTATAATTAAATTATGTCATTTTATGCTAGATAATGTAAATAATTTTTTATTACAGACAAGTGTGATGCCCCATTGATACATCAATTTAGTTAAGGTCGTCTGCTATTAACACTATAATAATTTTAAAAGGAAAATTGCCCATTTCTTAAATGCTGTAAGCATCAATGTAAAAACCAAACATTTTTCTTCAATTTCTTGTAGCTGATATGTTCTTTTATTTAAAGTGCAAGACTTTATTTTGATTGATCGGTATAGCTTGCTTGAAATTAACATTAAAGTTTTAAAACATACAAACTTATTCAAACCTGCGTTTATTGAAATTTAAAATAAGATTTGTTTGTTTAAGTCTCACTTTGCATTTATTTACCATTGAAATAGTTCGCCTACATCCAATCATCCATGTAAACCCTTCTTCCAAAATATGATAAACAAAATATATTATTATAACCATATAACAATATAACTTAAGGTTTGTGTTTACCCGTATGTGCAGGTAGCTACAACATATGTATATTGTTACTAAAATCTTTCACTGGTTTATGTGTGCATTGACATCAAATTAAAACCAAGTAATTGTTACCTACATACAATTATGTTTTGAAAACTTACACCATAAATGATATAAATTTAATAGAATTTGAATCTATATAAAATATTGCTCATGCTTCAATATTAATATGAAATACCGGCATATGGAACTCATTCAGCATCATATGTTTAATGATAATGAGTATACTTATGATTTGTGAAAGATTAACTTAATTATCAACTTGACCCTTTCTCAGATATGTGATTGACAGGCTGATTGGCCAATCAGACAACGGGATTTCGACCCCAAGCAGCTCGCTTACCTTAGACAAACCTTAGATAAACAGAAAAAGATTACCGCGCGATAAAAAAATAAGGTTTAATAGATTTCTGATAATGAAATTGTGATTATATTATATTATGTTAATATGTGCATTGGTAAAAAGATGCATTTACGGATTGTGTAATTCGGACAAGAGATATCCGGACTGACTAGAAAAAAATGAAAGATTTATTTATATTGACTTTACTGGGAGGGGGCAGACATTAGATATTAATGAAAAGTATAGCACTAGAAGATGAAGAAACACATTGTAACAATATAAAATATGTTTGTTTTACATACATATATGTTGTTAAACAATTTTCACTTATTAGCTTAATTCTTGCTTAATTAATAGTTATTCGAATCAATAATTAGAAAGCGGTAAATGTTTATTTCGCCAAACTATCCTTCTCATCTTCTGGTTTTAATAAGTTGCAATTTATAATCTGATGTGATCAATATATCTGCCTGTTGAATGAACATTATATTATTTTTATAAACTACAATATTTGACTTTTACCAGAATTTAAGTAAGTATTTGGATATTTCATTTGGTTAGGGTGGACATTACTTTATAAATTAGTTATTAATACCTAGTTTGTAAAACTAAAAATGCCCCGAATCAATTATAACATCAATATATAATAATTATTGAGATTAAAAATAGTATAGTCATAAACATATATGAAGCAAACATATTTTTAATTGTGTTAATACTAGTGAAAAAATACAGGTGATTTACTGATATTGGTTACTCACTGTTGAGTATTTCTTTCAAACGTAATTCATAAGAGTTAGAAATGTTCTGGTTTCTTTATTATTTCATTTTCACTGGTGTTTACAGTTTATGATAGGACATAAAGGAGTAATTTATCATGTTTAAACCCTAAAAATCACACCTATGTTGAATTACGTTCTTAAATAATAAACACATTTTATAACATTCAACACAGAACTGATCAACGCTCTTTTAGTTAAAGTCTATGAAAATATTTGACACTTCTCAACAGTACTGTATATATGTGTCAGATGGTGATAGGAAACACTGATTGGATGTATATTGGATTCCAACTGGGGCAGACAAAGAGCAATTCTGATTAGGGGTATGGACAAGATTGATATCTAGATAGTGCACACAGGGGACAATATTGTTTATCGCGTAATATTATTTAATTGGTCCAAGCCAATACTGGCCTTGTTTCTTTAAGGCATAATATCTGAATTTTTTAGAAATATGTGTTGAATGATTTATTGAAGATTTGAGAAATAATCCTAATATTGTTATGTCTGTTCTCTCACTAAATTATTTATTTAACAGACAAGTTTGTCGATTTCAAAACAAAATATTTACCACATGGACTTTTAACAAATATACCCTTCATTATAAAAAAAATTTGTATGTACAAATATATTCTCACTTCTATTTTGTGCAATATTGTTTGCTATTTAAATATTAATTGTGTGATGCACTAACAAATAAATAAATCACATATATGTATGTCTTTTTCTGGGTACAAATGTATAATTCCATATGATTATGCTATTTTCCAAATCCAATACACTTTTTACCAATTAGTTATGTAGCAGTACTTCAATGAAATGTTTGCAACATGAAAGCAAGTCTTCCTTAGATACAGGGGGTAATAAATGTCCTTTCCTGAAAGGATACATTGCGTATGACAAGATAATCTATACTTTGTTACTTTATGATGTCATAAAATGATAAAATGTGAACATATAACTTAATAAAGTATATAATGTGTCATCATTGTGCAGTAAAACTTCAATAATAAGACCACACTTGAAACCCTTATAATATGGTCTTCTTATTGAGGTAGTCTTCCCTTATGAAAACAGAAAGTTTGCAGCAAATTAGCCGCAAACGTTTTTAGTCACAGTAAGGTTTACAAGAAGTTCGCAGGACTTCGCGGCTTGCGGTGAAGTTACTGCGACTTTGCTGCAAATTCGCAGAAAGTTTGCGGCTAGCCGCAACTTTGAGGAAGTTTGCGACAAACTTGAATAAAATAGTGTGTGTTGCTAGAAGTTCGCAAGAAACTTTAATGCAAAAAATCATGTTGCAAGAAGTTTGAGGGAAACATTGGCATTTCGACTATTTTTTATGTGTACTGTTTATTATTACATCTTTGTAACAAAAACATAAAAACTAGTTTTTATTATTGTGGAAAAACGACGTCAGCCTAATATCTGCTCTTCCATTATTCGTTTGACATGTTTTCGTTTGTTAGTTTGACACTTTGTAGCAATGTTTTTTGAATGAAAGACTAAGCCATTTCCCAGATCTTATTGCAATGTAATGGAAAAATACACGTTTTTTAACATCTAAGCTCGTAAATATTTTTAGTGCATCCACACTGTAAACGTGCTTAACGCGTATCCGTGAAATAAACCCATGCAAGCGTCATGCAGGCGTCTGCTTGGAACGAGGGCGCCAAGGTCAAGGAAAGTCGCTTTTAGCGAGAATTTGAAGGTAATATTTTAATATATGTTACCTTATCACGATTTATGCGAGTTAACATTATTGTCTTTCCTATTCATGTAACTTTTAGTTTATATTATGACTTCGTGAGAATTTTGTTGTTAAATGGGTGGGTGTGGGAGTGGTGAATATTTAGAATTGCTCAATTACCTTAACATGCTTTAAGGCATAGTTTAATCTTCCTATTAGGTTTCTTCTACAAAATAACCCATCCATAATTAATCTAAATTCATTATAACTGACGTTGTTTCACTGTTCTGACCCGTATACAGATGGCACTAGATACGGTATTATACCGGTGCGCACTGAACACCGTTTGAAACCGAAAATGTCCAATTACTATGCTAGGTTTGGTCGCACATTTGTTTACATAGTAGTATTAAGGATTGTTTAGTTCTTCATGTTGAAAATGAGTTGTACTTGAAAACAATACTAAAGTTTAATAGACCTTTACCTCTTTTCTGTGGTATGCGTAAGTTTTTTAAGCACCTTTGCTTGAATCATACAGTTTCACACGGTCACAAAGTATTTCGATCATGATTTTACATACTGCTTGTATGAAAGATGTTCAACCAACTATGCAGCAGAAATAACAAAATATGCCGTTTGACCTTTACTGTGAACAAGTCTACACCGTTTTTTTCGAACAAACATATTTAATTACAAGTTATTTGTAAATTCCATTTACAGAGAAGATTTATAAAAAATGCTCTATACCTCTGTCATTATCATGAACACGAAGCTCCATACTTCTGTCATTAGCATAAACACAATGCTATTTACCTATGTCATTATCATAAACGCAAAGCTCTATACCTCTGGCATTATCATAAACACACATATATATACCTCTGTCAGTATCTTAAACACACACATATATACCTATTTCATTATCATAAACACACAGCTATATACCTGTGTCATTATTATAAACACACATCCCTTCACCTCTGTTATTATTATAAACACAAAGCTCTATACCTCTATCATTTTCATAAACACAATTGTGTGACTGTCGGAATACTCGCTTTTCACATTTACAGATTCTGACCAAAACATTATTTGCGTCAATAATTTGAGACGTCAAATATTCAACCTTCCTAATAGCAAATGTATGCACCACAACAATAGGCTTTTTAACTATCGACCTTAAATCGTTATACTAGATTTAATATATATATATATATTATTTATATACTATTTAAATTTATACATTTTTGGTTAGTTGAATATTGGTAATAAAAAAATTAAATATACAACAGGTTATTTATGCGTAACCATAAGCTAATTTGTTTGAAAAAGATGTCAATAATATCGCATGATTTTAAATATGAATCACACGGGCTTTTCCTGTTAGGGGTTTGCTTACCTTATATACTTTAAAAACTTAAAAAGCCTAAATCTTCTCACAAAGGGTGTAACCAAGTTTTAACGTCATTTGGTGAATCTTTCATGTTTCAAACCGTGTATAATGCAGTTAGATTGAACGTGAACATGTGTATTGACTTGCAGGGCCGGTCTATGCCAATATAGGTAAGGAAATGCGCTCTTGCGTTAATCTTTAACTGCTGTTTGGATAACATTTCTATCAGAACCGTATGACAACTTTTTCTCCGTCAAGCTTACAGACACATATACGAACACTTCAATGCAATGCAATTCAATGCATTGCGATATAATACAATACAATACAATACTATATTTGTTTGATTTTCATCTATGTTATGTATTTACCAGTATTAAAAGTTTATTAACAATACAATACATACTTGTTTATCTTAACGGTAATTAAGTATACATTTTATGAACAATGTCTTATTTACAAGTATTCACTTTGATATACGTCACTGTGCTTCAAGATACCACAGTTAACTATCCACTAACACTGTCTCAGTAGTAAGTCATTCATTAAACGCTTACGGTTTAGTTCGTTGAACGCTTGTCATAATTTATTATTATGTTACCTAATTAATTTCTAGTTACATCACAGTGGCGACTGTGCTACAACATATATCTATCCACTCTACCTAAAGCAATATAACTTCTAGAGATTATCATAACTAATGTATTTAGAGAAACAAGTGCGTAATTATATTCATACGCTGTACATGTAATTTGTTTCCATAGAAACACTGATGGATCTTCCTACCAGCAATTTTTGGGGACAATTTTTCATGCTCTTTCTCCACATCACACAACTTTTGTTGTACGTGTTAACGTTTACATTGGCAAAAGGGAATAATATAAATGAATTTGCTAAAATGATGAATTAACTGTTTTCCTGCGAATGTAGAATAAGCGAAAACTATCTCGCATTGATAGATTTATCAAGCAGAGTAGGAAAGGGCGTTCAAAATTCAGTAAATTATCTGTTTTTCTGCGAGTAACAGTAAATCGTTAATGTCAGATCGTTGCAGTCATTTCATAACGTAGTGATTTTAGTGTATGAGCAAACGCATAAATTAATAACAGTAGTGAACAACTGATGTCGTGTTATTGTTGAAAGTGTTATTGTTTTTGCTAATAACATTTTATTGTAGAACTTCTGTTTGAACAATTATGATGTCGATTATAATTTTATCCTACTGTTCTATTGTCGTTGGAATTTCGGCACTTTGCTGGTTGGTTGTTTCGGGTGAAACAAGGAAACAAAGGGCAGTAATTCACCCTTTGTGCTATACTGATACTCAGTATGGAACCGTGTTGAATACCTACATGGACATTTGTGGATTAATGTCCTGTGTAGCACTATGTATGGGCAACACTCAATGTGAATCGTGCACTTATGACGAAACCAGTGGCACATGCTCATTAAATTATATAATAAGGACACACTTCCCAACATAACTCGTGAACCACATAACAGTTATCTAAAAAGTATGTCGTTAACAAGATATGTAACGTGCTATCCACTTATCACTTTCTAAAATAGAATATCCGTTCTGAAAACTTAGGGGGTTAAGTGGGTAAGTGGTGGCAGTTGTGGACACATGCAGACAATTGTTCGTGTTAAGATATAATTATCTGATATGAAAATTTATTACGATACTTATCTAGTTACCCACATACTTTTCTAGTTGATTATGTAGCTAACTGACTCGTTGCCTTTAGATTTATACTTGTGGTAATATTATATTAACAGAATGAATACCTATTTGTTCTCGCGCGGAAGTCAAAACTTGCCAACATTTCGGTTGCACATACTATAACAGTTGCTAATTAAATTTTAGATACTTTCTGACTTCATACTTAAGTGTTTTCGTGAAATCGAGACTTGCACACATGCCCCCAAATGTCCAAGAAAAAGTGTTGATGTTACAATTCAGTATTTATTTTATATATAATATACTTGTACGTAATATAGAATTTTGCCGTGGAAAATTGTAAGAACGGTATCTTAACCTGGTAATTGTAGGTGAATATTTTAGTGTACACAACAAGAGGTTTAGGTCTATTATTTTTGTCTCTTATACTTAAAGTAAAATTGTCGAAAACGACAACACCCAGTTGCAAAATTCTTCGTGTTATTCCACTTGTATATATATATTACAGTATAGACGAACACAAAGCGAAAGTGAAAGTAGAAATTGTTACGGACCACTTTGATGTAAAATAGTATTGGCGAGTAAGCAGTTTAAGCATCTTTACACGGTAAGTATGCATTGAAATTATATATAACTTATTTTTGTAGTTTGAGCTATCCGGTGAATTCAGAATCGTTGGTCTCGACGTAAAGGCTGTATCTGGTGAGCTGAGTGGATACGTTGAGGTGTACTTGAATGGGGTACCGTGTGTGATGACTATTGGGATGAGGAGTATTATGGACTTCAGAATGCTGGTGTACTTTGCAGGTCGTTTGGCTACAGGTAAATCTTCTTCGTATAGTTATTTTCCACTTATAAGATTTCAATTGATATCATTAAAATATTATCCACGTTTTTCTTGCTTCCACGATTTTGTTGGTATATTATTTAAATTTTAGTACTTTTGGTATATTGAAAATATATAAGTATTATAGAGCCGTCGTATTTTACCATGTGATTAATGTATGTTAAGAATGTGTTAAATATTTGATTGATGATATCGTTGCCGCCGAAATAATTTTATTTTTCACAGAATTTGACATATTTTGCATGAACTAAAACGTTTATCTCCGGTCATTCTTCTAGAATACACTTTCCATACAAAGACATTATACTGTTGAACATGATAATCTCTGTAATATAAACACATATGGACATGTTTAAATGCACATGTTAACATACTGACATTTAATTGTTTCATAAATCCTCTTCGTGAGAATTTCTTATTAGCGTCACAGAAAATTCCTATATTAATTTTGATGTCTAACAATAGGTCACTATCAGTTCAGAAATGTGTCAATATAAAACTAATAGAAAGTCTTTTGTGAAGTGAATGCATTGTTTTGTAGTTTAATACAGCTATCAGTACAAAGAAAAAAGTTATACTGTTTTAATGCAGGATAATACGACACTCTTGGATGGTTACAGTGGATTGTAAACTGGAAAAACTATGATATCATTTCTTTATAGAGTAAAGATATGAATGTTAAGAACGGCGTATATAATATCATCTTGTACGTAATTAATAATACACATACAAAGTTCTTCATGTATGTATTATTACATTTGCAGTAACGGCTCAACTATTTATCCACTTGGATCATCAAGAAGCTACACAGGCCCAATTCTGATGGATGACGTCATGTGTTTGGGAACAGAAACAGATCTGCTGGCGTGTCCTCACATATGCTCACACAACTGCGTTCATGATGAAGATGTGCGCGTGCGATGCTTTTGAAAATAATATTTCAGACATATTTAACTTTGTGTTTTGTAAAAGGGTTTAATCACTTGTATTACAGTTATTCACTCTCGTGTGCTAACGTTTAAGTAGGAAATAAAAACAAAAATAATTATATTCATATAACGGTGATCGAAGTATGGGTAGGAGATCGATTGCGGAATAACTCAATCATGAATAGATAAGAACGTATTTATTCGATTCAAAACTCGAAAATGTTTCGCACTTTTCAATACGACCACTTACAAAGTCTCTTGTATGTTTGAATACGTCATTCGATCGAAATGTACAGCCCAAATAAACCATGCCATAACATCGTATGGAAGCCCTGGAGGGCCCTTTTGACTTATGTCTGCGGACTTGTGACTTTTGACTTGTGACTTTTGATTTATGACTTGTGACTTATGACTTGTAACTTTTTAATTGTGACTAATGCAACTTTGCCGCGCATTTCAAGCACGTGCACTGTGGCCCATGGAAGATGACGGACAACGATGCATCAGATGATGTAAGTTCTATTTACTTTATTCGAGTATTATCAGTGCGTAATTAAGGTGCCAAAATTTGTTCTTGGTGTGGTTTTTTATTAGCGCTTAAAATATTTTCCGTGGAAGGGCCTGAATGAGAATGATGAATGTAGCAATTTTCATGTATACAATGAACTATTATCAATCGACCTTCAACTGTAGAAGGTAAGAGGTAGGTTGAGTCAGTATGGCGTAAACGTAGGTGTCAGAATGGCATCGTATTGCATATCAAATTGATTGGTCAGGATTATGAATAAAACGCTTTAGATGTTTTCAAAAGAAATCTGTCATCAGCCCCCACTGTGCATGAATTCATTTTTCATTATTACTCTTAAATGCAACCACTTCAGTGGCCAGGGTGTATCCAAGGTCAGCGCGGTGGCGTGGGGATATGCAATGACTCTCCATCTGTTTTAGTTATTTGGGCAATATATTATTGGAATGTTACATACTATCATCCATTACGTTATTTGCAGGACAAGCATAGAAGGCAACATATCAAAGACGTCCTTGACAATCTGAGAAATAGAAAACCCAAGAAGAAGAAATAGACTACACATCAAGAACCATATTTTTGATGATTATGCAGCTGTGCACTAAAGTGGCGATTTTTTTGCCTTTTGAAAGGGCATGGTGAATGTCTTTACACAGGCTAATGATATGAACATTGTTTTTGAAATATGCCGTTTAAGCTTGTTTATCGATTAATTTGAGTTGCTACATTAGTTTTAAATAATCATTATGATGTTTATATAAAAGTGTTTTATTTGTTTTTGGATGGTAATGTGTACTTTCATAGCAACAATCATAATATCAGAAGTCAGAAGTCATAAGTCACAAGTCATAAATCACACGTCACAAGTCAGAAATCACAAGTCAGAAATCACAAGTCAGAAATCACAAGTCACAAGTCAGAAATCACATGTCAGAAATCACAAGTCACAAGTCAGAAAGCATAAGTCGTAAGTCATAAGCCACAAGTCATAATCAAATATTTCTGCTGGTTAGCTGAAGGCACATTTCATACACGACATGAACACTTTGTATTCATATATGTATTCATGAAAGAAAAGTACGGCTGAGGAAAGTAAATCAATAAAATCTAAAATGACGTTGACTTCATTACAGCGTCAAATCATTGGTGTCAATCGAAGTTTCAGTGCAAGACTATCGTAACTCCTACATAAATACTTGTTTATGAGTTATGACACCTGGCATTGAACTGCATTGGCACTACTTTTTTGACGTCGCTGTCATGACGTCAAATTCATTTATTATTACTTGCTGATGAGCCAGATGGCGAACCGTATTTAAAATTAATTTCTTTGAGAATACTATTTCAAGCCATGTGGTTTCTTTGTTCTTATTTCATATCATATTCTGACGCCGTATGACCATTCCTCGTGTCGAGGTGTCGTAAAACTCAAGACACTCACTCATACCATATTCATTGTGTCTTATAGGCCAAGGCTTGAGGTTTGAATACTAATTTTAACGACACCAAAACCTATAGTGTAATAGCTTTAAATCAAATGCATCGACTGAATCAATCCGACAATAAAGAACTAACAGAAACATTTATTAATATTTATCAGCATTTCTATGACGAACAATATCGAATAGTGCATTTATAAATGTTTGCACTAACAGCAATCGACACCAGTAAATACTGGGTAAGATTTAAAGAATAAAAGTATAAATCCTTTATTATATGCATATAATGCAGTCTCCACCTCCGTAGCACATATTTACTGTAACACTTGATGATAACAGCGATACTGTCTGACAAACGACATACTAAACTTTAGTAAAAATATAATTTTCAATCCTGAACTATTCCTGCCACTAAATCATGTAACTCTAAGAACATCTGCAATGCATGCGGCATCAGCATCTAATAGTTTTGAAGATCGGGCTTTTAAAGATGTGCCAACTCATTGAATTCATCAAAGGTTCTCTTTGAAATGGAATACATGTCTTTGCAACATCTCACATCAGGTTTGTTAATCGCTGTGTCGTAATCATGAGCGCCAAACAATTCTGAAAAATAAATAACGTCAGGTTTTCCGTATTGTACTCCAGCATTGTGCTAGGGTCTTATATCATGAACATTCTATTGTTGTGCAATACGGTTTGAATCAACTGAATATAACAAAATTTCAAATTCTCGCAATGTATCGGATCAAGCTCATTGAAACGGCCAGAATCACGCAAGTCCTTGAATAAATTCATCAACCACTGTACACCTTGTTGCCGAAGAGTTCCCCACCATCGTCCGATGCGCTGGTTAGAAGTGCTTTTTCCAACAATAACGCTTCGACTCCCTGCAAATGGGTCGGTTGCATCATTCCGAAAGAATTGCCGTAGAAGACAAACAACAGAGTTGTCTGTGCCAGCATCACAACGCAATATACGAGGAGTTTTACCCACCTCATTTAGTGCATCCAAATAATATTTCGCAATTAATTTGGGATTGTTGTTAGTGTCAGAAACCTCTAACCAGATTAGTTTCCTGCTAAAACCATCTATCGTACACCATGTATGCAGCATCCGAACGGCTTCAACTTATCGTAACCGTCTACGTGCCAAATGTTGTTTGGCCCTTTTGCACAATATACCCGTCTTTGGAGACGATGTGCCTTCCGCATTACAACACCACTTGGATCAAGTGCCCTCATTATATCCCTGACATCATTACGCTTTATGTGTATATTATGATTTACTTTTAACTGACGCCACATCGTTCAGATTGTCCGCTGTTCTGTATTTCCCTGTTGACTACATCAATAACATTTCTCAGTGTTCATACCGCGACGATTCAAGTTCAACCTTTGCATGATCCTTTTTAGTTGACGCATTGACAACAAAATCCCATGCCTTAGTAGCAAAAATCCGAGGATTTCACTGTATCTAAAACCTTGCTTGAAATATTCCACCTTTCAACGTTCATAGATGTTGAAGGCAGATAGGTTGGCACCACAGCCACTGCCATTCCCAACAGGACACACACACAGAATGCAAACATGCATTTCATTAAGCTTCGCCGTCCCTAAAACCTGACTTGACTCACTGGATGACTTATATAGGCCACCAAAAGCAGTAAATGCAGATTCACTAACCATGTGTTTCTCGCACAATCGATTTCATATAATGAATGCAATTTTAGTCACAAGTCACAAGTCACAAGTCCGCAGACATAAGTCAAAAAGGCCCTCCAGGGCTTCCATAACATCGTTTATTTTCGATATTTGCTATCCCTAATGTATATTTATTTCTGAATATAAAAGACTATATTGCTTAACCATACACTTAAAAAACTATCCTACGATGACTTCCCATTTATCAGAAAAATAAGCCGTCAGATAGATAGATTCAAAGCTTCGTTTTCCCCTATATGTCAATGAGTGATGGTTAAAACCTTTAGTATTTCCGTAAATCGGGACCTGTATAGTGTGGCCAAGATCTGATGGCACAATACATGTAATATTTACGTATGATAATTAGCCAGCGGTTTAACTTGGCATAAAAGGGGTTATCATTTAGAGTCTTGGTCTATAGACGCTTGTGTCGTACACAATTTCGAAACATCAACAATTATCGGATTAAATTGGAAATGTCTAATTGAAATTTTATGAACAATGTGTTATTTACAACTATTCACTTTGATATACGTCACTGTGCTTCAAGATACCACAGTTAACTATCCACTAACACTGTCTCAGTAGTAAGTTATTCATTAAACAGTTACGGTTTAGTTCGTTGAACACTTGTCATGATTTATTATTATGTAATTAATTAATTTATAGTTTCGAACCTGCATCACTGTGACGACTGCGCTACAACATACATCTATCCACTCTGACTAAAGCGATATTACTTTAGAGATTATTATAAATAATGTGGGTAGAGAAAAAAAGTGCGTCAATATATTCATACGCTGTGCATGTAATTTGTTTCCATAGAAACACTGATGTATCTTCCTACCAGCAATTGTTGCGGACAATGTTCTTGCTATTTCTCCACATCACACAACTTTTGTTGTACGTGTTAAATTTCACATTGCCAAAAGGGAATAATATGAATGAATGTGCCAAAATGTACATGGAACTATTTTCCCGCGAATGTAGATTAAGCGAAAACTAGCTCGCATTGATAGCTACATCAAGCAGAGTAGGAAAGGGCCCTCACAATTCAGTAAATTATCTGTTTTACTGCGAGTAACAGTAAATCGTTAACGTAAGATCGTTGCAGTCGTTTCATAAAGTACGTTTTGCAGGAAAGTGATTTTAGTGTATGAGCAAACGCATCAATTAATGACAGTAGTGAACAACGTATGCTTTATGACAGTAGTCGTGATATTGTTGATAGTGTTATTTTTGTTAATTGCATTTTATTGTAGAACTTCGGTGTGAACAATTATGATGTCGATTAGAATGTTATCCTTCTGTTCTCTAGTGGTTGGAATGTCGGTACTTTGCTGGTTGGTTGTTTCGGGTGAAACAAGGAAACAAAGGGCAGTAATTCACCCTTTGTGCTATACTGATACTCAGTATGGGACCGTGTTGAATACCTACAATGACATTTGTGGATTACTGTCCTGTGTAGGACTATGCATGGACAACAATCAATGTGAATCGTGCACTTATGACGACACAAGTGGCACATGTTCATTAAATTCTCTAATAAGGACAAACTTCCCAACATGCGATCGGAATGTGAAATATGCACAAATGAGAGAACAACAGGTACTGTATTTTAAGAGAGTTTTTATTTTCATCGCAAAAAATTACGTATGTGTAGTAGGCACCCCACTCCATACCGTACACAGTAGAAGTTATTATACACATTATCTATTTAACTAGATACTTAACTCGTAAACAACTTAACAGTTATCTAAAAAGTATGTCGTTAACTAGATATTTATCGCGTTAACCACATATCACTTATCTTAACTAGAGTACCCGTTTTGAAAACCTAAGCTGTTAAGTGGGTAAGTGGTGGCAGTTGTAGGCACATTTAGACAATTTTTCGTGTTAAGATATTTATCTGGTATGAAAATTTATCACGATACTATCTAGTCCCCCACATACTTTAATTGTGTAGCGAACCGGTGGCAGAATTATGACACCATATTATAATGATATATATTCTTATGTAATGATATACATAAATTGAGATAAATATTTAAGCCTTTTTAAATACTGTCTGGAATATGTTTGCTTAAATTTAAGAAGAACTCATTCCTACGATTTTTGTTACAACAACACAAAACAAAGGGAAGTTATAATGTTTACAAACTATATATTTCCTTGTTCTGGCTCAGCGAAACATATTTAGTTATATGATATATAAGTCTCACATAGACTGATCACATGTACATAAAACTTCTGACCCCGATTTCACGAAATACTTAAGTTCTACATCAACTTAAAAAGAGGAAAACAAAAAAATTAACTAAGTTTAATTGGCTATCAAACGATTTTTTCTTAACACCTATATTTTATTTATAAATATCTTTGAAGACTGATAAAAGATATTCTAGAAGTTTTCTCTATAGCTTGTTGCCTTAATATTTATACCTGGGGTAATGTTATATTTACAGAATAAATACCTATTTTTTCTCGCGCGGAAGTCATAACTTGCCCACATATATCGATCGCACATGGTATAACAGTTGTTAATTAAATTTTAGACTCTTTCTGACTTCATTCTAAGTGAAATCGGGACTTGGACACATGCACCCAAATATCCGAGAAAAAATGTTAATGTTACAATTCAGTATTTATTTTATATATACTATATTTGTACGTAATATAGTATTTTGCCGTGAAAATTGTAAGAACGGTATCTTTAACCTTGTAATTGTAGGTGAATATTTTAGTGTACACAAACAAGAGGTTTAGGGCTATAATTTTTGTCTCTTATACCTAAAGTAAAAGTGTCGCTATTGAATAGTTTTCTTCGATTCGTGAATAATAAACAGCTCTTCTATAATTTATATATTTAGTCACTTGGCAGTACCTAACTAATTGCCTGATGGAGATCCATGTAAAATAGTATTTCCGAGTTAGAATACTTTATCCGGTCAGTATGCATTGAAATAATAAATTACTTATTTTTGTAGTGTGAGCTATCCGGTGAATTCAGAGTCTGTGGTCTCCACGTCCACGCTGTATCTGGTGAGATGAGTGGATACGTTGAGGTACACTTGAATGGTGTTTGGGGAACCGTGTATGCTAGCTCTTGGAGAGAGGGACAAAATGGACTACAGAACGCTGGTGTACTTTGCAGGTCGTTTGGGTACAGGTAAATCTTCTTCGTATATTGATTTTTCCATTTATAAGATTTCAATTGATGTCATTAAAATCTTATCCACGTTGTTCTTGCATTCAGCAATGATTTCTCATTAACACGATTTTGTTGCTATTGTATTTAAGTGTTAGTACTTTTAGTATATTGAACATATAAATGTATTATAGAAGCATCGCTGTTTTACTTGTAAGTAATGTATGTTAAAAACCGTTTTATATATTTTATTGGGAATGATATTATTGCCGTCGAAATGATTTAATTTCACAGAATTTGACATATTTTGAAATGGAAACACATACGAAAATTGTTTCAATGCACATGTTAACGTATTGACAATCAATATCACATATATTCTTGTTTACGGAAATCACCTTTGTGAGAATTGCTAATTACGGTCACATAACATTCCTATTATAATTTTGATGTTTAACACTATGCTACTATAGGTTCAGAAACGTATCTATATCAAACTAATAGAAAGTGGTCTTGTGAAATGAATACAATACTGGTAGTTTGAAACTACCATACAGCCAGCACAAAAATAATGGAAAAACGTTATGCAGTTCAATGGAGGAAATTTCGACGCTACTAGGCGGATAAAGTGGGTTGTAAACTATAAAATATAATATTATTTCTTTATAGACGTACAGTTAGTTATGAATGTAAACAACATGTACGTAATTAATAATACACATAAAAAGTACTTCATGTATGTATTATCACATTTGCAGTAACGGCTCAACTATTTATTCACTCGTGTCACAAAGTTACTACACAGGCCCAGTTCTGATTCATTCGGTCAGATGTTCGGGAACAGAAACAAATCTGCTGGAGTGTCCCTATTACAATTTCAGATCCTACTTCGAACATGATAATGATGCGCGCGTGCGATGTTTTTAAAAATAATCTTTTAGACTTATTTTACTTTTGTGTTTTGTAACCGGGATGGGAGACCGGTTGTGCAATAACTCAATCCCGAGTGCATAACAACATTTTTTTTCGATATGTGTTATTACTATTATATATTAATTCCTGAATATGAACGATGATATTGCTTAACCATAAAGGTAATTAACGATCATACGATACTTCCCATTTATCAGAAAAATAAGCCATCAAATAGGTAGATTCAAAGCTTATTTTACCATAAATGCCAATGAGAGATGGTTAAAACCTTTAGTATATGTGTACTGTATGCATTTTGTTGTCATTGATGTATTTTAAAAACGTTCAAAGAGTACAAGGTAGTATTACGCATCAAGATAATTTAAGGAATTTACAACTGTTATTGAACAACTATTGTTTTGTTATTTCAATGAACTGTTTGCATTACCTTATCCAGTCTCATTATAATCAGCTTCCGGAGCGTCCTGCTGCGCGGCGTAACCATAGTGAAACGGTCTTGAGGACAGGGTGTGATCAAATTGGTACTGTATCAAAAGTTTAGTGAATTGTTTTCGGTACGCATACTGCCTTTTGGAAACGTACTATTGAGCTAACAAGTTATAATTGTTTTTTGTATAGAACTTAAGATTCATAATATTAAGTGATTTTTTATGATAAACTTGTTTTATATTTTGTGTAAGACGTGTTGATTTATTACTGCATCCGATTGACTCTATGATATAAATCAATCCGTAGATTAAGTCTGACGAAGTAAATCCATGTTTCACGAACGTTTGCATTATATTTTATTATTGAATTATTTCTATTTACATAATCATGCATTGTAAAACAAACTAGTCGTTCTACCCGTGTATTCTCTCTAGAATCGTAGTATGACTATTTTTGCCTACTTACCGTTTGAATGTATTGCAGTTGTTATTATATAAATGTTTAATGCTGTCAGTTATCTATAAGTATATAAAGTGAAAAAGGGAAATGTGAGTACAAAGGTTGAGAGAGTGGAATACAACATAATGGTAGCTTTCAGATTTTGATCGTTTGATCAGACAAATAGAACAAAAACTATGCATGGATAATTTAAGGAGTTGAAATGTAAACATGTCATTTCAGGTTAAATATTAATCAGTTTGGCCTTGCATATTGCTATTATCTTTTCAATATCGATGTGTCTGTACAGATGTAATTTGCATGATTCCTGTATCTTTTAGTGCGTTTGAATTTATGAATTTTCTTTTTTGCTAATATTATGACGTAGTTAATAGCGGTTTTGTTATGTTTGGAATGACTTGGAACACTTTGTTCTCAATATTTTGGTTTGAATGTATTCAACAGAAAACACCGATTAGATATATATTTGTCATATTTTATTTCATAAGTGTTGTAATTTGTTTTACTAAAATGATATGAAAATTAGACATATGAGGTATGATTTGATGTACATGAATAGATGAGTTTTTATACAGTTATAATATATCATACTCACACATATAAAGATTGTCTAATGTCAATAATTGGGAATAAAAGTTACACACATTTGTACATTGTAGCTATACCAATATAATTCACGCCATTAAAAACGCGACTAAAAACTGTCTGCGTCAACACGGTGACAGTATAACAAACATGATATCTTAATTCTGAAACATAATTTCGTAAACTTAATCAATTATGAAATATGAACACTAAGGTCATAGTTTGATTTTTTTTTGATGAATGATTACTCATTTGTAACAATATAACTTGTTTAACACTTAGATCAAAATGAAGGCTAAGTGAAATAGTTGCGATTTTAATAGCGCTTTGTATATATCGATTTTAAAACTATACTACATTGTACACAATGCCGTTAGTACTTGTTTGTATAAACATAAAATGTGTATCTACCTATTATATAAATGATAAAAAATATTTTATTAACATGCACTCCATATTTTTCAAATTTATAATTGTCTCTCTGTTAGCCATGTTTGTTTTCTTGTTCTGTTTTCCTAAATATTGTTGTTTGCTTGTAATCCTAATGTACTGCTTTTGAATAAACAGTTTAAAAAATGCCTTGTTGTATAAATATTTTGTCAATGTCAGTAAATCAAGTGCGCTCGTATATGGAACGCCACAACTGTCTTATGTTGGTACATTTATATGTGTCCATAACAGTCAATAAAACAATGTATGTATACATACAATACATACACTTGCCAAAGATATATCTATTCGTTTATCTATATTAAAACAAAAGTGCTTTGCATTGATGTCCGATATACAACTTATACATAAACGTTGCAACAGAGAAACGCAACTGTTTTATTTAGGCTTCATTTTGTACATTGTGTTTAAAGCTACTAAATGTTACTAATGTTTACAATATTGTTCAAAACAGTATTGATACTATGGACCAATAGTTCATATTTCATGAATGGATTAGTTTAGGAAGTTATGTTTGTGAATTACTACATAATTATTTCTTCTTTATGACATGTTTTGACCCAGACAATTTTCGGTTGCGTTTTAATGGCTATAATTATAATTTTGGTCTTTTCATAAGGTATCATTATCTTTGATACTCAATGGTCATATATATTAGCCACTATGTGTTATATCTTACCAATATTTCGATATTTGCTACATGTGGTAGTTTATAACAGTTTGTTACATACAATAATACTATATTTATAAACACGAAGACTCATTACAAGTATACACATTTCTTGTTAAAACGACACCATTTCTCAATCTTAATATATGTATAAATTCAGTCCAATCATTGTTCAACAAACTTATGCATCGTTTGACAACATGGGCCTGAAAGATAAGCAGAAAATAGCCGATTAATGTTCATACATTATAAAACACCTATTTATTACATAGAGGAAGCATAGTGGTAGCTGGCAAATGCAAAGGTATCGTGCTCATGCGGAAGTATTTGCGTGTTCACACAAAAAGTTATCGTATACTCGCGCGAAATGATTTCCGTGCTCACGTGAAATTAGAAACAAACTGACATGTCACCTATATACCGCCATATGTAAAAGTGTGTAACTATATTGGTTTATTCACAAACATGCTTGATGGAATGTATCGCAATAACCAGTTTTTCATTATTTTATATCATCAAATATTTTCCAAGTTTTGTGAGCACCATTGGATATAACACAATACCTTATGTCCGTAGCTGGTAATATTAACACAATACCTTAAAATCTATACCGTAGCCGGTAATATAAACTCATTACATCAACAAGCAAGTAAACGGAAGTCCGTTGGTAACATTCACACTTTATTGTTTCTGTCGTTTGGACATTTTGAATTCGTGAAGTTGAAATCGTAAATGCACTACAAGGTATTACAACTCTATGATTTCACGATTTTAACTTCGCGAACTCAATACTCCGAAAATAATTAATGAAGTGTTAATGCCACCACTGGTCTTTCGTTCAAGTACATATTGAGTCAGTCCTCACCTGCATTGTACAGAGTAGAAAGTTAATACGGTACTTTAAACTGAAATGTATTTAAGTTACAGATGAAGCAATGCATTGCCTTACTACGAAAGCTGGAGGTGACATTTCAGCTTTAAACACTCGCGATTTCACCTTCATGATTCACGAATTCAACTTCATGACTTCTCGAATCAACTTCACGAATTCATGATTTCAACTTAACGAATTCACGATCTTGTATTCATGAAGTTGGTTTCGTGAAGTTGAAATCGTAAAGTTGAATTCACGAATTCTATTTGAACGAATTCACGAATTCACGAATTGGAATCGCGAGTTCATGAATTTAAACTCGTGAATGTCTAATGTTCGAATTCGTACCACACATACACTTTGAAGTCAACATTTTATTCTTACATTTCGTATTATTGGCGACTTCTTCGAATCCACCATCTTCATTGAATGGAAATCCTTGTCCCTCAACAATAACAAATTCCCTGTCATCAAACATACGGTTGCCACTGACGCTGTCAAAACATGACAGTCTTAACAACAATCCTGAATAAAATTAAATAAAAAGGGTTAAACTCGTATTTGCTGCGATCAATTTCTGCTATGTATGATTAAAACAATAAATAATGAAGATTTTACGTATCGACCCAGCGATGATTGACAGCAAACTTAGTCATCAGAAACTAAACTAAAAACAGACATCCAATACTTCATAGAAGTTAAACTAAATGACTAACATGATTCTTGGTTACAAGCACAAGTAACAAAAAAAACAAAAACAAAAAACAACAAAGACAACGACAGAAACAAAAAATCAACACTTCACCTGTGATAGCACCACCAACAATGGCAACAATGTTATAACAAGGGCCAGCATCTGACACACTGCGTCACCGCAGAACATAATCATAGGATATTCAGTCATTACTTCACCTAAATCGGTGGTATTATCTGCTGGGACCATCAGCGGGAATAGCTCATATGCACTGATAACAATCAAAACATTTAATTCTTAATCGACAAGAATGAAGAATAAAACTCTCGCTTAAGACGAAGAAATGACAATTATTCCTACATTATCATGAAATGATGAGTATACCAATAAAATGCATTAAAAGTTTTGACAGCAATGAAAGAGACCAGCCTACAATGGAGCCACATGCTACTTACACTGACGATGATGACCTAAGAAACTATGACAATCATGTTTGATTGTCAAGGAATAGAAAAGGGTTTATGATTAAATATAAGACAGCACTAAGACACTTGATTGAATCGTGATTGTTCAAACTGCAAATAGTAAACCTGAGAACTATTTTAATACACCCCATAAGCAATTCAGTCCAAAGTTTGTGTAGTGGACTCCTAGAACAAACTATTTTAAATAATACTAGACTGGAAACCAGTAGGGTTTGAATGTTGGAGAGTGAATTGTATGAGAATAGGGGCGCAAGGAATGGTCTGACCGTCCATAAATACAGCAAAGGAAATCTCAGAAATAATTCTAATAACCCCCAGAAGCTACTCAGTCGTATGTTTGTGTAGTGGACCTTTGGAACGAAATCTTCGGTAGGAATAAGAACCTGGAAACGAGAAGTCTTCGAAAGTTGGAGAATGATTTGTAATACTAAAAAACTATACTTATCAAGACAGCCGTTATAGCAAAAATACTGTTAAACCTCTTGATTAATGCACACATAGCAGACAGCATACAGACGAAATTGTGAAGCTCCCTATTTTAAATATAACTCTGAAGCAAAAACAAAAATATATCTTACTCCCAATTGGCCATCGCAGCGGATACAGCACCAACAATTCCAGATAGAATTCCTAGCGTACCATGTGGATTGTTCACATCCCATGTGTCATGGAACTTCAATTGGCTGTCCAAAAACGGCTGAAACATGATGGTATTACATTGTTATTACACACTACTTACAACATATAATGCGATAATGTTGATATATGGTCCCCGAAATCATTTCACCATTTTAATTTTATTCACATTTATAAATATTTACAAATGACGCAATATTATGATAACGAAACCATGTAGTCATAATTTATTGTAAAGTTTACCCTTTAATTTTGCTCAGAGACCAGTAGGTACACTTGATGAATCTTCTGCAGATCTAAAAAGAACTTTGATGCAATCAATAAGGGAATGCTATCTGGTTGAAAATCCAGGAAATAATTTAAGTTTAGTTGATAAAGTACATAGCTGAACAATATGCCAATGCATACATGGTTGCAAAACTTACTATTAAGTATTGGTACCCGGCCACAGAAGCTATGCCAGAAATACACTCTATAAGCATGGCTGCTCATGGTCGCAGTGGCATATTGGCGCTGGATCCAAGAGCTACACCACCAGCAAGTGTGGTATCCTAAATTTGATCTTGTAAACAAATTAAAATCGGGTACATACGACAACATGGAATTATTTGATAGACTTAAACAATTCCTGATTGTTGCAAAAGTCATTTCAAATACATGTTTAGTTTAGATGAGTTCAAACTCACTTGTTTAAATGGAATGTAAAACTTGTTCTTACAACTTTCACTACTCACTCTCGATGATCGTTTCGTCGGCTACAAATCATTATTCTTGACTTGGTAAGGAATCGTGAAGTTAGTGATAAACCCCGCTCGAGGCTCGAATGCATGTCCTTTGGATCAGGAGTAATGGGCTCTCCCCCTTGACCGCTTTGCCTCTCTCATTTGTTGTTAAATTCTACGTAGCTTTTGGATTCAATTTATACATCAAATGTAATGAATAAATGTGCAGCTCGTTAAATATTTAATAAAATATTGTCGGTTCTTTGTTTACATGGGCACAAAATACTATTGTGTTTATATCGCGGACAATATTGATATTGATATTGAATCTAGCAGTGCGTTGTTATTTGCGTTGATTTTAGTTCATTTTCTTTCCTGAGCTACCTGTTTGGTTGGCTTAGTTGTTAACACACTAGCTGGACTGCCTGTCTTATCGTCCGATTCATTGGTGTATGTGCTTTGTGACAATTTAATTGAATATGTGCAAGCAAAACCATTTGATTCATGTGGAAAAGTTACTTCGCAACAACAGAGTATTGCAGGTTCGTAACACAAAAACACTTCAAAAGTCAACTGACCACCTTACTTAACCAAAACAATTTTGAAAACTTTTTTACAACTCAACTTTAAAAGCGAGTTGATGGCGGCACGTGTGTCATCGACAAGCTCTGACAGGATGGTTATAAGAACGTGACCTTCAACGTCAACTATGCATGGGATTCTTACCAACCATAGAAAAGATGTCTGAACGATGAACAGAGCCTTGTGAGTTGGCCTCTTTATACTGATTGCTTCTTAATACCCTTGCAAAAGCAAGACCAACAATAGCACCTAATGCGTGATTGTACATCAACTGTCATACGTCAAAGGGTTCAGAAAAACTCCGTATAGGACTTACGAAGACTTTTTGTTTTGACATTTAAAAATGTGTTTGTTCTTGTCAGGGCATTTTACAGGCAATTTTCTACTCTCGACGTTAAGAAAAACCTTATCCCGTGGGCAACATTCCTGTACATTTGTCTGACATTATATTACGTAATACCTTCTTAAATAGGTCACTTCAAATTGCGGTTTGAAATTGGTCCTCATACAGGATATATAACATAAGATATACATGTGTACGTATATTTGCAAATCACTAAATATAATCGATTCATTTAGTCTGTTTGGAAATCAGTGTATTCTTGTGAGCGAGCTCATTTAATAAAATCAGACAAGATTTGGAACATTTTTTTTCAACGAGGACATATGAATCTATATTTTGTTTAGAACTGTGTGTATTTGTATCATCATCAGCAACATCAGTAGCAGAAGCAGTAATGTTGAAATGTTGAGGAATCTGTCAAAGCCAAACTACTCCATTCGTTGGTATGTCTTTTATGTATGCTATTTAAATATGAGCGCCGCTGTACGATTTGCAACCTCTTCTTTAAGAGACGTCATTTCAAGAAAACGTCACATGTGACATCACCATGTAATGATAGTAATCAATATTTCCCCCATATGGCAATATAGAAACGAAGTGACCATATTGAGTAACTCAATATTGTTTCCTGCTTGCAGAAAGTGACATCACATGTTGCGTCATCTTGAATTGACGGCACTTACAGAAGAGGTTGTAAATCCCATAGCAGCTCTCACCTGTTGTTGTCGTAGCATTGAATGCACATGAAATAAAAAATACAGGTTTGATTGATTGATTCTCCTAGTTATCCCTTATGGTCGGCCAGGTTATTCCTTGCGCCCCTCTTCCCTTACGTGTGTACCATTGAGACTCCTCAAATGCCTAATGTTTTATGGATTGCTGTTTTCCCGGAATCAATGATTTAAAATTATTTCGGTAATGTAACGTACCCTTTATCGAAAGGTTAACCAATCCGCGTCAAGGTTAAAAAAGTTGTTCGGTTGATGAGAAATTACCTTAGTGGTTAAACGTAAGATTTGATTTGTTTACACAACACTGATATGCAAATAGAAAAACCATGTTAGTACGGTTGTGCCGAAGAAATCATTTAACATTTTGAAGTCTAAGTCTGAGTTTCAGTCGTATTGTGTGTATAAATAAAGCACCAGGCTCTATGGTTACAAAGGATAAACTGATATGGATCGATTTGATCCATACAAATATTTGCCATTTTCATGAAGCAACTGAACACTTTTTCCAGTAGTTCTCATAAACATACACAAAAATACATAAATATCTTCTAGCTAACATCATAAAAACATACTCAACTTTACCATGATGTTGCAAAATGGATTTATTATACTTATGACTGAAACTGATCTATATCAAATCAGGATCAATTTCCAAAATCGGTTATAACTTATTAATTTCCATACTTTTCTTAATAAGCGTGACATTTGAATTAAGTGTCTCTAAAGTTTCGCAGGATGTTCATATCTGTCACAGTATGTAAATAGATTTAGCTTTGAATAGTAATGATTACAAGGTTTGAAAGATCCTACACTTGATCTTGATCCTGATCCTGAAAACTGAGTTTTGTGAACACGGGGTCAGAAGTGACTTGATCAAAACACCAAACACCATTCACATACATCAGTGGTTTAGGATAAACAAGAAATATCTTTAAGAAAAAGATAAACGGCGTAGATAGAATAATGTCTTCAATGAAATAATGTTTTTTTGCAAAATATAAAAATAAATCCTTAGAAAAAAATAACTCGAATCTATATACACTATAATCATGGACCTGTCTTATCAGGATCATTTTATACATACATGTACATACATGCTTAAACATATTAACTACTTCCGGCAAAATTCGAACTGCAAACGAACGCACTTCTTACGATAACCCCGTTTGGTGACTCTTGGGTGAACGAAAACCCCGTTTGGTGCCTCTTGGGTGAAAATATGATTGGTCAGAATTTAAAAAGCCCGCTTCGAGGACAACATTTGATTTGTCAAAAAATGTAGGTCAAAATCAAAGTAGTACAGCTACGCCGACAACAACACAATTCTAACGATAACGGACATGTCAGTGATAAAATCCTGTGATGAAAGCCACGACAAGTGCGAGAAATATTGCGGAGACATTTAAATACGTCCGCGCCAGTTTATCCTGAGTCACAAACTGTCGTATTTGTGTAATGCTGAATTTTTCATCTGTTGAATTGTCCGACTGTACGCAACAGACTGTCTTCAACCAATGGCGTAATCTACTTGACTTGTTACCATGGATACCGTCTTCAACAAGTAAAGCTAAAAAGAGAAACAGATATTTTTGAATTTTACTAAAAGATGTATCTGGCTCATCTGAACCTTAAATATCTAAATGGGCTTCATCCAGTATTGTTGGTACACAGTGTAAAACATTATTACTAAGAACCATCGCCATGTATAACCGTTTAAAACTGTGATCGTGTTTACTTATATTACTAACATCAAAACTAGTAAAAAACAACCGCTTGTTGAAAAAATGGCAGTTTTTTAGTTTTATGATAATACAAACGTCTTTTTTTCCACCAATACAGAGATATACATTATAAATGTATTCTTTGATAATGCATATTTATTGAAGTTTAAACTAGATAAAGTATACTTTCATGTTTGTTTCAGTAAACAAATAAACAAAATAATGAGCATAATATATATTTAATTTCACTAAAATAAGTACATGACTGTATGAATAAGACGCATAAAGAAAATTTAGGATCTGACTACACTCCGTAAGAGGTCACGTTCATATAACCTCTCTAAAAATAGATATGCGTAACCAGGTGCTCATTCGTGATTTCATTGTAAATATTTAAATTCTCCCAACTTTTTAAACCATTCACAAATAAATAAACATCGCTCTCCCCTAAACAAACGTAAATGTTCAGCCAACTATTTCCGTTTTGTTTTTACATTGCATACTTATAACTGAATTGTTTGATTACCCACACATGTTATCTGTCTGTCATAACATTGTGTGTTGTTACACATGTAACCATGACCAAAATAAAGTATTTTGTATTGTATATTGTATTGTTTATACTGTTATTTAACGTCCTTCCTGCCGCTTCCGGTTATAAATATTTCCAAAAACGAAACACCACACAAACAACACCGATTAACCAAAGAATGTTGCCGTGTAGGAGTTGCGGTTGTGTCCATGGGCGCAGCCATATTGAAATTGACGAAAATACGTAATCGGAACGTCTTGGTGATCTACGCTCAAATATAATTTACGGAGCTCGTCGGAGATCGACGAATATTCATAACTCTTTACCACAGCATTTTACAGGCGAGGATTTGATTGGCTACTCAAAGGTCACTTGAACGTGACCTGTATTGGGCAGTCATCAGATCCAGTTAACGTATAGTATAGGAGCGTGCGACTGGAGCTGATTTTAATGAGATTGGGCGTGACCCAACCTAAAATCAGGCAAACTTGTTCAGCAATATTGACCTGAAGCGGGAAAACATTATCCTACCCTATCGACATATAGTATATCTATCAATCATGATATTACATTTAGCAATAGTTGTTAGATTTGTCTTGAGAATCAGCGAGATACCCCTTCAGTCCCAGCCCCCTGAACAAAGGGCACCTGGCTCTTGTAACCTCATCTACACTTTACCCCCTAACTGAAAATCCTGTATCTGCCCCCTGTTATGTATTCATCAAGTATAAGCAAACTATGGTAGAACGATTGCTTACGAGGTCCAGTTTCCAGATGTCGTATGTTTGGTTTTCTGGCAGACTCATCATCTGACTCAATGGATGATTCATAGTCAGTATCTTCATTGTCTTTGATTGTTCCATGTTTCGTCCACCACGTGACGCCATGTAACTAAAAACACACAATATTAAAAACATTATACAGTATCACCTGACTTAAAGACCACCTCAATAATAAGACCACTTCAAAATTAAGAACACAATTTTTACTGTTTTTTGCTTTTTTTTCAAAATCAATATTAAGACCACCTCAATAATGAGACCACCTCAGAATGAAGAACAAATGTTTTAAGTCCATTTTTACTAATTAGCTCTTTATTCAACCTCGATATTAAGACCATCTCAATATTAAGACTAGTTTTCGAAGGTCCTAAAGGTGGTCGCATTATTAAAGTTTTACTCTATTTTATAGCAAAATATTAAGACTACCTCAATAAGAAGACTAATTTTCAAGGGTCCTAAAGGTGATCGGGTTATTAAAGTTTTAGTGTATTTTATAACAAAATATTAAGACCATCTCACTAATAAGACCAGTTTTCAAGGGTCCTAAAAGCGACCACATTATTGAGGTTTTACAGTATATTACAACAAAATATAAAGACCACCTCAATAATAAGACCAGTTTTCAAGGGTCCTAAGGGTGGTCGCATTATTGAGATTTTACTGTACCTCTTTCTCCGTTCTTGGTTTTGTCAATAAGCTGATGACAGTTATCATGATTGCTGTAAAAAGTAGTTGTAACTGAACGAAATAGCTGTAGTGAAGCTTGGTGAGGAAGGCTGGCCTGTCGTCTATCTCGCCGCAAGGTGGCGCTGGATACACTAATTCTACCACGAGTCTTGATACTCCGAGTAAATGACCCAAAATAATACCGAAAAATGCACCCTGAAATGCACACACATGGAACAAACGTTTTAGACTCGACCTAGTAGTGTGGTGATCAGATATAGAAAAAAGGTGGAGCTAATTGCAAGGGGAGGGACTTAATTATTCAAGGCAACAGTGCATATAAACAAAGCCGCGGCCGTGGTCCAGTGGTCAGTACGCTGGACTTGTAACCCGACGATCCGGGGTCGATTCCCGGTCGCGGCAGGTCATACCCTTCCATGAAAATTTGACAAAAATGTCGATTTTCCTCCACATGTGGAGAAGTTGCCGGCTCCTTGTGGAAGGGTAAGTTAGTACTGGTAAGAATTCAGTCCAGGAAAAACTGGTTAGGTGAACCGGCCGCCGTATATAACTGAAATTTCGTTGAGAAACGGCGTTAAACCCGATGAAACAAACAAACATATAAACAAATATTAACATTAATAAAAAGAGTTGTAGCGAATCCGTAGTCCAGTGGTAACGCGCTGGACTAGTAATCCAGGGATTGCAGGTTCGATTCTCCGCTCCATCACTGACCGTACTAAAAGTCTTTCGGACGAGACTTTAAAAACCGAGGTCCCGTGTATAATGCTTTACATCGAGCAAGTAAAAGAACCAGGTGTGCTTCTGGAACTGGGGCATCTCCTGTATCATGCAATATCCTCCAAAAATCTAATATGACTAACATTTTTCTGGAGGCGTCGCCCATATGGGAAACTGGTGGCGACGATAAATAAACGCAAATACAATAAAAAGAGCACGATTCATTTAATGTGTTTAAAAAAACGCTTACGTATAGTAAAGCGATGTTTAAGAAACAATACCATTGCACTTTCATAGTTTCGGTATTTTGCTTTGAAATTAGTTGCACTACATCTGGAGAGGTGGAGCTAAATGCAAGGGGAGTGACTTAATTTTTAAAAGAAATCCCCACTGTTAGTTGTCACCATGTTGATAAAAAAGCGACATTTTTATCAATACTTTTCTAGGATTGGGTTCACAATCACGGCACATGCTAAGTATATTGCTTGAACTCCTTGGGGTTTTCAATTTCACAATCACGGTGCATGTAATGTCTTTGCGTACGTCAGTGACGTCACATGATTAAGTGAAACGCCTGTTGATTGGACTATGATACAAAACTGAAGAAGTAAAACGCCCCCCTCGACTAATTTAAATACTCTCGTGTTTCATACTCTCATTTCTCATGCATATTAAACGAAGTCTGCTGTAATTGACCATCGGTTATTCTTGTATATTGCTAAGCAAAAGTCCAGAACATAGAGAAAAGAAAGAGAATTATCCGTTGTTGCTACGCAACATTAAATGGTAAAATATTTACCGTTTCCGTCGTCCTAGTCCAGAATATAGAGAAAAGAACGAGAATTACCCGTTGTTGCTAGGCAACATTAAATGGTAAAATATTTACCGTTGCCGTCGTCCTAGTCCATAATATAGAGAAAAGGAAGAGAATTACCCGTTGTTGCTAGGCAACATTAAATGGTAAAATATTTACCGTTTCCGTCGTCCGAGTCCAGAATATAGAGAAAAGGAAGAGAATTCCCAATGGTGACCCCACATAACCTTCCACGGCTACCATGTAATTAAATAAACGTCCGCTCTGGAACGCCTTGACCATAGGCACCCATAGAATAGCTACCACACACATAATGATGACAAATACACTGAAAGAAAAACGTGATGCACACATATATATGTTACTATTCGATGGCTTTTAGTTTGTCAAAGTCAGAAAACTTTTATCTATTTCAAATGAATCTTTCTGATTAAATAACCTAATATGCATTTTTGATTATCCTTTTTCATGACGAATAATAATCGGTTGCCATGGTAACGGGAACGCTTTTAAAAAATAAAAATCATCCACTATTTCAAGTAAACACTTCAATCCATGTAATTTAACTAAACATGCATTTTTATATAATTATGTTTTCATGACGAATAATACTCGGTTGCCATGGTAACGGAAATGTTTTAAAAAAGCAAAGCTCATCAAACTTGTTCGGAGGATATGTATTTTTCTTGGATTCCATTCATATCAATATCTGGCTTGCGACAAAAAACAACACTATCAATACTTGGTGCTTATATTATATATTATACGGATTTCATATCACACGCAACGAATGCCAATCGTATCCACATGAGTTCTCTCCCGTATTCATGTTTAAGAAGCCAGTACTTATAGCTCCCTTTGCAAGCATCTCACTATTTCCCCACACAGCATCAGAAGGGCATATGCCTTTGGATAAAATTTTTTATTATCTTCAGTCAAATGTTCATGGAGAAAATACGGCTCACTACGATTCATGAACGTATGCCTGAGCTAGAAACATATAAATAAAGAAGCATACCTAGCATTTTAACCCCAACACCCCAACACTCTCGCAAAAAAGACTAAGTGATACAAGAGACACCATATACACAAGACAATGCCTCCCCACACAGACCTCAGGAAAACAACAGTAAACGAAACACTAGGGATTGAGGAGGTGCAAGGGCAAACATCTATGGGAATGGGGCAGCAAAGGATTGTCTGGCTGACTAACAAAATCAAACATGGATAGAGTGGTAAAAGAATAGAATGGATGGCCACCACCGGAAAAAAGGCAAGAAATCCAATAACCACGGACTGAAAGGGGTGGTGCGAGATAATAGAACAAGACTATAATATCACGTCAAGGAACTGCATAGTGGGAAAAGGGATCTAGAAAACATAATTAGTGGTTTAAAACCCTGGAACTGTCAGTGAAAGACTGTAAAATACGGGTGGGGGTTTAAGTCGATTTAACAGCTGGCCAACATCACATTTAATCGCTATAACGGTCATTGATTTACAACGTATTCACATAAATTAACGAAGAAGGTAGTAACTCATCTTTAACAAGAACTATCTTGCAAAAAGATGGTCGGCGCAATTTGAAGGTTAAGATTTGTTGTGCAACAAAATGCCGAGATGTTACGATTGCTAGTCACTCCAGATCCAAAATGGATTTCGGTAAATTCACCGAAATTCAGTGGATTCCGGTAAGGTAACGTACCCTTTATCGAACGGTTAACCAATCCACGTCAAGGTTACAAACGTTGTTCGGTTAAAGAGAAATTGCCTTAGTGGTTAACGTAAGATTTGATTGGTTTACACAACACTGACATGAACATAGCAAAACTATGTTAGTACGGCTGCGCCGAAAACCAATTAACAGAGCAAGACAAAATAAAATGCATAATACCGTCCAACAATAAGAAGTTCCCTCTGGGAAGCATTCGATCTCAACTTTCTCCATACATCCATTGTAAACACGGTGCTGGCGCTGTTAAATATTGAAGTAAGCGAACTCATGATTGCAGACAACATAATCGCTATCAGTAAACCACGTGCTCCTGAAATAGTGAGAGAGTACTGCAATCCACAGGAGATTGTCACGAGTTCTTTCCCTTTATCACATCTAGAGTTCTCTCCCATTATCACTTCAATACATATTCTATAGAAGGGATAAAAGGAGAGAATTTGAGACAATCTCATGTCCCATCTGAACCAGGAACAATGTTCATATATTGACAGCATTGTCGGGGGTTCCATTTGACCATTGAGTTGACCGGGGATTTCCAAAATGCCACATTTTGACCCTCGGGATTCTGGCTGAATAAACTTTGCTTTCCTCGTAAAACCAACTTATCCCGCTGTTGAGTACATGTTAACATAATATAAACATAATATCACATTGGGGGGAGGGATCTATTGCCGATGAAAAGTATTGCCCTCGACCCACAAAAACTAATGAGACGAAAATAAACAAGAAATATCTTGAAAAAAGATGGTCGGTGCAATTTAAAGGTTAAAATTTGATGTGCGGATCTGAATCCAAGAATGGATTTCGGTAAATTCATCAAAATTCATCGGATTTCGGTAAGGTAACGTACCCTTTATCGAAAGGTAAACCAACCTGCGTCAAGTTACACACATTGTTCGGTTAAAGAGAAATTGCCTTGGTGGTTAACGTAAGATTTTATTGGTTTACACAACACTGATATGAAAATAGCAAAACCATGTTAGTAGGGCTGCGCGGAAAAAAAAGTTAAAACATTGGTTACCTGTTGGTAAAAGCTCTAGGACAAGTTTTGGATAGGCAATGTTACTACAACCAGCTGGATTATCACACACATCTTTGCATACCTCTGGATCAACACACCCAACTTCATCTAAGGAAAACACTTGTAATGATTTAAATAGATCGAAATACGAAAAACAATATATTTCAATTAGACTTGATATTAGTATTGATTTAATCGGGGTCATAAATCATTGACTATTTGAGCATCGCTGTACGATTTCCAACCTCTTTTTTAAGTGACGTCATTTCCAGAAAACGTCATATGTGACATCACCATGTATTAACAGTAAACAATAGCTGCCCCATATGGCAGCATGAAAACGAAGTGACCATATGAAGTAAATATTGTTTCTTGTTTGCAAATAGTGACATCACATGTTACATTTTCATGAAGTGACGTCACATAAAGAAGAGATTGTACATCCCAAAGCAGCACACATTTGTTTTGTTTTCATAATTTAAAACCCTTTGATCTGAACTTAGCCATTCACAGCCTTGCGCGTATCGAAAGCATACAGTCTTTCAGGGCACCGTATCATGCTGATACTAAATGAATGAACAATGAAACAATTCGAATGGCTATTATTTCTTTCTTGAACTGGCTTTTCAATATATACTACATGCAGATATATGCAAAAACATGTTTTTATTAGAACGTATTATAAGTCATTGTGGGTATAGGTTAACTTTAACTAGAAATATTTACAATGCATACCACAGGAGATTGTCACGAGTTATTTCCTTTAATCCCTTCTAGAGTCCTCGAACTGTATCCCTTCTACAGTTATTTCTCTTTATCCTATCTAGAGGCCGTTCCCTTTATCCCTTCTAGAGTCCTCTTACTTTATCCATTCTGGAGTTCTCTCCCTTAATCCCTTCTAGAGTCCTCTTACTGTATCCCTTCTACAGTTATTTCTCTTTATCCTATCTAGAGTCCGTTCCCTTTATCCCTTCTAGAGTCCTCTTACTTTATCCATTCTGGAGTTCTCTCCCTTAATCCCTTCTAGAGTCCTCTAACTGTATCCCTTCTACAGTTATTTCTCTTTATCCTATCTAGAGTCCGTTCCCTTTATCCCTTCTAGAGTCCTCTTACTTTATCCATTCTGGAGTTCTCTCCCTTGATCCCTTCTAGAGTCCTCTAACTTTATCCCTTCTACAGTTATTTCTCTTTATCCTATCTAGAGTCCGTTCCCTTTATCCCTTCTAGAGTCCTCTTACTTTATCCATTCTGGAGTTCTCTCCCTTAATCCCTTCTAGAGCCCTCTTACTTTATCCCTTCTGGAGTTATCTCCCTTTATCCCTTCTAGAGCCCTCTTACGTTATCCCTTCTAGAGTTCTCTCCCTTAATCCCTTCTATGGTCCTCTCTCTTTATCCATTATATAGTCAACGCATGGTACTCAAGCATATTATAATATACATATACTATTGAAGGGACAAAGGAAGAGAACTATAGAATGGACAAAGGGAGAGAACTATAGAATTGACAAAGGGAGAGAACTATAGAAGGGACAAAGGGAGATAACTCGTGACATTCTCGTGTAGTATGCAATATTATACTGAATACGATATTACCTACCAGGAAACAGAATTCTACTGATCATCCCGGGAAATATAAGCATAAACAACGGTAGAATCTTCAGGAATCCGGCAAGGATGGAACCACCTTTAGCGTGTGACAATGATTTGGCTGCCAGAGATCTCTGTACAATAACCTAAAATTGTCGAAATCACGGACATATTAACCATGGATTTGAATCTCTTTGGATCCCAACGTCGGTTAAAATCCCAGTCCAAACTTGATATAAGCTGTAACGGCCAATCTATTGAAACAACAATATCTTGGAATTACCATTGATGAAAATTTGTCCTTTGCGTCTATGGCAACGTCTGTTATTAAAAAATCCAATGCAAGGTTAAAATTCCTGTATCGTAAAAGTGAATTCCTAACTATGCAAACAAAGAAACTCCTGGTCTCTTCCCTTGTTCAATGTCACTTTGATTATGCATCATCAGTCTGGTTTAACAGTTTAACACAAGATTTAAAGAATAAATTGCAAGTCACACAAAATAAACTGGTGAGATTTGTATTGAACTTACATCCTAGATCACATGTTGGCACAGAACATTATTCCCGTTTAAATTGGGTACCCGTAGAAAGTACAGTGAATCAAATAACTCTATGTCATATATATAAAATCCATTCCGAACTTACCCCTTCTTATTTAAATGATCAATTTACCCCCATCAGTGAAATCCACAAATATCCTACCAGGTTCAGAGTTAAGGCTGATGTTACCCCTGATGGAACAACTTATTTAATGTCAGAATGTAAGAGATTTGCAATTCCTAAAGTCAAGGGTTTTGGAAAGAAATCTTTTTCTTTCAATGGTTGTTGTCTTTGGAACCATCTGCCACAAGATGTGAGAGATGCCAAAAGCATTTCTTCTTTCAAATGCAAAGTCAAAAAAACACATTTGTAGCTCGTCTTAAATAATGTATTGTTTCTATCTATCTATGTGTGTTTATATTTGTTTAAACTCTCGCGAGTGACGAGATTTTCTTCCGAAACCAAACCCACAATAAAGAATTTGACATTTTGATCCGCCGTAATCGTCATATTTAAAGTCGTAATTATTTTTTTTTTCAATTAAGAAATACGCAGATCAGTAGGTAATTTCACATACATTTAAGTGTTAATCAAACGGGACTAGCAACAGACGGAAATGAACGGAGATTGCCGAAAATCGCCGATCGATAAAGTGTTGGAAATTCACGATACTTGCCGAGCGCGCTATGGATTGTAGAAGGGACAAAGGGAAAGAACTCTAGACTGATTAAAGGAAATGAACTGGTGACAAACAGATTCTATAGAAGATGCAAAGGGAGAGAACTCTAGATGGGTTAAAGGGAAATAACTCGCGACAATCTCCTGTGCTTAAATATATCATTAAAATTTTAATTCCGACGAAAAAGGTTGAAAACAAAATATAAGTTTCAAGGAAAGACACTGATCTCATGGTCTAGAACCCCGAGTCCTGGCTTACCTGATCACAGCACCAATACCATAAACAGCCGAGTGATGACTGCAGTATGAGTCCCGGCCATGGCTGGTCCCCGGTAACAGCGTCTTGGAATACGTGGAACGCATCTGACCGAGGTAATCCGCATGTTGTATTATTACTGCGCATGCTCGGTATGGCATCGAAATACATTCGTTCTAAATTTTGATATCCACCAATCTTCACAAAACCTAGGGAAATCCGAATATATGTTTTTTAATTTAAATAATCATATTGTATTGTATTTATACATACAACTATCATATTGGCACAAACATACAAAAAAAATACAAAAACACCAAAAGTTTTAACAACATTGTCTAAGCCCCCCCCCCCCCTCAGGGAGATAAAGTTGGATTTGTTTGCCATTCCACTAAATTGTCAAATAAGCAAGAAATTTTACTTATGATTTAAGTACTTTGTCTTTAATCATTTTTCAATCTACGCATGAATATCGTTAGAGATTATTTCTTGTACATTATGACAAAGTTAGATTTGAACTCAAACCCATAAAAAAGGGAAGTTTTATACATCATCACATCGTTATATTTTAATCCATATCAGATTCGATGTCAAATGACATTGTTTTTATCACTTCATTGCATACAATTATTTAGCTTTTTACGTTCTTACTTGTTACCATGACTACGGCAGATCCAATCACCATGACAGCAGTCTGGAACGTATCTGTGTACATCACGGCTGTCAAACCCCCTGTAAATTACAAAAGTGTTGACATTTCACCAACATGACACTAATTGTAGCTCATTTGCATATTTCCCTCTTTGGTTAATGTGACGTCATCCGATTTATTTAGCTCTAGAATTATATTACTTCCAAGTTATTTATTTTGTATAAGAGCGCTGCTATGGGATTTACAACTTCCTCTACAAGTGACGTCATTTCAAGAAAACGCAACATGTGATGTCACTATTTGCAAGCAGGAAACACTATTTATTCCATATGGTCACTTCGTTTTCATATTGCCATATGGGACGAATATTGCTTACTGTCAGTGCACGATGACGTCAAATGTGACATTTTCTGAAAATGACGTCACATAAAGAAGAGGTTGGAAATCGTACAGCGAAGCTCATATTATATGCCACCGAACAATTTGTATTTCTAAGTACAAACTATAATTGTTCAAATTTTTTCGCGATTAATAGAATCTAGCAGTTTATCAAACGTAAATTATCTGTGAAGGAAAATATCTAAATTAAAACTGACAGAAGACTTACAGCATGGTGTATAGCCTTATACAATCTCGTGACTACAGATATCTGTTTGTCATAATGTTGATTTATTATTTGAGTAAGAAACAAAAAAAGTATTTGCAATAAAGACATTTCAGCGTTGCTGTGGGATTTTCAACTTATTCTGTGAGTAACGTCATTTCGAGAAAATGTCACATGTGATCTAACTATCGTCACTTTGTTTTCATATTGCCATATGGGGCAAATATTGCTTACTGTCAGTACATGGTGACGTCACATGTGACGATTTCTGGAAATGACGTCACTTACAAAAGAGGTTGGAAATCGTACAGCGGTGCTCATTTAAACGGTGTATCCGCGCCAGGCGAAAGTGTATAAAGTCCGTACCTAGAACCGTATAAAGTCCGGTAACAATAAGTAGCACGGCAATAGACACATACATGTCCCAATTCAAAGCAAGTTGTATAAATAACGATCCTGAGTATATAGCCGCCTGAAATAGCGAATTTATGTAAATATACATATACATGTATTCCAAACAATCTCAACTGATATATGGCTCAAACTCAAATATTAAGAGCGTATACATGTTCTGCAAATCCAGTTTATTCGAATTCGTTGGATCCGATATTTCGAATAATGCATGTATTCGAGCCCCTTCTGAGAATTCAAAGAGCTCCAATGTACTTTCGAAGCATCCATGTTTTTATCAATAGTGAGAGAGTCCGCGTTTTCATTTATATTGTACAGGAAATAAAATCATTGACTTGAGAACAAATCTCAATCCTACACGTTTTGATTAAACCCGAGATCCAGGGCGTAAAGTTCTATGGATTAAGTTTATTTTAATAGCATGATAAGAAGACATAATTAAAAGGTTTAGATTAAGAAAGGTATTTTTAATACAGTCGGACCTCGTTTATTTGACAACTTTCTATCCGAATACTTGGTATCATCCGAAATAAATATCAGGTCCTGATGTAGCCCCGCATACGTGTCTCTGTACTCCGACTTTTACACGCGTCATCGTAACAGCGAGAGTATAGAGATGTGACGTCCGTGTTTGGACAAGTCCCATCTTAGACACGTCCAAATGAAATGGGCCATTCGAAACAATGTAGTATTCGAAATAAAATATTGGACCCAATTAATTCTAATGAACGAGGTATGGCTGTATTTAAAGCGACATTACTTTTTTATGTAATTTATGTAAACAATACTTTTTACATACTCGGTAAGGAATGATATTCCTGTTGAGAAAAATATTTTTTTTGCACTGAATGTGACATAATTTGCAATGTGTAAGACATCTAACCTCTTGACTTTCTGCTAAGAGAATTTGCCGTCACTGAAGAACATAGAAGAACTGTCACATGTGCCGCTTTCAGACGAGAAAACATGTATCAAAAATGTATATGATGTTATTAAACCCAATGTAATTCAATGTTGGTTATCAAAACGATAAATTAATATGCAAATTAACTCCGATCTGTCATAATCCCTACTTTCGTTTTGAAAACTTAACTCAGCTACTTTCGGTTAGAAACATAACAGATTGCATTTAAAACATGAAGTGCAATTGGAGTGGTTTGAAACTATTATCAAGCCATCTGAAACCCGAGAAAAACTGTAATGCCACTGTTACTGACCTATGGTCACATAAAACTGTTTGTTTTCAAGAAACCACAATGTTTTATACCACTTACCGCTAACTTTGTGATGATATATAGCACCAGCGATACACAGCTGAGATATAGCCTTAACCTGTTACCCCCGTGACGTTTCTCTATGTATTCTGGTAACGTAAACACCTGAAAATATCATTAGAATACAACCTACATTTTCAGCCAATGAAATGACAGAACGGCTCCCGTTAAGTACTACGCTTATTCATTAAGTATTTCGACTTTTCGCGGGCTTTTTAAGCTCCGCCTACTGCGAATCTGTGTGAGCGTTACCATATTTTAACACGCATGTTCCAGATTGCGCGTTGAAATTTGCATGCGTATCGGCTAATCAAAATGTAGGTTACATTCTAAGTCAGTTAGTAGATATTAAGTAAAATCTTATTGGTTAAGTAGAGGGCTCGCTCGCTACACTCGCTCCGCCCCTTCTTAATCAATAAGATTTTACTTAAAATCTACTTACTATTACTTAATAAGAGCGACGCTGTACGATTTCCAACCTCTTCTTTAAGTGACATCATTTATACCGAACATGCAATTTCGGGTTTGTCCCTTTTATTAGAGCGTCTATATTTTCCCGCCATTTTGCTTAAATACTGAACCTGCTAGCCAATATGGAAATGCAACTTTTGATCAGGTGACAAAATACTTATATAAACAGGATCGTATTGTAGATATTTGTATTTCGGAAAAGGGTAAAATAATGTACAATAAACCGTTTACAAATGTAATTCTTTGTTTAATGCTATAAGCGATTGAACAATTTCATTTAAAATTAAATATATTAAATACTTACCCCGGCTGATATGTAGACAGGTATGAATAACCATCCTAACATTATCAACAAAAATATGGGCTGAAAAATAAACATATAACATTGTACATGTACAGTATATGTTTTTTTTATTTCCTTAAACAATCTGAATACTTCTAATTTAACACTTCACGCATCAGGCGCATTGAATTATTATGAAATTCTATTTTGTGAACATATATCAGTTGCTGTTTTCGTTTTTCCTGCATGAAGACTTTACTGAAATTAAGTTTACTTATAGCCTCTATATAATGTTATAAAATGTACAATTTGTAAGCTACATGTACCATGGATAAATAAAGATACTTATCATCATTATACAGTATTCTGTATGTAGTCTTAATATTTACTAGTTTTGCGATAGGTTAAAATTGAAAACTATACTCTTATACAACTTCTCGGAAGCTATACTCTCGGAAACTATACTCTTATACAACTACTCGGAAGCTATACTCTCGGAAACCATACTCTTATACAACTACTCAAAAGCTATACTCTCGGAAACTATACTCTTATACAACTACTCGGAAGCTAAACTCTCGGAAACTATACTCTTATACAACTACTCGGAAGCTATACTCTCGGAAACTATACTCTTATACAACTACTCGGAAGCTATACTCTCGGAAAATATACTCTTATACAACTACTCGGAAGCTATACTCTCGGAAACTTTACTCTTATACAACTACTCGGAAGCTTAACTCTCGGAAACTATACTCTTATACAACTACTCGGAAGCTATACTCTCGGAAACTATACTCTTATACAACTACTCGGAAGCTATACTCTCGGAAACTATACTCTTATACAACTACTCGGAAGCTATACTCTCGGAAACTATACTCTTATACAACTACTCGGAAGCTTAACTCTCGGAAATTATACTCTTATACAACTAATCGGAAGCTTAACTCTCGGAAACTATACTCTTATACAACTACTCGGAAGCTATACTCTCGGAAACTATACTCAAATACAACTACTCGGAAGCTATACTCTCGGAAACTATACTCTTATACAACTACTCGGAAGCTATACTCTCGGAAACTATACTCAAATACAACTACTCGGAAGCTATACTCTCGGAAACTATACTCTTATACAACTACTCGGAAGCTTGAGTTTGGTACCCAGTATCTCAGACAATGATTCACTAAGAACTTTACCATGTATGTAGACAGATATGGTTTAATTAATCGCCTGATTGCTGACTTTAAGCGAATATAAATTATGTTCGACCCTTGAAAACTGACCTTATGGATGTGGCCTTCATATTTACGTTGAATAAAGAGCAATACAGTGAACATGGCATTGTTTGTGTAAGTTACTGTACCAGTTTGCGGTCAATCTAATTGTACTATAATAAGGCTAAAATCTGTCAATTATCATTAATTATAATTTTAAGGAATGTGTCCTTGATACCTTCTATAGTGAATGTATATATAGTACATGTGTATACATGTATTAGCGAAGGTATAAAGAAAGAGCACTTTAGAAGTGATAAAGGGAGATAACTCGTGGTAATATCCTGCTTGTACACAGGATAAAGGGAGAGAACTATAGCATGTATAAACGGAGAGCACTATAGAAGGGATGAAGTGTCAGAACTCTAGACGGGATAAAGGGAGATAACTATAGAAGGGATAAAGGGAGATAACTACAGAATGGATAATGAGAGAAAACTCTGTAAGGGATAAAGGGAGAGAACTATAGAAGGGATAATGGGAGAACTCTATAGAAAGGACAAAGGGAGAGCACTATAGAAGGAATAAAGGAAGTGAACTCTAAAAGGGATACAGGGAGATAACTATAGAAGGGATAAAGGGAGAGCAATAAAGAAAGTATAAAGGGAGAGCACTCTAGAATGAATAAAGGGAGATAACTACAGAAGGGACAATGAGAGAAAACTCTGTAAGTGATAAAGAGAGACAATTGTAGAAGGGATAATGGAAGAACTCTATAGAAAGGATAAAGGGAGAGCATTCTAGAAGAAATAAAGGAAGATAACTATAGATGGGATAATGGGAGAGTACTATAGAAGGGATAATGGGAGAGCTCTATAGAAAGGATAAAGGGAGAGCATCCTAGAAGGAATAAAGGAAGAGAACTATAGATGGGATAAAGGGATAGTACTATAGAAGGGATAATGGGAGAGCTCTATAGAAAGGATAAAGAGAGAGCACTCTAGAAGGAATAAAGGAAGAGAACGATATAAGGGATAAAAGGGAGAGAACGATATAAGGGATAAAAGGGAGAGAACGATATAAGAGGTAAAAGGAAGAGAACGATATAAGAGGTAAAATGAAGAGACTGATATAAGGGGTAAAAGGGAGAGAACGATATAAGGGATAAAAGGGAGAGAACGATATAAGGGATAAAAGGGAGAGAACGATATAAGGGATAAAAGGGAGAGAACGATATAAGGGATAAAAGGGAGAGAACGATATAAGAGGTAAAAGGAAGAGAACGATATAAGAGGTAAAATGAAGAGAACGATATAAGGGGTAAAAGGAAGAGAACGATATAAGGGATAAAAGGAAGAGAACGATATAAGGGATAAAAGGGAGAGAACGATATAATGGATAAAAGGAAGAGAACGATATAAGGGATAAAAGGGAGAGAACGATATAAGGGATAAAAGGAAGAGAACGATATAAGGGATAAAAGGAAGAGAACGATATAAGGGATAAAAGGAAGAGAACGATATAAGGGATAAAAGGAAGAGAACGATATAATGGATAAAAGGAAGAGAACGATATAAGGGATAAAAGGGAGAGAACGATATAAGGGATAAAAGGGAGAGAACGATATAAGGGATAAAAGGAAGAGAACGATATAAGGGGTAAAAGGAAGAGAACGATATAAGGGATAAAAGGGAGAGAACGATATAAGGGATAAAAGGGAGAGAACGATATGAGGGGTAAAAGGAAGAGAACGATATAAGGGATAAAAGGAAGAGAACGATATAAGGGATAAAAGGGAGAGAACGATATAAGGGATAAAAGGAAGAGAACGATATAAGGGATAAAAGGGAGAGAACGATATAAGGGATAAAAGGAAGAGAACGATATAAGGGATAAAAGGGAGAGAACGATATAAGGGATAAAAGGGAGAGAACGATATAAGGGATAAAAGGGAGAGAACGATATAAGGGATAAAAGGGAGAGAACGATATAAGGGATAAAAGGAAGAGAACGATATAAGGGATAAAAGGGAGAGAACGATATAAGGGATAAAAGGAAGAGAACGATATAAGTGATAAAAGGAAGAGAACGATATAAGGGATAAAAGGGAGAGAACGATATAAGGGATAAAAGGGAGAGAACGATATAAGGGATAAAAGGAAGAGAACGATATAAGGGATAAAAGGAAGAGAACGATATAAGGGATAAAACGGAGAGAACGATATAAGGGATAAAAGGAAGAGAACGATATAAGGGATAAAAGGAAGAGAACGATATAAGGGATAAAAGGGAGAGAACGATATAAGGGATAAAAGGAAGAGAACGATATAAGGATAAAAGGGAGAGAACGATATAAGGGGTAAAAGGAAGAGAACGATATAAGGGATAAAAGGAAGAGAACGATATAAGGGATAAAAGGAAGAGAACGATATAAGGGATAAAAGGGAGAGAACGATATAAGGGATAAAAGGAAGAGAACGATATAAGGGATAAAAGGAAGAGAACGATATAAGGGATAAAAGGGAGAGAACGATATAAGGGATAAAAGGAAGAGAACGATATAAGGATAAAAGGGAGAGAACGATATAAGGGGTAAAAGGAAGAGAACGATATAAGGGATAAAAGGAAGAGAACGATATAAGGGATAAAAGGAAGAGAACGATATAAGGGATAAAAGGGAGAGAACGATATAAGGGATAAAAGGGAGAGAACGATATAAGGGATAAAAGGAAGAGAACGATATAAGGGATAAAAGGAAGAGAACGATATAAGGGATAAAACGGAGAGAACGATAAGGGATAAAACGGAGAGAACGACATAAGGGATAAAAGGGAGAGAACGATATAAGGGATAAAAGGAAGAGAACGATATAAGGGATAAAACGGAGAGAACGATATAAGGGATAAAAGGAAGAGAACGATATAAGGGATAAAAAGAAGAGAACGATATAAGGGGTAAAAGGGAGAGAACGATATAAGGGATAAAAGGGAGAGAACGATATAAGGGATAAAAGGAAGAGAACGATATAAGGGATAAAAGGGAGAGAACGATATAAGGGATAAAAGGAAGAGAACGATATAAGGGGTAAAAGGGAGAGAACGATATAAGGGATAAAAGGGAGAGAACGATATAAGGGATAAAAGGAAGAGAACGATATAAGGGATAAAAGGGAGAGAACGATATAAGGGATAAAATGAAGAGAACGATATAAGGGATAAAAGGAAGAGAACGATATAAGGGATAAAATGAAGAGAACGATATAATGGATAAAAGGAAGAGAACGATATAATGGATAAAAGGAAGAGAACGATATAATGGATAAAAGAAAGAGAACGATATAAGGGATAAAATGAAGAGAACGATATAAGGGATAAAAGGGAGAGAACGATATAAGGGATAAAAGGAAGAGAACGATATAATGGATAAAAGGAAGAGAACGATATAAGGGATAAAATGAAGAGAACGATATAAGGGATAAAAGGGAGAGAACGATATAAGGGATAAAAGGAAGAGAACGATATAAGGGATAAAAGGAAGAGAACGATATAAGGGGTAAAAGGGAGAGAACGATATAAGGGATAAAAGGAAGAGAACGATATAAGGGATAAAAGGAAGAGAACGATATAAGGGATAAAAGGGAGAGAACGATATAAGGGATAAAAGGAAGAGAACTATATAGGTGATAAGGGGAATGAACTCGTGATAATCTCATGTGTGTACAACCATATAAATAATTGCTCATTACGAATCAGCGTATACTTACAAACCACTCAAACAAGACGAGAGATATACCAGCGGCGGCCCCAGCCCCTGCCAGACCCACAAAATGTTCACTACCGATATTGCTGGAAAACAACGAAGCCCCAACCTGCAACATACATGTATAGCTTGTAAAAAGAATCTGATAAATTCAGTAAATATATAAAAGTACCCCATGAATATTCAATAATATGTAAAAGTACTCCATGAATATTCAATAAATATGTAAAAGTACCCATGAATATTCAATAAATATGTAAAAGTACTCCATGAATATTCAATAAATATGTAAAAGTACTCCATGAATATTCAATAAATATATAAAAGTACCCCATGAATATTCAATAAATATGTAAAAGTACTCCATGAATATTCAATAAATATGTAAAAGTACTCCATGAATATTCAATAAATATGTAAAAGTACTCCATGAATATTCAATAAAGATATAGAAGTACTCCATGAATATTCAATAAATATCCAATAAATATTCAATGATTGTACAATATGTATTTTCAATGAATACACAATACATATCCCAGAAATATTCAATACGTATCCATTGATAAAATGATATAACAAGTGTGCCTATCGTTGAATATTGAAATAATTCCTTGTTTTGTTCTTTGTTTACATGGGCATGAAATATTCAGTTTGTTTACATCTGAAATTGTGTATCATGGTTCACGCACCAGTTACCGTTTTAGTATATATAGTCCGTTGGAAGACGACTACTAATTAAATCACTGTCGTCTTATTTGTTTACAAATGTTGATAAACCTGTAAAATATATTAATTTTCTATTTCAATGCACATGGTCATGTAACTTTGGTAGCGGATAGGTGGTCTAGTGGTTACCCGCTGGACAAGTAATCCAGGGATCGCGGGTTCGATTCCCCGATCCATCACTGACAGTACTAACAGTCTTTCGGACGAGACTTTAAAAAAACCGAGGTCCCGTGTATGATGCTTTACATCGGGCACGTAAAAGAACCAGGGGTGTTTCTGGAACAGGGGCATCTTCTGTATCATGCACTTTCCTCCAAAAAACTAAAATGACTAAAATTCTTCCATATGGGAAACCGGTGGCGACGATAAATAAACTCAAATACAAACAAAAAGTTCAACTTTGACATCAAAAGTACATCTTCATTCGTCGTAACATGATAACTATACTTACGGCAAACCATGGCATTGTCCTTCCGGCCAAGAAATATCCCTGGACATTTCTACGTTGTGGTCGAAATACAGTCTGTAATGATAATAATTTGTAACGTTTTAACCACAGGAGATCATCACGAGTTATCTCCCTTTGTTCCTTCAAGAGTTATCTCCCTTTGATCCTTCAAGAGTTATCTCCCTTTGTTCCTTCAAGAGTTATCTCCCTTTGTTCCTTCAAGAGTTATCTCCCTTTATTCCTTCCAGAGTGTTCTCCCTTTATTCCTTCCAGAGTTATCTCCTTTTTTTCCTTTCAGAGTTATCTCCCTTTATTCCTTCAAGAGTTATCTCCCTTTATTCCTTAAAGAGTTATCTCCCTTTGTTCCTTTAAAAGTTATTTCCCTTTATTCCTTACAGAGTTTTCTCCCTTTATCGCTTTTATAGTATAATAATATGTATTTTGTATTGCATGTTTATATGTTTATGTTTGAAGCGCGATTTTAGCCGTGGAAAGAGGCCTTGTGTAGAAAGCGTTAGACTCATATTTAATTTAATGAATTGTCAAAATAAAATCAATTGTTTTCATTCCGTAAAACGCACATTTTAACATCAGGTGGGACTAAAACCGGACATTGACAAAATATTCATAATAATATTGCAAAAAAACTTACCCATAATCCAACTCCCAAAACAATACAGAAGTATACGACAATAATAAGTATATCCAGCCAATGGCTGATGCCCTTGGTCGTTGCCATGGTAATGACGTCAGTACCGAAACTTCAAAATGATATTTAGAATTTAATAGAGCTTAGCTTTCCCGTTCATTCAACACAATTCCTTTATATACATCCGTTGCACAAACTTTAAACTATCTTCAAACGCTGATATCATTCACGTCTGTATACACACGTTTGTCTTCTTATACGCTTAATGACTTAATTGTACGTCCTATTACCACGTACATTTGCACTACATCATGAAATGAAGTGTAAAAGCGTAATTCATACATTTAGCTTAAATGCAAAACAAATGATAAACTCAAATGACTTGTGCCATATAAGCGGCTCACTACACACTTGTCCAAAACCTTAGCGAAGCTTTTGAGCTTTAAGATAACATACAAAAAGCCGCGAAATAATTTAATAGATTATCCAGACGGCCTTGAAATTACAACGACTCAAAATGATAACAAATTTCACCTGTAAGACGAGAATGATAAACGGCTTATGTCCAAGTTGTGTGAATAGATTAAGGCAATATGTAAATATTATCATTGTTTATTCATCATGTGACTAATAATGTGAATGAATAATCTAGCATTCAAAATCATAGTGACTGTTAATAGAATTCTGATCTAATAGATAACAAAGGCATCACTATCGACCTGTTGTAAAGCACAAATTGCGTCCACTACATAGCAGATTGTTGCGAGTTCTCTCTGTAAACGCAGTCACCATAAGAAGAAAATATTGTTTCGTGCTTGCAAATAATGACATCACAATGTTGCGTTTTCGTGAAATGACGTCACTTACAGAAGAGGTTGTAAATCCCATAGCAACGCTTATATGATGTATAACTATGTGACATTTTCTTTAAGCGGCATATGGTTTCATACCTCTTATAAATTGCTAATACATGTGTATACGTCATTAAAGTTACGTAAATTAGTTCATGTCCGTACATATAAAGAAACGTTTTAGACAACAGTGCACCCTTGACTAAAATTGTCTCATAGACAAACATTTAGAGCGAAAAAAAGATGTGCTTGTAAGTAAAAAAGGGCCATAATTTATGCAAATATTTGTGAATTGTAATCGAAAAAACATAACCTGTATTATGCTTATGTACCCAAGAAAAATTGAATCCATCCATCCTTTCAAGACGGTTATTGATCGGAAACCAAATTTTCGCACAGACTTACACGCAGACGGACACACGGACGGACAGGGGTAACACTTTATACGTCTTCGCCCCGAGGCCATAAACATTTCCAATGTTTACAAAATAAAATAAAACACGAGGAGATAACGCGCATAGTGTCATGTTTGCAGGGTCATATTAGCCGAATTTACTGATCGAGGGGAATCCGAATTTCACCGACTTAAGCCGAGATGAAACGACCAAAAACGATCAGCGACGGATTAAACCAAACATCATTAAGATAAATTACGCGAGCCTGTGTCACTTTACGGTTATGAAACCATATTTAACTGAGAGATACGAGCGTGTATTGGGCATAGAACGTACACAAATTAGGACGTATATAAATAGATGTGTGATCTAAATGTGGAAATTTTGTCGAATAATTTTGATATAAAGGTAGGTATGGTGTTTAATAAATGATGGATTTTGATAACAAAATTATTTACAATTCCTTGCAATTTGCTGCATTTCAGAAATGAATTTGGAAATATGTTTACATACTTGATTCATATAAGTAAATGATTATCAGGGGCGTACCTGGACGATTATGAAGTGTGAGCATCGTAGGTGCGAAGCGAGGAGCAACGCTGCGAGTGTGGGGTAGTTCCTAGGTTCGAATTCTAAATCGGGCTAACTTCTGCTGCGAACTTCGCAGCCTCTGATTAGGTGCTAGTCTTGGTTCGTAACCCAAGAACCAGTCATCGAGACAGACAGCTGATAATACGCTGTAAGAACTGGATTCACAAATGATGTGAAATAATAAAAATTAAAATGTCGACCATCGGTACTAGACATGTCATTTCACAAAAGTAAGTTTATTATATTATAAAGATATGATAGGTAAAATTTTGTTATGTGTCGAGTACTTGTGGTTTAGACATTAATTTTCAATTCACTACAATGGATTTTATTGATAAGATAACGTTAGCACACGTGTTCAAATACACAGGATATTGTCACGTGTTCCCCTTCTTTACCCTTTAAGAGTTCTCTCTATGTGTCCATTTTATAGTGCATGTATATGTATAAATACCGCTATACATAAACTATATACATATAATATAGAAGGTATAAAGGGAGATAACTCTAGAAGTGATAAAGGGAGAGAAGTCATGACCATCTCATATATATGAACGTTCTCTATTGTTTATACTCTCAGTATTTCTTGCATTATATTGACACGTTTCAGATCTGTACTAATGGGAGAGCTCTATAAAAAGGATAAAAGGAGAGCACTCTAGAATGAATGAAGGAAGAGAACGATAGAAGGGATTAAAGGGAGAGAACTCTAAAAATGACACGTTTTAGATCTGATATACTAATGGGAGAGCTCTATAGAAAGGATAAAGGGAGAGAACTCTAGAAGGAATGAAGGAAGAGAACGATAGAAGGGATAAAAGGGAGAGAACTCTAAAATTGACACGTTTTAGATCTGATATACTAATGGGAGAGCTCTATAGAAAGGATAAAGGGAGAGAACTCTAGAAGAAATTAAGGAAGAGAACGATAGAAGGGATAAAAGGGAGAGAACTCTAAAATGACACGTTTTAGATCTGATATACTAATGGGAGAGCTCTATAGAAAGGATAAAGGGAGAGAACTCCAGAAGGAATTAAGGAAGAGAACGATAGAAGGGATAAAAGGGAGAGAACTTTAAAAATGACACGTTTTAGATCTGATATACGTGGTGAAAATGTCTTACTTTCATTTGTAGGCAAGATCATTTAAGCAAATATGACTTCTAGTGATAACACGAACGCTGCCTATGTTGGAAATCTTGCACAGTTTCAAATTAACAACATGAGGCGGTATGGTGATTCCATTGCATTGGTGAGTATGTTAATTATCCATCATCAGTTGGTATAAAATATTAGAAGAAACAGAAAATTATGCATTTATACTAGTTTCCCACGCACTGTTCTATAGTACTACATACATATATGCTATAGAAGGGATGACGGGAGAGAACTTTATAAGGGATAAAGGGAGAAAACTCTAGAAGGGATAAAGGGAGAAAACTCTAGATGGAATAAAGGGAGAAAAATCTGAATTGGATAAAGGGAGAGAACTCTTAAAAGTTAAAGGGAGAAAACTCTAGATGGGTTAAAAGACAGAGAACTCTAAAATGAAAATGGATAAAGGGCGAAAACTCTAGAAAGGAATAATGGAGAAAACTCTAGAAGGGATAAATGGACAGAATATATAAGGGAGAAAACTCTAGAAGGGATAAATGGAGAGAACTCGTTGCAAGTACTGCATAACACTATTTTTGAAGCCTATGCAACATAAATTGTCCAGTTTTGCTGCTCATCTGACATCCACTAATGCTTAAAAGCTACACTAACACATATACACATTATATCTATAAACTCAATTGTCATATCAGTAACCAAGGCATGTACATGCAGACTGATATCTACGTTTTCTCTGTCGAAGGTGGGACTCGGGTCATACAAACACACAGACAACTTCGGTGGTGGCTTATTGCAGATATTACATGTATAAAGTGTGCGTATTTAGTTTAGTGTCACTATAATTTAAAGGGCCAGCCATTTTGACTTTTGAGACACCTACTTTATAAGCACATTTACTTCCCGTTTCCTATCCTTTAATGCCAGACACCAGGCAGGTAGGCGCACGGTAACCTGGTGGCTCATCAATTCGCCATATCGGAACGGACCCCTACCAGGATTCGAACATTCGACTTCCCGCTCCCACGGCGGATGCCTGAACCACTCTGCCACGGGAGACGGTATAAATGTGCTGTTTAGGTTTTTATAAGATACTTGGGAAATAGTGTCTTCGGATACAAAACACGTAAACGCACAAACATGGTAAACACATTCATATCAATTGAGATAGTATACATAATTTAAGTATATCTAGTGCTGTCAATCATACAATTTATATCGATATATCAACGATTGTTTACTGTCGATCGATATTCGATCGACATTTAATAATATCGATATTATGGCGGGAAAAAACAGAAGAATGGGTACAGTCTAAAAATGTGCCAAATAGCGTTAATATCGCTTTGGAGTTAAACAGTGCTCTAGTGGATAGTGTATTCAAATGTCATCAATATAATACTGTGAAGTTAAAAATATTCATTCATTACGTATATGGTGACTTGTTATCATAAAACACTGAATTATGTAGGGCGTACTCCCATACACTTACAGAATGTTATAACGGACTTCACCCGGCCCGAGTTTTGTGGTTCCGGGACCATCCGTACGTCTCATCTGATCGAGGCATGACATTTGTAAATGCTCAAATTTCAAGCACCGGCTATACTGCACCCATACACGTTCAAATGTTCGAGCACCGGCTATACTGCACCCATACACGTTCAAATGTTCGAGCACCGGCTATACTGCACCCATACACGTTCAAATGTTCGAGCACCGGCTATACTGCACCCATACACGTTCAAATGTTCGAGCACCGGCTATACTGCACCCATACACGTTCACATTTTCGAGCACCGGCTATACTGCGCCCATACACGTTCAAATTTTCGAGCACCGGCTATACTGCGCCCATACACGTTCAAATTTTCGAGCACCGGCTATACTGCACCCATACACGTTCAAATATTCGAGCACCGGCTATACTGCACCCATACACGTTCAAATTTTCGAGCACCGGCTATACTGCATCCATACACGTTCAAATTTTAGAGCACCGGCTATACTGCACCCATACACGTTCAAATATTCAAGCACCGGCTATACTGCGCCCATACACGTTCAAATATTCGAGCACCGGCTATACTGCACCCATACACGTTCAAATTTTCGAGCAGGCCAGCACGGCATTCCGTTCAATTACCAACGCGCTCTTTTCTCTGTACGGGAGGGGGGCGTAAATTGCCCGGGAGCTTTATGTAACCGTGACATTATATGGGATGGATTAAAATCACTTGAGTGTCGTTTGTATTTACAGGTGGATGTCAAAGCGAACAAACAATACACATATGCTGAGGTTATTGACAGAATACATCGGCTAGCGGCAGGATTAAGAAGTCTTGGTCTCAGACAGGGAGACGTTCTTTGTGCGCTGACATTTAACACCTTGGAATATCCAATAATATGGTACGCCGTTGTTCTTCTTGGAGCGACGTTCCAAACCGCTTCACCTCTGTATACAGATGGTAAGAGAATCTTAGAGTTCTTTCTGTACGTATTATTTTTATGACAAACTATATTTCAATGTAGCTAAATGAAACCCATTTCTGTATATGTGTAGGTTTTATAAGATATTTGGGAAATATGTATAGGGTTTATAAGATATTTGGGAAGTATGTATAGGTTTTATAAGATATTTTGGAAATATGTATAGGTTTTATAAGATATTTTGGAAATATGTATAGGTTTTATAAGATATTTGGGAAATATGTATAGGGTTTATAAGATATTTGGGAAATATGTATAGGTTTTATAAGATATTTGGGAAGTATGTATAGGTTTTATAAGATATTTGGGAAGTATGTATAGGTTTTATAAGATATTTAGGAAATATGTATAGGTTTTGTAAGATATTTTGAAAATATGTATAGGTTTTATAAGATATTTAGGAAATATGTATAGGTTTTATAAGATATTTTGAAAATATGTATAGGTTTTATAAGATATTTAGGAAATATGTATAGGTTTTATAAGATATTTGGGAAGTATGTATAGGTTTTATAAGATATTTAGGAAATATGTATAGGTTTTGTAAGATATTTTGAAAATATGTATAGGTTTTATAAGATATTTTGAAAATATGTATAGGTTTTATAAGATATTTAGGAAATATGTATAGGTTTTATAAGATATTTAGGAAATATGTATAGGTTTTGTAAGATATTTAGGAAATATGTATAGGTTTTATAAGATATTTAGGAAATATGTATAGGTTTTATAAGATATTTAGGAAATATGTATAGGTTTTATAAGATATTTAGGAAATATGTATAGGTTTTATAAGATATTTGGGAAGTATGTATAGGTTTTATAAGATATTTGGGAAGTATGTATAGGTTTTATAAGATATTTAGGAAATATGTATAGGTTTTGTAAGATATTTTGAAAATATGTATAGGTTTTATAAGATATTTAGGAAATATGTATAGGTTTTATAAGATATTTTGAAAATATGTATAGGTTTTATAAGATATTTAGGAAATATGTATAGGTTTTATAAGATATTTGGGAAGTATGTATAGGTTTTATAAGATATTTAGGAAATATGTATAGGTTTTGTAAGATATTTTGAAAATATGTATAGGTTTTATAAGATATTTAGGAAATATGTTTAGGTTTTATAAGATATTTGGGAAATATGTATAGGTTTTATAAGATATTTTGGAAATATGTATAGGTTTTATAAGATATTTGGGAAATATGTATAGGGTTTATAAGATATTTGGGAAGTATGTATAGGTTTTATAAGATATTTTGGAAATATGTATAGGTTTTATAAGATATTTTGGAAATATGTATAGGTTTTATAAGATATTTAGGAAATATGTATAGGTTTTATAAGATATTTTGAAAATATGTATAGGTTTTATAAGATATTTGGGAAGTATGTAAACTATAAAAAGAACGTTTTTCGGAATGACACATTGACAAATCTTACACATTTTACGAATATTTTTGTAGAAGAGTTGGAGAGGAGATTTCTAGAGTGTAAAACAAAATTCCTGGTAACAATGCCTGACCAATCAAACAGAATGACACAGATGATCTACAATATGGTAAGTATGAATCACATGAGACTGTCACGAGGTCTCTCCCCTTCTATATTGCTCCTATAATATAAGCACTCGTAACTACTCGGCGATATCCGGCGGATCTCGGAATACAAACGGTCAATATGCTAATAATCGCCGAGATATTCCGATTGTAATATACGTATACATGAATATAACATACTATAGAGAATATTTCTCTTGTACACATACTATAGAATGGAATAATGGATAAAGGGAGAGATAACTCTAGGAGCGACAAAGGGAGATAACTCTAGGAGCGAAAAAGGGAAATATCTCAAGGAGCTAAAAAGGGAGAGAACTCGTGACATTCTCCTCTGGCATGAACTTCAGTACTTACGGTCATATTTATTACGTGATAAAACTTACACTCAAATGAGGACACCTTGCTATTGTCATAGTATAATATTTACATTGTTGTAAAATGGTCAACTTTGTAATTGCAAAATATCTAATGCTAATACCTTCATGCGCTGATCCGGCAATCGGCACTCCTGATAAAAGCAGCGAATTCACGATTTGGACTTTACGAATTCATGATTCCAACTTCATGAATTCAATATTATAAAATGGTGACGTCACATGTGACTTTTTCTGGAAATGACGTCACTTTAAGAAGAAGTTGGAAATCGTACAGCGGCGCTCATATGTGTTATCTCATTCACTTTCAGAAACTACGAACAGATTCATTCTCTACACCAAACATCCTGAACAAGGTTATAGTGATAGGCGATGCTGAGGGAAGTGTTCCGTATGAAAGTCTGTTTTCCAATGGCAGAGTTACTGAACCTGTAGACTGTGACCCGAGAACCACGACCGCCATTTTGTTATCGTCAAGTGGAACAACCGGACTACCAAAATTTGTCAGGCTGTCTCATGTTAATATAATATCAAACACGATACAAATGAGGTAAGTTCGATAGTTTAAAATATCATATACAGCAAAACCTTGTTTTCAAGACCACCCTTGGGACTATTGAAAAGTGGTATCACTATTGATGTTGAATTAAGAGTATAACAATGACAATGGATTTGAAAACAGTGTGCATACTATTGAGGTGGCCTTTAACTGACGTTTTACTGTATGATGTATATATTCATTTGCGTTCATTATCACTGAACTCCCGTCTGGTTACCTCACATGGTTGGGCGCTAAGCAGTTACCCAAGAGATCCGTGTTTGATTCCCGATCGGGGCAGGTCATGTCCTTCCGTTACATTTTGACTACGGTCATTTTTCGTCCATCTCTGATTCGTGTGGAGAAATTGACAGCTGCTTGTGGTTGGGCACGTTTGGTGATAATTGATCAGTTGAACGCCGCTGTACGATTTCAAACATCTTCTTTAAGTGACGTCATTTCCAAAAAACGTCACATGTACTGACAGTAAGCAATATTTGTACCATATGGCAATATGAAAACGAAGAGACCATATGGAGTACATATTGTTTCCTGCTTATAAATAGTGACATCACATGTTGCGTTATCTTGAAATGACGTCACTTGCATAAGGTTGTAAATCCCATAGCAGCGCTCATTTATTCCAGGAAAATTTGATATGTCAGCAGACAGCCATGTGTAGCAGAAAAATGGTGGACCAGTTTTAAGGGTCCGAACTGTGGTCATATTATTGAGGTTCTACTGTTCGTTAAACATCACATTTGAACTAACCATTAAAAAATGAATTGAACATTTTGCTCTAAGTAGAAACTTAAACAAATACAGTAAATTCTCAATAATTAGACCATCATTGGGACTCTTAAAAACTGGTCTTAATATTGAGATTGAATAAAGAGCAAAACAATGAAAATGGACTTGCACATTTTGTTCTTAAGATTGAGGTGGTCTTTAAGTGAGGTTTTACTGTATTTGTTTGCAGACAAAACCTTCCACTACAACCCGGAGACTGCACGATAGTCACCCTACCGGTATTCCATCATTTCGGCGTTCACGGAGCTTTGGGTACAAACCTTAATGGTGGAGTCAAACTTATCATTATGGAGAGATTCGATGTTCCTCAGTTCCTCTCACTTATACAAACACACAAGGTACGGATATATACTGGTCATAAGTTCCAACCCGCTAGTACTACTTAGATTCAAAAAGATTACTGAATACATTTTCTGTTGAATTTGAAAGAGTTTCGGCATGTTGTTGCCAGCTGTCTTGACTGGTCCTGTGATCCTTCCATATGTGGTATGCGAATGTTATGTGAGTGGAAATGAATTGAATGACCCGGATTGGTCCTTTAAACACCTATTAACATCCAAACCAGACAAACGTCTCACTAATAGTATCCACGGAGTTATATGTCCGCTTGCTGAAAAATAAAAGTCATACGAATAGTATACACACATTTACGTCCCTTTTAAGACTTTATACAAATAGTACGAACGGATCAACGTCCTTTTTCAGACCTGTTCTAACAAATAGCATCGACGGATTAACGTCTCTTTTCAGACATCTTCTAACAAATAGCATCGACGGATTAACGTCTCTTTTCAGACATCTTCTAACAAATAGCATCGACGGATTAACGTCCCTTTTCAGACATCTTCTAACAAATAGCATCGACGGATTAACGTCACTTTTCAGACATCTTCTAACAAATAGCATCGATGGATAAAAGTCCCTTTTCAGACATCTTCTAACAAATAGCATCGACGGATTAACGTCCCTTTTCAGACATCTTCTAACAAATAGCATCGACGGATTAACGTCTCTTTTCAGACATCTTCTAACAAATAGCATCGACGGATTAACGTCCCTTTTCAGACATCTTCTAACAAATAGCATCGACGGATTAACGTCACTTTTCAGACATCTTCTAACAAATAGCATCGACGGATTAACGTCCCTTTTCAGACATCTTCTAACAAATAGCATCGACGGATTAACGTCCCTTTTCAGACATCTTCTAACAAATAGCATCGACGGATTAACGTCTCTTTTCAGACATCTTCTAACAAATAGCATCGACGGATTAACGTCTCTTTTCAGACATCTTCTAACAAATAGCATCGACGGATTAACGTCTCTTTTCAGACATCTTCTAACAAATAGCATCGACGGATTAACGTCCCTTTTCAGACATCTTCTAACAAATAGCATCGACGGATTAACGTCACTTTTCAGACATCTTCTATCAAATAGCATCGACGGATTAACGTCCCTTTTCAGACATCTTCTAACAAAAAGCATCCACGGATTAACGTCCCTTTTTAGGCCAACTTCTTACAAATAGTATACACGGATTTACGTCCCTTTTCAGATTAATAGTATCCCCTGATTGACATCCCTTTTCAGGCAAATAATACCCACTGATTGACATCCCTTTTCAGGCAAATAGTACCCCTGATTGACACCCAATTTCAGGCAAATGGTATCCCTGATTGACTCCCAATTACAGGCAAATAGTATCCCTGATTGACACCCAATTTCAGGCAAATAGTACCCCTGATTGACATCCCTTTTCAGGCAAATAGTATCCCCTGATTGACATCCCTTTTCAGATAAATAGTATCCCCTGATTGACACCCAATTTCAGGCAAATAGTACCCCTGATTGACACCCAATTTCAGGCAAATAGTACCCCTGATTGACATCCATTTTCAGGCAAATAGTATCCCCTGATTGACATCCCTTTTCAGATAAATAGTATCCCCTGATTGACACCCAATTTCAGGCAAATAGTACCCCTGATTGACACCCAATTTCAGGCAAATAGTACCCCTGATTGGCATCCCTTTTCAGGCAAATAGTACCCACTGATTCACGTCTCATTTCAGGCAAATAGTACCCCTGATTGACATCCCTTTTCAGATAAATAGTATCCCCTGATTGACACCCAATTTCAGGCAAATAGTACCCCTGATTGACATCCCTTTTCAGGCAAATAGTACCCCTGATTGACACCCAATTTCAGGCAAATAGTATCCCCTGATTGACATCCCTTCTCAGGCAAATAGTATCCCCTGATTGACACCCAATTTCAGGCAAATAGTACCCACTGATTCACGTCTCATTTCAGGCAAATAATACCCCTGATTGACATCCCTTTTCAGGCAAATAATACCCCTGATTGACATCCCTTTTCAGATAAATAGTATCCCCTGATTGACACCCAATTTCAGGCAAATAGTACCCCTGATTGACATCCCTTTTCAGATAAATAGTATCCCCTGATTGACACCCAATTTCAGGCAAATAGTATCCCCTGATTGACATCCCTTTTCAGGCAAATAGTATCCCCTGATTGACATCCCTTTTCAGGCAAATAGTACCCACTGATTGACATCCCTTTTCAGGCAAATAGTACCCACTGATTGACATCCCTTTTCAGGCAAATAGTACCCACTGATTGACATCCCTTTTCAGGCAAATAGTACCTACTGATTGACACCCAATTTCAGGCAAATAATACCCCTGATTGACATCCCTTTTCAGGCAAATAGTACCCACTGATTGACATCCCTTTTCAGGCAAATAGTACCCACTGATTGACATCCCTTTTCAGGCAAATAGTACCCACTGATTGACATCCCTTTTCAGGCAAATAGTACCCACTGATTCACGTCTCATTTCAGGCAAATAGTACCCCTGATTGACATCCCTTTTCAGGCAAATAGTACCCCTGACTGACATCCCTTTTCAGGCAAATAATACCCCTGATTGACATCCCTTTTCAGGCAAATAATACCCCTGATTGACACCCAATTTCAGGCAAATAATACCCCTGATTGACATCCCTTTTCAGGCAAATAGTACCCACTGATTGACATCCCTTTTCAGGCAAATAGTACCCACTGATTCACGTCTCATTTCAGGCAAATAGTACCCCTGATTGACATCCCTTTTCAGGCAAATAGTACCACTGATTGACATCCCTTTTCAGGCAAATAGTATCCCCTGATTGACACCCAATTTCAGGCAAATAGTACCCCTGATTGACGTCCCTTTTCAGGCAAATAGTACTCACTGATTCACGTCTCATTTCAGGCAAATAGTACCCCTGATTGACATCCCTTTTCAGGCAAATAGTACCCACTGATTCACGTCTCATTTCAGGCAAATAATACCCCTGATTGACATCCCTTTTCAGGCAAATAGTACCCACTGATTCACGTCTCATTTCAGTCAAATAGTACCCCCTGATTTACGTCCCTTTTCAGTCAAATAGTACCCCCTTATTCACGTCTCATTTCAGGCAAAAAGTACCCTCTGATTTACGTCCCTTTTCAGTCAAATAGTACCCCCTTATTCACGTCTCATTTCAGGCAAAAAGTACCCTCTGATTTACGTCCCTTTTCAGTCAAATAGTACCCCTGATTTACGCCCCATTTTTTGCAAATTGTACCCCTGATTTACGCCCCATTTCTGGCAAATTGTACCCAAGGATTTAAACATCTTTTCAGGCAAATTGTACCCAAGAATTTACACCCCTTTTCAGACAAATTGTACCAAAGGATTTACGTCCATTTTCAGACGAATTGTACCAAAGGATTTACACCCCTTTTCAGACAAATTGTACCAAAGGATTTACGTCCATTTTCAGACGAATTGTACCTAGGAATGTACATACCTTTTCAGACAAATTGTATCAATGGATTTACGTCATATTTCAGGCAAACATTTTACAAATAGTACCGACGATGGCTGCTCGTATAGTGAAGTATACAGACAGATACAAGTATGATATATCTAGCGTGAAGTTCATACAGACAGCAGCAGCTTCTCTTGGTGTAGAACTAGATAAACAACTCAGAGACGTGTTTAATCTATCATTTATCGGCCAAGGTAAGATTCCCAGCATGAATTTCACCTGAATTTTATTTAGACTTTCTTACATTGTACAACGCAACTTGTCCTGAATGGCCCTCTATTGAGCCACGACCTCAATAATAAGACCATCTCAATAATAAGACCACTTCAATAATAAGACCACCTCAATAATAAGACCACCTCAATAATAAGACCATCTCAATAATAAGACCACCTCAATAATAAGACCACCTCAATAATAAGACCACCTCAATAATAAGACCACCTCAATAATAAGACCATCTCAATAATAAGACCACCTCAATAATAAGACCATCTCAATAATAAGACCATCTCAATAATAAGACCACCTCAATAATAAGACCACCTCAATAATAAGACCACCTCAATAATAAGACCACCTCAATAATAAGACCACCTCAATAATAAGACGACTTCAATAATAAGACCACATCAATAGTAAGACCACCTCAATAATAAGACCACTTCAATAATAAGACCACATCAATAATAAGACCACCTCAATAATAAGACCACATCAACATTAAAAACTATGAACCCTGTATTAAGAAACCACTTTCGCTTAGGACCCTTAGTGGTCGCTTAAAAAGTTTGACTGTACTACTATTACTATGAACCCTGATTGTCTTTTACTTTGCCCATTATGATGCTTTAATTAAAAATTGACATGCAGTAAAACCTCGCTTAAAGACCACCTCAATAATAAGACCACCTCAACATTTAAGAACACAATTAATCAATTCATTTTCACTTTTTTGCTCTTTATTTAACCTCATTATTAAGACCACATCTTAATAAGAATACCATTGTTCGAGGGTTCCAAGGGTGGTCTTATTATTGAGGTTTTACTGTATATTCTAAAAGGTGTTTCGCTGGAATTGCTGTGCCGTATATTAAAGCTGCAAGACATTTTCTAGAAATCCCCCAAACCAACTTTTCTTCAACCTAACGACGTTTGTAACCTTGACGCGGATTGGTTAACCTTTCGATAAGGAGTACACAGAATTTCTGTACATTTACCGAAATCCATTTTGGATCTGGAGTGACCAGCAATCTTAACATCGCGGCATGTTAAATGTTGCACAACAAATCCAATTTTCTTATTAAATATATATCTTGTTGCTTGTAATAGTTGAATTCCTTCTGGGTACTTTACGTGTAATTTGTTATACACACACACACACACACAGGTTATGGACTGACAGAGACTGGTTTCAATGCTGGAAATACGGTTGATAAACACAAGGCAGGATCTTCTGGAGTCGTTCCTGACGGTGTTCATGTTAAGGTAATCGTCATGACTTTTTTTCTCTCACACCCTGAACTGATTCATATTGATTAACGACACACATACTAGTTTGTCAATTCTGCTATGGCATAGTAACACATGTCACATTTCACAAACCCTTACTTCAAAATTCATTGCAAAAAGCAAACATTTAGTTTTGGCTTCTCTTTTCCATATAGTTGTACACATTCTTACTAAAATACGGACACCTTATTCATAAAACGTTTAAGACTGAAACACAGACTTAAAATTTAAGTAAAGTATTCATAAAACGTTTAAGACTGAAACTCAGACTTAAAATTTAAGTAAAGTATTCATAAAACATTTAAGACCGAAACTCAGACTTAAAATTTAAGTAAAGTATTCATAAAACATTTAAGACTGAAACTCAGACTTAAAATTTAAGTAAAGTATTCATAAAACGTTTAAGACTGAAACTCAGACTTAAAATTTAAGTAAAGTATTCATAAAACATTTAAGACTGAAACTCAGACTTAAAATTTAAGTAAAGTATTCATAAAACATTTAAGACTGAAACTCAGACTTAAAATTTAAGTAAAGTATTCATAAAACATTTAAGACTGAAACTCAGACTTAAAATTTAAGTAAAGTATTCATAAAACATTTAAGACTGAAACTCAGACTTAAAATTTAAGTAAAGTATTCATACAACATTTAAGACTGAAACTCAGACTTAAAATTTAAGTAAAGTATTCATAAAACATTTAAGACTGAAACCCAGACTTAAAATTTAAGTTAAGTATTCATAAAACATTTAAGACTGAAACCCAGACTTAAAATTTAAGTTAAGTATTCATACAACATTTCAGCTTGAATGAAAAAGAAATGCCTGTAAATATAAGTTTTGCAAATTTAAAGTTAAATTGTTGTGGACAGATTGTTCCCACATCTACAATAGTTACCTCCCTTGTTTTTAGTCATCAGCCACTTTGATCGGCAAAACTGATAATCACTTATATGAGTTATTCCCATATATGTGATAATTGAGAAAATACCAAGAGAATTTGCATGTGACAACCACTGAGCCATCTGCCTACATAAGCATAATACATAAGTTATTTTTATATATCTGATTTGATTTTATCAACGTTTACATACCATTCCCTATAAGCCCGAAGGAAAATTGCCTATCAAAATGGCCGACTATTCAGAACAAGGGAGGTAAATATTGTAAATGTCGGAACTATAATAATCTATAAGGCCCCTGGTTATTCGTGAATAACGCAATGATTATGAGCATTCATATGCATGTAATATTAGATGATAAATAACATGACTGTGTACTTTTTTAGATCGTCGATCATGGATCAGGAAAATTGTTGCCAAGTAACACACGTGGAGAGATACTGGTTGGTGGTCCTCAGATAACTATTGGTTATCTAAATAATCCAGAGGCAAATAAGATGTCTATTGATCAGAACGGTTACTTTAAAACAGGTATGACGGACGCTCGTAAAACAAATGCAAAAGGGTTCCTCTCATGTGGTGTCTTCCATGTAGGACTACTCAACCATATCTCAGAAAATTTGCTTTGCCGACCGGTGTGAAAGAGAAACGGGAACACAACATACATAAGATATTGACAGTTTTGCGGCTCGTACTGCCGACAGAATATACACTGAAACCTCGCTTAAATGCCACCTCAATATTAAGACCATATCAATATTAAGACCACCTCAATATTAAGACCACATCAATATTAAGACCGCCTCAATATTAAGACCACCTCAATATTAAGACCATCTCAATATTAAGAACACACGTTTCAAGTCCATTGTCACTGTTTTGCTCTTTATTCAACCTCAATATTAAGACCATCTTATTAAGACGACCAGTTTCCAGTGGCACCAAAGGTGGTCTTATTATTGAGGTTTACTCAGTTAGCAGTAATATCACTTTAACCCCACTACTGCTAACATCTGTCAGTTCTGATCGGCAGTGATGGCCGATAATCGGCGACAATCCAATAATCGTCGGCATGAGTTTTGTAATCGCGATCGGCGATTTCATTTGTCTCAAATCGTTTAGTTTGTATCGATATGGCTGTGTTTACTTGCTAACAGTACAGACAGTAATAAGACTAATCAACAGCTCACATATTGTAGACACTGTTGTTGGCCCTATGCAAGTATACACGGCAATTACTACGTAATATCACGGACATATAACACATATGTCCGTGGTAATATTATTGATTACTTTTTTCGGCACAGCCGTACTAACATGGCTACCTACTTACCCACTGTTCAGATTTCGGGTCTCGTAACCCCAAACGAACAATGTTTCGGCGCAGCCGTACTAACATGGCTTTGCTAAGTGCATACCAGTGTTGTGTAAACCAATCAAAGTTTACGTTTACCACTAAACCAACTTCTCTGCATCCGAACAACGTGTGTAACCTTGACGTGGATTGGTTAACATTTCTATGAGGGGTGCGTTACCTTACCGAAATCCACTGAATTTCGGGGAATTTACCGAAATCCATTTTGGATCTGGAGTGACCAGTAATCGTAACTACTCGGCAATTATTTTATGTACGGCAACCAATCTTAACCTTCAAATCTTGCTGCTTCTCATGTAAGTTTAATTATCATGAAAAAAATATTATATAAAACAGGTCTACGTTCAGAAACACAACAACAATTGAACGCAACTATGGGATTTACAACCTCATCTGTAATGCCCCGGTCACACATTCACGGATCGTCTTGCCGGATTCACTACGGATGAAAACTCACGGATGACCCCGGAAAAGACTATATCCGTAGTCCGCTACGGATGCTCTACGGTTTGACTACGGGTTTTGACGGATCAACCAAGGATAATGCAGAACATGGGCTAGTTGACAACGGGAGTGATACGGATTGCTACGGTTCGGTACGGTTTAGTACGGAATGACACGTGTCACGGCGTATGCACTGCGGATTAACAACGGTTCGCTACGATTTTAGTACGGGTTAGCACAAATTAGAACGGTCTGGCACGGATAAGTACGGACTCTCACGGAGTGCCACGGACCTGCCACGATAAACAATCCGTACACATAAACTCCCGCGCTCGCGTGTTCATTCCACAACTTTTTAGGTACAACCTCTGCTGCTTCTTCCAAGGTGTCTAAGTTGCCACCCCTGGTGTTCTGCACATCGTCCATGTTAACACCCTCTCTCCAGGCTCCGGGGATGACGTTGTGGTTAGCATCCTCTTGATCCATGAGAGGGTTCTTTTCACCAGGATATCTGACCCTCATGACGTTGTGAAGGCACAAACAGGCGAGGACTATGACATGTACTGTATCAGGGTCCTGCAACATGACGGAGAGCAAACACCGGAATCTGTTTGCAAGGATACCAAATGCATTTTCCACAGCTCGTCTGGCCCTCGAGAGGCGGTAGTTGAAGATCCTCTCGTCATTGGTAAGACCCCGTATGGAGAAGGGCTTCATGAGCCAGGTTTTCATGTCAAATGCATCGTCTGCAATGATATAGTAAGACATCGGTCTATCATCACCGGGAAGGGGGGCTGCTGGTGGGATGCCGATTACACCACTTTCAATCACGTTTTTCAGCTCACACTGGTTCCAAATCTGAGCGTCGGGGCAACCACCTTGTGCACCAATATTCACCCACCGGAACTTGTAATCGGCGTCGACTAGGGCCATCAGAACTATTGAGTGATATCCTTTTATAGTTGTAGTATAGGGAATCACCGTTCTTAGGACACCGTATGGCAACATGTTTGCCATCTAGAGCACCGAGAGCATGTGGGAACTGCCATTTTGCAGAAAACTGGTCGGCTTTTGCCTGCCACTGTTCAGGCTCAGTAGGAGTGTCGATAACATCCCCAGCATATGTTGCAATTATGGTCTCGCATACGTCCCGAACAATACCAGAGATGGTATTGTGCGCCACAAGAAGCCATACATCAAGGTCCGGTAGCTATCCCCCGTAGCCAGGTATCGCAGGGTGACTGCTAGCCTCACTCCAGGTTCGATGGTCTGTACCAGGTAATGTTCTTCATAATCATGCGACCCACTACTTGTAACAGTTCTTGGAACATGGGTCTATTCTCACAAAGTTCTTGAAAGCAGCTGGATTTTCCACACTCAGTTCAGCCATGAGTGATTCATACTGGCCGTGGATGAGTCGTCGGAAGAGCCAGTCCTCGGTCCACCATCTCTTCTGCTTCCGGTCACCTCTCAGTCAAGCAGCTCCACCATGGCCCTGGCATTTTGTGCCATATCAATGTCCAGGTCCAGCCAGTTAAGTGCCAGCCTCAGTTGTGGGTTGTTCATGTTGGTTGTTGTTAGATGTAGACTTCTTGGATGGAGCAGATATGAAGTAGGGCCCTATCAACTGGAAGTATTTATACAGAAGTCTGGTGACAGAACGGGGGTGATACCTAGATGATATAATCCGTAATAAACTGTAGTGGACCGTAGTAAGCCGTATTATGCCGTGATGTCACGTAGGAATCCTTGAGAAACCTTGGTAATCCCTACCTATCCCCAATAGAACGTAGTGCGATCGTGCTGATCCGTGACAAATCCGTGACAAACCGTATTGTATCCTTGGCTAATCCGTGGTGTAACCGTACAAGTACGTAGTTCATCGTAACTAACCGTACCGATCCTAGAGTCCGGGGATGTACTACGAATAAGTACGGTTTATTACGGACTACAACGGATTAGTACGTTCTAATACGGATCAGTAAGGATGTACTACGGTAGTCTGATCCGTGGGGAATTTTTGAACATGTTCAAAATTTGTCACGGATATACTAGTACTACTACGATTGACCCAGGATACAATACGGACAGCTACGGACCACTACAGATTGCCACGAACGATGCCGGATCGTATCCGTGGCTAATCCGGCGTCCAATCCGTGAATGTGTGACCGGGGCATAAGTGACATCATTTCAAGAAAACGCAACATGTGATGTCGCTATTTGCAAGCAGGAAACTGTATTAAATCGATATGGTCACTTCGTTTTCATATTGCCATATGGGGCAAATATTGCTTACTGTCAGTTTATGGTGACGTCACATGTGACGTTTCCTGGAAATGACGTCACTTAAAGAAGAGGTTGGAAATCGTTCAGCGACGCTCATTCATCAATTGATGATACGCTATTTTAAGTTGTGATTTTGCATCTTGAGGTATCTGATATTCAATACCGTAGTCATTTCTCTGGTCATATTTCTAACTTTGCAGTGTGCAATATATATATATTTCAGGTGACGTAGGATATTTTGATGCAGATGGTTTTCTCTTCATAGTGGACAGAATTAAAGAATTGATCAAATATCAAGGAATGCAGGTTGTTGATACAAATATTGTCATAATTATGATTATAGTCATACCAATAAAATGTTCTCATGTCGTTTATGAATCTAAACTCAAGTTCAGTTTAATATTGATACAAGAATCGGTACCTATCACGGAAAAGCATATTTTCAATGACTCGAAGGCAGCCTTGGTAGCCCTGTCGGTACAGCGATCGACGGCCAATTTGGAGGTCGTGGGTTCCATCCTCGGGTAAGGCGTATGTCCTCGGTTACGAGTTTGACTGCAATATTCGTTTATTATATTCTCGAGTATTTTTTTCAAATTTGTAGTTCTTTGTATACAAAAACGACTATTTTCATTTGAAATTCGATAAAAATGGTTGATTTGTCATTTACTTTTTTCTTGGTCTATTAAAAAGGCGAGGGGCAAGATCGCGATGGCCCTAACAGGATTCCGTACTTTGTTCTAACCGAGTTGCGTCTTTCAGGTTGCACCTGCTTATTTGGAAGATATTCTTGTGAAGCACCGAGCTATAGCTGATGCTGGTGTGGTCGGTATCCCAGATGCCGATGCTGGAGAGTTACCAAAGGCTTATGTTGTACTACAACCTGGCGAACATATCACCGAGAAAGAAGTCATCAAATATGTAGCAGGTAAAACAGGGTATTGTATTTATCGCATTCCTATTATTGTAACATGTACAACGTAACCTCTCCAAAGCGGCCCTTTCTTGAGCAACAACCTCTCTACAACAACATTGTACAATAAACCCTCACTGAAAGACCACCTCGATAATAAGACCATCTCAAAATTATGAACACAGTTTTCAAGTTCATTTTCACTGTTTTGCTCTTTATTCAACCTCAATATTAAAACAGCCTCAATATTAAGACCACTGATGTTCAAGGGTACCAAAGGTGGTCGTATTATTGAGGTTTTAATGGTAATTTGTTTCCAGTTATCACGTGACATTTTCAATGTAGCAGGTAAAACAGAGTATTCTATTAATCGCTTACCTATATCATGTACATTGTTACCTCCCCTTCTTGAGCAACAACCTCTCTACAACAATATTATCATTAGTTTCAAGTTGTGGAATGACATTTTAATACAGTTGGATCTCGTCTATTCGACAACCTTTTATCCGAATACTTGGTATAGTTCGAAATGATTATCAAGTTCCGATGTTTCTCCTTAGACATGTCGAATTGAAACGGGTTATTCGAAAGTATGTATTATTCGAAATACAATTTCGGTCCCGATAAATTCGAATGAAAGAGGACCGGCTGTTATATTACATAGCAATTTGATTTTTTTATATTTTCAGAACACGTGTCACCTCATATGCGTTTACGTGGTGGAGTGGAGTTTATCTCGCAGATACCTAGAAATCCATCAGGGAAGATATTACGTCGTTTCCTTAGAGACAAGAACAATAAATCAAAATTATGATCTATTGACATGTTGATGTTCACTTCAGAATGTGATGATCGTTATTGTTGAATATATTTTGCTTTCATTGTTGATGTTATCTATGTTCCAATAAACGAGAGATATAAGCGTATTTTTGATAAATATAAAGCCAACTAAATACGATTTAACCAAATGAGAAAAAGCATATGTGTCGAAGGCATAGGAGATTTTCACGAGTTCTCTCCCTTTACACCGTCTAGAGTTTTCTCCCTTCAACCGTCTAGAGTTTTCGCCCTTTACACCGTCTAGAGTTCTCTCCCTATACACCGTCTAGAGTTCTCTCCCTTTACACCGTCTAGAGTTCTCTCCCTTTACACCGTCTAGAGTTCTCTCCCTTTACACCGTCTAGAGTTCTCTCCCTTTACACCGTCTAGAGTTCTCTCCCTTTACCCGTCTAGAGTTCTCTCCCTTTATCCCTTCTAGAGTTTTCGCAATTTATTCCATTATATAGTTCAGATGCAGCACAAATTATATATATATACATATACTATAGAAGGGATAAAGGGGGGGAACTCGTGACCATCTCCTGCGTTCGAAGGAATCCTGGCGCTGATCAGGATTGAAGTTTATCACGTGATCAAGATACCGGATAAAGAAAATGCGCGCGCATAAGGTAATCTTGTCCAATCAGATAATCGAAGTGATTGTATTCCGCCTGGCTATACTGACAGCGTTAGCAATCACTGAGCCAGGACCTCAGGCTACTCCTGCGGTCGAAGGATAGAGCCCTTGGCCCCGTGCTCACAAAGAATCAAATTTCAGGATCAAGATCAAATTGAATATCTTTCAAACTTTGTATGCAAAACTAAATATTTTTACATAATGTGACACATATGAACATCCTGCAAAACGTTTGAGACATTAAATTCAAATGTCACGCTTATTATGAAAAATATGGAAACTGATAAGTTATGAACGATTTTGGAAATTCGATCCTGATTTGGAGTACATCAGTTTCAGTCATACTTATAATGAATTATTGTCTTAAAAAAACAGTGAAGTTTTCCCAATGTTAATTAGAAGAGTCTTAGGTATGTTTGTGTAAGTTCATGAGAAGTACTGAAAATAGTGCACAGTTGCTTCATGAAAATGGCACATATTTTTATGGATCAACTTGATCCAGATCAGTTAATCCTTTTTGAACATGGGGCCTAACTACTGACCGAAGGTCATGATATCGAATCATGTAGGTCAAGGTTGAACTTTCCGATCCCAGAATAAGGGACGAGTACGAGTTTGTAATGGCAAGGTCACATGACGGGACGAGTACGAGTTTGTAATGGCAAGGTCACATGACGGGACGAGTACGGGTTTGTAATGGCAAGGTCACATGACGGGACGAGTACGGGTTTGTAATGGCAAGGTCACATGACGGGACGAGTACGGGTTTGTAATGGCAAGGTCACATGACGGGACGAGTACGGGTTTGTAATGGCAAGGTCACATGACGGGACGAGTACGGGTTTGTAATGGCAAGGTCACATGACGGGACGAGTACGGGTTTGTAATGGCAAGGTCACATGACGGGACGAGTACGGGTTTGTAATGGCAAGGTCACATGACGGGACGAGTACGGGTTTGTAATGGCAAGGTCACATGACGGGACGAGTACGGGTTTGTAATGGCAAGGTCACATGACGGGACGAGTACGGGTTTGTAATGGCAAGGTCACATGACGGGACGAGTACGGGTTTGTAATGGCAAGGTCACATGACGGGACGAGTACGAGTTTGTAATGGCAAGGTCACATGACGGGACGAGTACGGGTTTGTAATGGCAAGGTCACATGACGGGACGAGTACGAGTTTGTAATGGCAAGGTCACATGACGGGACGAGTACGAGTTTGTAATGGCAAGGTCACATGACGCTCTAGGAGCTATGGGTGGTCCCGGGACCGTTTTATTACGAAATCATTATCCTGCGATGCCAGGGACCGTCATGTGACCGAGGCATAATCTCGGAAGCAATCTACGATATTGATTAATATATTTGAGACTATTTTCTGAGTTAAATCATAATCGTATATCAATTAGAATGATATTTAGAAACTTCAAGAACGAGGGACCAAGCTTATAAGGGATACTTTCACTCAGCACTCGAATCACAAAATGTACTCGACTGAGTGACTCATATTGAGTCTGAAAATATATGATAAAGTTATATGAGTGCTGATAATTCTGTTATATTCAACGCCATTTTCAACATCATTGTTTCAATTATCAGTTGACCCATGAATCAGTATTCTTGGAATCATTTATCAATTTCCCCACATGGATTAGAGGTGGAGGAATGTAGCTATATGTCAGGGAAGGGCATTAGCTACTCCACCCGGGGGAGGAACAGTGCTCTACCAACTGAGCTAACCGGGTGGGCCTCTCCTTTCATGTACAGTAAATCTCACCTAAAGACCACCTCAATAATAAGGCCTCCTCAAAAATAAGACCACTTCTAAATTAAGAACACAATTGTCAAGTCCATTTTCACTGTTTTTCTTTTTATTCAACCTCAATATTAAGACCACCTCAATAAGAACGCCAGTTTTCCAGCGTCCAAAAAGTGGTCTTATTAGTGAGGTTTTACCGTAGTAGAAATCTATATCGATCAAAGTCTGATGACTCATACCATGTTTGGTGTACTTCATTTTCAACTCAGTATTTGTATCAAATAATCTTTAATCACTTTTTTATCTATATCATTATCGTTTATTATCACCATATTTGTAATTCATCATAAATGTTGACATTAATATACTGAACCATGTATATTATGTAGGCGAATAATTATACTAATGACTTAATGATAAAAGGGTACGGTGTTTGTTCAATTCGGTAACCAGAATTTGTATTGCTGATGTGAAAACCGAAACAGCGAAAGCATATTTCAGTAAGAGTGTTAATACTTTCTGCGTGGATCCGTAATTAAATTTATGAAACAATAAGAGTTTTTATTTAGTGAAGAAAGATATAAGTAAATAAAGATATTTTATTCGATTCGATAGTGTGTTTGGTATCTAGGAACTCGTACACTATGTTCAAAATCATTGTTGTTTTTGTCGCGTTTATTCACGTATGTAAAAGTAACACTGTTTCCAAACACGGTATGAATTATGGTGAGTCGATGCGAATGGCTCAAAAACTAAGCCACGATGTACAGAGTGAAAATCTGCAGAATTTATATAATTCCGAAACGAACCAATACCTGGTACCATATATGGATGACGTCATAGCACGTGCAGAACAGCTTTTATCGTCTGGAATAGAAGAGGGTAACGATCCATTCAGCGAAGTTACAGAAGAATGTTTGAACAGTACGAAACTCTTCCTGGAAGCTCTTGTATACAAACAGCCCTGGGCAACCCAAAGTAAGTACAGTAAAACCTCAATAATAAGACCACCATTGGTACATTTGAAGGTGGTCTTAATAGTGAGGTTAAGTAAAGAGCAAAACAGTCACAATTGATTTGAAAATTGTGTTCTCAATTTTGGGGTGGTTTTAATTTTTGAGGTTGTCTTTAAGTGAGGATTTACTGTAGTTCAATACACGGGGTCCAGAGAATATCAAAATACGATACTAGTAGATAGATATGTATTCAACATAAGGCGCTCAACAGTTTACACATGATATACAACAATATATACAATATGTAGTGCTACTAGTACATGAAAACTGTCAATACATCTAAATGAAATGGCAGTATGTTGTATAATTTGTAAGAAATGTGATTATGCCGAGATCATTGCCTATGAAAATACACCCATAATTGAAGATTTGTAAAGCAAACTGTTCAAGTAAATCGACTGATGAGGCATTAGTGAAATACAGTTAAATAGTAAAACATAAACTAGGACATCTACCATACAAATGCTAAGCATTGTACAATTTTATTTTTTGTAGTGATTGATGCAGTGGGTAAACCAGGCAGTGAATTAACAGCCTTCCACCTCACGTGGTTAGGTAGCTGGGAGCAATGTGTGGCTGTGAAAGGCATGACCATACCAACAAACGTATCAGCACCGGAACACGTGTTTGATGGAAAATACTGTATCGCCGTACTGCCTGTGGAAATGGTATAAATGACAGGAGATTATCACGGATTCTCTCTCATTATATCATTATAGAGTTCTCTCCCTTTGCCCCTTCTCGGGTTTGCTCCCTTTATGCCCTTGTCAAGTTATTTTCCTTTATCGCCATCCAGAGTTCTCTCCCTTTATCTCATACTCGAGTTCTCGTCCTTGATCGCCGTCTAGAGTTCTCTCTCTCTATCCTCGAGTTCGCTACCTTTATTGCCATCTAGTGTTCTCTCCCTTTGTACCGTCAAAGAGCTCTCTTCTTGTATCGCCATCTAGAGCTCTCTCAATTAACCCCTTCTCGAGTTTTCTCCCTTTATCGCATTGTAGAGTCTTATCCCTTTATCACATTCTCGAGTTATCTTATCCCCTTCTAGAGTTTCCATTCCTTGATAGCCGTATATAGTTCTCTCCCTTTACCCCTTCTCGAATTCTCTGCCTTTATTGCCATCTAGAGTTCACTCCCTTTGTCCCCTTATAGAGTTCTCTTCCTAATCATCATTTAGAGTTCCCTTCCTTTACCCCTTCTCGAGTGATATTCCTTTAGCGCAAACTAGAATTATGTTCCTTAATCGCCATCTAGAATGCTCTACCATTATCGCCATCTAGAATTCTCTTCCACTATCGCCACCTAGAGTTTTCTCCCTTTATCCCTTTCTCGAGTTATCTTCCTTTAGCGCCATCTAGAGTTATGTTCCTTTATCGCCATCTAGAGTTCTCTCCCTTTACCCATACTGTAGCATACACATACTATAGTAGGGATAAATATACAGGACCTTCTTTAGACTGTGTATTCTATAAAGGGATAGAATAGAGAGAAAAGTCAGATAACTCTAGAAGCGATAAAGGGAGAGAACTCGTGACAAACTCCTGTGCTATAGATATTTGTAATTTAATACAATTATCTCAACTGATATATATACATGTATGACAGAGTGTTTACCAGAGGGTGCGTCATGTGAGACATTTGGCTCCGGTTAATTGTCCGTTACCTTATAACGAATAATACATAGTTTGGATAGCCCATTTTCAATTTAACGTGCTTAAGACTATATATGACCTGATATTTTTTAGGGTCCGAAATTTTATTTCGAAAAATACATAGTTCTTTCTGTAAGTGACGTCATTTCAAGAAAACGCAACATGTGATGTCAGGAAACAATATTTACTCCATATAGTCACTTCGTTTTCATATTGCCATATGGGGCAAATATTGCTTATTGTCAGTACATGGTGACGTCATCTGTGACGTTTTCTGGAAATGACGTCACTTCTCGACTTATTTCATTACAGTATGGTATTGACTCATCTATAAATATTGGAATGTGTTATCCTGATACTTGCAGTGATGCAAACTGTTGGAGTCTAACATATACATGTACGTATGTATGCTCGGGGAATCATAGTGTACAGTAAAACCTCAATAATGCGAGCACCCTGGGGACCCTTGAAAACTGGTCTTACTGTTGAGGTTGAATAAAGAGCAAAATAGAGCAATGGACTAGAACATTTTGTTCTGATTTTTTAGGTGGTCTTATTATTAAGTTGGTATTTAAGTGAGGTTTTACTGTATTTGTATTACATATCTATTAATGTTTAATAAATCATCCATGGCCCTTCTTAATTCAGCTTTATTGTCAGTATTGGTATTTATATAACGCTGTTTTTACTTTTAGAGATTTCAGTTTGATCAAATGCGTCAGCAGAGCACTTAGTTTCGTTTTCTTCGGCGCATGGTTTTGCTATTTGCATATCAGTGTTGTGTAATCCAATCAAATCTTACGTTAACCACCAAGGCAATATCTCTTCAACCCAACAGCGTTTTTACGCGGATTGGTTAACCTTTCGATATAGGGTACGGCAACCTTACCGAATACCTCTGAATTTCGGGATTTTTTTTAGTTGCACAACAAATCTTAACCTTCAAACTGTGCCGACCATCTTTTTTTAAAGATATTGCTTGTTTATCTATGTGTAGTGCTTATGAAAAATCAAAGATTGAAGCATCATGCACATATTAAAGCAAATATTTTGCGTCGGCGAAATGTGCGACAATTTATTTCTTCCGTGGTTTACTGCGAAATAACGGTGAAATATTATCTGATAATTCACAGTAATATTATCAAAGCGGTAATGACGTCATATATATTAATGATGTCATATAAAATATTGATGCATGTTACGGGGATATATGATCTAATTAACGAGTACAAGAAATATTTAAAAAAAAGATAAACGGCGTAGTTAGAATGATATCTTCCGGTATGTTAAATGAAATAATGTTTTTGCAACATTTTGAAAAATAAATCCTTACAAAAATTTAACTCGGATATATATATAATTATAAAAAATAGAATTTATTGTATGTTTTGGTGTAAGACAGCATTATTTTACCTTGTGAGCGTCTGACTATCTTTTCACACGGTGCACTCACATAAATATCCTCTGCATATTTTTCAGTGCTTGGACTATTACCGACATCGAAACCAATATTTCCAACTACGATATTGTGTCAGGAGAATAACTTGGAACTCTCAGATAAAGCCATAGCTGTTATGTAAGAAAACGTACTGTAAAACCTCACTTAAACATCACCTCAATAAAAGACCACCTCAAAATTAGAACTGAGTTTTCAAGTCCATTTTCCCTGTTTTGTTCTTTATTCAACCTCAATATTAAGACCATCTGAATATTAAGACCAGTTTTCAAGGGTCCCAAGGGTGGTCTTTTTATTGAGGTTTTACTGTATATCAATGGTTAGCCGCTAAAACTGTCAATGTAGAGATGTAGACCTGTTAACTTGCTTAAAATATTTCTGGCATACAAAACCAGTATTTTTTTTGTTTACTCGATTATTTTTAAATAATAAAACGACTTTTTTCACTTGATACGTGGTTTCCTTAAACTATTATCGTTCTTTTAACTAAAGCAGTTTTGTATCTATTGTTGCATGAATTCATTCGCAAAAAAAACGTTTATACGTGTATTAAGATGGTTTTGGTGTATGTGCAACCTCTAAATTGATACACCTCTAAAATGCGTCGTATAAATGGTGTTTTTTTTGTGGAGGGGATATATTCCCCCCCCCCTCGTAAATAAGTATGTGTACAGGGCATCCCACTAAATACTTTACAAAATAGTAGTTAGTCATTAGTAAATTTTAGTTGTTGCCGTGATTGAAGATTTATTTCTAATATCACGTTCATTGTTGTTCTATACACCTTCAATAATATATACAGTCAAACCTGTCTGTAAAGACCACCCATGGGAACAGCAAAATGTGGTCTTTGTTTACAGGTGGTCTCTATTAACAGATTAAATATCATTGAAAATGGTCTGATGGGAGATAAAATTGGTGGTCTTTGCAGACAGGTTTTGCAATAGTGGTCTTTGTTCGCAGGGGGTCTTTAACACAGGTTTGACTGTAAAGTCAAACTATTGCAAAAGTTAGTCGCTAATGATAATGATCAAGAGACGTTAAATCCGAGTATATTCGGTTATAGGATGGAGCCAATATCGATTATTGATTATTGACCAGTTTGACAGGTGTCATTTTAGTGGGGAAGGGAGACAATCCAAGTTAGAGGAAATGGCTTAAACAAAGCCGATAATCAAGGGAGATAATTCTTGATATTTATCCCAGAAAGCTGCACATGATAAGAAAATATTGATGGTTAGTATTTAATGGTATTGAACATTGACCTGTGATATTTTGTTTGTACCTAGTGCTTTTGTGAACGTTACAAACTGTACGTTGTATTTTTTTAAGAGTCGTATGTTCAATTTTCGTGGCTGTTATTGCTATGGCAACGATGTATGACGTCATCATCCGTTTGTTCTTATCAGGAAGTCAGTCAGCAAGTAAAATAACGGTAAGCAATATGAAATAGTAATGTATTTATTCAGTATTTGGAAGTTTCAACAACATTGTAATTGAGCGCCACTGTACGATTTGCAACCTCTTATTGAAGTGACGTCATTTCAATCAGCTGAGCCAACTGGGAGGCTGGATTCGGATTTGTATTGAACAATACTTTACATCAAATACAAGAAGACCTTCGAATTTTGAATCCTGTGTGTAACTTGAAGAGGCGCATATTTTCCAAAATATTCTTAATCATGACTATCATTAAATTTTGCGTCAAATGATATTTTACAAAAAAGTATTTGTCTGTTTTACCATTATAGCCAAAGGCCAAGGACACGAGATATGGCACATTGGCCAGCAATGGCGTCGATAATCACGCGACGTCAGAAACGACAACGCTGATTACGGGTGAAGACTCTTATCAACGAAACATGATATCACATCATGAGCATGACGTCACTAAAATAACAGATGACGTAACGAACACAAGGTCGGACAAAGAGGACAGAGCACCAAAATACAAACCAGGTAGCTTCATATATAGTGTATTATTAATCAATGTTTCAATATTGACTTCGGCCTTTGCCCAATACGACAGTCCTTGGTCAAATAACAAGGTCAATACGAAATTATTATGATATAATGACCCTTTAGCCTCTTCAAGTGCCTTATGTTTTATGGATTGTTGTTTTCCCGGAGGTCTGTGTGGATAGGCACTGTCTTTTGTATTTTTATTTGCGCCTCTGTTTCCTAATGTATGTACCTTTTAGCCTCCTCAAGTGCCTTATGTTTTATGGATTGTTGTTTTCCCGGATGTCTGTGTGGATAGGCACTGTCGTTTGAATTTTTATTTGCGCATCTGTTCCCTAATGAATGCACCTTTTAGCCTCCTCAAGTGCCTTATGTTTTATGGATTGTTGTTTTCCCGGAGGTCTGTGTGGATAGGCACTGTCGTTTGTATTTTTATTTGCGCCTCTGTTCCCTAATGAATGCACCTTTTAGCCTCCTCAAGTGCCTTATGTTTTATTGAGTGTTGTTTTCCCGGAGGTCTGTGTGGATAGGCACTGTCTTTTGTATTTTTATTTGCGCCTCTGTTCCCTTATGTATGTACCTTTTAGCCTCCTCAAGTGCCTTATGTTTTATGGATTGTTGTTTTCCCAGAGGTCTGTGTAGATAGGCACTGTCTTTTGTATTTTTATTTGTGCTTCTGTTCCCTTATGTATGTACCTTTTAGCCTCCTCAAGTGCCTTATGTTTTATTGAGTGTTGTTTTCCCGGAGGTCTGTGTGGATAGGCACTGTCTTTTGTATTTTTATTTGCGCCTCTGTTCCCTAATGTATGAACCTTTTAGCCTCCTCAAGTGCCTTATGTTTTATGGATTGTTGTTTTCTTAGAGGTTTGTGTGGGGAGGCCTTTCGTATATGGCGTTAACCATGTACAACCTTGGGGCCCTTTGAAACTGGTCTTCTTATATATGTGGTCTTGATATCGAGGATGAGTTAAGAGTAAAAACGTAAAATTGTACTTGCAGATTGTGTTCTTAATTTTAAAGTGGTCTTATTATTGAGGTGGTGGTCTTTAAGTGATGTTCTACTGTATATATACTGTACGTTAATATTCAATTTACAACGATTTTTATTCGTTTAAATGTACTGTGTCATGCGCGGTACCAGCAATTTACTTCGGAGGTTGCAGCTCCTGGTTTTGCAGCGGATCTAAGTCTTTGGAACCTCCTATTTTGCCAAATTAACAGGGGGTGGTCCGGACCCCCGGTCTCTACCGTCTGGAGCCGCGCTTGTTTGTGTTTTTAATGAGCATACTATGTATAAGAATAGAGTTGCCATAGCAACAGAAAAACTACAAAGCACAAATAATTGAAAATACAAGTTTTCTTTGTTGTCATGACTTGTAAATGTGTTGTTTCTATCGAAGACTTATAAAATTGTTTTTTTTGTGATTTTCATTCTTCTGTTGCTATGGTAACGAAAATGTCATGTCACATACAGCTAAATCCATTCCGCGGTTATTCGATGTCATATTTCAGGGATTTTAGGGAGGATTCTGTTGTCATTTTCTGTCCTAACGAACGCCTCGAAGATACTGAACACGAATCAACCAGCCGGAACTTTGACCAACGTAAATGGTGTACGGTTTATCAGCATGCTGTGGGTGATCCTGGGACACACATATGTGTTTTCTCTCCAAATGGGAGGTATGTACGGAGCCCTTACAGTGACATTTATTTTGCAATTTAATTTTTAAATTTATTCATGCGTGAATTACGTCAATAATGCATATTAGTTAATATGTAAATTACGTCAATAATGCATATTTATTATGTAAATTACATCAATAATGAATATTTATTATGTCAATTAGTCAATAATGCATATTTATTATGTAAAGTATTATGTGTTTTCTCTCCAAATGGGAGATATGTACGGAACCCTTAAAGTGACACTCGGCCCTCTATTGTATTATTTTTGGTGTAGCCAACTAACATGATCAGTGTTTTGTAAACCAATCAAATCTTACGTTAACCACCAATACAATTTCTCTTCAGCCGAACAACGTTTGTAACCTTGACGCAGATTAGTTAATCTTTTGATAAAGGGTATGTTTCGGTGAATTAACCGAAATCCATTTTGGAGCTGGAGTGACCAGCAATCGTAATTTTGGCATTTTTTATGTTGCACAACAAATATTAACCTTCAAATTGCGCCGACCATCTTTTTTCAAGATAGTTCTTGTTTAATTTATTTCGTAAATACGAACTATTATTGCCCAAATACGAAATAATATTTCTTAAAAACGAAACAAGTATTTTGTAAAAACGCAAAAACATAAAAAAAGTGTCAGATGTCACTTTAGGGGCCCCATAGTTATGTCCTTCGTAAATTTTATTGTATGTCCTAAAATTGGTTGTACATACATTTCTTTCGAAACTTCTGCATTATCCAGAATATTCCCATATAGAAGTATATCATAAAGCTTAAAGATTCACGTACACATATTCTGAAGTTTCAATATTGACGCAATAATAGTAATTTCTTATATTGTCGACCGGTTAGATTAATCGAGTTTTTCGTGTGTTTGTTTACGCTAGTTGACTGCCGATCTCCCTGACTGCGTCCGACAGATGCACACAAATCGGTGACGTCTCAGATTAGTTGTTGTTTAAATCACACACGGAGAATGACGGAGGCATATCGGCAATTTACGAAAATCGTGACGATGTCAAATATGACGTATTTTGTAAACAACGACTAATGTCTTCCACAGACTGACCAGAAATTACTGACAATCATCAACCAAAAGTGTTTCCTTTAAAGGTTATGTTGCAATTTTGCAGTTTAAATGGATAAAAATGACCCTTACTGTGCCTTAAAAGGCTTCAAACTACCCAAATTCGCGGCTTGTAATTAAGTCAATTCATTGCACGACCTATATAATTAACATAGAGTGATTATTTTATCTAGGAAAACGTATGATTGTTATATGTGTGCATTTCAGACAACACAGTTGAATTTTTGGGCCGTATGTATAAACGTTTCTCGTTTCAAGCCATCGAGAATGAGACAGTTGCAGTGGACACATTTTTCGTTCTCAGGTAAATTTCCAATCACATCACCTCAGCTTTATTTAAGAAAGAAGACACCGGAAGTGACGTGGGGGAAGTATGTCTAAAATGGCTGTCGGTAACAGTTCGGAAATCTCAGTACGTGATGCTGTTTTCCTACTCTGTTAACTATAAGACATTTCGCTAGCGCAACACAATTCAACATTATCTTACTGTGTTGTTTGCCTCGTATTTCTAACATTTAAAAGATCGCTGTCATACTTTCCACAGAGACTATAAACATTCAATTCGGTAGCCATTTTGGAACTACCTCCCACCACGTCACTTCCGAGGTCGTCCGATTGGTTCATGTGTCGTTCCATACATATACTGTGTATAGGAGGAGTATTGTAATTCCAAGGGCGTGTCAGGCAAAAGTTGATGATGTATCACATTGCCTAATAGTCTAGCAAAGCGAGTTACAACTAGCACTTGTTGCGTGGCTACAGTGCGAATGAGAAAGGGTCCATTGATCCGAAGTTAATGGGTTGGAATTTTGTCACCGGAGAGGTACTTCTGAATATAAGGCGCGAGTACTGGTCAATTAACCAGGAATCAGTCATCGTGATATTTATTTAATATACAAGGGGTGTTCAAAAGGTTCGAGGTTATATGGTGTCTATATGATTTGTTGTCCGGATACGATTTTACATCACTACAATATATAACTAAAACATATAAAATGATAAAACATACTAATATTTTGCGTGAACTTTTTGAACTCCCCTCGTACGTTGTTAGACCTTGTTTATCAACTTTACATTAATTATCTCAAAATTTAAAAAAATACGAGGGCTGTCCCGAGTGCTAATCGAAATTTATTATACAGAAATGAAGTAGATTTTGCTGTAATTATTTATCAGAAGTTTGAAGCATGATATTGATCGACTAATTCGAAATTTATTGAATACATACATGTACATATATAAGGTCACAATTTATCCAAAATTCTTTCCTAAGATGAAAACCGAAAGGGCATAACCGAAGGAAACTACAGTAAAACCTCAATAATAAGACCACCCTTGGGACCTTAGAAAAATGGTCTACTTATCAAGGTGGTCTTGATATTGAGGTTGAATAATGAGCAGAACGGTGGAAATGGAATTGAAAATTATTTTCTTAATTTTGAGATGGGCTTATTATTAAGGTGGTCTTTAAGCGAAGTTTTACTGTATATATAGGAATGTTATGGTGCAATATAATATCTATTAAATACAGTTAATCTGGTAATTTTTTTGCCAAATCTTATTTTGATATAGACAAATTTCAGAAATTAATTCTTTTGTTTTCATTTTTACAACATTTTGCCCCAAAAAATCCGTATTTCGCACCGTTGGATTGTTTATACTTTTTCCATACACGGCAGATATTAGACAATAAAATGATGCAAAAATCCTTTCTGTGCATTTTTTCCCCTTTAATTTGAATTTTCAACAGCAGGGGCACTGGACTAATGGTCAATAAACAATATTTCAATAAACAATATTTCAATAAACAATATTTCAATAAACAATATTTCAATAAACAATATTTCAATAAACAATCTTTGAACATTTGTCTATTCTAGTGGTATGCTTGTTGCCTACCTGACGTTACGAGAAATGAAGAAACGAGGAAGTCCGTTAAAATTTAACTGGCTTATGTTTTATTTCCATCGTTTCTGGAGGTAACGTTATTTACATATTAAATATGCATTATTGACGTAATTTACATAATAAATATGCATTATTGACGTAATTTACATAATAAATATGCATCATTGACGTAATGTACATACCAAATATGCATTATTGACGTAATTTACATATCACATATGCATTATTGACGTAATTTACATATCATATATGCATTATTGACGTAATTTACGTATCATATATGCATTATTGACATAATTTACATATCATATATGCATTATTGACGTAATTTACATATCAAATATGCATTATTGACGTAATTTACATAATCAAAAATGCAATTTTCAAACTATGTACAACGGAATCACATAATATACCACTTGCTGTTCCAAGGGGGCGCGCCCCCTAACATTCCCCAACCTTAAGATCGTTAGACGTGTTTCATTGTAGGGATTAACATAATAGCATATGCATACAGCAAGTTGTAATGCATAAGCAAGTTGGGAGTTAAATGTCTTATTTTTTGCAAATTATGTCAAATTTAATGAAATTATAAAAAGTTTTGTCGGCAAGGATATCACTTTTTATCAAATACGTAAACAAATTTGCATACATTATTTACATGATGAAAAAGTAACCACGCTTTAAGTCCGAATTATAATACAGTCAGACCCCGATACATCGAATCCATCAGGTCCGAAATTTCGGAGAGCCCATTTTAATTTGACATGCATAAGAAGATACATCGGGACCTGATGTTTATTTCGGATGATACCAAGTATTCGGATAAAAGGTTGTCGAATAAACGAGATCCGACTGTAAACACATAATTTTGATTTGAAATATATTTGAATATTTAATTCGATTTTTTTTATAACAGATTGACACCCCCGTACATGCTATTCCTGATGTTGTATGTCCCTACATTCAAATATTGGGGCGATGGTCCCATTTGGCCCCAGAATGGCATTGACACCGACGAATGCTCGGACACCTGGTGGACTAATTTGCTGTACGTCAACAACATCGTAAAATCGGACAAAATGGTAAATTATTTATATACTAATTATATAATCTATAAATAAACGCTTTCTGATTGGTCAAGGAGTATTTGTATCGATTGCGTAATATGCGATAATCACCAATCCTTAACGATGTTGACTGGTTTATCAATAGAAACAAGAAAATCTCAAATAAGCCTTTTATAGTTGTTCGGTAGAACAAGTAGTGCTATGGCAATTTTCGACAGTCTTGATACGAAAACTACTTTTTCCGGAAGTGGCGCAAGAATAACAGGTAAGTGAATCGGTTAAAAGATAGTGCAACATCTTCAACTACTTCAACTAAATCAATTGTTTACACCATTATTTGTTATGATAGTGTATAGTCAAACATCCTCGGTATTTAATAATTGTATTGACCTGTCAAAATTTGCATATCTTCATGGTCAATGCACGCTATAAATTAGTAATCGGGCCACTTTCGATAAATACTTGATATTTATCATGTGCATTGACCATGATGATATGCAAATTTAGACAGGTCCATACAATTATTAAATACCCAGGTTATTCATAACACATAATCATACGCTGGGCAACCTAACTGCAAAATCGCTGCCATTTTGTCGAATTTGCTGATAGCTCTTCACAAAGGAGATTTCTTCTTTTTTTGTAATCTTCCATTTCATTGGTCGAGAAATGCTAATGAATATTCATACATTATAAAGTGTTTCAATAGCCAATTTGCCCAGGGTATAATACATGATATGAATAGCCTGGGTACAGAGAATGACAGTCAAACTGTCTTCTACATGTCCATATATTACAGTGTATGGGATGGAGTTGGTACCTGGCTAACGACATGCAGTTCTATGTACTCAGTCCATTAATGCTGGTTCCACTTTTCTAGTAAGTACAATACATTAATTATGATGAATACAATAAACAAAAAACATACTATGTTAACTATGTTATAATAGTGTCATAAATATAGCAGAATTTATATGATAGTAATCGTATTATATATTTGTATTCCGGTGAAAGATTGAAAGTTATTTCACCGAGTGAGCAGCCTCCGGAATAATTATCTCCCTTTATACCTTCTAGAGTTCTGTCCCTTTGTCCCTTTTATAGTAAATGTATAGTACCGTAGAAAACTATTATACAAACAGAAGGTAGAGAACTCAGGAATGAATAAAGGGAGGGAACTCGTGACAATCTCCTGTGTCCTGAGTTTTTAAATTCACAAATCTTGAATATTTGACATCATTTTATGTTTTACAAAATCTCATTTATTTTATTTGCAGCTCTCCAGTCCTTGGAGGTTTATCTTGTTTAGCTTTTGTGTTGGTCAATTTCATTTCCGCTGGCGTCATCTCCCATGACAACGAACTCGGTTCGAATCTTCTCTTCGAGTAAGTTCTGTTTTTCGTTAGAAAAAAGGTCATATTGTGTTAACATTTAAAAATAAAAAATACATGACTCTTTCGAGCACGATATGTGTAAGTCTGTAAGACTTGTCCTGGGATCTTTTCTATTCAATAATTGCCGACACGCCCCCACACTGTTTGTCCTGTTTCATTAGTCTAGTTATTCCTTATGATCTGCCATGACATTCCTTGCGCCTCTGTTCCCTTACGTATGTACCATTGAGCCTCCTCAAGTGCCTTATGCTTTATGGATTGTCGTTTTCCCGGAGGTCTGTGTGTGGGGAGGCACTGTCTTATGTTTGTATGTGTGGCGATCCATGTAGCAACTTATTCTCTCTCTATTTTCCATCTCCAAAAGGCGTTGCTCCGGAGCATTTGTACTGTATTACATTAAAAATGACACTTTAAAGATGTATCTGACTCCTCTGACCATAAAATGTTTGAATTTGCTTCCTCCAGTATTGTTGTTACGTTGGCTAAAACATTCATGATAAGAATGTATAATCACAAATTGTAAATATCTTTTTTACCATATTACTAACAGACAACACTTGAAGAAAAGCCAGATTGTTAAAACAACTTTCTTCAACAAAAGGGGATCAATACATTATGCGTTTATGTTTTGTTAATGAATGTTAATTGATGTTTTAAATATAGGAATTATATTGCTCATGTCTGTTTAGGGAAACAAATGAACATATTAAGATGAGCATAATATATCTTAATATAGTAGAGTGTTTATTTTTTAATGTAATTTAATGCATGTTTGATAAATGTGAATGCATCTGAACTATTGATGATAATATGAAGTGCTTTAAATGCAATAAAAATTGGTAATGTAATTTAATGCATGTTTGATAAATGTGAATGCAACTGAACTATTGAAGATAATATGAAGTGCTTTAAATGCAATAAAAATTGGTAATGTCATAAATGCATGTTTGATAAATGTGAATGCATCTGAACTATTGATGATAATTTGAAGTGCTTTAAATGCAATAAAAATTGGTAATGTAATTTAACGCATGTTTGATAAATGTGAATGCAACTGAACTATTGATGATAATTTGAAGTGCTTTAAGTGCAATAAAAGAAATTGGTAATGTAATGCACATATTATAGTCAATATTATACGCATGCGCAGAACCAGCAATATAAGTCAGAGGGAGTCAGGGCTCCAGCTCCCTGTAAGGCAACGGATCTAAGTCAACATTTGGAGTCCCTAGATTTTACATTTTGTAATGTAATACGCTCATCTTGGACAAACACAGTGAGGCCCTAGAATTTGGGATCCCTTCTTGATCTAGGATTAGATATGAACAACCACATTTTGCCATAATCATAAGGCTGGATCTTGATCCCCGGTCTCCCCTTGGCCCCGAGCTTGATACATCGATTTATAGTATACAGTAAAATCTCACTTACAGACCACCTCAATAATAAGAACACCTTAAACTTAAGACCACACTTTTCAAGTCCATTTTGACTCTTCCGCTTTTATTTCAACCTCAATATTAACAACACCTTAAAAATAAGACCACACTTTTCAAGTCCATTTTGACTGTTCTGCTCTTTCTTCTGCATCAATATTTAGACCACCTCAATATTAAGACCAGTTTCAAGAGTCCAAAGGGTGGTCTTACTTCTGCGGTTTTACTGTATTTCAGTGAGGCTGGTGATAATGCAATGAGCAAAATCTACATAAAACCTTGGACTAGAGTTGGACCTTACGCTGTAGGAATATTCACTGGATATTTGTTATATAAAGTGGACGGTAAACTCAAGATGCCAAAGGTGAGTGCATTTGTGGTGTACGTTTGTAACGCGACCGGGCTCGGTTCCCGCACGTAACGTATGTAACGCGACCTGGATCGGTACCCGCACGTAACGTATGTTACGCGACCTGGCTCGGTACCCGCACGTAACGTATGTATCGCGACCTGGCTCGGTACCCGCACGTAACATATGTAACGCGACCTGGCTCGGCACCCGCACGTAACGTATGTAACGCGACCTGGCTCGGTACCCGCAGGTAACGTATGTAACGCGACCTGGCTTGGTACCCGAACGTAACGTATGTAACGCGACCGGGCTCGGTACCCGCACGTAACGTATGTAACGCGACCGGGCCCGGTATCCGCACGTAACGTAGTGTAAGGCAACAGCGATCCATAACCAGAGATGTAATGTTGCCAATAAATAACAAGACAGAAGCATTTGATGAATTTTAACAACAGTGCTCAAAGTCTGCTGAATGATTATTATAACGTTCAGAGAAAAGTATATTCAATAAGATAGATGAGTGAAGTTGGCGCGGCAATCGTACATCGTACATCAACATTGAACGACCCAGATTGGATAAAGAGCCAGCACTGACATCGTTTTTCGACTTATATTGTTGAATACATATCTTCAATCCATACCTTGAGCTAGCACTGACATCAACATTCGAAACGGGTCCGCGACGAATACATATGTTGATGTCAGTGCTAGCTCTGTATTCAATCTGGGTCGGTATTCAATGTTGATGTACGATTGCCGCGCCAACATCTAATGTAAAACATCTTTTCATTGGCTGATCACCTATCTATTTGATCGCAATCGTTCTCAAGTAAATAAAAACGAAAATGACTTATATCATTGGACAGGTATACTTTTACATATTTGTCTTTACATATTTCAGATTATCAACATTATAGGGTGGTTAGGGGCCACAGCCGTGGCGCTTTTAGTGTTGTATGGCCTGTATTCTAGTACGGGGGTCCCTACACAAGGGGTCAATACATCAGCTTTCTATAATGCAACATCTAGAACAGCCTGGGGCCTGGCTGTAGCATGGGTGGTGTTTGCATGTGCTGTTGGATACGGAGGTATATATAAGGAAATATTGTCAAAATTATGGATTCGTGAAGTTGGAATAAAATTCCCTTTAATATAAGATTATTATTATTGATATTATCATTATTATTATTATTTTTATGATTATTATATTTTTTTTTATTATCATTATCATTATTAATTTTATCATTATCATCATCATTATTTTTTATAATTATTTTCATCATCATCATTATTATTATTATTATTATTATTATTATTATTATCATTATCATTGTTAATATTATTATTATGAACATTATTATTATGAAAATTATTATTATCATTATTATCATTATAATTATCATTTTTATTATCATTATCGTTATCATTATTATTATTATTAGCATTGTCATTATCATTGTTAGTATTATCGTAATCAGTATTATTATCATTATTTTATGTTTTTATTTAAGGACCCGTAAATACATTGTTGTCATGGAAAGGAATCATACCACTGAGTCGTCTGACGTATTGCGCTTACCTGGTACATCCTGTTGTAATGTACTCGTACTATTACAGCAGACGTACAATGATACATTTCTATGATCTAGAAATGGTAAGTACGCAAGTCCACATGAGTTTGTCATAAAGTATAAAGTTTGGTGTTATTTGAAATTATTATTGATTAGAATTCGTTGTGTTTATGATAGTGATGATAGTTATGACGTATGATGTATTTCACAAGCAAAGATTTAGCGTCACAAACTAAGCGCTGTGTTTGAAGTTGTTGTGAAGGCTAATTTGGATCTATATAATAAAACAACGAGGACATAATTCATTTATAAGTATTACATAATTTGTTTTTTGCCATTTGCAGAGAAGAATATTGGCAAATAGTTATGTACATCGTCATTTTGTAACTTACTTTTGCACCTTGTTCTTGGACTTTTTGGTCACTAATACAGGTTTTATCATGACGCAGCTCATATACCAGTCGAAACTTAGCTAAACTATTTTGTGTTTTGTTTCAGATATATTTATTCCTTGGAAATCTGTGTTTATCTTATGCGGCGGCGTTCATCATTTCACTGGCGTTTGAATCACCGATGATGGGACTAGAAAAAGTGTTACTAAAGAGAGACAAGAATAGTTAAACTGTCCTTAATGTTCCATATGTTGTATACACACGTATATATATATACAGTATAACCTCGATAATGCGACCACCTTTGGGACTCTAGAAAACTGGTCTTATTATTGAGGTGGTCTTAATATTGACGTTGAATAAAGAGCAAAACCTTGAAAACAGACTTGAAAATTGTTTAAAATTTGAGGTGGTCTTATTAGTGAGGTGGTCTATAAGTCAGGTTTTACTGTACATAAAATTGAGATTTATGGAAAACGAATGTAAATGAGTATGTTCTAGAGCGCAACGAAAGAGCCTATGATATCAGTACATGTATTAACTCATTGAGACAGATATGTGCAGCTCAGAAAGTAAGACTGTTGTTAAAAATCTGTCATTTTTTATTCATAAATCTTTCAACCGAAGAAAATAATTGTATAAGAAATAAGTAATTCAATTGTATTTTCTCCTCACTATTCTATTTATTTTCACATTGTATCAATGGAAATGTAATCAGTTATATATCAAGATTTATATTACGTTCATCAATCATACTATTGCTTGTCAAATGACCATTGACCATAGTATACTATTTCGTTATTATTGAAAATAAATTTGCACTGTTTATGTGAAATAATGGACTGTATGCCTCATATTTCAAAATGAACTATCTTTCATATGCTTGATTGTACTTTGATTCGCAACCTATTTATAGAATATAGATTTTGTTTAAAGCAGCGTACCATTTTTTCTCTCTACCCTGATAGTTATATGGTAGTTTCAAATCACCAGAAGTTCATTTCACAAAACGAATTTCTATTAATATAGATACTGTATAAGTTGATAATATCGCGTGTCAAAAAGTTCGCGAATTGCCGATTCCAGAAGTTTCGCGTGCGTAAATGTTTGCGAATCGCTGAAATTACTCTGATCATAATATTTACACGTCGTAATAATCGCTCTTATATAATCGACTGTATGGCAGCCACTGCATTGATGTGACTCCATGGAGTACCGGACTCCAAGTATCGACTACCCGGTGTGTAGATAAAAATATACTTCGGTGAATGTGGAAATTTACGCTGTAGAATTTTTTGCGAATTTTGAGCATTCCCGAAATTCACAATTTGTTCAACCTCGCAAACTTGACCACTTATACAGTATTCTATTGATATGAACGAGTTTCTGAACCTAAAGTAGCCTACTGAAATGCATCAAAACGAAAGTAGGATTTTTCTGTGACTTTAATGAGAAATTCTGACATGTTGGAGATCACTTTCTAGAAACAGGAAATGTCATTACGTGTCAAAAAGCATACATGTACATGAAAAAAGTTTTTATACGTGTTCATTGTTGATAGATCGTCACAATCAATAGCATTAGTTTAGAGTTCAATGCCTTATTTGTCGCAAATTTTGTCAAAATTAGTGAAATAAAAATATTTTCATCAGCAGTGACTTCATTATTTATCAAATATGAAGAAAACAATAATTTCATAAAAAATGTTATGCCGCTTTAAATATTTTATGTTTACACGGACCTATAGGTCCGTGATGTTTATCACGTGACATCAAAATGAATTTTTACAAAGATGCAATTCATGGTTGGAAATACATGTACATTAAAATATGGTGTACGAGTCTTGTTGTTATAACCGTATATAGACTAATATTCCGAGCTGTAATGAAACTGTTCTGCGCTGTGTAAAGGGAGACAACTATAACCAAATTACAATATTTTCTGACAGCGATTACCTCCCCTTACCAAACATTAAACATTTCCGCGCTGTGTAAAGGGAGACGACTGTAAACCAATAACAATATCCATACAGCGATTATCTCCCCTAACCGAATATTAAACAATCCTGCGCTGTGTATAAGGAGACAACTGTAAACCCATTACAATATCCTTACAGCGATTATCTCCCCTATTTGTACATTTAAATTGTCTGCGCTGTGTAATGGGAGACAACTGCGGACACAGAGTGGCCAAACTGTGTCGCAGGTTCGATCCCCCAATCCACCAGACTTTGAAAAACCAAGGTACCTTGTAAAATGCTTTACATAGGGCACGTTAAATAACCAGGGTTTGTGTTGGAACTGGGGCATCTTCTGTAGCATCCTCTTTCCTCCAAATATCTAAAATGACTAACATTCTACCGAAGGCGTCGTCCATATAGGAAACCGATGGCGACGATAAATAAACGCAAATATACACAAACAACGTATAAATTCTTCAGACATTCAATGTCGACTGAATAAATTTATTATAAATAAAAGTTGAAAACTATTTCAAGTATCCGGTATCAGGGGTTCCATTTGACCCTTTGACCCTTGGAATTTCTGCACACAAAAAAACACATTTTGACCCTCATGATTCTCAGGTATTTTGGGAAAATTTGGTAAAAATTATCAAAATGACCCTTGACATTCAGCCCCTAGTGGAACCCCCGGGTATGATAACAGCCCTCTCGGTTGAGTGAATCGGTAGAGAAATTAAAAGTTCTAGGTTCGAATCCTAGGCGAGGCGTATATTCTCTGTGACTAAGTGACTGACGATAAAACCATCAAAGTCCCCCTTTGTCCTATGTCCCAATTTCGTGTGGGGAAGTTGTGAGTTTCTTATGTAGGAACAGTTTAGTGTTGGTTAGAGCTGTCATTGATAATACGTAAACGTAAACGTAATTTATTTGTTTAAACGCCTATTTCTACATAGATAGTAACTACATATACAATGGCGTTTTACATAATAACTGGTAAAGGTAACAAAGATAAAAAATATGATAAAACATACACATAATCAAAACATTAAAATCAAATACATGTAAATGAATTTGTTTAAGAACCTACATTTTAAGAAAAAGGTAAAAATATTCATCATCAGTGTAGTATTTACTTTAAGATATCAAACTGATAAGATATTAAAATATTATGAATGTTGCACAAGGAAGTATAATATAAAAAAATATATGTGACCAACGAGATTTAAAATAAGTCATAAAACCGGTTAAAGTAGTGTGTCTTGAGTTTTTTCTTAAAAACGTCCAATGATACAGATTGTTTCACACTAACAGGCAAGTCGTTCCATAATTTCGGACCAGTAGTTTTAAAACTTCTATCACTAAAAGTTGATTTCTTGTTGAATGGAACGTCATATCTTACACATGAGTTTAGAACAGTGGATCTCAAACCTGGTCTACGTGGGACATGCTCTGACAGTATCTCAGTCAAATAGGTAGGGGCATTACCAATGGTACAATTATACATAAAAGTTAATAGTTTGAAATTAATTCTAATTTTGATAGGAAGCCAATGTAATTCGTATAGAGCATCTTTTGAGCTATCAAATTTTCTGCGATTCAGGACAAGCTTTGCAGACATGTTTTGAATACGCTGCATTTTGTGTAGTTCAGTATCAGCTATCCCATACAAAATGACATTGCAATAGTCCAGGTGAGAGATAACTAAAGATAAAACAAGAGTCTCTGTTGCGGCTTTGGTGAGGTATTTTCGGATGTTTTTTATCCTAAAATAGTTCATCATAGCTGCACGGCATTTGCGTTTAACATGTTCCTTAAAGGTCAATGTTTCATCTAAAAAGGCACCTAGGTATCGGACTACACTTCCACGAGTAATGTTGTCACCAGCAATGTTGATAACTTTGGTAGAACATTTGCTTAACATTTGTCTGCTGCCAAACATAATAAATTCCGTTTTTGAAGAGTTCATTTTCAGTTTGTTTTCGTTCATCCAGTCATTAATGGTAACTGCACACTGTTCAAGTTCATTCACATTCTGCGCTTCAACTATATGGGATGCTGGATGAAAACTTTTATGAGCTATATGATCGTCTGCGAAACCGTTTAGGGAGATTGAGGGTGGGATGACATCAAATAATGTTCCAGCATAAACGAGGTACAGCCAGGGACCAAGACAACTACCTTGTGGAACGCTGCATTCTAGTGGACGCGCCGAGGATAATGACGAATTAACTCTGATTTTACAGCTGCGTGGTCTGAGGTAGGAATTAAGCCAAGCTAGTGCAGTACCACATACACCGTATTGGTTATTGAGTACACTGAGGAGTATATCATGGTCCACTGTGTCGAAGGCTGCACTGAGATCAATTGCTATCATGGCTGTAACTTCTTGTTTCTCCATGCCAGACAGAATGTCATTAATCAGTCTAAGAAGCGCCGATTCGCACGAGTGAAATCGTCTGTAAGCCGACTGGTTTTTGGGAAGTAGATCATGACTATCGGCATGACAGTTTAACCGTAGAAGAACAGCTTTCTCGATAAGTTTAGACAGAAAAGACAAATTGCTCACTGGTCTATAGTTTGAAAGTACAAGATCTAGTCCAGCTTTCTTGAGGAGAGGTCGAACAATAGCCTGCTTGTATTTGTCTGGAAAAATACCTTGTTGGAGCGACATATTGACTAGTTTTGTGATTATTGGTAACAGGTCATTCAAGTATTGTTTAAGAATATGTGTAGGTAAAGTATCAAGTTCTGAAGATTTTGTATTTAGTTCACATATAAGTTTCTTTACTTCGTCTTGGTTCAATTCATGAAAATGGTCAATACATGGTACATCTTTCATGTCTGGCTTGAAATTTCGAAAGTCTTTCAAGGATTGTCGAATTTTATTTATCTTATTAATAAAGAAGTCAGCAAACTCTTCCGCGAGTTTGGCATCCGCTACACCGTTTGGTAAGGGATTTTCTGATTTTGTCCCAGTCATTTCAGACACTAAATTATACAGTTTTTTAGAATCGCCCTTTGCATTTAACATTTTCTCACTTAGAACAGTCTTCTTTTCATTAAGTAGTTCAGAGTTATACTTATTTCTTGCTGCTTTAAAGACTTTAAAATTATGTGTCTCTAATCGTTTCTATCGGATGACAGCTTTAATGTTGGTTGGTAACCAATGACCATCAGTTCGGTCAATTTATGTAACCGCCGCATATAATGTGATAATCGTCAAAATGCATATCGACGATATCGATATATCGGATGAGACATAACGATACAACGATATATCAAGTATAGTTTACTAAAATACCATACTATGCTTGCAGTTCATGATTTCAAATATTTTCACTTCTAGTTATGTCTTTTACAGGCTTCTGTAGTACTATGAACATCTTGTTTCCTCACTGTCACGAAGTACGAGTGATTTTTTAAAGTAAATTAGACAATTACGAATAATCAACACCAGTCATTTTTCCTGTAACACATTTGATAGGTATGGAGATTTTTAGACTGTGCACCAGCTTCCATTTTTGTTTTTGATGCATTTTCGTCGTTTTCAGGCATGTATTTGTTATACATAAGTACATATTAAAATCAATGACACATCGATATCGTTTCTATCGGATGACAGCTTTAATGTTGGTTGGTAACCAATGACCATCAGTTCGGTCAGTTGATGTAACCACCGCATATAACTGAAATACTGATGAAAAAAAACACAGAAAAATACACGAAATGTCACGTGACCGAAAACAGCCAATCAGTTATTCTAATATGCATATCACGGAACGGTCGGAAATACAACGGAAACGATCGGAATGTGTCGATATGTGTCGAAAATTGCCGACCCAACTAGGCTCGGAAGACAAAATATCTTAAATTATACTTTATATTTTGACTCTTCTTTTATTAAAGAATCAATTAATATTTGCATATTGAACACTGAAAAGAGTTTTTTTTTACTAAGCAGCAATAATCATTATTACAATAATGAGCAGCGTGACAAATGATGAGAAAGCATGTTCGTTTGGATTCGTTTAGAGTTTTAGAAATTTCAATATGTTGAGATATATGAAGCATGTTTTGTTTGTTTGTTTTCTAAGTAGTCAGCACAGGATATTGATATATTCATTATTATTTTTTATTTTTATTTTATTTAGTTATTTATTTAGTTATTTATTTATTTAGTTATTTATTTAGTTATTTATTTAGTTATTTATTTATTTAGTTATTTATTTAGTTATTTATTTAGTTATTTATTTAGTTATTTATTTAGTTATTTATTTAATAGTTATTTATTTAGTAGTTATTTATTTAGTTATTTATTTAATAGTTATTTATTTAGTTATTTATTTAATAGTTATTTATTTAGTTATTAAAGTCTCATTAATATACATTGTACATAATACTAACTACAAGTTATATCGTAAAAAAATGTATATCACTACTCAAATTGAATTATAAGAGACTATATATTAAAAATTCACACATTATCTAACCATTGAAATAATGACATAACTCTTAAAAACATAATAGTATGTCATACTATAGATATATATTTCACGTACCTACTATCTACACATACAAAACCAAGAAGCAGTCGTTAATCTTTATTGTAAAAATGAATTAAATGAAGATAATAAAAAACTAAATTTCAAAACAAATACTAATGCACAATTAAAAATATTTGAGCTATGTTATGTTTCAATATGAGAAGGGTTAAATGTTATGGCTAAACATAAATACACTGTAGTTATTATAGAAATACATTAAACAAAATATGTGACATAAGGTTTTAAGTACAACTTTGTATCTTAATTATCAGTAATTATCACATTTGTCATTAATTACCCATACTTGGATCATGAGTATATCATTCAACAATGTACTTGATAACACGCCACTGGTCGAACAAATTATCTACGAAATAAGATATCATCAGATTTAAACAATAAAAATAGAAAGGTATCCATTAATTAAAACAGAACATTAAATATAACGTTAAATTTGTTAAGCATACCCAGCTTGATACACTATACTAACTCCTGTATAAATGCATAGGAGTTAGGATAGTCTTGCACTTAACCCTCGATATGTCAAAATTCGAGTTCATTTCTCATGTTAGTTCAACTCAGATATCCAACATACAGGTAAAACATTCCTTATAAAATGTCGTACTATATTTGAGGTTTGGTATTTGGTCCGATCTAAACCCCAGCCTTGTTTTGGAACTTTAAAACACGACTCAAGCAATTTCATAATATTAATAATTATGTATGTTTTGAAAGCATTTCGTCGCATTTATTAAGTTTTGAGAAATAAACGTTTAAAGATTGAAGAGTCAATAACTTTGTATACTTACATCTTTGTGGAATTGGAGTTAAGTCTATTTAGAACAGTTCTACAGGGTAACAAATCTCACCATCATTTAGAGCTCAAAGAGACGAACAAAACGATACCAATAACTCAATATTGCCAAAAAATGACTTAAGTCCCTCTGGCATTAAGCCGACGATTTGTTTGTATCGGGCTTTCAAATCAGGGTCGTGCAGTGACTAATCCAGCTATCAGAGGGTCCGGATGGGAACACCTGTGTTAAACCATTGACCCGTCGTTAGCCAGCTAGATAGCTTCCTCGCTTACTATTTTTATATCCTGGGTGGTATTCTAACCTGCAACGTCGAGGGGCAAGTGAGTTGAGGTTTGCGACAATAACCACTCGACCATGCCACGAAGACTCCGTTACTGCCATGCGTTCAGTAAAGGTATTTATGGCTCACGTTTCGTAATGTTTTGCAATGTGGTTCCCTGTATGCTCTCAATGTGATACGGTGGGCCAGGGATACAAAACAACACGTGAGCGACTGTTATCCGTAACTGATCGCAGGCCAAACCCAACTCAGTCTAGTTTTCTACGCTTATAATTAGGGATGTCAACGAATGGCAATTTTGGTATTCGAATATTGGTCAACCTTCCGAACGAATATTCGAATATTCGAACATTCGACCTTATTATTTTATAGTAATATATTTGAAATTTGAAGTTTAACTTTATGCTTATCAAATGTGTATTTTAAACTGATCACTTAAGTTGTAAACTTCCCTGCGATTACTAATTAGTTCAGGACCTAAGTGTCATCACCAGAGTGTTTTATCTCTCTTGCCCCCAAATATGCAACATAACCTGTCAATTATATACCGCCTGTAGATATTATGTTCACCTGCAAAATGGCATTCAATGCGATAATGCCCATCATTGAATTTATATTGTTTGTGTATATGCGTTTATTTATCGTCGCCACCGGTTTCCCATATGGGCGACGCCTCCGGAAGAAGTCATTTAAGATTTTTAAATTTAAAAAAAAAAAAAATTTAATACACATGCATTCAGCTTATATATTTGAAATGCATATGTTATCTAATCTTCGAATGCCGAATCAGTCAACGAATATTCGGATATTCGAATATTCGTTTGAACGTCCGAATATTCGAATATCCGAATATTCGTTGACATCCCTATTAACTTATAATAGATAAAACTAAAAGTTTATTTTTCATGACAAACATTGAAGTGCAAATTTGATGTCTTCATGATATGATTATGTTTATCAGTTATGTGAGTAATTATGTACCCAACAATTAGAACACATTGTAGACACACGATAATATGTCACAATCACCATGTAATTGAACTTTACGTTCTAAAGGTATGTATCGACAGATTGCATTTTGTTCTAAACTTTCAACTCCACGAATTCTATAGAGTAAACACTCAGAGATATGACCACCTATCGGAATCTTGAACACTGGTCTTCCTATTGTGGTGTTTCAAACCAGTAAAAAATGAGGTGGTCTTAATATTGAGGTGTTCTTAATATCGATGTTGAATAAAGAGCAAACCAGTAAAATTGAATAAAGAGCAAACCAGTAAAAATTAGGGTGGTCTTAATATTGAGATGTTCTTAATATCGAGGTTGAATAAAGAGCAAACCAGTAAAAATTGAGGCGGTCTTAATATTGAGATGTTCTTAATATCGAGGTTGAATAAAGAGCAAACCAGTAAAAATTGAGGTGGTCTTAATATTGAGATGTTCTTAATATCGAGGTTGAATAAAGAGCAAACCAGTAAAAATTGAGGCGGTCTTAATATTGAGATGTTCTTAATATCGAGGTTGAATAAAGAGCAAACCAGTAAAAATTAGGGCGGTCTTAATATTGAGATGTTCTTAATATCGAGGTTGAATAAAGAGCAAACCAGTAAAAATTAGGGCGGTCTTAATATTGAGATGTTCTTAATACCGAGGTTGAATAAAGAGCAAACCAGTAAAAATGAAGGTAGTCTTAATATTGAGGTGTTCTTTATATCGAGGTTGAATAAAGAGCAAACCAGTAAAAATGAAGGTAGTCTTAATATTGAGGTGTTCTTAATACCGAGGTTGAATAAAGAGCAAACCAGTAAAAATGAAGGTAGTCTTAATATTGAGATGTTCTTAATACCGAGGTTGAATAAAGAGCAAACCAGTAAAAATGAAGGTAGTCTTAATATTGAGGTGTTCTTTATATCGAGGTTGAATAAAGAGCAAACCAGTAAAAATTAGGGCGGTCTTAATATTGAGATGTTCTTAATACCGAGGTTGAATAAAGAGCAAACCAGTAAAAATGAAGGTAGTCTTAATATTGAGGTGTTCTTAATATCGAGGTTGAATAAAGAGCAAACCAGTAAAAATTAGGGCGGTCTTAATATTGAGATGTTCTTAATACCGAGGTTGAATAAAGAGCAAACCAGTAAAAATGAAGGTAGTCTTAATATTGAGGTGTTCTTAATATCGAGGTTGAATAAAGAGCAAACCAGTAAAAATTAGGGCGGTCTTAATATTGAGATGTTCTTAATACCGAGGTTGAATAAAGAGCAAACCAGTAAAAATTAGGGCGGTCTTAATATTGAGATGTTCTTTAAGTAAGGTGTTACTATATGATGAATTCGTGAAGTTGAAATAGTAAATTAAACATAGCTTTAATTTATGATAATAATTGTCGAAATTCGGTATTCTGAATTCGTGAAGTTAGATTAAAATGTATATAGCCTTAATTAACGATTTTGATTTTCCGAATTCAATTACTTCTCCTACATGACTGTCATATTTCCTTCAGAAAATGATATGTAAATGCATAAAAGAAAATAGAGAGATTCTACCCGAAATTACAACCCACTGTATGTAAAGACAACAAATTTAATAATTAAACTGTGACAGTAAAACCGCACCTAAATATCATCTTATTAATAAGACCATCTCAACATTAAGACCACACTTTTCAAAACTATTTTGATTCTTCCACTTTTTAATCAACCTCGATATTAAGACCACCTTAATATTAAGACCAGTTTTCAAGGGTCCCAAGGGTGGTCTTATGATTGAGGTTTCATGATACAAGATACGTCGGAATATCATATTTTTATCAACTGGAAACTATCTATGTACCAATTACCTTATCCCATGATTCAGTATTGCGTAAGCAAAATGTATATACATGACACACCATCCCTATGTTTCGTAATGCCTTATAAAAAAATTACCACTCACACGTAAGGTCCACTTCAGACTGGTTCAGTCAAAATAAAATTTAGACAAGGCTATACCGAATAGAGTCTTTGTTTATCGTCCACAGTTTCTGAACAACCGGACAGGAGAAAACTCGTCGACAAAATGTTTTTCTTTCATCATCATTTATCCTGACACAAACGAGGCTTTAACATTGTCTAGACATAACAGTTATACTATAGTAAAACCTCACCTAACGACCACCTCAATAATAATACCACCTCAATACTAAGAACACAATTTGCAAGTCCCTTTTCACTGTGTTGCCTTTAATTCGCCCTAAATATTAAGACCACCTCGATAGTAATACCAGTTTTCAAGGGGTCCCAAAGGTGGTCTTATTATTGAGGTTTTCCTAAATGTAATTTACAAAACGAGCAACATTAGCGAAGTAACTGAACAGGTTTATAAAGACCATTCTCTGAAAGATTTCGTTGTCGGCGTCGTGTTTTTATCTAGTCATCACCGTGGCCACCGTATACGGAAAATTACGGCATTTAGTGTAGATATATATCAACAAACGGCTGACGGTGGAAAAAAAAAATATTTTTTTATTTAGATTTGACGTTTTGGAATTAGTGATATAGAACGTACGAGCACTAGATTATTGAAGTTTCCAACAGTCATTTGCGTGTGGCCAGTAATTCTACTGATTTTCTTAAAACATTCAAGAGAACTGGCATTAAGGTCAGATAAAATTTATAAATTTTCTGGATTGATTGGATACAGTGAAGTATTCAGTATAATTTCTTTAAACAATATAGACATTTTCTAAACACACTCCATCGTTTGTTTTTTAAAAATCTGCATTAAATGCCGTTAATACCGTACTTTTCCGTGGACGACTGCCACAGTTTTCCTCTTTCCAGAAGTGTTTTCTATCGACTAGAGAGCGAGTAGAGAGCCACTCCACCACAGGTCGAGTACCATAAATCTCGTTTGGTGTGGCCTAATGTTGATAAGTCATTGATAAGTGAGGGTATATTTGTCAACACATCTTACTCCGGTTTCTGGATCAGTGGATGATGAGCGTAACAGCGGACACGAGGTCGAGTGGTGAAGTATTGATAACATCATTACGAAATAAATATTTTTAATATTTTTGCGAAACTAAATAATAAAAAAACAACAACAAAATTTACGGACTTAAACACAAACTGGTATAAAAATGAAAAGGTGTGTCATTGTTGCGTTAATGCTGATGGTATCATTGAGCTGGTGTCAAGAGGACGATTATGATGAGTACGATTACTTAAAAATAATCGAAAAAGCCACACATCTTTCTCAGCAACCTAAGGCAAGTTTCTCAAAAACATCAAAGCTTATCAGTGCGGATAAATTCCTGGCAAAGGGAAGAGCAGAAGATGTACAAAGTCGGGCAAATGATCTGTTAGAATCTGGACTTTATTTTGCTGAAGAAGTCAGTGAGTTGTGCAAGAATCAGACAGACTTGTATTTAGACGCTTTGCAGAGCAATGTACAATGGGCGCTTCAGAGTAAGTTGATTATCTCTAATAACCCATGGTATAACATTTAAAGATATATTAACTAAAACATTCCTAAATTTATTGAACTAATCTCGTCCACGAACCAATCTATTGTTAAACAATTATCGATTTATGTATTTAAGAGCTTTGAAAGACGAGATAACGTATGTTATCTTAACTAACCTTTCTCCACTCATGTTCTGTACTGTTATTTACTATACCTTTTCAAAACGTTGTAGTACTATTATTGATACAAATCAGATATATTCAATGTTATTACGACATGTTATCATACTAGATTTATAAATGTTATTCTAGTCTGTAACTGTCATTCACCGGAATAGATCAATAATTATAATTACTATTGTACAATTTTATGCTGAATACTATTTGTACTGTGTATACATGTGACTTTATACTATATTCTCTGTATTATACATGTGATTCATGGGCCAAAGGCCTACAATCTTGAAATAAACTATACTATACTATTAAGCTCAATACATATACTTATTGATTTGTTTACCGAAACAAACATGAAAACAATACCTTATCTAGTTAAAACTTCAATAAATTTGCATTATCACAGAATAAATTTATAATGTATGTGTCTGTACTCGTCAAAGAAAAGTTTGTATTATCATAACATTAAAATAACTGCAGTGTTTCTAACAAGCGGGTGTTTTTTTACTAGCTTTGTCTGTTAGTAATATGATTAAACAAGATTGTTTTACATGGTTATACATGGCAATGGACATTAAATTCAAATGTCATGCTTATTAAGAAAAAGATGGGAATTTATGACCGATTTTTGAAAATTGATCCTGATTTTATAAGTATAATAAATCAATTTCTCAACATTATGGTGAAGTTTTCTATGTTTTCACTATGTTAATTAGAAGATGTTCAGGTATTTTTGTGTGAGTTTATGAGAAGTACTGGAAAAAGTGTTCAATAATTGCTTCACACAAGAGGCAAATATCTTTATCGATCAAGTTGATCCAGATTAGTTTATCCTTTGTGAACATGGGGTCGGTGGTTTCAACAACAACACATTTATCTTTACAGTGTTCGATTCAGCGGGAAAGCCAGCCAGTGGTATCTTCCAGGGACAGTTCAAATGGCTGGGAAATTGGGAAGAATGTCGTGATGTGGTCGCCGGTGATTATATCAATCAAAATGGAACGCTGATTGAAGTCCCTGAACCCTTTGTCGGACAATATTGTACCGCCTACCTTCCTGTGTCATTGGTAAGTACACCTTTTACCGATTTACGAAAGACCCGTGGTGACATTCACACGTCATTATTTCTCTCCTAGTTACTATACTTAACGGCATTAAAACGCAACCAAAAGATGTGCATATAGATAAAGTGAAATTACAAAGGCAAACATTTTCTGTATTTCTTAAACACAATTTCATAAAATTAATCAATAATGAAATAAAAAATTATTGGTCTAGAGTTTAATAAAGTTTTGAACAAGAATTAACACATAGATAACTGTAACACGCTTTTGACAGTTGGTATTACAAAATGACGCCTAGTTCAAATAGTTGCGATTTTAATGGCGTCAAGTATATGACATTCGAGAAGTGAAATCGTGAATTCGTGATGTTGAAATCGTGAATTCACGAATTAACAATATGTCAATAACAGTCCATTTTCCAGTATATCTTATTGATTTTGACAATAGTCTGCTAGTCAGTATAGGTAATTCTTTATGTGGATTGACTGTCCATTTTATCAGTATGTGGCATTGTTTTGGTAGTGTAACAGTCCATTTTATCAGTATATGTCATTGTTTTGGTAGTGTAACAGTCCATTTTATCAGTATATATCATTGTGTTGGTAGTGTAACAGTCCATTTTATCAGTATATGTCATTGTGTTGGTAGTGTAACAGTCCATTTTATCAGTAAATGTCATTGTTTTGGTAGTGTAACAGTCCATTTTATGAGTATATGTCATTTTTTGGGTAGTGTAAAAGTCAATTTTATGAGTATATGTCATTTTTTGGGTAGTGTAACAGTCCATTTTATCAGTATATGTCATTTTTTGGGTAGTGTAACAGTCCATTTTATGAGTATATGTCATTTTTTGGGTAGTGTAAAAGTCAATTTTATCAGTATATATCATTTTTTGGGTAGTGTAACAGTCCATTTTATCAGTATATGTCATTTTTTGGGTAGTGTAACAGTCCATTTTATGAGTATATGTCATTTTTTGGGTAGTGTAAAAGTCAATTTTATCAGTATATGTCATTGTTTTGGTAGTGTAACATTTCATTTTATCATTATATGTCTTATTTTTTTGTTATTATAGTTAATTTTATCAGTATAATTATGCCATTGCTTTTCGTGTTTTCTAGCAAGTGTTATCAGGGAGACTCGAAGTCGGGATGTGCTTTCCAGATTCATGTTCAGAGTCGGACACTAAACAACTTCTCACAACATGTATGTTACATTTTCTGCAATTTACATTATCGTAACCACCATTTGCGTAAAGCATTTATTTCGCGAGTAACACAATGACAGAAGTTGGAAACTATTTCGTGTGAGCAATCAAACTATTTCTCGTGAGCGAACAAACTATTTCGTGTGAGCAAGCAAACAAATTCTCGCGAGCAAGCAAACTATTTCTCGTGAGCGAACAAACTATTTCGTGTGAGCAAGCAAACTATTTCTCGTGAGCGAACAAACTATTTCGTGTGAGCAAGCAAACAAATTCTCGTGAGCAAGCAAACTATTTCTCGTGAGCAAGCAAACTATTTCTCGTGAGCGAACAAACTATTTCGTGTGAGCAAGCAAACAAATTCTCGTGAGCAAGCAAACTATTTCTCGTGAGCGAACAAACTATTTCGTGTGAGCAAGCAAACTATTTCTCGTGAGCGAACAAACTATTTCGTGTGAGCAAGCAAACTATTTCTCGTTAGCGAACAAACTATTTCGTGTGAGCAAGCAAACAAATTCTCGTGAGCAAGCAAACTATTTCTCGTGAGCGAACAAACTATTTCGTGTGAGCAAGCAAACTCTTCTATTTTAAGGAAAATCTTAGCCATAAGATGTTTCGTGAAAACCATCCCTGATCTTGTTTCTGTGATACTGTTTCTTTCAGTCTTAGAGTTGATCCCACTGGAGGGAATTGGTATCGGACGGACAGTTTGTCGGGCAAACACGCTAGAACTCTCTGACAAAGCTATCACTGTAACGTATGTGTACAATTCTGTATTTTCTATCTTTTAAAGTGGTATGACTTTTTTCTCAAACGTCTATACTACAGTACTAAATAACATTTATAACAAAATTTCGTTGTATCGATATAACTGTTCGGATATAACGAAGTAAATCTCTAGGTACCCAGAAATTCGTTATAAGCGTGTACCACTGTATAATGGCATATTCAAACCACCCCCGTATTACATTTTGTTTTTACTAACACGTTTTTTGTTTGTTTAATACTGATGTCTTTCGAAACCGAAAGTAGAAGATTTTAGACAACACAACGAAAGTAGGAATTTTTAATGACCTTTTATATATATTCTGACACATAGACACACTCGTTTTGATTACCAAATAACCAATAACATTGGGTGTCATTACATCAAAAATGTATTTCATTTGTGTGTTTTATGTTAGAACAAGTCATATTCAACATTATTATGAGACAACAAAGTTTCTAAGACGAAAATTAAGAGTTATATGACTTTTTTATTGCAAAAAAAATCATGTCAAATTCAGATGTCTAAATATATTTTCGTTGGCAAGAATGTTCATCCTTTTCAAATATGTTTTACGTACAATAATTACATAAAAAATGGTATTCCGCTTTTGTCAGAATACATATAAAATCATACGAGGTATTTAAACACAATTAACCCGATGCTTTGTTGAGTCTGTTTTGCAAGATTGAATAAGTTTAGTTAAATGACGATACGAATGTTATATTTTATTAATATCAAAAATAAAAAAGCATCTGTCATTTTATCGGTAATAAGAAACGTTTTTGCCCATGACAGCAGCGGCCATCAATGTAATATACTTCTGACGTCATGACATGTGTTATTGCATTGTCACACGGAGTAGAGTTATCGTACATGATAGAAGGGTGTTATTACAACGTTTCTACATCATATACACTGTTTTGATGTACATAAACCCTCACTTAAAGACCATCTCGAAATTATGACACCAGAAATATGTAATACTATATTTTCCATGACAAATTCATAAATTTTCTTTTATATTTTTACTCGATAATCACACCACCTCACAATTAAGACCAGCTTCCCTCAGAACCATTAATGGTCATATTTTCGAGGTTTTACTGTATTTGTTCCCTATTACACGTACTGCACAAAATTCTTCTAATTATTAGAAAAAAAAACTTAAGAAAAAGTGCAATTTGAGTAAAATTCTTTTGAATATTGAATTTAATGCGATACAGTAGAACCTCAATAATAAGACCACCTTTGGGACCCTTGAACACTGGTCTTAATATTGATGTTGAATAAAGAGCAAAACAATGAAAATGGACCTGAACATTTTATTCTTAATTTTGAGGTGGTCTTTCAGTCAGATTTTACTGTATTTCGAAAACGGTAATTTCAACGTCCGTTACTTCATTTCAGGATCGTCTGTAGCATAATCGCCTTCATTATTGTCATAGCAACAATATATGATATTGTTATTCAACACGTTCTGCCGAAGATGAATTCGTCCGGTTACACACCATTCGTAAGCTACCCGTTCTATTTGAGCACTGCTGAATGATTTCCTATCTCTTCTGTAAATGACGTCATTTCAAGAAAACGTCACATGTTACGTCACAATGTACAAGAGCTGGAAACGCTTTTTACTGCATATGGTCACTTTGTTTTCATATTGCGATATGGGGCAAATATTGCTTACTGTCAGTACTTGATGACGTCACAATGTGACGTTTTCTGTAAATGACATCACTTATAGAAGAGATTGGAAATCGTACATTGTCGCTCATTTGTATTTGTAACCAAGTTTATCGGAAAAGTTAACCAGGGACAGTTCCGTTGGTAAAGGCGCAAAATATACAGCGTCGGTTTTAAGAATTTTCTGAGAGCGCCATTTTGCTTCATTTCCACTCTTCTATGTAACATACAAATATATATTACGTAAAATTTTGGTTTGAACTTTATTTTATTACTATTCACAACTACAACACCAATAAAATATAATATAGTCGGAACATATTAACCTGATCCTGACCTTTATGCATGAATATATTATACATCGATTATGCTGACTATATAATTTTCCGTGACAGAGACTCGTGCATCATCGGTATTTTTCGTAGCAGTTACGGAAATCATTGATTTTTTGGCTTACTTTCATTATATATTATAAAATAAAATGACTAAACGTAGATATAAAGAGAACCATTCATTACTAATATTAATTCCTTTCCAAAATAGGAGAAAGACGTTTTATCCTTAAGTGATCTAACATGACATTCCGTTACCCAGTCTAACTGTTTTCTGTCTTATATTTTATAACAGTTTGGAGATTCTATTTATGGATCGATTAAGTTCGATCTAGGAAAATCCCCGGCACCAACCTCGCCTATCTTGTCTGATACGGAAGCCGAAACTAAACTTCTTAAACCAGCAACAGGTAACCTCGTAGAACCTGAAGTATCCAGACCAGAGTTAGAAAACAAAGACAGCAAAGGCTTATATCAACCAGGTAATTACTTCTAAAAATAATGATCATATTTTGTTGTTTTCTAGATAAGATTACTATAAAATCAGTCAAACAACATTAATGAGCGCCGTTTTACGATTTCCAGCCTCTTCTTTAAGTGACATCATTTCCAGAAAACGTCACATGTGACGTCACTTTGTAGTGACAGTAAGCAATATTTGCCTCATATGGCAATATGAAAACGAAGTGACCATTTGGAGTAAATATTGTTTCCTGCATGCAAATAGTGACATCACATGATGAGTTTTCTTGAAATGACGTCACTTAAAAAAAGAGGTTGTAAATTCCATAGTAGCGCTCATTTAGTATTTAAAATAAATTGTGGTAGTATTTTTTCAGCACATTTATATAAATGCATACATTTCATTAGATTACTTGGTAATCATGGCAAACGTGTATTTATAGGACTCTTTGGACAAGCTCTCCTGTCTTTCTCCGTCTATTCGAATGCACCAAAGATACTAAACACGAACCAACCTGCTGGTACCTTGACTAATGTAAATGGTATACGGTTTATTAGTATGACGTGGGTCATACTGGGACATACGTATGCTTTCGGAACCAGAAATGTCGGTAAGAAATACACTCGTTCATTCGAATTCGTAAGAACCGAAATTTTCAAATCGACTTGCCTACGAAGATAAATATGAACCTGCTATTTTTTCGGATGATACCAAATATTCGGATAAAAGGTTATCGACTGTATATCAAAGTGTATGTTCTATGGCCACCGTCTTAGATTAACACAAAATGCACAAGTGATATAAACTTGTCCAATATGAACTTTAATCCAGATTTACAAGGTTTAGAAGTCTTGATTTTTTGTCAAAAACCCTTAGTCATAAATTGTCGGTAAATGTCCTAAAACAGGTGTACTGTTCAACACTGCATTGTACGAAAGCCTGACGGTGACATTTCGGCTTCAAGACTACTAAAATTCAACATCATGAAATTCACGATTTCAACTTCATGGAATTCACGATTTCAACTTCATGAATTATGAATTCGTGAGTCATATCGTGTGTCGTATCGTGTGTCGTGATCGAATGTCGTGTGTCGCGCTTGGACCGCGACACTAGACATTTATTGTGGCACTAACCGAATTCCGTAGTGCAGTGTGTAAGAATGCGTCTGTATGAATACATTAACTTGTCATTTCTCAATTTTATTAAAATAGTTGCTTTTTAATGATATTAAGTATATTATCGAGAAATAAGGATCTCGGGAAAAGGCGAAAATTAATATTTCGCGTAAATGTCTGATCTTACAGTATTCTTGTTATGTTTTTGAACATTGACTTTACAGATAACGTGCTGACCTTCTCACAAGATGTGTACAGCAGATTTAGCTTCCAGGCAATTTCAAATGCCACCGTTTCAGTGGACACGTTCTTTGTCCTAAGGTCAGCTTATGTTGTATTTGTTACCGATTTATATAGTTTATTTTTGAGGCGCTATCTCATTGCTATCACCGTCAATCGGATGTTCGACTCGAAGTACCGCTTATCCATCGTCTCAAGAAAATAGTCCATGTAAAGTCCCCTGAGTTTGTTATAGTTTTGATGAGTATTATGGGTCTTGATATAAACGGCTTTCCTGGAGTATTTTTTGTCATTTCTGGCGAATGATTTTACCCGAGTAGTCGCGTATTAATTTTGTATACGATAATATGGAAAACGTGCAGTCTTGGAAGCGCCTCTCAGGACCTTCAGTCCTTTGATTGTTTGTTTATTTTCATCGAGTTTTACGCAAACAAAATTAAGTCATATAACGTCGGCAGGCAGTTGAATCAATTATCCACCAGTTCTAATCTGACCTTCGGCATGCAATTGACAAAATTCTTCGCATGTGGAGGACATGACCATACCAATGTCATGGAAGAATATGTCTAGTGCTCTACCACCGGAGTTAGCAGGGCGGTCTAACTATCATTTTAACTATACTCATGTCAGTTTTTGATGATTTAGGTAACTACACTAATACATTTTAAATATATATCATCACAATTGAGCGCCGCTGACCTATTATTATACGTGACGTCATTTTCAGAAAATCATATGTGACGTCATCATATACTGACAGTAAACAATATTTGCCCCATACGACAATATGAAAACGAAGTGACCATATGGAATGAGTATTAGTTCATGATTGCAATTAGTGACATCACATGTAACGTTTTCTTGAAATGACGTCACTTACAGAAAAGGTTGAAAATCGTACAGCAGGGCTCACATACGGATTAAAAGAGTTATTGAGCATTTTTATGTAGGGGATCTTGATTTCAACATGACAAACTAATCTGAAACGATTAACGTGATTTTGACTGGTAAACATGAACTCTGTCGATAAATAAAAATTGCAAACGAAATGATAAAGTGATGTATTCAGTTGCTTCTTTGGGAACTATATTCTGCCGGGTTAGCAATTTTTACCAGTTTACAATATTTTTGTTATTGTTGTTTTAACAGTGGTTTGCTTGTTGCTTATCTGTCCTTGAAAGAAATGAAGAAGAAAGGAGGACCTAAAAAGATAAACTGGCTGATGTTTTATTTTCATAGATTTTGGAGGTAAGTTTCACATAGTAAACTCTGAAAATATGCATTATGCGTCGGTTACATAAAACCCTCAAACGGCGTACGGACTTCCCTTGGGCTATAGGCCCTACCTCGGGTAATAGTCTGGCCCTCGGGTAAAACCCGGTCCTCGGGTAATAGTCCGACCCTCGGGTAAAGCCTGGCAATCCTGGTAATAGCCTGGCAATCGGGTAATAGCCCGGCCATCGGAAATAGCCCGGTACGAATTCTTCCCAGGACCACCTGTAGATTACATCTGACCGAGACATGGTAGTTGCAACATCGGTTGAATAAATAGGAAAACAGTGAAAATGGACTTGAAAATTGTGTTATTAATATTGAGGAGGTCTGTCTGTGAGGTTTTACTGTATAAACATTGCAAAAAGTTGAACGTTACCACTGACAAACTACCCCAATGCAGTTAATTGCATTTTTGTTCAATTATTTTCGTTGTGCCCTCTTCATATCACTGCTTCCGTGAAATTCTTATTGTCACAACGATTTTCTGGCAGACTTACGCCGCTATATATGTTTCTACTATTAATGTTCTATGTACCTACATACAAATACTGAGGAGATGGCCCCTTTGGCCGCAGAATGGCATGAGCATTTATATCACTGCTTCAATAAACTTCATGTTGTCATATCGATTTTTCTTGCAGACTTACGCCGCCATATATGTTACTCCTGATCCTCTATGTACCTACATTCATATACTCAGGTGATGGCCCCTTTTGACCGCAGAATGGCATGAGCATTTATATCACTGCTTCAATAAACTTCTTGATGTCATAACGATTTTTCTTGCAGACTTACACCGCCATATATGTTGCTCTTAATGCTCTATGTCCCTACGTTCAAATACTGGAGTGATGGCCCCTTGTGGCCCCAGAATGGAATGAGCAAAGATGAATGCGAGGGCACGTGGTGGACAAATTTGCTTTATGTGAACAATGTTGTTAAATCGGATGAAATGGTAAAACACATGTTTTGTTACCGTGGCAATCGTCTTCCGAAAAGTACGGCTTTTAGTAGCATACCCAACTTTCGTGTCACTGTGGGCCGACCAACTTGCTATTGAATTCTAGTAGGAATAGATCTTCAAACCGCGATAAATCAAAATCTGTGATAGAATCAATAGGAGCGCCAGATCATTGAAGGTTCCAATAGTCATGTGATTTTGGAATTTAATTCTATTGTTTCTTTAAAGTTTCAAGAAAATCGTCAGATAAGAAATACGAAAATTAAAAAAAGTTAACTTTTTCTTAAATGATTGGAGAAGCTTTATTATTTCAGTGCAAAATCAGTGATTAATATAAGCTGTAAGAACTTGTTTCACAATCGATGTAAAATAAATATGTTTAAACAAAAAAATATTTTCAAAATATCTGCATTTAAAATCCGTAAATACCGTATTTTTCCGTAGACGGTGGCCGTGGTGCTTATTAATAGTCTTATAAACCAATATTAGTCCAATCTTTAAATAACAATAACATTACATTTTACACAATCCAAATGAAGTGTGAACGTTTTATACATTTTACATTACAGTGTATGGGCTGGAGCTGGTACCTGGCTAACGACATGCAGTTCTACTGGATCAGTCCGTTAATGCTGGTTCCCCTATACTAGTAAGCATATCATTGCGTAGTTATTTTATTTATTTCAAAGTCAATATTGCCGAATTTATGAGTACAAAAGTCTTGTGCAGGCTTCCAATGCAATGGCCTGAAAAATAAGGATAATACAGTTGGACTTTGTTTATTCGACAACCTTCTATCCGAATAATTGATATCATCCGAAATAAATATCAAGTTTGTCCCTTTGTTCTTCAAAATTTGATAGAATGCATAGATGAAAGAGTGTCAATAGACACTGTGGTGTACTCTATGCCTTCCAAATGGTTCTGATATTATATGATCGCCTTTGTACGATTTCCAACCTCTTCTTTGAGTGACGTCATTTCCAGAAAACGTTTCATGTGACGTCACCATACACTGACAGTAAACAATATATGCTTTATATGGCAATTCGAAAACGAAGTGACCATTATGGTGTAAATATTAGTTCCTGCTTGCAAATAGTGACGTCACATGTTGCGTTTTCGTGAAATGACGTCACTTACAGAAAAGGTTGTAAATCCCGTAGCAGCCTTTAATAATGTTTCGTAAACACCGCATCTTGTACATTTCTTTTGCATATAACATAAATGACGAACGCATTTAAAATTCAGGCACGCTGATAACACAAGATTGCTTAAAGTTACATAGTCGTTTTTTTGTGTCAAAATATCCTTGGTGATAAGGATGGGAAAATCGATGGTATTTGCCTTCATACAGATGTACTCTACAACACCGCATTGCAATTTTTCGAAACCACAAAATACCCGAGTACCTGTATCACACTCATGATTTGTAGTTCCAGGAAAGTTCTAAGAAATGTTACAATAAAATGTTTTAGAGTATGTCTAAAGATCATCGCTAGATATCAAACATCGGCGACAATCGATTATGAACTACAATAATCGATTATAATCGGAAAGTTGACATGTAAATTGTGTCTATCTATTTCTTCAAGCTTAAGATCAAAATTTTATTAACATCCACACTAGTACTTATCTGTACATAGAAAATAATATATAATTGTTTTCAATTTCTTCAGTCAGTATACGAAATAAACATACACACACAAAATAAATGTATTAAAAGATAAATGTTCCTATAGTATAAGAGTAATGTAAAACCCGATAGATGTTAAATGTAGTTACAAAGAGATAAATAAACTTGTATAAATGAACTCAACTGTCTGCATTACACTTTTACTAAAAAAAAAATATTTCGATTATTTCCGATTCGATAATCGATTATGAGTTTTCAAACCAATCCAATAATCGATTATTATATTTGTCCGATTATCCATCACTACATAGCATATTTTGATACAAAATAACCATATACAGATAGAATCTTGTTTGAAGTCCTTTTAACCGAATTCTACTTCACAATATCAGTCTGAGGATTATATGTTTCTATTTTCAGTTCAAAGATTCTTGGAACTATTTCGTGTCTGTGTTTCATATTAGTTAATTTCATCAGTTCCGGTCTTATATCTAAACATAATGAATATATTCTTGGGTAAGTACTGGTGACAAAAATCAAAGTACTGAAAGCTCCGATTTTTTTCACTGCTCTTTGGTGGGGGGGGGGTGAAGACCTTTTTCGAGTGCAAGATGTGTGTCTGTTTTAATTATACCATTATACTAGCTTCATCAGTCAACACCACGTGGACAATAATCTTATTTCAAACAAGCAGAATGTTCGACATAGTCGTATCAAACTTCACGTTTTTTCCCATCAAATACGAGATAGAACATTTGGAGCTAGGTCTCGCATTCAAATCCTTACGCGTTGGATAATTTAGTATCCTAACTTCAGATTCTTGTTTTGCTTTGATTAATGCCCCTTTATTAAAGGATTAACATCGTTTGTCTGTGTAACATAAAAATGAACAACGCATATAATCGAAATGAGAAAACATATCTGTATTGGGCCTTTTTTAAAGGGGAACAATTTTGTGTTGCAAGGTCTGAGATTAATACGAGACTCAGTATCCGTACTGTGGTTACTCTGTAAATACGAAAACACTTCATTTTGATGTGTAATATTTTAGCATATCAAACTTTGGCAATACAAATACGGTAAAACCTCATTTAAAGACCACCTCAATATTACGACCACCTCAATGTTACGACCACCTAAATGTTACGACCACTTCAATATTATGACAACCTCAATATTACGACCACTTCTATAGTATGACAACCTCAATATTACGACCATCTCAATATTAAGACCACCTCAATATTACGACCATCTCAATATTACAACCACCTCAATATTACGACCATCTGAATATTAAGACCACATCAATATTAAGACCACCTCAAAATTAAGAACACATTTTTCAAGTCCATATTCACTGTTTTGCTCTTATTCAACCTCAATATTAAGACAACTCAATATTACGACCATCTCAATAGTAAGACCACATCAATATTAAGACCACATCAATATTAAGACCACCTCAATATTAAGAACACATTTTTCAAGTCCATATTCACTGTTTTGCTCTTATTCAACCTCAATATTAAGACAACTCAATATTACGACCATCTCAATATTAAGACCACATCAATAGTAAGACCACATCAATATTAAGACCACCTCAATATTAAGACCACATCAATATTACGACCATCTCAATATTACGACCATCTGAATATTAAGACCATCTCAATATTAAGAACACATTTTTCAAGTCCATATTCTCTGTTTTGATCGTATTCAACCTCAATATTACGACCACCTCAATATTAAGACCACCTCAATATTAAGACCACCTCAAAATTAAGAACACATTTTTCAAGTCCATATTCTCTGTTTTGATCGTATTCAACCTCAATATTACGACCACCTCAATATTAAGACCACCTCAATATTAAGACCACCTCAATATTAAGACCACCTCAAAATTAAGAACACCTCAAAAATAAGGTCAGTGTTCATGGGTCCATATGGTGGTCTTATTGTCGAGGTTTTACTGTATCTGTATCCCGTAGTTATTGTTTTCATTTATGTTTGCAGAGGCAACACGAAGGACGATTTTGATAAGATTTACGTCAAACCATGGTGTAGGATAGGTCCGTATGCTGTCGGTATATTCCTCGGATACGTGCTGTACAAGACAAATTGTAAAGTTAAAATGAACAAGGTAAACGATCATTGTTGAAAGTGGAAACGATATACACAATAGTTCGGCTGGAAGTTTAATGCAATAAAAGTCTTTCCTTAATAATGTTTAATACTCTTATACGATAACGTGTGTGCATTTGTGTATATATTCGTTTGTTTGTTTGTTTGTTTCATCGGGTTTAACGCCGTTTCTCAACGATATTTCAGTTATATACGGCGGCCGGTTCACCTAACCAGTTTTTCCTGGACTGAATTCTTACCAGTACTAACTTACCCTTCCACAAGGAGCCGGCAACTTCTCCACATGTGGAGGAAAATCGACATTTTTGTCAAATTTTCATGGAAGGGATTCACTATATCAAATTCATGAATTCACGATTTCAACTTCATGAATTCACGACTTCAACAATTTTGAATTCACCACCACGTGAAAAATCTATGAATCTATTGGAATAAGCGCCCGATGCTAAAGGAGAGTATTTAAAATCATGAATGCAAAAAGTTTAAATCGTGAACTCGTGACATTGAAGTCGTGCATTCCCCTTGATACCGTTTTGCTTTGCTATGTATGCACATCTTTTTTTTTTAAAGTGGTAATCCATGAAATTATTTCAGTTTGTAAACTTGCTTGGTTGGTTGTGTGCCACCGCGGTGGCTCTGTTGGTGTTATATGGCTTGTATAACGAGAATCCTGAACCGAAGTTCACGGAAGACACATCCGCACTGTACACCGCCACTCACAGGACAGCATGGGGCATGGCTGTAGCATGGGTCATCTTCGCCTGCGCTACTGGCTACGGTGGTAAGGATGAACATGAACTTCCGTTTTTTTAATAAATATTCCTGATTTTTTTAGCCATGACCCAGACGCTTAATTATTCTCAAATGGCGGGACTTGGCTATAACACATACAGTCGGACCAAGTTAATTCGAATTCATCGGGTCTGAAATTTTATTTCGAATAATACATGGTTTCATAAAACCGATTTTAATTCGACGTACCAAGAAGATGCACCGGGACCTGATATTTATTTCGGATGAAAATAAGTATTCGGATAAAAGGTGGTCGATTAAACACGGATCGACTGTATTTGTTTTGCATCCCAATTTTAGCTTGCTCACATACATGGTTTGTGCTTTGTGTTACCACTTGACACGGATCCTTGTAGTATATAATTTTATATATATGTATATACATATTCGGGGCAAAGGGAGACAACTATAGATGGGATAAAGGGAGAGAACTCATGACAATCTCCAGTATTCCTGACCAGTGAAAAAAGTTTCTTGTTTTGTCTTTAAACAGCTAAAATAAGTTTTACTTATTGTTTAAATAAAGTTTAGGGACCCGTGAATTTTCTTCTAATATGGAGGGGCATATAAGGGTAAAACAGTTGATAAATATTGTAAACATTATGTTTTAGGACCCGTAAATGCTCTTCTGTCATGGAAGGGTATAATACCGCTGAGTAGGTTGACTTACTGCGCTTACCTTGTCCACCCTCTGGTACAATATACGTATTACTATAGTAGACGTACTCTGATGAGATGGTATGACCTTGAAACGGTAAGTGTGAAATTGACCTTGGTATAGTAAGTGTGACCTTGACTTTGAAATGGTAAGTGTGACATTGACCTTGGAATAATAAGTGTGACCTTGACCTTGAAACGGTAAGTGTGACATTGACCTTGGAATAGTAAGTGTGACATTGACATTGAAATGGTAAGTGTGACCTTGACCTTTAAATGGTAAGTTTGTCCTTAAAGTGTATGCTATGACAACGACCAACAAACGGAAGATTTTTGTAATTTTAGTGCTATACAAAGTTTGTTTTAAGTAAAGACAATCTCTGTCTTATATTACTAGTATCTTCCCACAGGAATAGTAAGCTTTAACTGCATCTTAATCCTTGCTTGTTGTAATAACGAGATTGTATAAGTAATTATGCTTTTTTCCACTATACGAATTCATGGAATCACGATTTTAACTTCGCGAATTGACGATTTCAAGTTCACGAATTCAATATCATGAAATAGTGAATTCAATAATTTTCGATTTCAACTTGACTAAATCATTATCTTGAATTAGTGAATTCACGATTTCATCACCAAGATTTTATATTCGTGATTTCGCGATTTCAACTTCACAAATTTACGATTAACTTCATGAATTTATAATCTTGAATTTGGAAAGTTGAAATGGTGAATTCGTAAAGTTATGAACATGTGAAGTTGAAATCTTGAAACCGTGACTTTCGTCGGGGAAAAATGATGAAGTGTGAATGTCACCACCGGTCTTTCGTATAAACATATTACTCTATTTATATTTCAGATTTATCTATTCCTCGGTCATTTATGCATCGCATATGGTGCAGCATTCGTGCTATCACTGGCATTTGAGTCACCAATGATGGGTTTGGAGAAAGTTTTGCTCAGAAAGCCGAAAAAGAATTAACAATTTTTGTTAGCGTACAGTCGGACAGTGAATTAACAAATTATTCAACTTTCAAGTCTTCATTTTCGGATTGATCGATCATATGGTTTAAGTTTTGGAGTATTAAATTTACACACTGTGAGAAAAAAATGCTGTTATACATTGGTTGATTACCAGTACTGCAAATTTCGCAATATTGTCCTATAATTAACTCAAGTTTATAGATGTAAGCATGTTAATGTGGCGTTCTGTTTTCTTCCGCTACCACAGATGTGATTTACAGCGTGCTGTTATGCAAACGAATTTAACACATTTATACTTAATTTTGTTATTTTTTAAAATGTATTTTTGATTAAACTGAATATAATATTTTATGTCTACTGAAATATGTTTGCTAAACAGATTTGCTATGATCTGATCATAGTGAAGTTAGGTTTCATACACCCATTTTTTAAGCAGTGTACATTTGTGCCACTTTTCCTATTTCAGTGTTTTGTTATAGTCTTAATGTAACGTTTAAGTCAAGATTAGCAAATATATCTTCAGCTTTGCTGTGTTTGATTTTGTACATGTGTGTATAAATTGATTGTTAAACATGTATAGTCTCTTGTAACTCCAGAATGGAGTGGCAATGTACTTGTATTGTTATAATTTGTATTGTATATATTATATGATTGTACATTGATGAGACTTTAATAAATTATAAATAAATAATAATAGATGTTTTGATTTCCGATCATCTTCTGTCTGGCTTAACATTATACAATATACCTCCAAGCATTTATTTAACGCGAGTATGTTTAGAAGTATGGTATTTCATTGTAACATAAACTGTACCATTAAACAGGAGTGCGGACTAACAGTAAAACATCACTTAAAGACCACCTCTATAATAAAATAGAGAGAATAAGTTGCTACATGGAACGCCACATACATAGGACAGCGCCTCCCCACACATACCTCTGAGAAATCAGCAATCCATTAAACATAACACTTGATGAGGTTAAAGGGTACATATGTTTAAAAACAGAGGCGCAAGGAATGGCCTAGCAGACCATAAGGAATATCTAGGTGAATCAAAGTGGACAATGAGGGAGGGGGGGGGGAGCAATTAACGGACCACCTCAAAAATTAAGTATACACTTTTCTTGTCCATTTTCATTGTTTTTTCTCTTTATACAGCCTCAATATGAAGACCACGATAAGAAGACCAGTTTTCAAGGGTCCCAAGGGTGGTCTTATTATTGACGTTTTACTGTAGTTCAGTCATTCTACCAACGCATTAATTTTAACGAACCTACACTGTAATAAGTACTTCAACATATAAGGGATAGTCAATGATAAAATCCCTACCTCTGTGAATATTGCTTAGGCCTACAAAATGTTTGTTTCGGGTTTCATGCCCAAACAAATAGGGTAGGTAGGTCGGAAAATATTTATTTTTTATTTCAAACGATGCAAATTAAACATATATTTAAATAAATATATGTTAAAAGTCACATTCCCATTTCCCTTTATCATTGATAATGTTTAATCAAGGTGAATGTAATGCTCTATAGCTGGAATACTCGTAAAACGTCTAATAACCGGGCAGCAATATGAACCTAAAGAAAATTTCACATAAAGAAATATTACCAAAAAGAGGCAATTTTACCAAATAGAGGCAATTTTACCAAAAAAGAGGCAATTTTACCAAAAAGAGGCAATTTTACCAAATAGAGGCAATTTTACCAAAAAGAGGCAATTTTACCAAAAAGAGGCAATTTTACCAAAAAGAGGCAATTTTACAAAAAAAGAGGCAATTTTACCAAATAGAGGCAATTTTACCAAAAAAGAGGCAATTTTACCAAAAAGAGGCAATTTTACCAAATAGAGGCAATTTTACCAAAAAGAGGCAATTTTACCAAAAAGAGGCAATTTTACCAAATAGAGGCAATTTTACCAAAAAAGAGGCAATTTTACCAAAAAGAGGCAATTTTACCAAATAGAGGCAATTTTACCAAAAAGAGGCAATTTTACCAAAAAGAGGCAATTTTACCAAAAAGAGGCAATTTTACCAAAAAGAGGCAATGTTACCAAAAAGAAAAAAACACGAACATAATAGGGTCGGGGCAAAAATAAGCGTAGGTCGGGAAATCTGAAGCAAACATATTTTTCTAACGCCTTATACATGGGACAAGGCCAAATGACAAAAGAACATATACTTAAAAATATATTTCTAAGATAATGTATCAAATTATAAAGTTACATAGTTATGGAAAATTGGTTTCGAATTATGTGTATTTTTAAAATACAACTCACAATTCTAACAAAAATGACATTTTTTTAAATAAAGAATAATGAGTCCGTTCAATCAGCTGTATTGATGGCTGCGCTGTTGGTTGATGGCTGTGCCAAGTGGTTACTCTAAACATCGACAAAAACACAACAAAATGGCAGATACGTACTCTTTATCTTTCCTCTGGCACAGCCATCAATACAACAGGTTTATCAGAGTGATTATATAATTTGAAAAAAGTAAAGTAAAGTGTTTATTTATTATAGTGTCACCCCTATTTAAAGGGCCAGCCAATTCTGACTTATGAGACACCTACTTTCTGAGCACATTAACTTCCCGATTCCTATCCTTTTAATGCCATGAATATGCCTTAATTAAATAAATGCATATATCTGATCATATTTTATGACATAATATATACTGTTCGAAATGAAATTACTCTCATGCAAATAATAATGTGTAATTCTCTGAGATTTTTGGCCCGAAAGACATATCTGGGCGATATATTGAGTTATTAACATTTCTGAATGCAGGAATATTTGACGTCATAATGAGATAACATGACGTCATCTTCATTGCGATTTCCTCAGAAACGAGGCTACGTGCATTTGGGTCAAAATCTCAGAGACTGCCGCAAATATATAACAATTTAGGTCACAGTAAATTTAATAAGTATGAATATGATATATGAGGTAAAAAGGAGATTTCAAGTATTTTGAAAGTGGCATTTCATATTGTATGTAATTAGTATACAGTCAAACCTCACTTAAAAACCACCTCAATAATAAGACCATCTCCAAAGTACGAACATAATTTTTTCAAGTCCATTTTCAATGTTTTGCATTTCATTCAACCTCAATGGTAAGACTACCTCATTAAGAAGACCAGCTTTAATCGAGGGTGGTCGTATTATTGAGGTTCTACTGTACGTAAAACATATTTTTACATATTTGGTTTTGAATGACATTTTTGCCGACGAAAATACTTTTTATTTCACTAAATGTGAAAACATTGCAATAAATAAGACATAACACGCCTGACTTTCTTCTAAGAAATTTTGCTATCACGGATAGACTCTGGGCATAAACTGTTGAAGATGAAGATTTCTGACATGAAACTATGTATGCAAAACATTTCTGGTGAAATGAAACATTATGTCATTCCTTGTTAGCTATCAAAACGATAAATTAGAAAATATTTTCTGATATATCAAAATCTCTACTTTTGTTTTGATGACTAAAATCAGCTACTTTCGATTTAGAAGCATGTAGATATCATACTAACAGAAAATGAAATGCAAGTTGAGTTATGTGAAACTACCATATAGCCATCTGAGAAGAGAGGAAAAAATGTCACGCCGCTTTAAACAAAAGGCGAGATATTGCATATAAATACGAAACAGTTGACTTCAAGACAAAGTTTAACTGTTTCCACATCTACAATAGTTCCCTCCCTTGTTCTCAAACATCAGCCATTTTGATAGGCAAAACTAATAAGCATGTATAGAAGTAATTCGCAATAATGTGAAAATTGAGAAAATACCAAGAGAATTTGCAGGTGACAACAACTTTTTCTTCAACTGTCTGAGCCAACTGCCCGCATGAGTATAATGAATGAGTTATTTTTTTATATCTGATTATTCTTTCATCGTTTACATTATATTCTCAGTAAACTTTAAAGAAATATGCTTTCATTAGGCCGACTATTCAAAACAAGGGAGGTAAATATTGTAAATGTGGGAACTATCTATAGTTAAGCTGTCCAAAATTTGTGCAGGGAATTGAAGTAGTAAGACGTAAAAAGTTGCTGTAATCCGGTATATTCTGATTCCTGGTCACTCATCTCTGTTGCAGTCGTCCGGCAAAACGTTTTAAAACCGATTCTGAAAAAGACAAACAAATCGAATTAATCAATTGAAACCATAATCAACTACAGTCGGACCAACGGTCATTCGAACTAATCGGGTCCGAACTTTCGTTTCGAATAATGAATGGTTTCGAATAGCCCATATCAATTTGACGTGCTTAAGAAGAAACATCTTGGCCTGGTGTTTAATTCGAATGATACCAAGTATTCGGAGGGAAGGTTGTCGAATAAACGAGGTCCGACTGTATACATCAATGACAATAACACAGTCCTGTACCTATTGTGCGTTTATATTTTGAATTCCTGAAAAATCGGTCGTATATCAGGATAATCTTGTAACATGAGATACTTCAATCGTAGATTTAATGGAACGCTGCTATGCGATTTACAACCTCTTCTGTAAGTGACGTCATTTCAAGAAAACGCAACATCACTCTCGACATCTCTCGGATATTTCCGTTCCACTTCGTTACTCTACGTAAATCCTCTCGTGTATGTCAGGCGGAGCACAACGGCAAAATTCAATATGTTGTGCGGTCAAAAAATAGTTCTCGTAAAACGGATTTATAACTTCAATAACTTCGATAAATTCACGTATGAGATGGATTATCGTTGTCATTTCTAGTTAAAAACCCACAAATTTCAGTCTTCATATTGCTTAAATATTAGATTCTAATCCCGTTTCACCAGCACTCCAGCGTTTACACCGCCATCAAGTTTTCATGATATTCGAATGGTATTTCCGAAAGTAGTGCCTAACGAACATCCGAGGCACTTGACGTAGTTGGCCGAGGTTTTCCGAATGAACGCAACATGTGATGTCACTGTTAGCATCAAGGTTAAAATGAATAAGTTATGATTATCAAAAAGTTCTTACGTCTCTCCAAAGATGGGAGTCCCTGGAATGCTGACCGTATACGCCCGACCGGCTGGAATATAGAATAAAGTATAAACATTCAAATCAAGTATAAACTTTAAATAACATCGTTGCTAAACAAGAACATGTTTTATATTGTATACGCATACTTTATATTGTGTCTCACGGTACGATCTTGACCATATATACACAGGATCTTGCATGAGTGGTCATTATTTATTGAATTTATTAAACGAGTCTTCGAAAAACGATAAAAACGGAGCTTTGTCGAGTTTTTACCGGTTTAAGATGACGAGTGCAATGACGTCAAAATTACAGTCGCAATTAATGCTACATTGTATAATGTTTGTCATATTTATGTACTGTCAAACACCTACGTTCAAATTTAACTCTCTAAAAAGAATAATGATAAACATCAATATTGTACGGAAGACCGGTGATGACGTCTTGTCACGTGATAACACACTTCACCACTTCTCTTCAAGGAAAAGCCACGATTTCAATATTTTTAGTTCATGAATTCACGATTTCAATTAATATATTCAATAAAAAATGAATAAATATCATAAATAAGTGTTTTAACTGTACGAATTTCAAGAATTCTATACTGACTTCGTAAAGTTGAAATCATTAATTCGTGAAGTTGAAATCGTGAGTTCTTGAAGTTGAAATCGTGAATTTTAATTCATGAAGTTGAAATCGTGAAATCATGAAGTTGAAATCGTGAAATCATGAAGTTGAAATTGTGAATTCATGACGTTGAAATCATAAAGTTGAAATTGTGAAATCAAGAAGTTGAAATTATGAATTCATGAAGTTGAAATTGTGAAATCAAGAAGTTGAAATTGTGAATTCATGAAGTTGAAATTGTGAAATCATGACGTTGAAGTCATGAAGTTGAAATTGTGAATTTAGGACGTTGAAATAATTAAGTTGAACTTGTGAATTCATGACGTTGAAATCATGAAGTTGAAACTGTGAATTCATGACGTTGAAATCATGAAGATGAAATTGTGAAGTCATGAAGTTGAAATTGTAAATTTGTACAGTAGAAATCGCGAATTCGTACAACTGGAATTTTAAAATCGTGACGTTCCTAGGAGAGAAATATTCAAGTATTAATGTCACAACCGGTCTTTTGTAAAATCATCTAATACATACTCCAAATATTCATCATCTCTACCAAGCCTTGAACTTCGTTTTACCCAATCACGAACGTATCTGTAAATATCATAATATATTGTATAAATAGCGGATCTTACTTAGGTGTTCATTTGTATTGAAATTACAAAGGTCTAAAAAAAAACTATCTTTGATTCTGGTTTCAAGCCACCCACAAAATTAGGGAAGGAAGATCAGAAATTTTTGTTTTGGATTTTTTTTATTTTCAAATGAAGCAAACTAAACATTGATACATAGGTATGTTAAAAGACAAACCTCCTTCACCCTTTTAACATGAATAATCTTTAATCAAGGTAAATATAATGCTCTATAGCTGGAATACTCGTAAAGCGTCTAATAACTGGGCAGAAATATGAACTAAAAGAGAAAAATTCACACAAAGAAATTTTAACACGCGAAAATATGTTCTTCTAAAAACGAGGCATTGTCGAGTTCTGACAAACAAACATACACAGTCACCTATGTAAAATGCAGATCTAGGAAGAAAGCCTATTATTTAGGTATATTTTATAGCTTATATAAGCATGCCTTTACTGGTTAATTTAAAATGCAACACCCATTTTACGCACATACGTACATATTTTTAATTTAAATATCACTCGCACGATTCAATAAAATTGAACTCGCCTCTAAACAATTTAAAAACGAGAACAAAAATCAAAACAAAAAATTCGCTCGCTCAATTTTCAAAACGAAAAATCCGAAGAACTATAAAATAATTTAGTGTTGTCTAACCTATATATTATGTAACACACTATGTATATTCAACGCGCAGAGTCTGACCGGCGATATCATTGTTAAGCGTTGTTTTATTGAAATGTAAGCTAATCATTTTAGGTAAGTATACATCAATGTACGTATATACGAGGGGTGTTCATAAAGTTTGAAGAAAAGAGCTGTCATATCTTTATATAAAAATCTCGAATGTGATGCAAATTAAACGTCCCTCGTAAAATCAAATTAATGTCAAGCGTCAATGAAACGCTGTACTTACGGTTTCTTTTCATGATCTGAAAGGTCCTCAAAACTTCGTGACCTTCTGCTCTTCCTAATGTCGTCATAGAAATCCCTGTATCCCGGGGCCCTATTAAGAAAATATATAAAAAAAGATTACACAAGATTACTGGTTCCTATCCTGTCGGGAAACGGGAGACAGCGTAATCATTTATCAGCATATAATAAATGCTAGAAACAGATCCAGTCGGACCTCGTTCATTCGACAACAAACCGCGGCCGTGGTCCAGTGGTTAGTGCGCTGGACTTGTAACAGGCGATCCGGGTTCGATTCTCGGTCACGGCAGGTCATACCCTTCCATGAAAATTTGATAAAAATGTCGATTTTCCTCCTCATGTGGAGAAGTTGCCGGCTCCTTGTGGAAGGGTAAGTTAGTACTGGTTAGATTTCAGTCCAGGAAAAACTGGTTAGGTGAACCGGCCGCCGTATATAACTGAAATATCGTTGAGAAACGGCGTTAAACCCGATGAAACAAACAATCATTCGACAACATTCTATCCGAATACTTGGTATCATCCGAAATAGATAGTAGGTTCAGATGTATCTTCCTATGCACGTTGAATTGCAATGGACTGTTCGAAATAACGTTTTATTCGAAATAAAATTTCGGACCCGATGAATTCGAATGAACGAGGTCCGACTGTTGCCTGAAATCTGTGCATACTGTTATTGTATACCCTATGTGTATAGGAAAATATTCCCCATTGGCTGCCTATCTCACAGTTTGTTTAAAAAAACGATATCAAGTAAATAAAAACAGACTTAAGTTATGTACGGAATTTTCCATCTACGAGTATTCATTACTCGATCTGAAAATAATTAGTATTCAGGTCACCTCCTACCGGTACGTTAGATAATACATACCTTCGTTCTTCATACGGGGGTGGAGGAGGAAGTGGGCGTGGCGATCTTGCATACATTTCCATATCAATAGTTGACGGACCGTCTCTGCCCCTGAAAATCGATATTTAAGGAATTCGTAGATATTAAATGTCATATGAGTTTATATACGTTGTAACTTGCATACGTAGACAGTGTTATGTAATTACAAAATAATTCCCGCCCGGTTGATTCAGCCGGTACTGCTGTGGTCTGTAACCTGGGAGGTCCTAGTTCGATTTATGGGCGGGGCATTTATTCCGAGACATATTGCTAAAATTATGCTAGAAGGGACACTTCGGGTTTCCGAATAGCTCGAAAAGTCACTGTGTACATGACCCAATATGTAGTCCAACTTCGATATATTCGAATAATCGCAAAACAAATAAACATAGAACTACCTATACAGTCAATTCTCATTAATCAAATTCGATATAACGACATACTCAATACAACGATATAAGTCCAGGGAACAATCATGGTCGTTATAACCGGAGTCAGCTGTATAATATCATTCAATCATTAATCTGATTCGATATAACGACATACTCAATACAACGATATAAGTCCAGGGAACCAACAGGGTCGTTATAACCGGAGTCAGCTGTATTTATAGAATAATCTCATGCAATCATTAATCTGATTCGAAATAACAGCATACTCAATACAACGATATAAGTCCAGATGAACAATCATGGTCGTTAAAACCGTAGTTAGCTGTATTTAAGAAATAATCAAATACTGAAATACTAGGAACCTATTTCGGTAGCGCGGCCGATCTTCACCCCACACTCCCACCAAGTCTCGACGTCTGAAAATAAACAGTAAGCCTTATATAAAACCTACCTGTAAGTTGGACCCCGCTCGTCTCGGATTCCATTCCAGAATTCACGGCGTCTGAAAATTAGGGTACACGTTTGCTAACAGTCGCAGAAATATACAGCAAAACCTCAACGATAAGACCACCCTTGGGACCATTGACAATTGGTATTGAAGTGGTCGTAATATTGAGGTAAAATACTCGTAAAGAGCAAAACGGTGAAAATGGTCTTGAAAATTGTTGTCTTAATTTTGAGGGGTTTTACTGTAACTTCATTATGTGTATAGAGAAACTTTTTTTGAAGACCAATAAGGGTCATTTTTAGCCATTCAAACCGAAAATATTGTGAAATTTAATTGTACAGGACACAATTTAACGCTCGTTGGTTGACTATGAAAGACATAGTATGGTTTCTACAAACTACGTCATGTTTTGACCTAGTGCGATTGCCGTAAACTACCGAAGAGCTTTCGTGACTTTCCGTGTGTGCTATTAATATTCATTTGCAATCAATCATTACGTCAAACTCAACTACGTCAAGTCTTATTCAAACCTCTCATCACGTGACAAGACGTCACCGGTTTATGGGCACATGTCTGATGCAACCTTGAACATCAGCAGACAATGAATGTAAACAAACACATGAGAAACTAGGTTAAAATAACCGGTCGACAATATTAGAAATTAGCCCTTATGCTTCACTATAGAATCGACTTGACAGTTTTATTTGTAGAATGACTTGCCCTATTTCGTTACACAGGGGAATTGTTAAATTGTATGTCTATTGACACTCGGGTACTTTTGGCTGCCACACATTTCAACTATAACATACGTAAATGCTTGTCATTTCACAAAACGACTAATATGTTTCAAAACCGAAAGTAGCTTTTTAGTCGTCAAAACGAAAGTAGGGATTTTGACAGATTTTTTAGCATTTCCTAATTTATCATTATAGTTTTACGAACATGGACAGTCATCGGGTTTTTCTACATGCGACCAAACAACGGTTGTGTACATCCCTTAATTGCATAAAATATGTAATGACGCTTTAAACAAAGAAATAATTTGGGTTGTGCCACGACAAAATCTGAATTAGGGACCAACAATCCATTTTCAGGTTTTTACATTTTCAACTTTCATTTATACCAAAACTATTATAATCGGTCAACTACTTTCTTTTTATATAATAGCAATTACAATATCAAGAACAAGATGCAAAATTAAGGTACAAAATGATACCGTCGCGTCAGAATGTACATAATTCTTTAAAAAAATTGAAAATAATATTATGCCATTCTTATAAATATTTCCCTGTCCGTAATCCAAATTAAGCCTCTAAACATCTTAGATAAAAGCGCATAGTTTGTGACGTCACAACCTTGTAACGTAGCTCATTTATATAATTGAACGCTGCTGTGGGATTTCAATCTCTTCTGTAAGTGACGTCATTTCCAGAAAACGTCACATATGACGTCACCATGTACTGACAGTAAGCAATATTTGCCCTATATGGCAATGCGTTAACGAAGTGACCATATGGTGTAAATATTGTTTCTTGCTTGCAAATAGAGACATCACATGTTGCGTTTTCTGGAAATGACGTCACTTATAGAAGAGGTTGTAAATCGTACAACGGCGCTCGTATATTGTTTATAACTTACTCTCGTCGTCTGCGTCTGTCACGGAAGCAAATTGCTATAATCATGATAATCAAAGCAATAACTATCAAGGCAGCTATACCGCAGACCACACCAATCATAATCTTGGTATCTTGATCCAAAACTCCCGATTCCTGCGTAGGAGTTTGTTGTTCGCCTGCAATAAATTCAATTAAATACAGTCGGACCTCGTTCATGAGTGTCCGAAAATTCATTTTAATAATACATAGTTTCGAATAGCCCATTTCAAGTAAACGTGCTTAAGAATATTCACAGGGAACTGATATTTATTTCGGATGATACCAGGTATTCGGATAGAAGATTTTCGATTAAACGAGATCCGTACGTACTATGTAATTTATTCGCTGTAGGAACATATGAGCGTTGCTATGGGATTAACAACCGTTTCTGTACGTGACGTCATTTCAAGAAAACGCAACATGTGATGTCTCTATTTGCAAGTAGGTAACAATATTTACTCTGCATGGTCACTTTATTTTCATATTACCATATTCTGCATATATTGCTTTCTATCAGTACATGGTGACGTCACATGTAATGTTTTCTGGAAATGACGTCATTTAACGAAGAGGTTGGTAATCGTACAGCGGCGCTCGTCATGTAAATACAGCTGTTGCAAAATAATTTTCGAGGATTCCGTTTTTCAGGCATTTTACTGTATATGAACTATTTTAACCTAAGAAATAAGTTGTATTAAAAAACAAGCATTATATCTATATTGTATTTTTCTTACAGTCTTAAATGGTAGTTTACCAACTACGTCATGTTTGACCCGTCGCGATTGCCGTAAATTGCCGTAAATTGCCGTAAATTGCCGTAAATTGCCGAAGTACTTTTCATAACTTAACATCAATCTTAGACTTTTTTTTCTGAGTCAATAAATAATTGTGATTTGTTTTCCATTTCTAAATTTCACAAGAAGCCAATATCAAGATTGTATTTTTTTTTTAAATCAGGTATAGGGAATGTCCTTGTAGTGGATCCGTGGTCCAGTGGTAACACGCTGGACAAGTAATCCAGGGGTCGCAGGTTCGAACCCCCGCTCCACCACTAACAGTATTAACAGTCTCTCGGATACAGACAAAACCCGAGGTCCCGTGTAAGATGCTTTACATCAAGAACCAGGGGTGTTTCTGGAACTGAGACATCTCCTGTATCATGCACTATCCTCCAAAAAAAAATATCTCAAATGACTAACATTCTTCTAGAGGCGTCGCCCATATGGGAAACCGGTGGCGACGATAAATAATAGCACATACAAAACAAGGATGTGCACCCACCCGCATGAATACCTCAATCTGTTCACGATACGCCCATGTACAGTGTTCGGACAAATGAGATGAATAAGGTCACTGGAATGGCGAGGTTGTGTACTTATGGCCTTACGGACGGACGCACATAATTGTAAAGTGATATTTTATTTTAATACCTCCAAAAAGAAAGAAAAAAAACTATCAACAGTTTTGAAAACATGTACCCAATGACGCTGATATGGTACGATGCATACCAGATAAAGACATTATAAATTGTACAATCATTATGCTAATGTGATGTCTTGATTCTCTGATGTGTCAAAAGAAAGTGCACACGAACCAATTATGTGTTTATCAATATCAGTGATTTGATCAATGTGAAGCAATTGGTTCAATTATGTGTTTTGAGCGAAATTGCTACAAATGAATATTCGCATTTTTTTTATTTTAATATTCACTACTAACCCACACCCAGCTGATAACATCACGCTCATCAAATCGTATAATGGGATACAGCCACAGGAGATTGTCACGAGTTCCTTTCCTTTATCCCATCTAGAGTTCACTCCCTTTTGCCCTATATGTATAACTCAAATTCGTTATTTCTTTCATTAATATCGATTAAAGGGGTGCTGTATACAACCTATTAACAGCGAGTTAAAATGATATCACATAATTAAAACAACCTTCCCAGCCTATACCTAAATATAATGGATAACTTGATATTGAAAGCCTCATCTAATTGGGTTTATTGGCGCCGCCCATGAGGGCGGAGCCTTTAATGGAATCACGAAATTTTTGAGACTATGGTAGGAGCATCTATTTATAACTGAATCTATTTTTTTATTAAGGGTTAAACTGCAGTAAATATTACACGTTACTTTTTGTATTTTTATGATTTAGAAATAACATATTTTTAATGCATTTGTATTGTCGAATAAATGTCTTTTACAAAGTTAAAACGATATGTTTATGATAAATACTTGCTGATCCCCGAAAAATAGGACGATTCTACATAAACAGCATGTGTGTTAGGTGTCGAAGATAAAATAAAAATAATTAATAATAAAAAACTTCATTTTCAATTTACTTATATCAATATTAACACATTGGTACTTGTAACGTGGATATTTATGCAAGTTACGGTGTTTAAAAGGAAATACACGCCAATGAAAGTATGAAAATGGATTATTCCAAAACATTTTCCCGCCATTACGCTATTCCAAAACATTGTGCACCAGTTTTGCGGCGTCCTTGGATGCTTTGCATCAATGTATTTCTTGTATACATGTATATAGTACTTTATATACATAAACTATAGAAGGGACAAAAGGAAAGAGCTCTACATATGATAAAGGGAAAGAACTCGTGACAATCACATGTGGATACAGCTGCAGTCACCTATATATTATATAGTTCTGCCCGAAATTGGTCGAGATTAAATCAGGAGATATTTTCAAGAATCGGCCTTAACTCATTGATCGCTATCTTTTTCTGAATAAATATGCAATATCAAAATGAAGTCTTAAACATTGTGCAAATTGTTCATATATGTCACATAATGCTCAAACATTTAGCTTTACATAGCAATTGTTTCAAAGTTTGAAAGAAACTACATTTGATCTCGAACAAGTTGATCCTGAAAACTAATTATTTGTGACAGGGTCTATATTTCGGTATTTGAGGAAGTTTAGTCAGAGGGTAAGAATGTATCGAATTATTCATACTCTACAAACCAGCAATTATATTACACGTATCTATAAATTAACACACTGTACAGACACAGACAGGGAGTACATTTTTTTTCATTTTCTATTTTGAAACACTGTGGTTATTTGATTCATAATAAAAATGGTGCGGTTTATCAAATAAAAGAAATAGTCGCACATTAATGACATAATTTGCGGCATGACTTGATTTGAATGACAATTTAACGACTTCTTATTTCATATGTCCCGTTATCAATAGTATCAAATTATTGACTTCGCCATCAATTTCCCATCGCAAACCCCGTTAATAAACTGAAATTGCAACTAATATACATAGCGAATATGATTACGATTGCCAATGTTATACTGAAATTTAAAGACGTATCCTACAATATGGCCGTTTTTTTTCGAACGCAGAGATTTTCTTTAAACTTTAATTCGATCAGTGTAATGTATCTAACCAAAATATGAAATAAAAATGAAAGATCACCTTGCTCGATTTATGATAATGAAGATTTAAAACGTGAATATTTCATATGAATATAGAGCAAAATCGATACAAGTTTACTATATTTTTTCTAGCGCAGAGATTTTCTTACAACTTGGTATACTATATGAGAGTCACTGTCTGAATGAAACTATGAAATAAAAATAATAGGTCACAATGCTTAATTTTAAGATAAAGATTGTTTTATTGTGTTTCAAATGTAATATATATGGAAAGTGAAAGTTGAAAAAAAATACCCTTAATACACTTGGTAACCCATTATCGTTTTACATTTTCATAAAATGTGATAGTTTTAAATATTTATTGAAGATCATTTTTTAATTTCAAATGTAGAATTTTAAATATCAATGACTTTTCTGTTTTTAATAATAAAGTACATAGAAAAAGAAAGTAGAAGGAAAACTGCAAAACTATAATGAAATCCTTCAATTAAACACAATCATATCATTATTTGTATTGTGCTTGGTGACTATAAAGTTCAGAAAAAATATTTGCATCGTAAAGAAAATAGTAAACTACTCCCGTATACGTCTTAAAACCCAATGCAAACACAACAATAATCGAAAAGAACATGCGCACTAAAGTTGCGCAATGGCAACACCCGAATACGTCTTTAAATATTTTTTCAGAAAGGTTTGTTTGAATTAAATTCTACAAAATTTTGAATCACAACTGTGACGTCATACCTTTGTTTTCGCTGTACCGTATCGGTAATACAATTCTTTATTTCCTACAGGGCCGTACAAAATGGTGATCAATTTAGTTTAACGCCATCAACAAGTGCGTGCGACGCGTCCCTGTGTGGCATTTTGGACCTCAATTAGATGAATATTTTTGTAATGGAAAGTGGGTTTTTTACCAAAACTCGCTTTAAAGGCGCTTTTTTTTTTGTTTACTATGTTTTGTTTTTCTTTTTCAAATTACAAATTGTGGGTTTTAAGCGAGTCTTTTTGGAAATAAGTGAGTTTAAAGTTGGTTTAAGTGAGTTTTAAAACCCGCTTCAACCAACTTACCAAGAAGAAGGTTTTAAGCGTTTTTTAACTCGCTTCTCCGGAAAAAGTAGGTTGTTATGCCTACAAACTCGCGTTTGCTCACTTTTAGCCAATAAAAAACCATCTTCTAGAGAAGTGTGTTGCAAATCCCACATAAACTCAGAAAAACAACCACTAAGTGGGTTAAAACTGCGTTTTTGTAGGTTTTTCTCTCTCTGAGACACCCATATTTTGCCTAGAAAAAACCCTGCTCGGTAAGCTAATAACTTTAACCCGGTGCCAATACCGCCGTGTTTAACTCGGATTAAACCCAGTTTAAAACCGGGGTTTGCTCATTTATTTGGGAAGGGATGTGGAAATGACTTGTGTTATACCATACCCGCATGGATACTAGTTTTTCATTGCGTTGTCAAGAACTTTAGTGCACAATCCTTAATGTGTAGAAGGCGAGTTTCGGATACAAAAAAGGGAGGCTGTTTTGAAAGAAGGCGCACGTATATTGGCCTATCCGTATATTTACAAACTAAATATACAAAACTAGAACGAAGCTTCAATCATATTCTATTTATTTAATTTGAGAAGTATTGCCTGCTGTATGATATGTATAACATTGTATTGATATTGCTGTTTTCACATTTTGCCACTATGTTGTGTATTGATATGTGTCAATCTCACGGGCCTCCGGCCTACAGATATATTGAAAATAAAACGTACATACATATAATACTTACAAGTGACACATGCGGGTATAGTTCGAACATACTAACCTGATCCTAACCGTTATGCATGAATATATTTATCATACATCGATTACGCTGACTATATAAGTGTCCGTGGTAGAACCGTGCATCATCGGTATTTTCCGTTGCGATTACGGAAATCGTTGCATTTGTGGATGTCTTTCAATAACTAAACGTGTACAACCTGCGTATGCAAGTGGTTATCGTTATCACGTGTATTTCCGTAATTAATAATAAATACGACGAGAGCCGAAGTTAATGCAATCAGAGACGAAGATAAATTTAGATAATCAGTCTTCTGTGAAATTATGCTAATAGGAGTCAGGAGGAACTGGCTAATGTGTCCGAGTAAAACGATAGATCACATAGATACCATTTTCACATCGTTTCGCTAACAATGATTAACTCACCAAACCAAGATGTTTCTACGTCCATTTTGGGAGGCGTCGCGCGCATATCTTTGAGTCGTTAATTAATTCAAATATTAAGTGCGTAAAACCTGTTAATGAACTGATAACCGAGTTTAGAATGCAACCTACATTTTCAGCCAATGAAATGACAGAACGGCTCCCGTTAAGTACTACGCTTATTCGATAAGAATTTCGACTTTTCGCGGGCTTTTTAAGCTCCGCCTACTGCGAATCTGTGTGAGCGTTATTATATTTGGAAATTTACTATTGTTGTATATGCTTTTATTTATCGTCGCCACCGGTTTCCCATATGGGCGACGCCTCCGGAAGAATGTTAGTCATATTAGATTTGGAGGATAGTGCATGATACAGAAGATGCCCCAGTTCCAGAAGCACCCCTGCTTCTTTTACGTGCTCGATGTAAAGCATCATACACGGGACCTCGGTTTTAAAGTCTCGTCCGAAAGACTGTTAGTACGGTCAGTGATGGAGCGGGGAATCGAACCAGCGATCCCTGGATTACAAGTCCAGCGTTTTACCACTGGACCACTGATCCGCTACAATTTACTATTCTTGTCAGTTATAGCTTTTATTTGAAATTTGCATGCGTATCAGCCAATCAAAATGTAGGTTACATTCTAAGTCAGTTAGTAGATATTAAGTAAAATCTTATTGGTTAAGAAGAGGGCTCGCTCGCTACGCTCGCTCCGCCCGCTTCGATGCCTGTGAAGTTTACAACACTATATGAATAAGATTATTATAAATTGAGCGTGACGTCATTTACAGAAAACGTCACATGTGACGTCACCATGTACTGACAGAAAGCAATATTTGCCCCATATGTCAATATGGAAGGGAAGTGACCATATAGAGTAAATATTGTTTCCTGCTTGCAAATAGTGACATCACATGTTTGCGTTTTTTGAAATGACGTCACTTAGAGAAGAGGTTGTAAATCCCATAGCAGCGCTCAATTATGTTGAAATTAAGCAAAATCATACTTGAGCAATAAGGTTTTGATGAATAGCTCCATTGTCCGTTCGTACATGAAAAGGTTTCTGGTCCCACGACTGTGTATCCCAAGTTGCAATTTACCGTCACCTGCGTACCCGGGGATAAATTGAAATTATCTGGTATGATCTCACCAACATTATCTTTAGTGATGATGAGTGTATCCTCTCTGTATGAGCTTAATGGTTGACAGTCTGAAATTACACAATGAGAAAATACAGTCAGATATGGCCCCGATTTCCCTCAGCTCAAATATTGTCTCAACTTGTTGAGATTTTTCTCATCTGAGACCTGACTCAAAATCGGTAATACAAAACGAAAAAGATTGGATGAGTTTTTTTCTTCAAAAAAATTCAAGAGATTCAAATGAGATTTGTCTCAATCTCACTCTCATATTGAGTTGAGATTTCTATTTGAAATGCTTTGCGAGATCGGAACCTGATGCATTCGAATTCATCGGGTCCAAAATTTGATTTCGAATAATACATGGTTTCGAATAGACAATTTCAAATCGACGTGCCGAGAAGATACATCGAGGTCTGATATTTATTTCGGATGATACAAAGTCTTCGGATTAAAGGTTGTCGAATAAACAAGGACCGACTGTAGTGAGAATTGAGTTCGCAGACAAATCTCAAATTGCATAAACTCAGAAAATATGTAGTACATTATGTGAGGCCCTTAAGTGACAACCGACGTTTCTTTTGCAATGTACAGTCAAACCTGTCCATAAAGACCACCCATGGGAACAGCAAAATGTTTTTTTTTTGAATACAGGTGGTCTCTATTAACAGATTAAATATCATTGAAAATGGTCTGATGGGAGATAAAATTGGTGGTCTTTGCAGACATTTTTGCTATATTGGTCTTTGTTCGCAGGTGGTCTTTAACACAGGTTTGACTGTATTTTGCAATGTATCTTGTATTTCCTATGTTCGAAATGTACATGTTTTGTGTTTTACGATAAAGTAAAGCATAATTACGAAATAGCATTCTTAAAAATTGAATATTATTTTACAAATAAAATTAAAAATATTTTACGAAATATCATCTCGTTTTTACGAACTAAAATAAGATGGTTACATTCCAAATAAAAGTAACGAATGCCACTTTAAAGGTTTCCTTAATTGTATAGTTTCGTAAAAACGAGATGATATTTCGAAACAAATTTTTTTACGAAACATCTATTTTTTACGAACTAAATTAAGATGGTTACATTTCAAATAAAAGTAAAGAATGTCACTTTAAGGTTTCCGTAATTTTAAACACTCGTACACGATTGATTTCTTTTTTGCTCTTCATGAAAAAGCAACCGAATGTAATCGAATATGAATTTCATATTTTGTTAGAATGTCCATTGTACCATGAAATGCGTAAACAATATACATAAAACATTATTACAGAAGAAAAATACAATATACCAAAATGTGTTGAACTATTAAGCTTAGAAAGTAAGACTGTTGTAAAAATATGTCATTGTTTATTCATAAAGCTTTTAACCTAAGAATTAAGTTGTAGTAGAAATAAGTAATTCATTTGTATTTTCTCCTCACTGTTCTATTATTTTCCACATGGTATCAATGAAAATGTAATAAGTACTATATAGTATGATTTATATAAATAAGTGATTTGATATTGGCCCTGTTATTTGTCCGAGGGCAGTCGTATTGGCACGAGGCCGAAGGCCGAGGGCCAATACGACTGTCCCGAGGACAAATAACATGGCCAATGTCAAATCACTTATTTATTGACAATTTTATTAAATAACTTCATGTACTTATAAATAAAGGATTTAAATACTGACTTTAAAATAAAATGGCTGCCGTTTCCGAATTTCCAGCTGCGAATCTATATCATTTTTGGCCCTGTTTAATTAGCCAATCAAATTCTTTAAAATGCGGGCCAATATCAATATCAGTTAGCGGCCCCGGGCCGAACAGTGATATAGATATTGGCACTGTTATAGAGGAGGCCTTTGTATTATTGGACGAGGCAAATGATGTGTTTAAGGGCTAATAATTAATAGTTATTTAATAATATGATTTATAGTATGGTCATCAATGATATTATTGCCATTGACCAATGTATAATATTTCGTTATTTTTGTATATAAAATTATGTTTGCATAATTTATGTAAAATCGTGGGCAGTATGCCTAATACTTCGGAATAAATTATCTATATATAATATATATTATGCTCTTCACACTTCATGATTATGATATGATTATATTTTAAAATAATATGTATATCTATCCATTGATGCATGTTAAATTTCTCGCGTTCAATCAAACGATGAATGCGTCAAGGGTGCGTCTCACTCGATGTGAAACGGGTCGTGACGAGTTTTAACTACGCCTGTACGCCCTGAATGGGTACTCACATACCGTAACTAAGACTCGTCATGCGTAGCAAGAATTCATTGACGGAAAACCACATAAATATACAAAACGAACAATAAAGTGTACAAGTTTACTACTTATCACATATCTCGTTTCACATTTTTGAAGCTATGCCAATAGACGCACACTTTCCAACCGAAAACACCCAAAAATGAAATATGCGTCATTCTCTGAGATTTTTAGCTCAAATTGCATATCATGGTGAAATTGAGTTCTTAACATTTCTGAATGCAAGGATACTCGTAGGTCACTACTATTATTTCAAAGCGACAGTGTTTATAGGGAACTGTTAATATGGTCATCAAGACTAGATCTACAAACATTTCTGAGTCTCACAAATTTAATACAGCAAAATTATAGTTTCAGATACAATTATAGTTTACAAATAAATGTATACTATTCTTCCCCTTAAGAAAAGGGGCCATCTCAATATTTACCGATAATTGTTTTGCTTCTGTCAGTAATTTTGAGATCGAGTGACAATCACAAATGTGTCAGTAATTTTGAGATCAAAAGACGATCTTAAATATGTCAGCAATGGTTGCTTCAAGTTAATACACAGCAAAAGTAGACAAGGAAATGATTAAGGCCAGTTTATAACCTCAAATATCATGTATCATGTACCGAAAGGGAAGAAAATCACAGACAACTTACTGGCAGACATTTTGAGTCTAGTGAAATAAATCCTCTTTCAAGTTTATAAAATAAATCCAGGTCTACTTTTCTTGAAATCTGTTCACAGTGTCGAACAAGTGTCAAATCTTTCTGGTGTAGTCTATCTGAAAACTGTCAGAAAAAGAACACATGCATGAACTGCAAATAATAATGTAAGACATGAAACACAAATATGCATACAGTCAAACCACGTTAATTCGAAGTCATCGGGTCCGAAATTCGAATAATTCATGAGTTCGAATAGCCTACTCTACTCCTACTATCCTAAACAATTATCCTTAAATCCACCACTTAGTTTTCAAGCCCATGTAATCGAATTGTATCTCCTACAAGTTATTCAATATAATTGAGCGCCGCTGTACGATGTCCAACCTCTTCTTTAAGTGACGTCATATCCAGAAAACGTCATAGCGACGTTACCATGTATTGACAGTAAGCAAGTTTTGCCCATATGGTAATATGAAAAGAAGTGACCAAATGGAGTAAATGTTGTTTCCTGCTTGCAAATAGTGACGTCAGTTGTGACGTTTTATTGAAATGACGTCACTTACAGAAGAGGTTGTTAATCCCATAGCAGCGCTCAATTATAATCTGTATCATAATGGGCAGAATGCAGTTGTTTGATGATAGACACACCTAAAACGATGGAGTAGTTATTTCACGTAGAAAAATGACAATCACGTCAAAGTCACAAAGTTTATTGGCATAATTCATCGTCAAGCAAGACGAATTGGTGGATTTTTACAAAGAAAGGGATGTCATGCATACATAACAGGGTACATAAAACATATATACAGATACATTTACATGTCGAACACGATATAAAAATTAATGCAGTCGGACGTCGTTCATTCGAACTTTTATTTCGAATAATACATGGTTTCGAATAACCCATCACAATTCGACGTGTCTAAGGCGATACATCGATACTTGCTATTATTATTAGTAGTATTCGAATAGAAGGTTGTCAACTAAACGAGGACCGACTGTACAATATTAATTTACATATATTTATATATTTAACCAATGTACATGTATAAAAACGAAAACATGTATATATGTGGCTGCGACTGCGATTTTTGGGCTAGTGGGTCAAAAATCACATTTTAAGTTTATTGTGTAGTTGTAACCATTGATGTTTAAAATTCCAAATACTGAAAATTTCAAGTTGATATCTTGAATATTAACAGAGTTATGACTATTTTGTTGTTACTAAGTAACGCTGATTTCCTGCAAAATTAGACTATTTTCATTCAAAATCTAGTAAACATTATTAATACAAATCAAATTAAATCCTTCAATAAGATAAACTTACTTTGACTAAGCAAACAAATAAATTCCTGTTCGTACAACACATTGTTAACAGGTCGACATATCAACGGAAATCTTCTTAACTATTTCGGATATATGGCAAAATAATAAAAATATTTTTATAGTAATATCGAAATTATGTCCGGCGGGTGAAAATTAACCATTGTTGTTTGTACACCGCTTATAACAATAAGCAAACGAATTCTATATCGGTCAATTCGGTAAATTATTGTTCTGTGCTCGCCCATACTTTCAGAAAGGACGGTTTGTGGTAGTACATGTATATAAATATCTTACGGCGAATCTGTCGCTAATACACAAGTTCTAATTTTATAAACTTTCTATTTATCGCAATAAGCTATGATTCAACAATTTTCGCTGTGATGAATAGATTTGTACTAACTGATAAACGAACTTCGTTGACCATACCTAGAGGGGGAATGGCCAGTATACTCCCACCGAATTGTTGTTTTCATTGGAAAAAAACGACCAGCAATGGGAGTGTCCACTATAGGATGGTATTTTGCGACTTGAAACCTAGTGAGCCTTTTTTCTTTGAAACGGCAAATTGCCTTTTGGTACTGTTCTCATATACAGTAAAACCTCACTTAAAGACCACCTCAATGATAAGACCACCTCAAAATTAAGACCACACTTTTCAAGTCCATTTTGACTGTTCCGCTCTTTATTCAACCTTAATATTAAGACCAGTTTTCAAGGATCCCAAGGGTGGTCTTATTAATGAGGGTTTACTGTATATGATACATTCTCACCAATTTTCGTTTACGTTCACTTATTCTGCATCTCAGTTCCATATAGCAATAGTTGCATTTTCCTTACCGACATGCGTGGACTCAATGCACTTTGTTCATCAATTTGGACAGACTCAAAGACCACCTAGGAAATCTTATTTTCATGAACCAATTTTCAATTATTTTTCCACATTTAACTCGACAATCTGACCACCACACAACTAAAAGCGAGTTTCTCCAGAACAAATGGTGGTCTTAATAGTGAGGTTACACACGTATATTGTGGTTGTATTATATAGTTATATATCATCGACAATCGGTTGGTCTACTCGAAGTACCGCCATATTCATCGTCTCAAGAAAATAGTCCATGTAAAGTTCTCTGAGTTTGATATAGATTTGACGAGTATTATGGCTGATTTTTAGGAATATAATAATTTTGGAATGGGGGAAGTCTTTATATCAACGGCTTTCCTTGATTATTTGTGTCATTCATAGCGAACGAGTTTACCCGAATAGACGCGTATTAATATGTAATGCGACAATACGGAAAACATGCCGTCTTGGAAGCGCCTCTCAGGACCTTCAGTCCTTTGATTTTTTTTGTATTGATGCACGTTTGAAACAACACCAATCGGGGACATGCGACCATACTTTGTAGTACAGGTTATTGGATAAAATGATGAGACATACGTATGAAACCCGAGTCTGTGATATGTCTTTTTCTGACTTACAAAGACAGTTCCAAGGCTGTATATCGCTGTATGGTTATTATTTTTGATTGTATTTTAAATGTATGTGAAATTTCCCTTTACCCGGTGCAATTCTTTCACTTATAGTGTTCATGTTATATTCTGCCCAGTTTCGGCCTATTGTTGCCAGCTTTCATGACTTCTCCTGTGTCCATCCCCTCCGTTTGTCCTCTTTGATTCTCCTAGTTATCAATTATGGTCTGCCAGGCCGTTCCTTGCTCCTTTGTTCCCTTTGTGTATGTACCATTGCGCCTCCTCAAATGACTTGTGTTTTATGGATTGTTGTTTTCCCGGAAGTATGTGTGGGGATGCACTGTCTTATGTATGTGGCGTTCCCTGTAGCAACTTATTTTCCATCTTTCACAATTATGTATATACATCGTACTTCCATTTATCGTCGCGGGTCCGTGGTCCAGTGGTAACGCGCTGGACTTGTAATCCAGGGATCGCTGGTTCGATTCCCCGCTCCATCACTGACCGTACTAACAGTCTTTCGGACGAGACTTTAAAAACCGAGGTCCCGTGTATGATGCTTTACATCGAGCACGTAAACGAACCAGGGGTGCTTCTGGAACTGGGGCATCTTCTGTATCATGCACTATCCTCCAAAAATCTAATACGACTAACATTCTTCTGGAGGCGTCGCCCATATGGGAAACCGGTGGCGACGATAAATAAACGCAAATACAAAATTATCGTCATTTATGAAACCACACTGATCAGTCAACCTTGTAATTACGTTTGTAGTTTTTACGCTTGAGCGTAATTGAAGTAATTTATTGAGTTTTTATTGTGCCAATCGTATGTTCAGTCACATGATAATGAACCACATTGAGTCGTTTGAACCGTATCTACAATCGTGACAATATCCAAAAATACATACTGACAATTTGATATTTCCACTATATTCTTGATATTGATTTCTTTATTGACTTTTTGCAATTCAAATCGACATGGTTCTAGAAATCCACTAGCCCGACGTCCCGGGCTAGTCGTATGCTGAATCGGGCTACCAACAGTTGAGTTGAAGTTAGTCCCGTTCAAGTCTGTTTTTAAAGCTAACAAAAAATCAGCAATTGTTCAGTTGTAAGTGAAACCTGAGAATCCCACAAACACATACATGTGATTCTTAATTTTAGATTGTGGAGCTATCATTGTGTATGTTTATTTGTTACTAAATTGACCGATATTCTCGATCAACTAGCTTCCTACGTCGGACAAGTCAACGTTTACATTCCAATCGTCCGGGACAAGTGTCTTTGAAAAAAAATTCTAAAGCCCTGAAAATTTAAATATTCGGTAGAACTGGGGCCTTATTCACAAACTGAAACTCAGACTTTAAATTTACAAAAGTTATAAGTTACGTTTTCAGTGACTCTAAAAGTCTCAACAATCGTTTTTTACACAATTACACATTTGCCAATTTATCATTGTATTATACAGTCGGATTCACCGGGTCCGAAATTTATTTCGAATAATACATGGTTTCGAATAACCCATTTCAAATCGATGTGCTTAAAAAGATACGGGACTTGATATTTATTTCGGATGATACCAGGTATTTGGGTATAAGGTAGTCGAATAAGCGAGTTTCGACAGTATTGATATAACAACGTAGGAGAAATACGAACATTTAAGTCTATGTTATGCCGACAATGTGCGCATCAGGCGATATATATGACAGTGATCAAAGAAGCATGACTATCTCTTTGATTTGTGTCTGAATTATGTATTTCTGTAACTGGGAAATTGCTAGTTATTGGTTTAAATATTGCTTAAAGATGTATCTGGCTTATCTGAACATAGAATATTTGAATTGGCTTCATCCAGTAGAGTTGTTACATTGACTAAAACATCTCGTAACCATTGTAATGTATAAACGATTGAAAATGTGTTTGTTTGTTTCATCGGGTTTAACGCCGTTTCTCAACGAAAATTTCAGTTATAATCGGCGGCCGGTTCACCTAACCAGTTTTTCCTGGACTGAAATCTAACCAGTACTAACTTACCCTTCCACAAGGAGCCGGCAACTTCTCCACATGTGGAGGAAAATCGACATTTTTGTCAAATTTTCTTGGAAGGGTATGACCTGCCGCGACCGGGAATCAAACCCGGATCGCCGGATTTCAAGTCCAGCGGAATAACCACTGCACCACGGCCGCGGATCGCGATTGAAAATATGTTTTTTTTCCATGTTACTAACAGACAAATCTTGTAAAATAGCCTGATTGTTAAAACAATTGGTAGTTTATTTTAAATCTTATGATGTACAAACATCATTCTTCAACAAATACGGATCAATACACACTATGAGTTCATTCTTTATTAATGCATGTTTATTGGTGTTTTAACTATAGGAAATATATTTTTCATGGTTGTTTAGGTAAACAAATGAACAAAAAATAGCAAAATATTACTTTAAGACCTTTTTTTATTTGAGTATGACTGAGCAAGGGCCTTAAAACGTTTCATACTTTATCGTCATGAGATGAGCAGTCAGAACACGTCCGATAACTCAGCTTTACATTATTTTCAAAATTACGGTCATTTCCATTTTCATGAGATATTGAAAGATTTGTTCAAGTGTATGAAATGTTCAGTTTGTTTGGAATGTGAGAACTAGGATATAACTATTAGAAATGCAGTAAACGTCTCTTAGCAACACATTTATGTAACAAATCACATATTTCGGTTTTCTGATTTATTTTAGAAATGATATCAAGTATTTTTCAATTCAGATTAAGTTGTTGCAGGGAAACCCGCATACACCAGACATTGCCTCATTCGGAAAACCTCGGACAACTACGTCCAGTGCCTCGGATGTTCGTAAGGCACTACTTTCGGAAATACCATTCGAATATCATGAAAACAATATGGCGGCCTGAACGTTGGATTGCTGATTAAACGGGATTAGTATCACATATTTAAGCTATATGAAGACAGAAATGTTTGAATTTTAACTAGAAATGACAACGATAATCCATTTCTTACGTGAATTGATCAAAGTTATAAATCCGTTTTACGAGAACTATTTTTCGACCGCACAAAATGTTGAATTTTGCCACATAGTGCTCCGCCTGATATACACTAGAGGATAATCGTAGAATAACAAAGTGGTACGGAAATATCTGAGAGATGTCGAGAATGGGGTAAACATGTACGGAAATATCCGAAAGATGTCGAGAATGGGGTAAACATGTACGGAAATGTCCGAGAGATGTCGAGAATGGGGTAAACATGTACGGAAATATCCGAGAGATGTCGAGAATGGGGTAAACATGTACGGAAATATCCGAGAGATGTCGAGAATAGGGTAAACATGTACGGAAATATCCGAGAGATGTCGAGAATGGGGTAAACATGTACGGAAATATCCGAGAGATGTCGAGAATGGGATAAACATGTACGGAAATACGGGTGCAAGGAATGGTCATGCTGACCATAATATACAACCAAGGAGAATTTGTTGTCCCAACAAGGGGGGGGGGGGGGGGGTTAATAGATGGGATACATCATGGAACAAGTCAAGACAGTCAGTAATAATAGGCCGAAATGGGAAAAAAAAGTACATGAATATTTTATCAAGCAAAAAAAAACTGCTCATAGGAAAAGGCGAACTTAGCATACATCTAAAAATATAAATAAAATACCACATCTAGCAATTTACAGCCTTTTGAATTGCCATAAAATATAACTCTCTCAACACAAAACATATTTCACTTAAACTATATTTTCGTATTAAATTAATATGTATTCTAGACATATAACACCGTACAAACTAAATGCTTTATCGCATTATGATATTGTAAACAAAATCGTCATATGAAACTACTATACCAGATAACATCTACACACAATATATTTATATAGTGTCCATTTCCCTCCTTTTGCGTACTTCATACAGCAGTATATACTTGTGTTAGTAAAATAGAATATAATGTACGAAACAAAATAGGTTAACATAATACTAAATACCTTTTATGCCATAGAACGACACGTACTATGTTCCAAAAACATTATTTTCAAAGTATTTAGGTTTATTTCAAACCAAACCCCTTGTCCGTACGCGATACACCACCCTGTTAACTCAACTACCCGAATATATATCCAATTATATTACCCGTGCCGTGTTCAGTCACCGTGCAGTGTCAAAAAAATATACAATATGATTCAGTGTATCACGACGTTACTAAAGCTATTAGACTCAGTGACGTTTTTTATTACAAAAATATTGAGAAATTTCGTATTAAAAAAAGAACAGTTTCCCTTTAAAAAGTATCGTGAGATGTGTTTTTAAAACATAAATGTTCAGCGTACAGTGAATCCCCGGTGATACGACCACCTTTGGTTTGGAAGAAAGTCGGTCTTCTTAATGAGGTGGTCTGAATATCGAGTTAAAATCGGTCCATGGATAGAGCCTATTATAGGGGGGGGGGGGGGGGGTCTTCATTTTTAGATTAAAGATTTAACACAGAGTGGCAAAGATAATCAGTTACCTTAAACAGTAGTACAGTCGGACCTCGTTCATTCGAACTGAACTGGTCCGAAATTTTATTTCGAATAATACATGGTTTCGAATAGCCCATTTAAATTCGACTTGTTTAAGAAGATACATCGGGACCCGCACTTTATTTCGGATGATCCCGGGTATTTGGATAAAATGTTGTCGAATAAACGATGTCCGACTGAATTTCAAATTCCTTATGAAGCTTTTAGATAGGGGACATCCTTGGTTGATCTTGATAGCAATAAGCTAGACTATTTATAATTCAAATAGATCGTACAATCGAAAAATGTCGTGGAAATGTCGTGAAAATGTCGCGAAAATGTCGCGAAAATGTCGCGAAAATGTCGCGAAAATGTCGTGAAAATGTCGTGAAAATGTCGTGAAAATGTCGTGAAAATGTCGTGAAAATGTGTGAAAATGTGTGAAAATCACTTTAGCCTTTCAGTTCACTTTACCAACTACAACTACGTACTTTACCATACTTGTGAAATTTCTCCGAATAAAAATGACAGGTAAGCTCTTTTGAAGAGTTTATATTTTCCATAAGTTAAGACAATACCGTACGCAGTAAGTTTTGTATACGTACGTTGTAAGAGTCAGCTTAGTAATAATATCTTCTTAACATAGCGTAAGGATATAAATACAGTCGGACCTCGGTTATTCGACATCATTCTATCCGAATACAAGGTATCATCCGAAATAAATATCAGTTCCCGATGTATTTTCTTAGACACATCGAAATAAAATGGTCAACTCGAAACCATGTATTATTCGAAATACAATTTCGGACCCGACGTGAATTCCAATGAACGAGGTCCGCCTGTATTAAACGCTAACCAGCATATGGACTGCAGTTTATTCAATAGTCATAGGACATTACGCCTCGGGTATATGGAGTTTTACTACAAGTAGGGTCTAACCAACCGAAAAATTGGTTCAAACAGAAAATATGAAAATAAATCGTAAGCACTGATGCGTGGTTTGCACAGACTACCCAACCATTTCACATAGATTAAGATTATATTGCTCTCATTCAGTCGTGAACTATTAGTTCCGCTCGGAGTTTGTCGCAATATCACTACGTGGCAAGAGTAGGTACGCACATGATTGTGGCAGACAAATATTAGATTAACGCTTAATTCGGAATGCCTTGGATATACACGTTGAGTATTAGTATTTAATCTTAATTTGGTCTCTTCTGTGCTGATACATTTATAATAATACAGCCCTGCGTTCAGTTACGGCTATCAGTGGCTAACGTTTTGTGTTGTATCCCTTGACCACCGTAGCACATTGGCTGCACACGGGAACCAAATTGCAAAACGTTTCCAAACGATAGGGCTGATAGCTGTAACTGAACGCTGGACAGATGATAACATAAGCGATCATGAGATTGTCCCTCTAGAGTTTCTTCCCTTTATCCCTTCTATAGTATATGTATACATAGTGCATGTGATGAGTACTTTCCATTTATCCCTTCTAGAGTTGTCTCCCTTCACCCATTCTATAGTTTATGTATAGTACAAGCGAAATATTCTCTATAGTGTTCTGTATATACATATACCATAGAAGGGATAACGGGAGATAACTCTTGAAGGGATAAAGGAGAAGAAGTCATCACTTGCACTATATATACACATACTGTAGAAGGAATAAAGGGAGATAACTCTAGAAAGTATAAAGGGAAATAACTCATGACAATCTGTTGTGGCACACAGCCATTCCGATTCGGTACGGAGTTTTCCGTGACATAAGCCAGGGACAAGTATTATCCCTGCTATTAGGGCGGAGGGAGAACCAAGGAAGTCACGTGGGTAGTACCATCGACCCTCGGGATGTCAGCTGGATGGCTACCTCACACATTCTACATCACGGGTGGGATACGAACCCGCATTGGGAATTACTCGACGTCAATCTCCTTCGCAGTGATCTCCCCTTATAGTTATCGGAGATCTCTGCCATCACAAACTTTTCGTCAAGATTTTTGACGATATATATTTTTCACTTATTTATTTTTTGTTGACAATTTCATATCTATATATCTCAATTTCAAACATATAAGATGTTTGGTGGTAAGAAAAGTAAAAAAAAACAATCCCTAAAAAATTATTTATAAATAACCAACCATCATCACGTGAGTTTCTTCTTTGGATCCGCCATTTTGTCCAACCAACCGTCATCACGTGACGTTTGTGATTGGTAGTGGTTATTTCTGTACTGCACGGGAAGATAACCGCTGCGTGGAGTTTGACTCGACGTCATTACCAACGTCACGTATACAGATTTTGTCATGAAAGCGCTCATTTAAATTGAATTGATCTTACATTCTTATCATACAAAAGATAACTTAATAAAACAACACCACTAATATAAGACTACTTATTACTGTATTTTACTGACAGTTCCAAGGCTGTGATCGATGTATGGTTATTAATTGTATTTATGTTTTAGATGTATGTTAAATTTCCCTTTTCCACTTGTGTAATTATTTCATTTGATATCGTGTTCATGTTATTATCTCACCCCCCCCCCCCTTTCGGCCTACTGTTGATAGCTCCGTGATGTATTCCATTCATTAATCTCTTCTCTTCACCTTCAAGTCCTCCTCAATTCTCATTAGTTGCCCCTATGGTTGGTCAAAGTGATGGCGTGATTATCGAAAATAATCGAAAAATCGTCGCTAGACATCCGACTCCGATTAAAATCGTAAATTGTGTCTATCTGAGCACCGCTGTACGATTTCCAACCTCTTCTTTAAGTGACGTCATTTCCAGAAAACGTCACATGTGACGTCACCATGTACTGACGATAAGCAATATTTGCACCATATGGCAATATGAAAATAAAGTGACAATATGGAGTAAATATTGTTTCCTGCTGGTAAAAATTGACATCACATGTTGCGTTTTCTTGAAATGACGTCACTAAGAGAAGAGGTTGTACATCCCATAGCAGCGTTCATCTATTCTTTCAAGCTATGTACAGATCATATCTTTATTAAAATCCACACTAGTATTAATCTGTACATAGAAAATAAAATTATTTTCAATTTCTTTAAAACAGAGAGAATACGTAACTACGGGGAACGCCACATACACAAGACAATACCTCCCCACGCAGACCTCAGGAAAAACAACAATCCACAAAACATAACGCACCTAAGGAGGTCAAACGTTACACATATTAAGGAACAGAGGCACAAGGAACGGCCCAACAGACCATAAGGAATAATTAAGAGTATCAAAGTGGACAGTAAAAGGAGGGGAGGGGGGAATTAATGGATGGAAAAGCTCACAGGACAATTCAAGACAACTGGCCACAATAGGCCAACATTGGGCAGGAAACACTCTGAACACTGTATAAAGTGACAGAATTGCATAGGGGAAAGGGAAACATAAAACATTCATAACACAAACAGAAACAACAATCATATAGCGAATTACAGCCTTGGAACTGTCAGTAAAAAATACTGGGGGTTTAAATCGATTTAACAGCTAGCTAACCTCACACCTTATCGCTATATGGTCATTGATTTCCAACATATATACATAAATTGACTAAGTAGGCAGTAACTAATCATTAAAATAAACCAACCATCACGTACATTTCAACAGACATACAGTAACTAATCGAGCACGGAGGAACAAGCAGCCTTATACTGACCTTTAGTCAAATACAAATATACACAATAAACATACTAAAACAAAATAATTTTATTGAATGGTAAAATGTTCTTATGATATATGAGTAATATCAAACCCAATAGATGTTAAATATAGTTACAAAGAGATAGATAAACTTGTATAATTGAACTTAAATGTCAGCATTATACTTTTACTAAAAAACTAAATATTTCGATTATTTTTTATTCGATTATCGATTATGAGTTTACAAACCAAACCTATAATCGATTATGAAATTTGTCCGATTATCCATCACTAGTCGGCCAGGCCATTCCTGGCGCCCCTATTTCCATCCGTGTTTACCTTTGCATCTCGTCGTCAATGCCTGATGTTTTCCGGACTGTTGTTTTCCCGAAGGTCTGTGGCGTTCCCTTCTCTTTAATAAGGCCTATATTCAATATAACAGTACATTTTTTTTCGGCGCAGTCGTACTGTCATGGTTTTGCCTTTTGCATATCAGTGTTGTGTAAACCAATCAAATCTTACGTTAACAACTAAACCAACTTCTCTTCAACCGAACAACGTTTTCAACCTTGACGCGGATTGGTTAACCTTTCGATAAGGGGTACGTTACCTTACCGAAATTCACTGAATTTCGGTGAATTTACCGAAATCCATTCTGGATCTGGAGTGACCAGCAATCGTAACACATCGGCAAATGTTTATGTTGCACAACAAATCTTAACCTTCAAATTGCGCCGACCATCTTTTTTCAAGATAGTTCTTGTTTATTATTGTCATGTTTCCAATTATTCACTACATGTATAAAAAAAGAGTGCTGTTATATTGACCGCGAACACGGCCTTGAACTATGCAGACCGGTCGATTTCAATTGAGATAAGATTTCGTGTTCGTACTTTTCCGTACGTTACTACAGCAATATTCGATCCAGCAATATCTTGACTTACAAAGGTTTGACGTATCCACTGAGCAACAGAACCATCTGTGACAAATATTTTTTATTTACATCTACACCACAACACTTGTAAAGGCATTTGCTCCGCAAAACACACGAAAAAACACGAACAACCTGATTTACCTATTTTTGAAATAAATGAACCATGTAATATACTCATCCGTTCGCGGTTAATAAAATCGCACTATGCTTTACATCGCAAGGTGTTTATAGAGGTCCTCTTTCAACTGAGACGTACTTTTCCGTTCACCAAAGTTGACTTCATGTCTTTATTAATTGAATTTCTTGTTAACAAGTCGCGAACAATTACCCGACCACCCATCGCTTTTGCCGCATTTGTTAAAATCAAGCGTCGCATTGACACATGCTGATAAAGCAATCTCCAAAATGCATTGACGGCCTTATCACGAAGTGTCGTGTTTTCACGTTTTGCTTCGACACTTCGTGAGATAGTTTTGTATTCCTTTCTAGAACATTTACAGTAGTACTTTTAATGACAATACACATACCAGCAAATGGTGAGTGCGGGATTTGTGTCGATCTCGTTTCAGGCGAGAGGTGGCATCCGGAGTTAAAAACCATGATCTAGGAATTGATAATCATATTGAAACTAATCAAGCATTATGTAACACATAATATAAACTATATCACCTATTTTCTAAACCAATACATACACGTGTGACAATACCAACCGCATTTATTCACCTTGCTGTGAACGCGTTTAACTGTTTAATAAAACCTTAACACCCTCTTTGTAAAGGCTTCTGGTATACGCGTAAATGTATTCTTCAACTTTTCACGAAAACGCGAACAACTCGTGTTCATAATTGAATCAATAGGTTGAAGGTAGATCACATTTTGCTATTAAAAATAAACTAAATAATAATTTTGATAAAAAATGGCATGAATTAATGTCTTCATTCAAAATATTGCATTAAAACTTTCTTTAAAAGTTTCCTGGAACTGCAAGACACGTGTCCAATGCAGGTATTTCCTATGCTGGCGCAAACTCGGCGCGTAGGTCAGGATAGAAAGTTCCGGGATCGGACATTTGTATTTGTGGTTTTTGGTAAACATGTAAGGCAAGTAACAACGCAGTGTTGTAGAGTACATCTGAGGTGCGTTTTTTAAAGGTAGGAAAAGTAGCACCTATCTTTAGATAGGTAGCGTGTTTTGACAGTGCTAGCTTTGCTAAACAAAATGGCGTCCATGCGGAACAGTGTCGTGTGGTCTGGCGCGCGCCATTTTGTAGCTAGCGAATCGTTCAAGCGTTTTTTAGACGGCTACATTTTCTACATTGGCTAACTTTTCTTGCTTATTATCCCCACCACTAAAACACGCACCTCAGTGTTATGTAAAATCACCACTATTTTTCACATATTCGACAATAACTTGGATATTTGGTCCAAAAAAGGACGATGTACCTTTAATAATAGATGAGTGAGCTTCCTGCTAAATATGGATGCTTATTGGTGGAGAAGTGTTATAACAGCACATGTGTGATATCGCTTTGTAAACATTATGACGTCATCGTAAATTTGGCCACCTGGCGTGGCAAAATAAAAGTATCATATAAATGAAATAAATGAATTAATGTCACGCGGACAATTATTCAGAACGAATAAATGGAATTCCGTGTATCACATACAGCATGAATTCTGTGATGATAAAGACTTCACTACGTATTTAAATAGTTCGTGCAATACATGCGCCATCATTCGGTCCGCGATTCTTCTGTGCGTGAAGCACCCCGGGTATTGAAAAAGGCGGAATGATACACATTGATTTGGTATAGTAGAGCTACAAAACGTGGTTTCAACTATCAACTGAAGCGGTAAGTGCTCTATGTTTTCAACTATTTATTATTTAAAGTAATTTTTTTTTTTTATTCATTTGTTTACCTATACAAACATGAAAACTATATTTTCTATAGTTAAAACATCAATATACAATGTACATGCATTAAAATTAAAAAAGTATTTGTTTGACCTTTACCGACCCTAGATTTTAGAGGTGGGTAGGTAGGTAGGAAAAATATTTTATTTTGGAAATTTTAATATGTTTTAGTCGAAATGTATTGTTCGTGCGTGGTAATTTCGGCACGTGGTACATTGGGTGGGCGGGGACAGTAAAATAATTGTAAATATTAAAAAAAATACGGTTAAATGACATGTGGTTGTCAAAAACATGGTTAACATAAGCATAACCAAATCAGAAAAAAATAATGTTGGTAAATTGAAAGCAAAATTGACACCTTTATGTGGACTTATTTTTAACACTTTATATAGCCCGTATGTTTTAGTGAGTATGAGCACGATGCTTCAATAATTGTTGATGACAATATTATAAGGGCAACTAAGACCATTTTTGTGTCATACTTTTTTCTAACTTTGGGCTCCAAAGTCTTTCTAGCGAGAGGAGGTTATCATAAGGCAAACATAATGAAACAAAAATAGTCATTGTATTGCCTTTTGATAACTAAGAAGAACAAACTGCACACATCGTAGTGTATAGTCGTCTAGACTATCAATAATTAACCATGATTAACCAAGATCATCCTGGCTTGATCATAGGTATATAAACTGTGTTTAATTAACGCTCGGGTCGGTCTCGGGTTTATAACCAAAAATTTTGAATTTTCCGAATTTAGCAATAATTTTGTTTGAGTCGGCGGCTAAATCTCGGGTCGGTCGGTAAAGGGCAAACACACTTAATTTTAATTTAGACCTAATGTATTGATCTGTATTTGTTGATGACAGATGCTTGTACAACATAAAGTTAAAAACAACTTCCAGTTTTTTTAACAATCAGGATATTTTACAGGTTTTTTCTGTTAGGCCTAAAAAAAAAATATCTGTGTTTCGGGTAACCCGACCCTACCTGTCGAAAACCCCGACCCTAGAGTTTTTTTATGACCCTGGATTTTTTTTTTCGATTTTTAATTGTTTTTGAAAAAAAAAAAAAAAAAAAAAAAAAAAAAACTTTGTCCCTACCCTACCTAGCATTTTTGAGACCGTTACCCTAAACACAGATATTTTTTTTTTAGGCCTTAGTAATATGGTAAAACAAGATATTTTCCATTTGTAATACATTGAAATGGTTCTTATTAGAGATGTTTTAGCCAATGTAACAACAATACTAGATGAAGCCAATTCAAACATTTTATGTTCAGATGAGCCGGATACATCTTAAAACTTTTACAATACAATATAATTTAATGTAGATAGATATATTTATTTGCGCATTTAACACTGAAAAGTGATTTTACAAAGCAGCAATAATCATGTTTACAGTAATAAGCAGCGTGACAAATGGCGAGAAAGCATGTAATTTAGGTTTGTGAATTTTAGGAATTTCATTATTTCGAGATATAAATAGATATTTGTTTATTAATTTTCTAAATAGTCATAAACGTTGATTTTGTGTTGCTTCTTAAATTGGCAGTCAAGATTTATGTAGCGGTTTTTGAAGTTACTTATGTAGAATTCTTATTTTGTGTATGTTTGGCCAGGTGTGATGAAAACGTATGTTATTCTAAGATTTCTGTGTTTCGGACAAATAAGAAGAAAGTGTTATTCGTATTCTGGCTATGTATCAGTAACAAATAGTACAAATTCTTTAAATTTTAGGTTAATTTTGATATTTACTGCGTTCAATTGCCAAATCATATTGAAAATAAACTGAATAACAACTTTTACATGTGAGAAATGAAACTATAGACAACTGGCAAAAAAGCGAAATGTTACAACTACAGTCAAACCTGTGTTAAAGACCACCTGCGAACAAAGACCACTATTGCAAAACCTGTCTGCAAAGACCACCAATTTTATCTCCCATCAGACCATTTTCAATGATATTTAATCTGTTAATAGAGACCACCTGTAAACAAAGACCGCATGTTGCTGTTCCCATGGGTGGTCTTTACAGACAGGTTTGACTGTACTATTATGTGTTAGTACTTACCAATGCTGGATAAGCGAATATCATGACTAGTACGAGATTTTGCAACAATATGAGACAGGGTCTGTGATTTTGGAGAGATATGGCATAAATTATCGAAATTTACTTTTTGCTTGCATTTGTATGACACATACCCCCTGATCACAAAAATAACTTTCATTTCAAAATCTGACGTCGAAAAGTTGTTTTTGTCGCCAATATGAAAACATATTATGTAAAAGGCATTTTTATGAATTTCATGATTTTTTTCATTCAAATATATGCATCAGTCAATGCAATAACATACATGCATTATAGCTTTTCACTTGAATTAAATTGAAATATCGCTATATCGATATAACGAAGTTTGGATATAGCGAAGTTAGTCTCCAGGTCCCTATAAATTCGTTATAAGCGTGGTCCACTGTTTATAGCCTTGATAATTAAATCTTATTACAGGTCAGAATTTTCCCCCAACGAATGCTTAATGTAATAACGTATTACAGGCATGCCTTCGTCCATCGTCCTTATCACGGTCGTTGCCACCATATCTTACTCATTTTGGATAACGGAACAAAGCCTAATTATGCCGGAGTGCATTGAAGGGGATTCATCCCTACTTCAGTCTAAACCTGATCATACGTTGTGTGAAACTGCTTGCACTGGACATGAAAAATCGTTCGAAACGGAAGACATACTACAGAAAAGATTTGGACGGCGTGTGAACATCACTCGATTAGTGATCGATTACTCGCTGATATGTCCCCTCGATGATACATGTGGTAACGATATCAACCAATCATACAAATATGATGGCCCACGAGATTATGACGCATTTAAAGGTAATAAACATTTTTAATAATTCTCATTTACAATCTCACTTTGTCTGTTCATGTACAGTATAACCTCGATCATTCGAATTCATCGGGTCCGAAATTTGATTTCGTATAATGCATGGTTTCGAATTGGCCAATGAAATTCGACGTGCCTATGAAGATCAACAGGACATGATATATACTTCGGACGATACCAAGTATTCGGATAGGAGGTTGTCGAATATACGAGGTCCGTCTGTACTTATGCTAATTCTACTCCTTAAATATAATTAATCACTGATATGATTTATTCGGACTGTATTTCAGACGAACATTATGTATAAATACAGTCGGGTCCCGTTCATTCGAATTCATCGGGTCCGAACTTTTATTTCGAATAATACATGGTTTCGAATTAGACACTTAAATTCGACGTGCCTATAAAGATCAAGAGGGCAATATATTTATTTCGGATGAAACCAGGTATTCTAATAGAATGTTGTCGAATAAACGATGTCCCACTGCATTTATGTTAGACAATAATATGAAGGGCAATACAATATGACCAAACCAATGATGTTTGTACAGTATGAAAAACAATTAAACATTATTTTAAAATATTAATTAGACTTGTTCCTAAATAGTTTTTGCATTGGTACTATATGACGTTATCAATGAACTATAACATTCAGCGACTTACATCGTTTTTGTTTTCGTATTGTTTTACCCCGTTTTTAAAAAATCAAACACGGCGGTCAGCTGATCTAACCCGGATCTGTCAGATGACAGTACAGCGCTCCACCAACGAAGCTGTAGGAGGGGGGGGGGGGGGGACTAATGACTTTCGTATGAGCGCTGCTATAGAATTCACAACCTCGTCTGTAAGTGACGCCATTTCAAGAAAACGCAACAGGTGATGTCACTATTTGCAAGCAGGAAACAATATTTACACCATATGGTCACTTCGTTTTCATGTTGCCATATGGAGTAACTATTGTACACTGTCAGTACACGGTGACCTCACATGTGACGTTTACTGGAAATGACCTCACAGTTGTTGATTTTTATTACAGATTGTCCTCATTGCACGTGTGATTCATCCTGTCAGTATTATGACACGTGTTGTCCAGGATGTTACTACGGATATATAGACCACGAGTGCATGGACTTCCAACTGTATCCTAATCGTACACTGACAGGATCTAACCTGGTACCCACGATTGGAAAATGTGCCAAAAGATCTGAGATGAATTCGTCTCTGGGTGAAATGTGTTCAAACGAGTTAAAACCCTGTCAATTACATAATTCTTGTCTGATTTACAAAAACAAACACTGCGCTTTATGTCACGGCGAAAACGAAACATGCTTCGATTTGGTTCTTAACACGGAATGTTATTATTTTTACGAAACGGTCGTACCACAAATGTCGTCCTATGAAAGCATAATAGAATTTATACATAAATACGATTGTATGATTACATACAATGTCAATTTTAAACATGATTGTAAACCCCGAAATGAACTGAGAACATCCTCATGTAATATTACTGGTCTATGGACAGAATACGATGCAGAAATCGAATGGGCTTGCGAGCATTTTCGCACTCCATACGGCAAATTTAAAAACGTGTTTTGTTACATCTGTAATCCGAGCATGTCAAATACCCAAATTTCGCCCGTCCTGAATAAATGTCCCAATCAGTCAAGCGATCCTATACCGAAAGTTTTAAGCGACGCATGTGAAAACCTGCCAAGTGTTAAACGCTTGTGTCCGTATAGGAATATCTATTGTTTGGCATGTCAATCACAGTTTACGAATGCCGAGTATAATATAGTTTCTGGAAACTTGGTCTTCAACAATGAAATTATTGACAACGCCTCATTGTCATCCGACGTGCACGTTTCCATTCGATTATACGGGTTGGATTTAGAAGAAATACTCTTAAGCCTACTTGAAACATACTTCAATAGGTATACACCTACATCTGATAGTTATCTTTTAAATCGTCACAACTCCACAAATGCGTACTTTAAGTCATCCACCAAGGAAGTAATGGAGGAATACAAAGTCGTGTGTGGCACATTATCGCCTTGTTCTTTGCAAAATGGGTCAAACCCTTTAATGGAGTCTTATCGCAACATAGCGTGTGAGGATATCTCCTGTTCATGCGAGAACACGTGTGCATCACTGTTTACGTGTTGTCCCGAGTTTCTACTTCAGCGACAGCCATATTCCACCCTCACTTGCGCTTTTAATGACGTCAATACTATTCAAAATGTCGATGTTAGCGGAATGCCACATGGCTCAGCCGAGTGCTATGAAACTTGGAATCGGGCAAAGGAGGTTATCATCATAGGTACATGTTTGGCCGAGCATAACAACGAAACAATTCGGAACAAATGCGAATCGATGGAGTTTGATTCTGATAAACTGAAATACATACCAGTCACTGATGGCGCACAAATTGCGTATAGAAATATATATTGTCTTATATGTAACAATGGAAACGGAGTACCGTTGGCTTCTGCTATGGTATCACTGCAATTGCAGTGCAACGTCTTTTTGGAACTGAAACTGGGATATTCATTGGAACAATTACTTGACATAGTGACCTCTAACTGTGACAAATACAGCTTTTTTCCGAACTCCAGACACGCTCGCTTTAGTACCGATGAACGACATTATAACAATAGTTTAACATACACGCGTAATGCCCTGCAAGGCCAAAAAGTTCTTAAAATTAAAACAATGACTTTCTACGACAAATGTAATATAACTGGGAATTGGACAAACAAAAGCGATTCCGTTCAAAGGACATGTGAAGATACAACCGCCAACATACTTGCGCTGAAGCCGTACAAAGATGGTGTTACGGTTTACAAAAATTTCGCTTGCTTCATTTGTAATCCTCGAAAGTTCATTGGAAACAAAGGCAACATATCATCTGGGTGTGAAGATAAGCAGGAAACCGCTCTCGATGGATACTTATCGTCACTATGTAACACAACCAACAGTCATCCTATTTGGGCCCCATACGAAAATCTCCATTGTGCTAATTGCAATCTAGCACCATTAGTACCGGTGAGTACAGTAAAACCTCGATAATACGACCACCATTGGGGCTCTTGACAATTGATCTTCCTATTGAGGTAGTCTTAATATCGCGGTTGAATAAAGAGCAAAACAGTGAAAATGGACTTAAAAATTGTGTTCTTAAATTCGACGTGGTCTTATTATTGAGGTGGTCAGGTTTTTACTTATTAATTTATTTCATTGAAATAAGTCTTAAATGTAAAATATTTATTATTCAGCGGCGAGCAGAAGCAAAACAATTTTCAGTAAACATTGAGACGGTCCATTTTCTTAAGGAAAAGAATAATATACATTTATTTGTAAAATATTATTGTATCTGAAAACATATTTGCTGTATTAAATTTGTTAAAGTTTTTGTAGATCTAGTCTTGGTGACCATATTAAAAGTGCTGTAATTCCCTAACAAAACGTTGCAATAATGTTTTTATTTTTGTTGTGCCCTACAAATATCCCTGCATGTTTATAACTCAATTTCGTCCAGATATGTTATTAGGGCCGAAAACTCAGAGAATGACATAATACATCGGTCTTACGCCGGAACACACAAATATCCTCTGTTTGTTTCGACTGTGTCCCTTTATTGCTATTTTTAGGTTCGCATTCATGTACTTACTGAATGGCTCTTGGTACCATTCTACAAATACATCTTTTCGATATCAAAGACTGACTTCTTGGAAATATTCAAGCCACCTGTTGATGCTCAAGACTGCGGTAATGGGACGTACGACCATATTTTGGTACGTTTATCCAATTATTTAAATCAATTAAGCGAAGCTGAGAATTGAGAAGGTAACGTACTCCTTATCGAAAGGTTAACCAATCCGCGTCAAGGTTACAAACGTTGTTCGGTTGAATAGAAGTTGGTTCAGTGGATAATGTAAGACTTGATTGGTTTACATAACACTAATATACAAATAGCAAAGCCATATCAGTAAGAAAAGACATACTACTGCCTGGGTTCCCAGAGCTGAATGGACTTGAAATTTAGCGCCATTCTGATTTACTTATTTGAGCGCTGCTCAACCTCTTCTGTATGTGACGTCATTTCAAGAAAACGCGTGAAAAGATGTGATGTCACAATTTGCAAGTAGATAACAATACTAACTCCATATGGTCGCTTCATATTCCAAATGGGGCAAATATTGCTTACTGTCAGTACATGGTGACGTCACGGGTGACGTTTTCTGGAAATGACGTCACTTAAAGAAGATGTTCAATTATTGGAAGTCATACAGCGACGCTCATTTATACTTACTCAAAATCTCGTGCAGTATCGGAGAATTCTTACCAAGGGAAATGAATGTTTGTCTAGCTTATAACTTCAAACGAAGAAATGTTTCATGTCTTGTTTTTCTCGTTTCAGCGCAAGTGTCGTAAAAAGTACTGTTTGGAAGGAAATATTTTGGAAAACAACCACTGTGTGGATCAAATGCGGTTTATGACTAACAGTCGGTTTATAACGGAATTTGCTCTATATTTCAACAACAACAACAGTCCGAGCGATAGAGAAATCTTAATGGATTTTTATGATTTGGGAAATATCATAAAAAATGAAGTTGCCTTAGCTTTAAATTCTGAAACGAAGTATTTTATGAAAGATATACTATTTAGAACAATGGGTGGGTGCGAATCTTTTAAACCCAATAGCTTTGGAATCAACCAAACACAAATTCACAAATTTATTGACATAACAAAAACCAAGGCAATTTATGCAAGTTTTATCGTTGACGTTTCGTATTCTCCTGATCCCTATGGTGACAAAAGAGCGTTGCTAGATATAACAGAAAAGACTTATGTTATTCCCGGTATGAGCGATAATGGCCCTGTGTTGATTGATTTACTAACATATGTAAAAAAAGCCTCTATCCTGACTTCACGCTTATGTTATATTTTTAAGAATAGGAATTTGCATCAACATGGAATCGGAAACAATGCGAATTACAACACCTTTAAAGTCGACAAGTTTCTGTTCTGTCCAATGAGTAGATTTAGTTTAGAGGATAGTTCCGTTAATTTCTCACCGTTAAGCTTAAACATTCATTCATTACATATGACATTTGAGACTTACAAGTATAAAATTGTTGACGAGTTTGTGTATATTTGTGAAGAGTACATCGAGAGGGTTCTGAAACCAACTGAGCGTAGCAAATCACCGCTAGAAGATGCTTTAAATACGACAACATTTGTCTGTACCATTCTTTCTATTGCATGTCTGTCTTTGACGTTCATAACATATTGCGTATTTCCACAACTTAGAGAAAAGGTGATTGGGAAGTCAAATATGATACTTTGCCTGGTGCTTTCCGTAGCTCAGGCACTGCTACAGTTTGGAATGGATAAGGCAGAGTTTCGGAATGTCTGTGCAGTGATTGGTGCACTCATGCACTTCTTTATGGTGTGCTCCTATTGCACAATGAACGTTTGTGCATTTAACATGTTCAAAATATTCTATGTCAATCGTCATATTCGTGATAAAAGGGTTAAATTCAGAAAATATCTCGCCTACATGATATTCTTTCCACTCGTTCTGGTTGGCTCTGTGCTTGGCCTCAACTTATTCTCGTCGAATTGGACTGAAACTGGCTATGGTCAGAAGCATTGTTTTATTTCTGATTTCTACCAAATGATAGGCCTCTTCTTTGTACCTAGCACGTTGATTTTCTTGACGAATGCGTGTTTCTTTTCTCTTGCATACTTCGCTATCAGATCATCACCCGGCATGAGTGGTAAGCAGGACAGGAGAGACTTCTTTTTGTACCTTAAACTATGCTCTGTTGTTGGTCTGACATGGCCTCTGTTGATCATCGACAATCTTATCGGATTGACAGGGCTCTCCTTCGTTGTTTCGGGGCTTAATGCTCTCCAAGGCGTGTTTATCTTTTTCTCCTACGTACTTAATAGAAGGGTAATGTGTATGTATCATGACTTAATATCTGGACCTAAGAGTTTGCCGACGCCATCTTAAATTATGTACGTTTTTGCGAGCCGGCTGTTTTGTACGCTGAACTTTATTAAATGAATATTTACTGTAAAACCTCAATAATAGTACCAACAGTGGGACCCTTGAAAACTGCTTATTGACGTGGTCTTAATATTGAGGATGTTTACCCTTGCACCCATATTCCCATACATGTTTATCCTTGCACCTATATTCCCATGCATGTTTATCCTTGCATCAATATTCCCATACATGTTTACCCTTGCTCTCATATTCCCATACATGTTTACCCTTGCATCCCTATTCCCATACATGTTTACCCGTGCTCTCATATTCCCATACATGTTTATCCTTGCATCCCTATTCCCATACATGTTTACCCGTGCTCTCATATTCCCATACATGTTTACCCTTGCTCTCATATTCCCATACATATTTACCCTTGCTCTCATATTCCCATACATGTTTACCCTTGCTCTCATATTCCCATACATGTTTACCCTTGCTCTCATATTCCCATACATGTTTACCCTTGCTCTCATATTCCCATACATGTTTACCCGTGCTCTCATATTCCCATACATGTTTACACTTGCATCCCTATTCCCATACATGTTTACCCTTGCACCCATATTCCCCTACATGTTTACACTTGCATCAATATTCCCATACATGTTTACCCTTGCTCTCATATTCCCATACATGTTTACCCTTGCATCCCTATTCCCATACATGTTTACCCGTGCTCTCATATTCCCATACATGTTTACACTTGCATCCCTATTCCCATACATGTTTACCCTTGCACCCATATTCCCCTACATGTTTACACTTGCATCCCTATTCCCATACATGTTTACCCTTGCACCCATATTCCCCTACATGTTTACACTTGCATCCCTTTTTCCATACATGTTTACCCTTGCACCCATATTCCCATACATGTTTACACTTGCATCCCTATTCCCATACATGTTTACACTTGCATCCCTATTCCCATACATGTTTACCCTTGCACCCATATTCCCCTACATGTTTATCCTTGCACCCATATTCCCATACATGTTTACCCTTGCACCCATATTCCCATACATGTTTACCCTTGCACCTATATTCCCATGCATGTTTACCCTTGCATCAATATTCCCATACATGTTTATCCTTGCACCTATATTCCCATGCATGTTTACCCTTGCACCTATATTCCCATGCATGTTTACCCTTGCTCTCATATTCCCATACATGTTTACCCTTGCGCCTATATTCCCATACATGTTTACCCTTGCACCTATATTCCCATACATGTTTACCCTCGCACCTATATTCCCATACATGTTTACCCTTGCACCTATATTCCCATACATGTTTACCCTTGCACCTATATTCCCATACATGTTTACCCTTGCACCTATATTCCCATGCATGTTTACCCTTGCTCTCATATTCCCATACATGTTTACCCTTGCGCCAATATGCCCATGCATGTTTACCCTTGCACCTATATTCCCATACATGTTTACCCTTGCACCTATATTCCCATACATGTTTACCCTTGCACCTATATTCCCATGCATGTTTACCCTTGCTCTCATATTCCCATACATGTTTACCCTTGCGCCAATATGCCCATACATGTTTACCCTTGCTCTCATATTCCCATACATGTTTACCCTTGCTCTCATATTCCCATACATGTTTACCCTTGCTCTCATGTTCCCATACATGTTTACCCTTGCTCTCATGTTCCCATACATGTTTACCCTTGCATCCCTATTCCCATACATGTTTGCCCGTGCACCCCTATTCCCATACATGTTTACACTTGCATCAATATTCCCATACATGTTTACCCTTGCTCTCATATTCCCATACATGTTTACCCTTGCATCCCTATTCCCATATATGTTTACCCGTGCTCTCATATTCCCATACATGTTTACACTTGCATCCCTATTCCCATACATGTTTACCCTTGCACCCATATTCCCCTACATGTTTACACTTGCATCAATATTCCCATACATGTTTACCCTTGCTCTCATATTCCCATACATGTTTACCCTTGCATCCCTATTCCCATATATGTTTACCCGTGCTCTCATATTCCCATACATGTTTACACTTGCATCCCTATTCCCATACATGTTTACCCTTGCACCCATATTCCCCTACATGTTTACACTTGCATCCCTATTCCCATACATGTTTACCCTTGCACCCATATTCCCCTACATGTTTACACTTGCATCCCTTTTTCCATACATGTTTACCCTTGCACCCATATTCCCATACATGTTTACACTTGCATCCCTATTCCCATACATGTTTACACTTGCATCCCTATTCCCATACATGTTTACCCTTGCACCCATATTCCCCTACATGTTTATCCTTGCACCCATATTCCCATACATGTTTACCCTTGCACCCATATTCCCATACATGTTTACCCTTGCACCTATATTCCCATGCATGTTTACCCTTGCATCAATATTCCCATACATGTTTATCCTTGCACCTATATTCCCATGCATGTTTACCCTTGCACCTATATTCCCATGCATGTTTACCCTTGCTCTCATATTCCCATACATGTTTACCCTTGCGCCTATATTCCCATACATGTTTACCCTTGCACCTATATTCCCATACATGTTTACCCTCGCACCTATATTCCCATACATGTTTACCCTTGCACCTATATTCCCATACATGTTTACCCTTGCACCTATATTCCCATACATGTTTACCCTTGCACCTATATTCCCATGCATGTTTACCCTTGCTCTCATATTCCCATACATGTTTACCCTTGCGCCAATATGCCCATGCATGTTTACCCTTGCACCTATATTCCCATACATGTTTACCCTTGCACCTATATTCCCATACATGTTTACCCTTGCACCTATATTCCCATGCATGTTTACCCTTGCTCTCATATTCCCATACATGTTTACCCTTGCATCCCTATTCCCATACATGTTTACCCTTGCTCTCATATTCCCATACATGTTTACCCTTGCTCTCATATTCCCATACATGTTTACCCTTGCTCTCATATTCCCATGCATGTTTACCCTTGCACCCATATTCCCATACATGTTTACCCTTGCTCTCATATTCCCATACATGTTTACCCTTGCATCCCTATTCCCATACATGTTTACCCTTGCTCTCATATTCCCATGCATGTTTACCCTTGCACCCATATTCCCATACATGTTTACCCTTGCTCTCATATTCCCATACATGTTTACCCTTGCTCTCATATTCCCATACATGTTTACCCGTGCTCTCATATTCCCATACATGTTTACCCTTGCTCTCATATTCCCATGCATGTTTACCCTTGCTCTCATATTCCCATACATGTTTACCCGTGCTCTCATATTCCCATACATGTTTACCCTTGCTCTCATATTCCCATACATGTTTACCCTTGCTCTCATATTCCCATGCATGTTTACCCTTGCTCTCATATTCCCATACATGTTTACCCTTGCTCTCATATTCCCATACATGTTTACCCTTGCTCTCATATTCCCATACATGTTTACACTTGCATCCCTATTCCCATACATGTTTACCCGTGCTCTCATATTCCCATACATGTTTACACTTGCATCCCTATTCCAATACATGTTTACCCTTGCACCTTTGTTCCTATACATGTTTACACTTGCACCTTTGTTCCTATACATGTTTACACTTGCACCCCTATTCCCATACATGTTTACCCTTGCGCCTATAATCCTATACATGTTTACCCTTGCACCAATATTCCCATACATGTTTACCCTTGCTCCCATATTCCCATTTATGTTTACCTTTGCACCCATATTCCCATACATGTTTGCCCGTGCACCCCTATTCCCATACATGTTTGCCCGTGCACCCCTATTCCAATACATGTTTGCCCGTGCACCCCTATTCCCATACATGTTTACCCTTTCACCCCTATTCCCATACATGTTTGCCCGTGCTCCCCTATTCCCATACATGTTTGCCCGTGCACCCCTATTCCCATACATGTTTGCCAGTGCACCCTTATTCTCATACACGTTTGCCCGTGCATCCTTATTCTCATACACGTTTGCCAGTGCATCCTTATTCTCATACACGTTTGCCAGTGCACCCCTATGCCCATACACGTTTGCCAGTGCACCCCTATGCCCATACACGTTTGCCCGTGCACCCCTATTCCCATACATGTTTGCCCGTGCTCCCCTATTCCCATACATGTTTGCCCGTGCACCCCTATTCCCATACATGTTTGCCAGTGCACCCTTATTCTCATACACGTTTGCCCGTGCATCCTTATTCTCATACACGTTTGCCAGTGCATCCTTATTCTCATACACGTTTGCCAGTGCACCCCTATGCCCATACACGTTTGCCCGTGCACCCCTATTCCCATACATATTTGGCCGTGCACCCCTATTCCCGTACATGTTTACCCTTGCACCCCTATGCCCATACATGATACCTTTGCTCCTCCTTGAGCAGGGCCTTGTGTTTAATAGACTGTATATTGTTTTCTTGGTGTCTGTGTTGATAGGTATTGCCGTGTGCATGTGGCGTTCCCAGGAACAAATTTGATATTTCTATCATCAATATGTCATTTGTTATCGTTTAAGGATGAAGAAATTGGTTCTTCGGGTTACATTTAAGTAAAGGGGAATAATTATGCTTCTGGTACAGAAATTGGTGTGACCATTTTGGATAAGTGTCAAAGGGAGACAACCTAATTTAGAAAAATGGCTTAAACAAAGCCGCTTATCAAGGGAGATCATTGTTGATAATTATCCAAAAAGCAGCACATGTTTATTTAAAATGTGTAACAGTTGTTTTTTTATAGGACACATTTTCTCGTTTATATGTGTACAGTAAATCCTCATTTAAAAACCACCTCAAAATTAAGAACACAGTTTTAAAATTCATTTCACTGTTTTGCTCTTTATTCAACCCAAATATTATGACCACCTCAAAAAGAAGATAAATTTTCACGGGTACCAAAGGTGGTCTTATTATTGATGTTTTACTGTATGTGTCAATCTATAGTCTGTGTAAATGGAATTTTAAAATATCCCGATCAATCAATTGCGTAATTGTTACGACGTGTATATATTATGATCAAAGTATTTTCGCCGATTCGCAAACATATACGCGGAACTTTTGGACACGCGATATTATCTATTTATATTGTAATTATGAAAGATACGACTATTTATTTCACGCGTTTCGTTAGTATAGCGTGAAATGGTTGTCTTACGCGTAATATATACACAGTAGTGAGTTTTGATATGAAATTATTGAAAGTCCGCGTACTATATATCATACAGTGAGGGTCAGTCGTGTGTATGTGTCGGTGAATTATTTTGCTATGTGTGATAGATATATTAGGTTTTTCTACCGGACGACTTCATTCAAGGCAAATTTACATTTTATATGTTGTTAAAGATGTTTTTCATACAATGGTTTCAAAAAGAATGTGGTCCGACATTCAGGCGATCCGACGGGTAACATACAATGTCATGGTCATCTGTATCGACAAACGGGCACAGTTTCCAGAGGATTTAGCCTAAATAGGTTTATCTCTGTTTTTTTCCTGGGCGAGTCGGATCGCAATTTTCGGCTTTATTTCCAACATGTTTTGTGTTATCGCATCCATTGCTTTTGTTATTCGTAATTTTTTTTTTTTTTTTTTTTAATTTTTTTTTTTTTTTTTTTGAAGGGGATATATTTTTATTTTCCTCGTAAATAAGTATGTGTGGGTCGAGGACATCCCACTCCATACTTTACAAAATAGCTGTTAGTATGCATAAGAAAACAAGGTTAGTATAATATTATTCATAGTTATCTCGAAAGTATCATTAAGGGTTCAAAACTTCATAAAAGATGATGATATTCCCCTCCAAAAAAAAATTATTCATAAAATTACCTCTCCGGCTGCACTGCCAAATATATACAGCTCGTCTGGTGTCGCAAAATATGTTGTTGTTGTTGTATTTTGCTGTGTAGGGTGTAGCAAAGACTAACACACGAATAACGCACAATGCACAATTTGGACGACACAAACATAATCAGACGTAGATAATGAACCAGTTCGGACGTATGCATTAGAGTTGTGTTTGTTATCATAGAATTTGACGTACGTGTTCTTTCCTAAATGACTGTGTAATTGGTTTACGTGCCGTATAACCCGTTCGAGCCCCTAGTAGTTTTACTGACTGATCAAATGCGCTGTATTTCCTTAAGGTATCTTGGCCGTGCAGGCCCAGTTCGAGTTCGTCTCGCTCGCTGTGTTGTGTGCTTTCCATATCATTACCAGTTTGGTGTTGTTTTGTCATCTCCTATGTCATTCTCGACAGCTCTCGGGCATTTCCGTACCACTTCGTTACTCGGATAACACCCTCTAGTGTATGTAAGGCGGAGCACTATGTAGCAAAACTCAACATTTTGTGCGGTCAAGAAATAGTTCTCATAAAACGGATTTATAATTTCAATAATTTCGACAAATTCACGTAAGAGATGGATTATCGTTATCATTTCTAGTTAAAAACTTACATATTTCAGTCTTCATAAAGCTTAAATATTACATTCATCAGCATTCCAGCGTTCATGCCACCATCTTGTTTTTATGACATTCGAATGGTATTTCCGAAAGTAGTGCCTGACGTACATCCGAGGCACTTGACGTAGTTGGCCGAGGATTTCCGAATGCTCCTATGTGTGTGCTCCCACCCCTGGTCCGTTTGGTATAGCTCGTGTGGCTCTCCCTGTGGGTAACCTTTCCTTTTTCTTATGTTTCTACGGTTCGATTGTGCTGAAAGGACCACTTGGTTGTAATTGTGAACGTGGTGTGAATGCGATGCAAAGGAGATATAAATATGGTGTGAAAGAGCTATATAGGGTACATGTAGAAAATGTGAACAAAACGTTAAATTAAATATGTTGTGAAATTGATGTTAAAGAGCTATACATTAGAAATGAAGGAAATGTGAAAAAGACGCTAATATGTTGTGAAATTGATGTGAAAGGTGCTGTGAATGTGGTGTGCAAGTGCTATACAGGGGACATGTAGAAAATGTGAAAGAGACGCTAATATGTTGTGAAATTGTTGTGGAGGTGCTGTGAATGTGGTGTGAAAGTGCTATACAGGGGACATGTAGAAAATGTGAAAGAGACGCTAATATGTTGTGAAATTGATGTGGAGGTGCTGTGAATGTGGTGTGAACGTGCTATACAGGGGACATGTAGAAAATGTGAAAGAGACGCTAATATGTTGTGAAATTGTTGTGGAGGTGCTGTGAATGTGGTGTGAACGTGCTATACAGGGGACATGTAGAAAATGTGAAAGAGACGCTAATATGTTGTGAAATTGTTGTGGAGGTGCTGTGAATGTGGTGTGAACGTGCTATACAGGGGACATGTAGAAAATGTGAAAGAGACGCTAATAGGTTTTGAAATTGATGTGGAGGTGCTGTGAATGTGGTGTGCAAGTGCTATACAGGGGACATGTAGAAAATGTGAAAGAGACGCTAATATGTTGTGAAATTGTTGTGGAGGTGCTGTGAATGTGGTGTGAACGTGCTATACAGGGGACATGTAGAAAATGTGAAAGAGACGCTAATATGTTGTGAAATTGATGTGAAAGGTGCTGTGAATGTGGTGTGAAAGTGCTATACAGGGGACATGTAGAAAATGTGAAAGAGACGCTAATATGTTGTGAAATTGATGTGAAAGGTGCTGTGAATGTGGTGTGAAAGTGCTATACTGGGGACATGTAAAATGTGGAAAAAAAAAACGTTAATAGGTTGTGAAATTGATGTGGAGGTGCTGTGAATGTGGTGTGAAAGTGCTATACTGGGGACATGTAAAATGTGGGAAAAAAACGTTAATAGGTTTTGAAATTGATGTGGAGGTGCTGTGAATGTGGTGTGCAAGTGCTATACAGGGGACATGTAAAATGTGGGAAAAAAACGTTAATAGGTTGTGAAATTGATGTGGAGGTGCTGTGAATGTGGTGTGCAAGTGCTATACTGGGGACATGTAAAATGTGGGAAAAAAACGTTAATAGGTTGTGAAATTGATGTGGAGGTGCTGTGAATGTGGTGTGAAAGTGCTATACTGGGGACATGTAAAATGTGGGAAAAAAACGTTAATAGGTTGTGAAATTGATGTGGAGGTGCTGTGAATGTGGTGTGAAAGTGCTATACTGGGGACATGTAAAATGTGGGAAAAAAACGTTAATAGGTTTTGAAATTGATGTGGAGGTGCTGTGAATGTGGTGTGAAAGTGCTATACTGGGGACATGTAAAATGTGGGAAAAAAACGTTTATAGGTTGTGAAATTGATGTGGAGGTGCTGTGAATGTGGTGTGAAAGTGCTATACTGGGGACATGTAAAATGTGGGAAAAAAACGTTAATAGGTTTTGAAATTGATGTGGAGGTGCTGTGAATGTGGTGTGAAAGTGCTATACAGGGGACATGTAAAATGTGGGAAAAAAACGTTAATAGGTTGTGAAATTGATGTGGAGGTGCTGTGAATGTGGTGTGCAAGTGCTATACTGGGGACATGTAAAATGTGGGAAAAAAACGTTAATAGGTTGTGAAATTGATGTGGAGGTGCTGTGAATGTGGTGTGAAAGTGCTATACTGGGGACATGTAAAATGTGGGAAAAAAACGTTAATATGTTGTGAAATTGATGTGGAGGTGCTGTGAATGTGGTGTGAAAGTGCTATACTGGGGACATGTAAAATGTGGGAAAAAAACGTTAATAGGTTGTGAAATTGATGTGGAGGTGCTGTGAATGTGGTGTGCAAGTGCTATACAGGGGACATGTAAAATGTGGGAAAAAAACGTTAATAGGTTTTGAAATTGATGTGGAGGTGCTGTGAATGTGGTGTGAAAGTGCTATACTGGGGACATGTAAAATGTGGGAAAAAAACGTTAATAGGTTTTGAAATTGATGTGGAGGTGCTGTGAATGTGGTGTGCAAGTGCTATACAGGGGACATGTAGAAAATGTGAAAGAGACGCTAATATGTTGTGAAATTGTTGTGGAGGTGCTGTGAATGTGGTGTGAACGTGCTATACAGGGGACATGTAAAATGTGAAAAAAACGTTAATATGTTGTGAAATTGTTGTGGAGGTGCTGTGAATGTGGTGTGCAAGTGCTATACAGGGGACATGTAGAAAATGTGAAAAAGACGCTAATATGTTGTGAAATTGATGTGGAGGTGCTGTGAATGTGGTGTGCAAGTGCTATACAGGGGACATGTAGAAAATGTGAAAGAGACGCTAATATGTTGTGAAATTGATGTGGAGGTGCTGTGAATGTGGTGTGCAAGTGCTATACAGGGGACATGTAGAAAATGTGAAAGAGACGCTAATATGTTGTGAAATTGTTGTGGAGGTGCTGTGAATGTGGTGTGAACGTGCTATACAGGGGACATGTAAAATGTGAAAAAAACGTTAATATGTTGTGAAATTGTTGTGGAGGTGCTGTGAATGTGGTGTGCAAGTGCTATACAGGGGACATGTAGAAAATGTGAAAGAGACGCTAATATGTTGTGAAATTGTTGTGGAGGTGCTGTGAATGTGGTGTGCAAGTGCTATACAGGGGACATGTAGAAAATGTGAAAGAGACGCTAATATGTTGTGAAATTGATGTGGAGGTGCTGTGAATGTGGTGTGCAAGTGCTATACAGGGGACATGTAGAAAATGTGAAAGAGACGCTAATATGTTGTGAAATTGATGTGGAGGTGCTGTGAATGTGGTGTGAAAGTGCTATACAGGGGACATGTAGAAAATGTGAAAGAGACGCTAATATGTTGTGAAATTGTTGTGGAGGTGCTGTGAATGTGGTGTGCAAGTGCTATACAGGGGACATGTAGAAAATGTGAAAGAGACGCTAATATGTTGTGAAATTGATGTGGAGGTGCTGTGAATGTGGTGTGCAAGTGCTATACAGGGGACATATAGAAAATGTGAAAGAGACGCTAATATGTTGTGAAATTGATGTGGAGGTGCTGTGAATGTGGTGTGCAAGTGCTATACAGGGGACATATAGAAAATGTGAAAGAGACGCTAATATGTTGTGAAATTGATGTGGAGGTGCTGTGAATGTGGTGTGCAAGTGCTATACTGGGGACATGTAAAATGTGGGAAAAAACGTTTATAGGTTGTGAAATTGATGTGGAGGTGCTGTGAATGTAATGTGAAGGGCTAAACAGGGGACATGTAGAAAATGTGAAAATATATGTAGAACATGTGAATGAAATAATTCTTATATACGGTTGAAGTTTGTTTATTAAATCGATCTGAAATAATTTCATACCAGAAGAGTGAATGGTATGACGTTATACTACACATGTTGCCATTGGACGCATTGTTGTTCAAAAGTTAATATCTATTCTGGACAACCAACTTGTGCATGTCAACAACGTTATCGATTTAAATGAAGTATTTGGTTAAGGATCAACAAATAACACAGACAAGTATTGACTATATGAAACAAGGCACTCGTTTGTACTTTTGTAATCGTTTATTTCTATACGTATTATTGTAAAAAATGTTTTGAATTCGAAACTTGTAATCAGAATAAAAAAGTATTCAAGTTTTGAATAGTTATTTTTTTGTTAAACATCGATATATTATATGATTCAAAATGTGACGTCCAGGAATTTTGGTTACATCTTTAAAACATTGGTGTCCAGGTTTATTTAAGTACATGCTGTACAACATTGGTAGTTACATATTATCATAAACTGTATTTGTTTCATTGACAGGAAGATGAAAAAATACAAAAAATAACCAGATCTGGAATGGAAAAAGCGTTTAAAATTTTTTAACAAGAACACAAAATGTTAAATTTTAAGTTGTCAAAGCCAAAGATTTCTATTTGTCAGAAGAAAACAGTTTTAAAGATAACTTTCTTGCTTAAACCTGTTCAGGTATTTGAAATATTATCATACCATCCTCCCACACCAGAATAATGCACTACAGGTACAGGAACGTGTTTTTAGAGAATGCACCGGTAAACGATCACATGATTCAGTCACGTGATACTTATATTGTCACGTGATACTAGATACTAGTGTTATCGGCCACAGTCTGTGCTATGCCGGCTTCCTCGCTCAATCCAAGCGCCATCTGTTCCAATGCTGCGGCATTACTCTGAATGTTGTGAAGAATGGTCAACAATATGTTCTTCGACAAACCTTTAAAAATAATTAGAACTGGTATTAAATTGAATAACATACATGTAATACATTATGACTTTTTCTTTATACATTTATAGTGAGCATAGTGTTTGCATTGTATTTTTATATACATTCGAACCTTTTTTATTCGACAGCCGAATACTTGATCTACAATGTATTATTCGAAATACATTTCGGACCCGATCAATTCGAATGAACGAGGTCCGACTGTACATGTATATCTATATTAAGGAATCATGCGTCTTCACGTAATAGCATATGCAGATCCAATTTCCAATTCGGCAGAGCTCGGAAAACAAACTTATCGCCGAGGTGTTCCGAGTGCCCAATCTCACAGGGCTTATCTCCCATATCGATACATTCATTATTGCTTTCAAAACTATCATTTGATGATGGATATTTTAATAAAATGATCGTCAAACCTTGAAAACAAAGTTGTTAATTTGTTAAATTCAGTGCATGTTTTCGTTTACCGATCTGCTTTAGCCATATTTCTCTGAAATATATGAGTCGCGTCATGCAGAAATTGGTCTAAAGGTACTTTATGATGAAAGGGAGAAATTGATATCAAGATGGCGACCTTCACGTTTGACACACTGGACATGAATTCCATCCATAAATATACACATGGTGCATGTATGTAATTATACAACTGAAAGAAAGAAAAACCGAAAGAACAAACTACTCTTAAGATAATTGTGATGGCTAAGGTATCTGGACTATGGAAAGGAACACCATCGCGTAGGAGATTGGTATAGGCCGAGACCCTGGATGTGTACTTGAATGATCCTTATATTATACGAAATGGACGAACTGATGTAAACGGAATCCCGTTTTAAATAACCAAACATAAGACTGGACCAGACCCCGATCTCACAAAGCATCTCAAATAGAAATTTCAGCTAAATATGAGATTGTGCTCAATCAGAGCCTGAGTTTGAGACAGATTTCATTTTGCATCTCTAAGGCAAAACTCATCTAATTTTCGTGTTGTAATACCAATTTTGAGTCCAGTCTTGGATGAGAAAATTCTCAAAGATTTGAGACAATATTTGAGCTGAGATTTAGCTCAGATTGAGATACTTCGGTAGATCGGGGCCATGTATACTCACTTGGTTTGGCAGCGACTGGAGTTGCAGTACTAGTTGAACTCACTAACTCACATAGACACCGATAATTACAACCATAGGTGTGCCTAGAACAAAATAATATACATGTTTAGAATAAGTCTTTATGTTAACTAAGAATGTTTTACTCGAGAATTTGTTCTACAGAAGACATGCGTTCTTAAGGATAATATACGGATAATGTCGTGTCGTGTGTCGATTCGTATGTCGTGTGTCGCGGTCATTGTGGCAGTAACCGGATTCCGTAATAATAGCTTGAATCTAAACAAAATCAGCATAATTATTACCGTAATTTTAGAATAGTCTCTTTAATTAAATTCCTTTTATGGAAAAGAAACAACCTGATTAAAAAGGTGTACAGATCGTTCAATGATGAAACAAAATCATTCTTCGTTCTTTGTTTACATGGGCACGAAATAATCAGTGTTTACATCTTAATTTTGCGTTTTACGCTTCACGCGCCAGTTACACTTCGTAATATATATGCGAATACTGTTTTTTATCGCTGTCGTCCTATTTGTTTACAAATGTCGATGAACCAAACTACTAAATCCATTGGTATTTTTTTATCATGAATGGTATTTTAAATATATTAATTATCGATTTAAATTCTCGTGTGAGGTTTCAACTGGGATTTCGAAAATACAGGTTTATTCACTTTACTTGATATCAAGTTTCCTTCGTAGCAAGCGGTAAATAGAATCACCAAAAAGCAACGAAAAACCTGGAAACACCAGACAGCAATTACATTTTGGTCATTACAATGTCTATTTCATGTTCGATGCTGTATATACCATGAAATGTGATGATTTTACTATTTCACGGAAATGAAATTTGAATTAAACTACATCCCTTTCTTGCATATACCATGTCTATAAAATCTGTACAAATTCCCTTTTGGTCGCAAGAGGTTAGCTGTTAAAAGCAATTAAGCATAATTTAGATCATTTCATTAAATACAGATATGTTGCGAACTCAGAATAAAATAGCTCATTACAACAAATATATTTTTTACTGCATTAATCGTCTTCGTCGTAATTTTCTTACTCGGACTTTAATTTTTCGTACACTGAACCAGACTATCCTGACATACATGACTTTAAATTTTCATCACATTCGAGATATTCATAAAAATATGACAACACTATTCCGCGTATTTTTTGAACACCCCTCGTATAATATTTCATATAACTTACTCTTGGATACTTCGATAATTCACTGGACACGGAGAGCATCTTGGTGTGGGACATGGAGATGCTGATGCTGCTGTTGCTGCTGTTGCTGCTGTTGCTGCTGTTGTTCCTGCTGTTGCTTTTGCTGTTGTTGGTGGTGCTAAAGAACAATAAAGTACACTATAGCATTGCTATCATGCTCAAGTTTGGTTATTGGTTGATAGTAATGTTTCCCAAAACACACTCATTCACTTAGCAGTTCTGTACCAGCCCTCACTATACACTCACCCAAAGTTCTAACGCATCACTTTGGGTTTACTTGATTTCGAAAAGACGAACGAAGAGTTGGACATTTATGGTCATTGTAGTAGAAAAACACACAATGAAATCACACATATAACAAAAAATGAAGTGCTTTAATAAGGTCCATCAAATGAATGTGTTTAAAATTTTACAGAAAAATAACTAATGATTTTAATAAAAGTTCAATTTCGTATGGTAAAAACAAAGAAATGTGCTCTATGTAATTAATTACTGAGTTAGGCACGTATGGTTTATGATTGTTTGCCTATTTGCAGCATTACACGAGTCCCCTTAACTAGAGTCGATACGAAGGGTGCGGACATTTCCGGTTCAACTTACGGTCTTTTAAAATTTACAAGTTTTACTTTGATCCACGTGGAAATCTCGCGTAACAAGCTCACATTAATAACGCCGTTGTTAGATTTAATTAATTATCTTTAGGCGTACAAAATATCTTATTTTTAGTCCTACATGAAATGCAATTTTAGACACATTTATGAAAGGGCGTCCTAGATTTCATTATTTTAGTGGACAAATAGCCCTCCCATATTACTTTTGGATCATCTTTTACTGTCAAAAATACCGAAATTCGATCATTCGTTCCGCATGACAGCACTTAACATTGAATATTTCTTTAGCGAATGGTTTTAAAAGAAATAATGCTATATGATCAGAAATCTGAATTTTCATAACATTTAGTACAGAATTAAGAAAATAATATCAAATTTTAATACATGATGCGTTAGAACTTTGGGTGACTGTACATTGTCAACATACCATTTGCAGTAAAGTTTACAACGAACAATCCAATAGGACACTTCAAACTAAAAACAGTGACATCATTCGTACTTCGGTTTAATAGAACCTCTTATATTATTGACTTAAAATTTACACTAAAGGTCTAAAACATTTACAGTTCAGATCAATAGAAATTCAACAGTCCAACACAACACCTCACTCAACAGTCAATACAACACCTCGCTCAACCGTTCAATACAACACCTCGCTCAACCGTTCAATACAACTACTCATTCAACAGTTCAATACAACACCTTAGTCAACCGTTCAATACAACTACTCGCTCAACCGTTCAATAGAACACCTCGCTCAACCGTTCAATACAACACCTCGCTCAACAGTTCAATACAACACATCGCTCAACAGTTCATTACAACACCTCGCTCAACCGTTCAATACGACACCTCGCTCAACCGTTCAATACAACACCTCATTCAACAGTTCAATACAACACCTCAGTCAACCGTTCAATACAACTACTCACTTAACAGTTCAATACAACACCTCGCTCAACAGTTCAATACAACACCTCACTCAACAGTCAATACAACACCTCACTCAACAGTCCAATACAACACCTCACTCAACAGTTCAATACAACACCTCACTCAACAGTTCAATACAACATCTCACTCAACAGTTCAATACAACACCTCACTTAACAGTTCAATACAACATCTCACTCAACAGTTCAATACAACACCTCACTCAACAGTTCAATACAACACCTCACTCAACAGTTCATTACAACACCTCGCTCAACCGTTCAATACAACACCTCACTCAACGGTTCAATACAACACCTCACTCAACAGTTCAATACAACACCCTACTCAACAGTTCAATACAACACCTCACACAACAGTTCAATACAACATCTCACTCAACAGTTCAATACAACACCCTACTCAACAGTTCAATACAACACCCTACTAAACAGTTCAATACAACACCCTACTCAACAGTTCAATACAACACCTCACTCAACAGTTCAATACAACACCCTACTCAACAGTTCAATACAACACCCTACTCAACAGTTCAATGCAACACCCTACTCAACAGTTCAATGCAACACCTCACTCAACAGTTCAATACAACACCCTACTCAACAGTTCAATGCAACACCCTACTCAACAGTTCAATGCAACACCTCACTCAACAGTTCAATACAACACCTCACTCAACAGTTCAATACAACACCTCACTCAACAGTTCAATACAACACCTCACTCAACAGTTCAATACAACACCCTACTCAACAGTTCAATACATCACCTCACTCAACAGTTCAATACAACACCTCACTCAACAGTTCAATACAACACCTCACTCAACAGTCCAATACAACACCTCATACAACAGTTCAATACAACACCTCACTCAACAGTTCAATACAACATCTCTTACAACAGTCCAATACAACACCTTACTCAACAGTCCAATACAACACCTCACTCAACAGTCCAATACAACACCTCTCACAACAGTCCAATACAATATTTGAATTCCGAATTAAGTACAGGACATGAAACGTCAGTTCATTATAAAACTTACACTAAACAAAACATAGAATATGTATATGAGTATTAAAAGGGTATAACAGTATCACAGACTACGTACTTGTGTTCCAATGCCATTGAGGACTGGTATACCGGGTTACAACGCCTGTCACGCCATCGTTGAATATAAACATATGCTGCAATCAGTGTGATAAATAGGTAAAAATATCAGAAATCTATATAATCACACACTCAAAACGTATCAATGGAGAAAAAAGTTCATTTATTAGTCCTAAAATATATTTGTTGCATGTGTCATGCCCAACAAACTAGGGTAGGTAGATCGATTTTGTTTTTTGGAGATTTTTTTAATTTTCAAACGAAACAAATTAAACTTAGATTTAAATGAATATAGTATTATGTATGTTTAAAGACAAATCCCCTTACCCTTTTAACATGGAAAATGTTTAATCAAATTGAATAAAGTGCTTGGAATACTCGTAAAGCGTCTAATAACTGGGCAGAAATATGAACCTAAAGAAATGTTACCAAAAAGAAGAAATTTTACAAAAAATAAAAAAATGATAACAGGTGAAAAAAATGTTCAAACGCCTTTCTTAATTTAATCTAAGATTTATCGGTTTTCTGAAAATTGAAAAAACTTGGGTTCGGTCAACCGTGAAGAAAAATTCGTTTTTGAACTGAGACTGTATTTCGATTATATGGATACATTAGAACAAACAAAAACAATTGAGCCGTTTGATTGGCTGAGACAGCAGGGTCAATACGAGAATATTTTCTTAATAAAATGCAAATACCAATTAATGTTAACTTATGAAAGTTAAACCCAGCAAATTGCAGAAAATTACTACTTAGTTCATAATTGAATTTTTAGTGTTGATCAATTGAAGTAAATACTATATAATGGGTTATTCGAAACCATGTTTTATTCGAAAAATAATTTCGGACCCTATGAATTCAAATAAACAAGGTCCTAATGTATTTCATTAAATATGTATCATCAAAGTTTACCCTAATAATGAATGCTTCTGTATAATGTAAAAAAATAAGTTTAGAATTTTTTTTTAATCGGTAATACATTTTAAATGTTCGAATTAAAGATGTCTTAACCAATATAGTCTCTACATTGGATGAACTCCGTTCAAATATTTTACTTTCTGACGCGCCAGATGCATCTTTAATAAAAAGCACAATGTTAGCATCAACTTGAAATTCACATATAAGAAATACAACTTACGCCTTTTGGTGCCATTAAACACGCAAGAAATAAGATGATGGCATTGTAAGAAGCCATTTCTAGATCCGATCACTGAAAACCTCTAACATAAAGTGGTGAGGATTGTTTAATTATGGTAGCTCTATTATCATATATATAGTCCGTTCTTTATATACTTCTGAACGATTGTAAGCAAACTGTCAAGTGGTCCGCCAATGAAAACATGTTTTGCAAAATATTGACCAATGAAATTATCGGTAGTCTCGACTTATTGTGAATCGACGTTAGTCTCAAATATAGACATGGGCGTATATACGAATGTTAAAAAAGTAAGTTTACAAGATTTGAATTTTAGTATTGTTTTAATTTCTTGTCCCATCTATGTCGCTATAGACAAATGGTTTACTTCTGCACGAGCGTTCAATATTAAACAGATATTCATGAAAAATGCAACAGTTTTCTTTATGCGAAATATAGCCAGTGTACACAGCATTCTTTTTATTTTAACAATATTTTTAACACCCTACATATGTGCAATGAAAATGGAGCCTGTTTCATCAACTTTCGTTGTGGATTTTCTTTTAACTGGGCTTTAAAGTCCTAGTGTAATGTAATGACTATTATAGCTGTTGGGGTGGAGGAACACATCACGGGGACCTTTACTTAGAATCAATGACCTTCAGAAACCAGTTGGCTGACTTCCTCACTAGCTGTTTCTGCTAAAATAGTTGAAATAGTTGAAATCTTGTTTGATCATATTACTAACAGACAAAACTAGTAAAAAAACACCATCTTGTTAAAAAACTGGATTTTTAAAAAAAAATAATGATAATACAAACGTCTTTTTTTGGACAAATACAGAGAAATACATTATAAATGTATTCTGTGATAATGCATATGTATTGAAGTTTTAACTAGTTAAAGTATAGTTATCATGTTTGTGTAGATAACCAAATGAATAAAAAAATGAGCATAATATATCTTTAAGGGATGAGTTTATTATAGCTGTAATGAGGCTACACCACTGGAATAAACATAGAGCTTTGTCAATATTTTAAATATTTTAAAGTTAAATATTCCAGCATTACTTAACAACTGCCAGTTTTATAAGAATGTTATGACATCAAGTCATAGGTTATAAGAACCAATATCCACCCAACGTATTTTTCATATCAATTCATCTTATTACAAATTATTATGTGTATAAAGAGTTACCAAATATATACTGGTCACAAGAGTTAACCGCCATTTTGTGTTTTAAGAATCTTCATTATGGCTAACTGAACTTAAAAAATTAATGTATTTTTTTCAATTTTACGTTTTACGCTTTATGTTTTCGGTAGTTTAATGCATCTGAATCATGAAAATCAACAGAAGATGTACCTAGTAGCTACTGAAAAACACTTTATTTTCGCGACATTAAATTTTCGCGAAAGTCTTGCCCAGAATTATTTCGCGAAATGATGAATTCGCGTCTTTCTTCTGTCGCGAATTTAAGATCCACAGAAACGGTTTGTGTTATTGTTCGAACATGTATTAACGAATATACTCGTTATACACTCACATCGCTTAATATACACAACAGTAAACACAATATCGGATATGCACCAAATTCGTACATCCATGATTTTATTCGCCATATGCATATTTACGCGTGAAATTTGATTTCGCGAGTCTCCGGATTTGCGAATTCACGCAAAAATTACGTTGTCGCGACAATAAAGTGATTTACAGTATTTAGAAGTTATGTTAAAGAGAACTGGCGGGTTAGAACTTTTGACCAGTATATATGACTTTGCTTTTAATAATTGTCACGTATTTAGTATGATAAATTGCTTGATCTTTCACATGGATGTTATTATTGTTTAAATAATAGATTCAAGAGGACCGTTGTCTCAGCATGCTCCTTTAGCAAAATGTAAATCTTGGTGCTCTTATCTATCAACTGTTTGTAGACAAACAACCCGGTAACCACGTAAAATAGCCGATGTATGACGACGTAGTCTTGCACACAGAAGAAAAAATCAAGACATTCAAGACCATGGATCGCTCTGGATTTGTTATGATTAAACTATGTTTCACACAGATAACAAGACATATCTTGAAGAAAAGATGGTCGACGCAATTTGAAGGTTAAGATTTGTTGCGCAACACAAAAAAATGCCGCGATGTTACGATGGCTGGTCACTCCAGATCCAAAATGGATTGCGGCATATTCACCGAAATACAGTGGATTTTGTTAAAGGTAACTTACCCCTTATCGAAAGGTTAACCAATCCGCTTTAAGGTTATAAACGTTGTTTGGTGGAATAGAAGTTTGTTTAGCAGTTTTGCGCCGAAAAATCATTTAGTTGAAAACGGCTTAAAACAAGCTCTGAATAGCCAGCGTGTATACAACAAATTGCGAACCGGGCGACAGTAGAAGAATAAATCGTTTTATTTACTATAGAACGATTGTAAACAAATTGCGAGTTGATAAACCAATGAAAACATGTTTTAGAAAATATTGGCCAATAGACATCGTGTACACGATAACAATATTCTCAACAGGTATAATTTTGAATCCGCTATATTAACAAATTGTGAGGTGGTTAGCCAACGAAAACACATTTTAGAAATATTGACCAATAGATAGTTCCCAAATCTACAAGATTTATCTCCCTTGTTCTTAACTGTCGGCCATTTCGATAAGCCCTTATAGGAGTAATTTCCAAATATGTGATAATTGAGAAAATACCAAAAGAAAGTGTATGTGACAACCACTTTTTCTTTAACTTACTGAGTCAAATGCCCACATGAGCATAATGAATAAGTTATGTTTTATATATCGGATTAGTTTATCATCGTTTACCATATATTCCCCTCAAACTTTAAGAAAATTTGCCTATTGAAATGTCCGACAATTCAGAACTATGTATAGGCATCGTGTACACAAGAATAGTAATCTCAACTAATTTTGAATACACTTTAGTAGCAGACAGTAAAACTCGGACAAATTAGCCGAAATATTTTGTCCACCATAAGCGAGAAATATTCTCGCCCTATTATGTTTTTTGTCAAAGTTGAATGAACATGACACACCATTCATAACAGAAATACCAATGGATGGGGTAGTTTGGCTTTGTCAGACTCAAACATATTTTTAAACAAATAATACGACAGTAAGAAAATCAGTTGTCGTCTTTCAATGGACTGGTACGTGAAGCATGAACACAACTTTAGATGCAAACAAAAGGAATATTTCATACCCATGTAAACGCAGAACAAACAATGCATGTGTTCCATATTGAACGACCCGTACATCTGTTGAGATAAATTATTCTGGGTATGTTTCCGTAGAAGGTATTTAGAAATATATTCGAAAATGGCGATAAAAGATAACTATGTTCGTGTTGTTGAGATGCAAGTATATGAGCGCCACTGTACGATTTCCAACCTCTTCTTTACGTGACGTCGTTACAAGAAAACGTCACATGTGACGTCAATATGTGCTGACGCTAAGCAATATTTGCCCCATATGGCAATATGAAAACGAAGTGACCATATGAAGTAAATATTGTTTCCTGTCTGGAAATAGTGACATCACGTGTTGCGTTTTCTTGAAATAACGTCACTTACAGCAGAGGTTATAAATCCCATAGCATCGTTCATAGTATTATCTTTAAAGATGAAGCCCGATAATGGAGGCTTGTGTATTAATATATTCGGAGTGATATACTATAAGGGCTTATCAGTGTTGCCCATCAAAATGGCCGATGGTCAAGAACAAGGGAGGTAAATATTCTGAACCGATAGTGATTTGTGTAATTGTTCTTACTAACTACTAACTTCACACAAATAACACTGTAGAGCTATATGCGTTTTGTTTCATAGAGAAAAAAACAACAAAACCAATGTAAATGATTTGAATATAATTATAAATTTCTTTGCTATATATACAAGCTTTAATAGGTTCCATACATTTCACAATTACAACGAAGATATATAACAGGTAAATATATAGACATTCAATTTGAAGAGTATTTTTTCAGAGTACTTTTGGTGTATGTAAAAGGCGGCAAAACATTCGCCCTTAATACATTTCGTAATAATTGTTACGTCCTCGATATGTTTCGTGACAAAATGATATGTCGAATTGAATGGAGAAAATTATCACGTTACGACGTATTTATAGCATGTGTATAAATCTATTGGCAGTGTTGTAATAGAAATGGAGTTTGTGAAAATGTGAAAATATGTACACGTAAATGTATTTCTAGCTATTATACAAATGACGTACATTGATCAATAATATGTGTCATTATTATCTGATTCTTGAACATGACCATATGTAAACAATAAAAATAAATTTATAGTTTTGTGTTTGATACTGAGTTACATTAAACTGATAGTTGATAGAAAGAGTTATTTCCCTTTTGATTGTTTTGCCTTTAATTGGAATAGAGTATATATTGACAACATTCATATACGAGTATACTTTACGTTATTAAAAACGCAACCAACAATTGTGCCTATAAAGATAAAGGGACATAACAAAGGCAAAACTATTCTTTATTTCTTAAAACAAGCCAATTATTCTTATAATGAAATAAAAAAATATTGGTGTAGAGTTTAATAAAGTTTTGAACAAGAACTAACACATAGATAACTGTAACGATTTTTGACAGTTGGTATAACAAATTGACGCCCAGTTCAAATAGTTGCGTTGTTAAGGGCGTCAACTATAGTATCTTGTTAAGAAGGTATTTAAATATCAAAATGTCAAACGGAACAAAGCATTACCTTAACCAAAGACCTATTTAGGTATTTGCCTCTATATAAACAGGTGATATGTTTATAAATACGAAACACATCTAACACAGGATTTCTCAGATATATGAAAGGTATCAATATTGGAAAATTAACATTAAACAAGTATACTATTCATAAATACACGTATATGTTTGCCTATACAACACAGACACTTATTGATATACACTGAAACAAAAATCATATTGGTCATTTTGGGTTTAGATAAACCTTTTGAAAATCAACCATCCAAACCCTCGGGGGGCGGGGGGGGGGGATGTGAACATACCAACGACAACAGTCCAAATAATAAACGAATTAAAATAACGGTTGATATGGTGTCGTCAATACAGACAAAGTGACCAATTAGAACATTTAATCCATTGTGTTCCATACAAATACACGCACATGCCTATATATATATGTGCCATACATACGGGGTGTGTGATCTTATTGAATGTTCAAAAGAAACTCATTCATCAGTACCGTGTATCAAACCCCAGATCCCAGAATATATCTCAAAGAATCTTATATCTAATCATGCTTTACATTGGCTGCCAAATACTTAAAATTGGCTTTATATTGGCGACCAAGTACTTAAATTGGCTTTTCATTGGCGTCAAAGTACTTAAATTGTTTTTTTATTGGCGAACAAGTATTTAAATCGGCTTTTCATTGGCGTCAAAGTATTTAAATCGGCTTTTTATTGGCGTCAAAGTACTTAAATTCTTTTTTTTGGGCGACCAAGTATTTAAATCGGCTTTTCATTGGCGCCAAAGTACTTAAATTGTTTTTTTATTGGCGACCAAGTATTTAAATAGGCTTTTCATTGGCGCCAAAGTACTTAAATTGTTTTTTTATTGGCGAACAAGTATTTAAATCGGCTTTTTATTGGCGATCAAGTACTTTAAATGGCTTCATGGCGGCGGCCAAATACTTACAAAAACATATAATTGTGTCTTTCCAAGCGCCCAAGGTTTGACACAAAAGTACAGATTGTGCTATTCCAAATATGTATCAGAACACATTGGTAGTTGTTTGAATGTAACAATACTCGTATAATATTGTCGTAATGACGTAATAAACTTATCATAGAATATGTATATAATATATATAAAATGTATCCATTTAAACTGTTCACACTGATCACTAATATTCTTCCTCGTCATTTGTACGCCATGTTTCAGTATCTGAAAACAATAAGACAATTGATAACTATAAAAGAACATAGCATATATCATACTGGTTAATATTCTCACCCCGCCTATATCATACTTGTTAATATTCTCACTCCGGCTATATCATACTGGTTAATATTCTCACTCCGCCTATATCATACTGGTTAATATTCTCACTCTGCCAACATCATACTGGTTTATATTCTCAATCCGCCTATATTCTACTGGTTAATATTTTCACTCTGCCAACATCATACTGGTTTATATTCTCAATCCGCCTATATTCTACTGGTTAATATTTTCACTCTGCCAACATCATACTGGTTTATATTCTCAATCCGCCTATATTCTACTGGTTAATATTTTCACTCTGCCAACATCATACTGGTTTATATTCTCAATCCGCCTATATTCTACTGGTTAATATTTTCACTCTGCCAACATCATACTGGTTTATATTCTCAATCCGCCTATATTCTACTGGTTAATATTTTCACTCTGCCAACATCATACTGGTTTATATTCTCAATCCGCCTATATCATACTGGTTAATATTTTCACTCTGCCAACATCATACTGGTTTATATTCTCAATCCGCCTATATTCTACTGGTTAATATTTTCACTCTGCCAACATCATACTGGTTTATATTCTCAATCCGCCTATATTCTACTGGTTAATATTTTCACTCTGCCAACATCATACTGGTTTATATTCTCAATCCGCCTATATTCTACTGGTTAATATTTTCACTCTGCCAACATCATACTGGTTTATATTCTCAATCCGCCTATATTCTACTGGTTAATATTTTCACTCTGCCAACATCATTCTGGTTTCTATTGTCAATCCGCCTATATCATACTGGTTAATATTTTCACTCCGCCTATATCATACTGGTTTCTATTGTCAATCCGCATTTATCATACTGGTTAATATTGTCAATCCGCCTGTATCATACTGGTTAATATTTTCACTCTGCCTACATCATACTGGTTTCTATTCTCACTCCGCCTATATACAACTTATTAATACTCTCGCTCCGCCCATATCCTACTAATGAATATTCACACTCCGCCTCCTTGTAGCAGTCCCCAAAAGCTTTTCCTATGTTAACTGCTTACCTTATGTTACAATGATCAGTTCCTCCACAGGAATGGGTCTCGACCTTGACGTAATGCATGTCTAAAAATAGATTTGTTTGAATCACGTGACTGAAGTATTTTTGTTACTTGTATCGAATACATATTCATTCGTTATTAATATGCTGGATATATAAATATTTTTGACAACAATATATTTCCTATGTCTGCCTATATGTAAGTAATGTATATAAATACATTTAAATATAATTATATTCTAATCATAATGACATGTAGATTAAACTGTTTGAAGGTACCAATCCATTATATTGAATGATAGTAATTGAATGCAAATAAGGGTGTTAAAATTATAAAATGTATTAAAATCTTACTCATTAAAGTCGTTCAAATTTTCTGGCCGCCTCGCCCATTCGCCTACATACCTGTAAAAGTAATGCGTAGGAATGATTATTTTATATTTGAATCTATACACACTATCTATATCTCCCTTAAAACCCCCCAGAAACTTTGGGTTTGGTAAACACATATATAGCCTTATCGAAATGTTAACCAATCTGCGTCAAGGTTACAAACATTTTTCGGTTGAAGAGAAATTGCCTTGGTGGTTAACGTAAGCTTTGATTGGTTTACAAAATCATTATGCAAATAGCAAAAACATGTTAGTACGACTGCGCCGAAAAAATCTGTTGCATCTCGGTTATTTTGTGGACGGCTAGTTGCCCTACACAGTCGATCTATCACCTTTCTTTGTTGGGTCTGAGCATGACATATGTGACATTCACATGGACTACATTCGTCCAATACTTTTCAATGTTAAAGTATATGCCGGGTTTGTCTACAGTACTTGACACGAAAATCATATACATAGTTCCCACATCTACAATATTTACCTCCCTTGTTCTTAACTATCGGCCATTTTGATAGGCAAAACTGATAAGCCCATATAGGAGTAATTTCCAAATATGTGATAATTGAGAAAATACCAAGATAATTTGCATGTGACAGCCCCTTTTTCTTCAACTTACTGAGCCAAATACCCACTTGAGCATAATGAATAAGTTAATTTTTATACATCGGATTAGTTTATCATCGTTTACATTATATTCCCCATAAACTTTAAGGAAATTTGCCTCAAAATGGCCGACAATTCAGTACAAGGGAGGTAAGTATTGTAAATGTGAGAACTATTCAGTACAAGGGAGGTAAATATTGTAAATGTGAGAACAATTCAGAACAAGGTAGGTAAATATCGTAAATGTGAGAACTATTCAGTACAAGGGAGGTAAATATCGTAAATGTGAGAACTATTCAGTACAAGGGAGGTAAATATCGTAAATGTGAGAACTATTCAGTACAAGGGAGGTAAATATTGTAAATGTGAGAACTATTCAGTACAAGGAGGTAAATATCGTAAATGTGAGAACTATTCAGTACAAGGGAGGTAAATATCGTAAATGTGAGAACTATTCAGAACAAGGGAGGTAAATATCGTAAATGTGAGAACTATTCAGTACAAGGGAGGTAAATATTGTAAATGTGAGAACTATGCATTGTTGGAGAGATGAAAAGACCTGATACGTACGGAGTTGATTTTCTAAGCTCGTGAACACTTCTTGATCGTCTTAGTTGAGCAGGAGGAGGGGCAGCATATACAGTACGTCTAATATGATTGGTCCTTGGTAGCAATGCTTGGTCATCAACGTATCTAGAAATGTCAAAGTTCATTTATATATATAATTGATTTGTTAAATATGTTTTAAAGATACAAACAAGTAATAATAACTGAATATTATGTAACAATAAAGAATAAAATGCAAAACATTAAGTAGAATCGTTGCAGTAACTAAAGCACGTGCACATTTAATATGAAGATGTCACAACGTATGACGTCATCAAATGTTATTATTGTTCAATTGACATGAAGCCTAATTATAAAAGTTTACAATCAACACGGACGGAAATATATTTTCGGCCTGATAAAATCAGTCTCTATTTTGCAAATACTAAGATACCCCTATACATTTGGAGTTGATTCAGTTTCCGCAATCAATTTATTCATCAAGTAAGAACGAAAGTAAGAGCAGTAGGATCGATCATTCGAACTCATTAGATCCGAAAACTTATTTCGAATAAGAGATGGTTTCAATAAGCCCATTTCAATTGGACGAGCCTAAAAATATACATCGGCAACTGATATTTATTTCGGACAATACCAAGTATTCGGATAAAATGTTGTCGAATAAACGATGTCCGCCTGTAAGTTGTTTATTATCATGACTTGTGCATATATAGTTCGCTTATAACGATATTCAGGGGACCGTTAGAATTATATCGTTGTATCCGAATATCGTTGTATCCGGAATATAATCAGCAGAAATATAGAACAAGCTGACTGTGACTGATTTGTTTCGTTTTATGCGGTATATCGCAGTAAGAGGTATATCGCAGTAAGAGGTATATCGCAGTAAGAGGTATATCGCAGTAAGCGATGTCGTTATATGAGAAGTTTACTGTACTCAGCAGTCAATACAGTAAAACCTCAATAATAAGACCACTCATGGGACCCTTGAAAATTGGTCTTCTTATTGAGATGGTCTTAATATTGAGGTTGAATAAAGGGCAAGTGAAAATGGACTTGAACAATTTGATCTTAATATTCAGGTGGTCCTATTATTTTTGTGGTCTATAACGTCCGGTTACTCTGTATTAAATATCACCATATGCTGAACAATTTGATATACAATTACATTCAGTCATTGTTAATATTTCTTCAGAAACGAATACAATTGTTTACTTCAGGGATTGGTCTTTGTAATATTCGACCAAAATGTCTTAATACGTCAAAAATATTGCAGTAAGACGTCGATGGAAAATACATATACATGAAAAACGGAAACAAATTAGGACAGTGACAGAATATCTATCGCTAAGAAAGTACAGTAAAACCTAGACCATCTCAATGATAAGACCACCTCTAAATTAAGAACATAATTTTCATGTCTTTTTTCCATCTTTTGCTCTTTATTCAACCTCAGTATTAAAACCACTTCAATATAATGACCAGTTTTCGAGGGTCCCAGTGGTGGTCGTATTATTGAGTTTTACTGTACAGTGAAAAGGGAGCATACAATCTAAAGGGTTTCAGAGCAGAGGATAAACAGGTAAGAACTTTATATTTCTAATTCACTGTTTTCTGTTAAATACAGTCGGACCTCGTTCATTCAAGCACATTATTATACCACATTTATATAGCACTTTTATCATACAATACATACGTTAACATGTGCTTTACAAACAAATGTACGTATGCATACGAACAATCTATAAACATCTATAAAAAGCATCAGTAGGTATTAAAAATTAAAAATCATAAAATGCAACACTAAAGCTGTAAACTATTAAACTTTAAAACTGTTTAAAAATAAATACACACATAAAACTGAAAAATTAAGGCTTGTGTTTATAATAACAATTAGTTCTCATATATGTCAATAAAGAAGTGTGTTTTCATGGCTTTTTTAAAAGAAACCAACGTGCCACAGTCTCTTATTCCTGCTGGAAGAGAATTCCATAGCTTTGGGGCAACAGTCACATAACTTCTCTCACCATACATTGCGGTCCGACTTAGTACCGCTACGCACCGTTTTGATGTAAACTATTTCATGCACATTAATTTTTTTAAGATAAAATGGTGTCCCGATTTGGCATTCATATAGATAAATCACAATATTAAATCACTGTTTGTAGGTTTAATATATGTGTTATAATTTCCATGTGCATTTCATATTAGTATTTGATATAGAAGTTAAATCATTTTAGAGATTAAGTTAGTGCTTTTTCTTTTTTCAGTATTTAACAAACGTAATGCAATCTGGATGCATTATTCAATAATATCGTTCATTCCATGACGGATGATTATAATAATTCTCGGAATTAAAATAAATAAAAGTTTTTATTCCATTTTGTTGTTATTGTATTAGCCTATATATACACAATACTTATTCTCTAGTTCATGTAAAAAAAGGTATCCCAATTCGTGACGGTTGCTATGACGTCAAATATTTCACAATGGAAGTTTTGACGTCACAATTCAAGCACTTTCTCGGAAGTGTTTTGGTTAATTAATTTAGATTTGTGGAATTAAATGACTGAAAACAAGTGAACACAATAGAAGATTTCTTGAGAATAAATGCTCTTTGAGTAAAGCATTTCGGAGTTTAATTCATTATTTCGTAGTTTACTTTTGCATTGTGTTCTTAATATCATAATGCATATAAAATAATAAATGAAACTAAATTTATAAAAATTGTTAAATATGTAACAAGTTGAAAATGAAAATTTCCGTCGCTAATTAATACAGATTTTGTAATGGTACAGCTCATTATTAGATATTTAAGACATTATACTTAATGCTAAAACGCCTGAAAGCATTAATACTGAAAATGAAGCAACATTATATGCAGTATAGAAGAAAGTGTTAATTTATAAATTCTTAAATTCTACACATTATTCTAGTCAGCACAAACGATGCCTTCAACAGCATAGTAGAATAATATCGACACGATCACTGCTGTAAAGTGTTTACTGTCGCATGCCTTACAGTACTTTGATCACTAAGATCAGTATCACGGAGCTCAACTTACGAAAGACTGGTAGTGACATCACACTTCAATAGTTCTGTCGTAGGATAGTAACGATTTCAGGATTTTCTCATAATCGTGATTTGAATTCATGACTTAAACTTCATGAATTCACGATTTGATTTTCACGAATATTGAATTCGGGAAGTTGAAATCGTAGGTTCGTGAAATTTAAATCGTTAATTCACGAATTCAAGATTATGAATTCATGAAACTGAAATCTTGAAATCGTGACTGGGGGAGAAATGATAAAGTCTGAATGTCCCTACCGGTTGTTCTAGACACTAATACTTTGTAAGGCTCTGATATGGTGAGAATTCAATTCAGAACGTTCGAAGTGTTTTTTTACAACACAAGTAATTAATATGACTAGTTAAACTAGTAAAGTGTGTGTTATTCAATCTATATGACTAAATTGTCAAGTCTAATACACTATATAACGAATTCATACATAGAAAATTGTGAAAAATGATTATATATTTTAACTAAATGACGTCACAGTTGCTGTGGCAACGACGCTAAGAGTGAAGAGAGTAAGTTGTGATTACGATAAGTGTGATTAAAATTGAAAGAGATTTGTGATAACGCATTTTATGCTACGAAATGAAATATCTTATGTACAGAAAGATTTGATTAAGTTATACTGTATATTATTTTCAAAGATTGTGTAGTCACAAAGACGTAAAGACGGCGAGCAGAAAATTAATGTATTAAAATAGTCGTTATGTAGGTTAAGTTCCAAGAGTTTCCGAAAATGCCTGAGTGATGGCGGAATTACCCGAGCATTTACGGAAATAGCCGATTAAACGCGACTCAATACGTATCTAGGGAACTTACGTAGCTCTTTGTGGTCTTTGTCGTTTGCTTAATATAAATGAAAACACATAATAAAGGTCTGGCTTTAATGGTGCATAAGATTTATAAATTCACGATCGCTTAAACGCTTGGGATAGCCATTATAAAGATATAGAAAAGGAAATATACATTAATATTACAATGTGCATAAACACAAACGAATGAAAACACAGAATATTTGATTGTAAGTGCTGTTTGACAAAACAATAAGTTTAATACAATACGTGAATATCACTTAAGCATATATTTCGTCAATTAATACCAAATCACGGACCATAGTAACAATCTCGCCGCTTGCGAGATTTCTTTCGAGTTTTACATGATTTATGCGTCTATGTTTTAACTAACTGAATCGCGATACTATCATACTAAATTTCCACAAAATCAACAACATTAACATTTTTTATCGTTTAAAAATCTGTTGCATGATGTTCAAGGGCCAGCCCTTTAAATTACAACAGTAACATGTCTACGATATAAAACAGATGAGATTGTCACGAGTTCTCTCACTTTATCCATTCTAGAGGTATCTCCCCTGATACCTTCTACTATATATAACGCTATAGAAGAGATAAAGGGAGAGAACTCTATATGGGACAAAGGGAGCGAATCCGTGACCATATCCTGTAATGTAAACATTGTCAGACAACTGATTGAGTACATAATATAGTACGTTACAGAGTTATACAAAATAAATGAGATAATTGCAAAATGTATGCGTAATAAGAAAACGATAACATACATAAAACAGTAGTGTATTTTTGAACATGTAGTCACAATATTATAAAGACATGCATACAAGCGAAAATCATTGCTATACATGAACATGACAATGAATATGGAATACTTCAAATGAACTAAGGCCATCCTTGAATAAATGTTTGTTTGCAGTTACACGACCGACTCATGAAAAATGCTTTGATTCAATTTATTTTTTAAGGTTCATCGATGACATTTGTTTTCGGTCTTTTAGCCATTAAGTACGAAACTAAAGAAACCCGTACATAGCTAGCCACTGATAAAATGTCGGGTCGCGTAACCGCAAAAAAACAATTATTAGGGATGACCTAAAATTCGACCTTTTATTATCGCAATATTATATATAACTCATGAATATTCAGATACAAGTAGATTAGTATAATGCAATATCGTCATAACAATGATATGTTTGCTTGTTCAGCAACAACAACCTGTCTGTCAAAACTTCAATATACTCAGAATAAACTTAGTCAGATAATTTCGATACTTTTTATTACAACTGGAAAGTTATAGATCGAATTAGAGCGGTGTATGTGAATACTCCTGTATTTCTGATATCAAACTTGAATAAACATGAGCATTGAAATAAAAAAAAAGTACAAATTTAAAATACCATTCATGAACGAAATACCATTGGGTGGAGTAGTTTGGGTTTGTCGGGTTCATTAACATTTGTAAAACGACAGTGATAAATCAGATATCGTCTTTCAACATACCATATAGACTAAGAAGGGTTACTGGTGCGTGAAGCATAAACACACAACCTTATATGTAAACAAACTGAATATTTCGTGCCCATGTAAACAAAGAATGGATAGTGACTTAGTTCGATATTGAATGTGCCGAACGTCTTTTGAGATACGCTTTTTTAATTAAAGAATATAATTGAGTGCTGCTATGGGATTTACAACCTCTTCTGTAAGTGACGTCATTTCAAAAACACGCAACATGTGATGTCACTATTTGCAAGCAGGAAACAATATTTACTCCATATGGTCGCTTCGTTTTCATATTGCCATATGGGGGCAAATATTGCTTACTGTCCGTACATAGTGACGTCACATGTGACGTTTTCTGGAAATGACGTCACGTAAAGAAGAGGTTGGAAATCGTACAGCGGCGCTCATACTATAAAAGTACGGCTAGAGTAACTAGCTGATTATGTTGGGATGCCAGTATATCATCTTTAATACCCATGTGATGCAGATAGCTTCATTGCATATGACTTTACTTTGGAAGAAGGGAACATTTGTGCGCGTGAAACAACGTAATTTCCTTATTATTGCCCGAGGTGTGTTTTTTAGAGGTAGGGGAAGTAAGCGAGAAAAGTTAGCATATGTAGAAAATTGTCGAAAAGGTAGCAGTCTAAAAAACGCTTCGCTAGCTACGAAATGGCGCCCGCCAGACCATACGACATTGTTAAGCATGGACGCCAGCTAGCACTGTCAGTAAAAACTGTTCACTCTACCTATTTTATGATAAGGACTACTTTTCCTATGTATAAGAAACGGCACCGCTACTTTCCCTTAGTAGCACTAAGTAGAACTATATTTTTCCTACCTCTAAAAAAGCGCGCCTCTGTTGCAATAAAACATGGTTTTAAACTTTCATTTGCAAACAAAAACTCTGATATAAAATGAAAATGAAACTAGAAATGTTTTCACAAACACAACAAATTACTTGCAGCAGTTTCACCATAAAATTAAGGATAAATCCGCGTTGTTAATGCATGTACTTACTTGAGATATATAGTTTCTGGTTCTCGGCTCCGCTCACGGGAAGTGACGTATTCTGGTTCCGCTAGAGGTACTACTATGGGATCATTCCTGTAAACACCGTCCCATCTGCTCTCACTGTAATAGATTGTAATTGTAACAGAATATGATATGCACTTATCACTGTTTTGCCCCTACCCCCGGGGCAGATATACGGGATTTTAGACAGCAGACAACTGTCGACAGGTGGGCATTGGACACGCCTAATGATTCCGGGTCCCAGGAAATAGATTTTGGTCGGATTTGTTATAGATTCCAGAAGTCAGGAATTAGCATCTCTCACAGTGGGGATTTAAATAAAACGCTGGACTCTAGGGTAGGGAATTACAGCTTAAACACATATTGTCTAATTCCCTGCGTATTGGAAGTAAACGATAACGGCACATACATAAAACAGTATACACAGCATTGGAGACTGAGGAGGTGCAAGGGTAAACATCATTCGGAAATCCTCGGGCAACTACGTCAAGTGCCTCGGATGTACGTTAGGCACTACTTTCGGAAATACCATTCGAATATCATGAAAAAAAAGATGGCGGCGTGAACGCTGGAGTGCAGATGAATCTAATATTTAAGCTATATGAAGACTGAAATATATGAGTTTTTTAACTAGAAATGACAACGATAATCCATCAAATACGTGAATTTATCGAAGTTATTGAAGTTATAAATCCGTTATACGAGAACTATTTCTTTACTGCACAAAATGTTGATTTTTACTAATAGTACTCCGCCTTACATACACTAGAGGGTGTTATCCGAGTAACGAAGTGGTACGGAAATGCCCGAGAGCTGACGAGAATGGGGTCAACATGTAAGGGAATAGGTGTGTAAGAAATGGACTGGTTAACCACAAAAACAACTAATGAGAATTTAGGGGGACAACAATGGGATAACAAGGGGATAATGGAGGGAATACATCACGGAACAAGTCAAGAAAGTCAACATAATAGGCCGAAAGTGGGGGAGATTGGAAAATTGTGACGTCTCATGTGACGTTTTCTGGAAATGACGTCACTTATAGAAGAGTTGGAAATCGTACAGCGGCGCTCATATACTTGTTGGCATTAGAAAAATAGCCGAATGACGGCTATAAAAACAGCTGGAAAAAACCTGATATTATATCAAGCAAAAGAACTGCTCATTGGGATATTAAAATAAGGAAATCGGAGAAGCTTCAGTTGCTATGGAATAAAAGAATGGTACATCGTTATGCAATCACATACAAAGTACAACATATATAGTAATAATAATAATAATAATAATAATAACATCTTTATTTTAAGAAGGTTGTTACACATTATGATATAAATATATAACTATACAAACATCATATTTTCAATGTGGCCTTCTGTAAACAAAACATAATAACAATTAAAATTTAACATTTGCACACTATAATCACATGTATATAAATAAGATTTCACATTGTATTTCAATATAACAATTTATAATAATTTACTTACCGACAGACACTCGATCAATTATAATTGATGTGAACATAATATCTCGGACATATAAACGGTTTATACATCTTTAACACATAAATTATAAAATTTATTTCTATAAATTGGAAATGAAATATATAGAAAATTTAATATTTTATATTTTAAATATAGAAATAAATTTCAAGACAATGAAAAACTAACATATGAGAAATGGTTCTCGTATAACGGATTTATAACTTCAATAACAACCCTTTTTGTCCTTTTTATGAGTGTTCATATCGTATGAGTGTGGTATGAGTGTAGTATATCATATGGAAAAAAAACGAACGGAAGAGAAAAAGAAAACAGGGGGATTGCTTCAAATTTTAGAGGACAGACAAAATCATATGATGTCATTAAAGAGAAAAGGTGAAACAGTGGCAAATATTGTTCGATGGTGACCATCAAAATTATGGTAGTGTTAAAAATCTTTGTTTTAAAGATGTATCTGGCTCATCTGAACATAAAATGTTTGAATTGGCTTTATCCAGTTTTGTTGTTACATTGGCTAAAACATCTCTAATAAGAGCCATTGCAATGTAAACCCGATTGAAATAACTTTTTTTTATCATATAACAGTCATAACCTGTAAAATAGTCTGATTGTTAAAAAAAATGGATTTTTGTTTAAATTTTATTATGTACAAACATTTTTCTTCAACAAATATGGATTAATATATTATGAGTTCATTCTTTGTTAATGCCAGTTCATTGTTTTAACTATAGGAAATATTGTTTTCATGTTTGGTTAGGTAAACAAATGAACTAAAAATGAGCATAGTTATTACTTTAAGGCACCTTTTAAAACAAGAAAAACGATGAATCTACAGTTGCTATGGAATAAAAGAATGCACACTGTACCTTACATATTGCCTGGGAGGCTCTCTGAGAGGCTCTCGTCTACTTTCCCAAGTATCATATCTGTATACCGGCCTGGGTGCTGGTTTCTCATAGTATCTGACTGGGGGTGGGGGAGGGGGTGGTGGCATTGGCATTGGCATTGGTGGTGGTGGATCGTATATCATGGATGGTACCCGCTTCTCATACACACTGAAATATAACATACGAGTTACAAATTTTCATCACATTCAAGATTTTTATAAAAATATGACAGCACTTTTCCGAGTATTTTTTTAACACCCCTCGTATATAGAGATAGATTTAGATAGATTTATTTCAACATGAAATGTACCAAATACATGGCAATATAAAATTAAGACATACGGTTGTTAAAGCAATATGTATGAGTTCAAGTAAAAACTCTTCTGGGTAACGCCTGATGGTAGCAATTTCTTACACAGCGTTATAAAATTATACACAATCTGACCTCGCTTATTCGAATTCGTAGGGTCCAAAATAGTTGTGTTCGAATAATACAGGGTTTCGAATAACCCATTTCAATTCGACGTGCTTAATAAGATGCATTCCGTATAACAAGGGGGTAGATGCAGTTATGTGAAAAGAATGTAAGAGTATGTTTTAATAAACATGAAACAACCTTTTTGTCATTTTTATGAGTGTTCAATATCGTTGAATGAAAGCGAAAATATTTATCATAAATAATTCGTTTTTCATATGCAGGTACACTGGTTTCGCTAGTATACATATAAAAACTAAAGTAAAATAAAGTCTTTACTTATTATAGTGTCACCCCTTTTTAATGGGCCAGCCATTTCTGACTTATGAGACCATTACCTTCTGAGCATGGTAACTTTGTACTTCCCGACTCCTATCCTTTAATGCCAGGTACCAGGCAGATATGTACACGGTAACCATTCAATGATTTACCTAGCTTGCGGCTCACCAACCGGCCATATCAGAACAGACCCCTACCGAGAATCGAACATTCGACCTCCCGTTCCTAAAGCGGATGCCTTAACCACTCGTCCAAGAGAGACCACGGGAGACGATATATGATGGTTTTGTAACAGACAAGGTGGTCTTATCATTGAGGTTACATCTCTTCCCAAATAAGTGAGCAAAACTCGGTTTTAAACCGAGTTAAACCCGCTGGTATTGGCACCGTGTTAAATGTGGGTTTTTTCTAGACAAAATGTGGGTTTTTTCTAGACAAAATGTGGGTTTTTTCTAGACAAAAGGTGGGTTTTTTCTAGACAAAATGGTTTTTTTTTCTAGACAAAATGGGGTTTTTTTTCTAGACAAAATGGGTTTTTTTTCTAGACAAAATGGGTTTTTTTTCTAGACAAAATGTGGTTTTTTTCTAGACAAAATGTGGGTTTTTTCTAGTCAAAATGTGGGTTTTTTCTAGACAAAATGTGGGTTTTTTCTAGACAAAATGTGGGTTTTTTCTAGACAAAATGTGGGTTTTCAAGAGAATAATAAACCTGGTGGGTTTTTCTGAGTTACTGTGTTTTTTTTAACACACGTCTTTGTTTTTTGTTGGCTTAAAGTGAGCAAAAGCGAGTTTTAAGGCATAAAAACCTACTTTTTCCAGAGAAGTGAGTTAAAAAACCGCTTAAAACCCACTTCTTCATAAATTGATACACCCACTTTAAACTCACTTCTTTCCAAAAAGACTCACTTAAAACCCACATTGTTGCCCAAAAAAACCCAGAATAAAATCACTTTTTAGTAGAACAAAATCGCTTTTAACCGAGTTTTGGTAAAAACCCCACTTTTCATTTTGGAAGGGAGTCGGTATACTCTTCGTGTGATGGATACAAAAAGCGACTTACGGATAAGGATTACGGTCGTATCTATCGAATACAAGTTTTTCTTTGTGTCCATGCCTCCTTCTGAAATAAACAAATGAAACATCAATCATTGTATACTCAACGAAATTGAATATTCCTCTTTTGAAAGAATAGATTAACAGTAATCCAAATGTTTGATCAATCGTAACTACTCGGCGGTATCCGGCAGAGCTCAGAATACATACCTCGTAAGTAAGTGGATGGATACACCCAATGTGATGTGTCCCCGGCGAATAACGCCGAGTAGATAATCACGAGATTACCTTCTGAATGCATCAACATTTTCTATATTTCGCCAACAATTCCTACAAATTGATGTTATTTCATTATCAGGGAAATATTAATTTGTCGAGCCAAATTTATTTGATGTTGTTTTCACAGAAATATCGTTTATGTCTCGATTCCATAATAGACAGGTACAGCATATCTCGGAGGCGGCCATCTTGCGGACTACTTTCTAACCATAATATCTCCGAGGTGATTTATATCTCCGAGGTGTTCCGATTGATGTTTTATAGCACACGAGTTATCTCCCTTTATCCCATCTAGAGTTAGCTCCCTTTATCCCTTCTATAGTATATGTATATATAGACTTTACATATACTGTGGAAGGGATATACTATAAATACATAGATGGGATAAAGGGAGATAACTCTACACGAGATAAACAGTTTCCTATGTTTTATAATGACACGTTTTACGGAAAAGTAAAGTCATCCACGTGAGTTAATTTATACAGCTACACTCAAACTATAGTCGGACCTCGCTCATTCGAATTCGTTGGATCCGAAATCTTATTTCGAATAATACATGGTTTCGAACAGTCCATTTCATTTTGACGTGCATAAGAAGGGATCTGTTATTTATTTCGGATGATACCAAGTATTCGGATAGTAGGTTGTCAAGATCAGAATTTGGGAGTGTCACTGGCAAGATTTGTAAGGGTACGACTTAAGAATCATCTCAGAGTAAGCTTTATGATATGAATAAAATTCGAAATGAACTAGGATATAGATAAACTTAATTAAACTAACTCCTGAAAATTGAATATAGAAATGTATGTGTTAAATATTCTAATTCTATAAACTTTCGAACTTCCGCCCTATACTGTATGCTACAAATTTGCATAATTATTGAATAACCACGTGACATGTATTGAATATACACTATACATTTTTCTATATTGAAACATTAATAAACATGTTTTGACTAAATGTTTGAAATAAAATTACACCTTTATTCATGATGACGCAATGTAAATGCTATGGCCTACTGCATTAACAAGCCGCGGATCGATATGACTCATCACGTGGGAAATATATATAAATCAATACAAATATACTTGATGCTTGAAAGCATACTGTTATCAGAAATCAATTGGATCATTTGCATAATGAGGAACATATCATGATTTCACTAATGATTGGACCAAAACGGAAAGTGGGAAAAAATGCTTTTGATGACTTGCGGTTACATTAAAGATATGTAGTTTTATGAAAGTGCTAAATAAAAAAAGAGCATTAAATTGGAAAATATACATGTTTAAACCATGGCTTGTGGAGGATTGTCCATGGAAAAAGTATTTTGACTTCAAACAATTTGTCAAAAAGTTTACACAAAAAGTCCCGTAAATTAACATGCTAACACTTGATATAAACGCAATAATATTTCGTGCCCATGTAAACAAAGAACCTACAATGTTGTATTTAACGATTCTGTACATTTTGTGGAGATTAAATATTCAGAGTATTGTTTTTAAAATAACACTGTGTACTAAAATTTGGTAAAACATAATTGTGCTGATTTTATTATGACACAGACATGTCCGTGTAATGACCTTTTCGATCTGTGTAATTCTTAATTGTCTAATATAGTTATTATAAATGTTTTAATTATGTCTTTATAAATCTTTAAATATGACAATTACGGCTTCTCTCGATTAAGAAACAATATGGCGGACGTCGCAAATTGTTGTCGTGGGTTTCATCTCGGACGAAAATCTCGCCGGTCGCGAGAGTTCGAACAAATCTAAACACACTATGAGGTAGTTCGATCAGCAACTAAAGTGACTATGGTGACTTTGGTTGGATGATACAACTCAGCCTAGTTCATCTATGGTCTAGTTACTCTTCGAACTTGGATGTTTGAATAATATATAGAGGTGTTCCGAACATTAACTATGGCTCAACCACCGATTTAGTACGGTTGAACTATAGTTGATTATCGGAACACCTCTACAGAGTTTTCAATCCTCAAAATTCTAAGAGTGACCAGAGTAGCTAGACCATTGATGAACTAGTCTGAGTCTTATCAACCAACCATAGTCACTAAAGCTGCTGATTCGAACTACCTCATAGAAGGACGTTTCCAACCCATGGTTTATATGTCCGTGATTATCTTTAAGAATGATATTTTCGTCAAATTCGCAGTTAGCTCCCCTGTCTTGTTCGACGCCATGAGTATACATACGCGCATAACATTCGAATTAATTATCCATACCAGGTAAATAGTATCACCACCTTCAACAGGTAACACATTATGGCGCGTACACTATAAATGATCACTCGAGTACAAGATGCATTTACTATACCCTGTATTTCGAATTAATGATACGTGAATTGTTAAACAGCGATATAATGTTTCAAACTTCATAATTACCCAGTGTGAATAAAGTACATGTTGATGAATATCATTTTATACTAGAATGTCAGTTGTTCAACGATTTAAGAAAAACATATATACCATCAGAATATCGGAATCACCCAAATATGTTCAAATTTATACAATTAATGCAAAATGAGAATGAAACTGTTTTGAAAAAATTAAGCCTGTTTACAAATCATGCATTTAAGCTTAGAAATGAAATGTTGTATTTGAATTGATTGTCTTTTGTGTACTAGTATGTTTTACTATTGTTTACATGTATATATTATTGTGTACACATTGTAATGTAACGTAATAGGTAATAGACCCATGTGCTGTATCTCGCATATCTTCTCCACAAAATAATGAACATGCTCTTTATTATGTTATTATATACACATGTACTGTACCACTGTTCTGTCAGTATGCTTTGTATTGTCCTCATGGGCTATCAGCCTTTTTGGAAATAAAATAGATATATGTCATATATCTCATGTTCATACATTCATACATTCGGAGCAAAACAAGCAAAAATACATACTTTGATAATGAGTAAAATGATTATAAGTATGCCGTCTTCAAATATTGTTTTTTTGTACAAAATGTATGATTTTTTTATAGAATTGTACCCATTAATTCTTGCCAATTCGACACTTCTGTATATTCAATCCTACAGATTTTTTTCGAGACAATGCATAAAAGGAATTATTCGACAACTTGTTTAATTAAGGCATATTTGCTGCACATAAGGTCATAATTAAATAAAGTCATGTTTTGAGGAACACGAACAATCGGTCAATGGCGCTACACAAGAAATATCTTGAACACAGATGGTCAGTGCAATTTGAAGGTTAAGATTTGTTGTGCAACATAAAAAAATGCCGAGATGTTACGATTGCTGGTCACTCCAAATCCAAAATAGATTTCGGTAAATTCACCGTACCCTTTATCGAACGATTAACCAATCCGCGTCAAGGTTACAAACGTTGTTCGGTTGAACAGAATTTGGTTTAACTGTTAACGTAAGATTTGATTGGTTTACACAACATTAATATGCAAATAGCAAAATAAAGTCATGTTTTGGGAACACGAAATTCGGTCAATGGCGCTACCGGGATTCGAACCCGGGTCTACCGTACGGAAGCCATTTTAGTACGACCGCGCCGAAAGAACATTTGTTTGGAATAACCTAGCCCCGCATACGTGTCTCTGTACTCCGACTTTTACACGCGCCGTCGTAACAGTTGTACAGCGACCTTATAGAGATGTGACGTCCGTGGCTTGACTAGAAATAACACTGCCTACTCAAACAAGTGGAATAGAACAAACTACAACCATAACACTCTCACCTCCTCTTCTTGTCTTTGCCATAGAATATGTAACATATGAACACGACAATAAGTATCAATACAATGACGGACACGCCCACACACACCCCAATGATAATCTTCTGTTCTTCTGTCAGTTCTGGAACAAAAACAAACATCGTCATAAGCCGGGAACAATAATAATACAAATAATAATACTAATAATAATACAATTAATGATACAGATAAGAATACAAATTATACAAATAATAATACTAAATTAAATAATAATACAAATAATGATACAGTTAATAATACAGATAATAATACAAATAATAATAATAATACACATAATACAACAAATAATACAAATAATAATAATACAAATAATGATACAGATAATAATACAAATAATACAACAAATAATACAAATAATAATAATACAAATAATGATACAGATAATAATACAATAATACAACAAATAATACAAATAATAATAATACAAATAATGATACAGATAATAATACAAATACTACAACAAATAATACAAATAATAATAATACAAATAATAATAATACAAATAATAATACAAATAATAGAAATGGTAAGAGGATTACAGGAGATTGTCGCGAGTTCTCGTCCTTTATCCTTCTATTGTACTTAATATACGTATACTACAGAAGGGATAAAGGGAGAGAATTCTAGAAGGGATACAGGGAGAGTACTCATGACAATCTGGAGACATTAAACGGTACAAAGTCTTATTTTTTGGGGCAAAAAATCTTTAGCGATAAATATGAGAAAAATGTGTGGTAATTGCATTCATACTGACGTACTCTAAAACATTGCATTGTCACTTGTTTTACAACTTTCCCTAAACCACACATACAAGAGTCCTTAACATGTATCTCATATCTTGACCTAGGCGCCGAGATAGCGCTAGCATAGGAAATACCAGTACCGGACTCGTGTTTTGTAGTTCCAGGAACTATTTCAGAAAAGTAACAATGCAATGTTTTAGTGTATATCTGTATTCATGACATTTTCTCAAAATTATTACTTAGCATATGTTGATAGAACATAATACTTTCTACCTTTACAACTGTCACGATTTAGATCCAACATCAATACACGAATTCTAGTTTTTATATGTGTCACTCAGTAGATGTTGATCTACTAGACATTCTGAACTTAATTGAAATTGAATTGCATCGTCTAATCTAAAATTTCATCGACATATCATAGCAATGTTATTACAAAAAGTAGCCGTTATATAAACAGTTACCCATCTCTGTTATATTTTCTGATACATGAAATGAAATACAAAATCATAGCTAGCTGCACATTTAATGCATTTTTGATTGCTTTTAATATGATTGAGGAAATGCATTGCATGTGTCATTGTGTAGAATCGACACAGTTTAATCCGATATCAACTTTTCGGAACATGTTTGCTATTATCATATACAAACGTACGTAAAAATGTTAAATATGAAATTATTTTGACTGAATATATATATTTATCCGAGGGTTTGATAAAAGTCGGACTAAATCGATTTAAACCCCCAGTATTTTTACTGACAGTTCCAAGGCTGTAATTCGCTATATGATTGTTGTTTCTGTTTGTGTTATGAATGTTTTATGTTTCCCTTTCCCCTATGCAATTCTGTCACTTTATACAGTGTTCAGAGTGTTTCCTGCCCAATTTTGGCCTATTGTGGCCAGTTGTCTTGAATTGTCCTGTGAGCTTTTCCATCCATTAATTCCCCTCTCCCCCTCCCTTTACTGTCCACTTTGATTCTCTTAATTATTCCTTATGGTCTGTTGGGCCATTCCTTGTGCCTCTGTTCCTTAATATGTGTACCGTTTGACCTCCTTAAGTGCGTTATGTTTTGTGGATTGTTGTTTTTCCTGAGGTCTGCGTGGGGAGGTATTGTCGTGTGTATGTGGCGTTCCCCGTAGTTACGTATTCTCTCTGTTTTAAAACGTCAAACACGTCAATGTATCACCATGGTGAAAGTAGGCCTACATTTCACTATTTCAATATTTGTATCAGGCTATGTTCACGGAATATTGTACCGAACCGAAACAAAACGTGTTGAATTGATACTTCCATAGACAGTGTACGATCTTTTACAAATTGAACAAAACTTGACGAAGAAAACGCGATCACGTGATTCCAAGGAGAATCATGGAACATTCCATTGGATATTTACACGAGTTCTCTCCCTTTATTCGATCTATAGTACAGTACAACCTCAATAATAAGACCATCGTTGGTATCCTTAAAAATGGGTATTCTTATTGAGGTGGTCTTAATATTGATGTTAAATAAAGAGCAAAACAGTGAAAATTGACTTGCAAAGTCTTATTATTAAGGTGGTCTTTAAGTCAAATGTTAGTGTATATGTATATATAGTACAAGAGAACTATTTTCTGTAGTGTACTTAAACATTATACATATATATACTATAGAAGAGATAAAGAGAAAATTGTATATATGAGCGCCGCTGTACGATTTCCAAACTTTATTATTATACTGGAATGTGAGTGAAACGCGAACATTGTATAGTGTCAGTATGTTTAAATGTTGAATTTTGTTTATATACGATGTTAAAATGATAAAGAAATACATTTTACTAAGAACAGTGAACTCTAGAAAGGGATAAAGGGAGAGAACTCTAGAAGGGATAAAGTGAGAGAATTCTAGAAGGTAAAAAGGGAGAGAACTCTAGAATGGGATAAAGAGAGAGAACTCTAGTAGGGATAAAGGGAGAAAACTCTAGAATGGGATAAAGTGAGATAACTCTAGAAATGGATAAAGGGAGATAACTCTAGAAAGGGATCAAGGGAGATAACTCTAGCAGGGGATAAAGGGAGATAACTCTAGAAAAAAGATATAAAGGGAGATAACTCTAGCAGGGGATAAAGGGAGATAACTCTATAAAGGGATATAAAGGGATATAACTCTAGCAGGACATAAAGGGAGATAACTCTAGAAAGGGATATAATGGGAGATAACTCGTTACAGTCTCATGTGGTATGCTCGTAACATACGGCGTTCGTATGTATTGTATTTTTGTCTTAAAATGTGAATACTCTATATCAAACGAACCGAATTACATCAAAGGTCTCAACGATAATTTGCTTGAATACACAACTTAAGATCATAGACCAAATCCGAGTATTTATTTATCGGTTGTAGATAATTATCAGTAATTATTACTCATTATTCATCGGGCTCAAAGAATTTATGTTTCCAGTTTTTGCCAATTTTGGTTCAGTTTTGTTTTTTTGTCCAATTTGGCGCCCGTAGTGTATCAATACAATATATGCATTTCTGTTTTTCACGAAAATATGTAGCTTAAGTGTATAAGTGAATTCAATCCAGCGGGAAATTGCGTCTAAAGTGGGGCTCGAACACACGACCCCGCCCTTTACACACTGATATAGCGCTCTACGGACTGAGCTAACAGGATGGTCATCAAACACCACACCATTATATTAACTAGAGCACAACATACAACGTCATGTCCCAATCTCCCAAAGTATCTCAATCTGAGCTTAATATTAGCATAAATATGGTCTTTAATCGTTGAGATCTTTCTCATCTCAGATAAAACAAATCTCAGAAATATCTCACGAGATCAACATGAGATTGTCTCAAACTCAGGCTCTCATTTGAGCTAAAGTTTTTCTCATCTCAGACAAGACTCAAAATCAGTATAACAAATCGAAAAAAGTATTTTTTCTCAGAAAATTGTCAAGCGATCAAAAAAAGCTTGTCTCAAACTCAACCTCTGATTTGAGCAAAATCTCAATATTGAGCTGAATTTTCTATTTGAGATTCTTTGGGATATCGGGACATGGTACACATACAATTAATACGATATACTTAAACTGAAAACTACACCAATATCACATTTCTTTTATCAGTCTAGCTAATGGTTATACAACAGTACGTCGATTGAGCCAAAGGCTACATCTGTTTGAATGACAATAACATGTTGATCAATACGGTTTTCAAATCAATTAGCAATACAATATCTCTTACCTGCCATTGTTAATATATTCTATATATCCACACGGTAGCTACTTCATCCCCGGCCTAGTATATCGTGATCCAGTCCACAGATTCCACCATATAATGCTTTCGAAAGTATAGCTCTCTTCTCTGAAATAAGAACACAAAATCTCAACACATGATTGTGAGAATTTTTCACCAGTCACTATCATACACTGTAACAGCAAATGTATTCGATTATTGTTAAGTGAAAACACGAGATTTCAAGCGTGACGATGAATGTCCTCGACCCGTATAAAACACGGTACGGGTTTTAACCGCAATGTGTAAAGTATGTGTAGATTTTTGATCTTATATTTATGGGTATAGAACAGCGCAATGAATTGACCAAGTTTAAAGTATTTTTTTAACCGACAGTTTGAATACCCTTACATCAATGAAACAGCGGGTTTCTCGACACGGTGTCATAATTATTCGAGTAGTTAATGTAATATACATTGAATAGGTCGGTATTATGTACACACGATCGTGTACAGGGAATTTCCCGTTGTGTCCAGTGTATATATTTCTGATTGACCGACTGACCGTCGTATATACCGTGTATGTTAGTATACATTGTAAGGCTAATCCCTCTAAAATATGTGTACATTTTTTATTCGGGTACAACGCATTCAGTATTGTACGTGTTTGTAGCTAGTGAGATAATCTGTACACATGACCCATGCCATCTGCTTGTTCTCTGTTAATTGACGCTTAATGTTCGGGTGAACATAACAGAACAGAACAGTTAATTAATATCTGGATTTAAGTATTATACTTATCGTCCAATGTATACAATTTACAAAAGAATAATATTGACAAACTCTACGAGAGTAAGTACATGTACATTTGTACATACAACATAGTCAAACGAAATATTACAATACACATGACAAACGACAGTGATACAATATGAATAAAAACAGCATTATAAGTATAACATCCAATCAAGAACGTAATAGATGAGTACGTACTATAACAGCACGTTGTAGGTACATTGTCAATATTTTTAACACTGCATCGATCATTATTGCGAAAGGGTTTCAATTAACTATATAGATAGTTTCCACATCTACAATATTTACCTCCCTTGTTCTTAATCATCAGCCATTTTGATGAGAAAATGATCAGCGCTTATATAGGAGTAATTTCCAATTATGTGATAATTGCGAAAATACCAAGAGAATTTGCATGTGACAACCACTGTTTCTTCAAGTTTCTGAGCCATCTGCCCACATGAGCACAATGAATAAGTTATTTTCAAATGTATATATCAGATTTTATTTTGTCATCGTTTACAATATATTCCCTATACACTTTTAGGAAATGTGCCTATCAATATGGCCGACTATTCAGAACAAGGGAGGTAAGTATTGTAAATGTGGGAACTATCTATTGGCTAGCCTGGAATCCTGGCCAAACCTCCTATTACTCCGCGTCGGTATCACGTGATCAAGATACCGGATAAAGAAAATGCGCGCGCATAAGGTAAATTTGTCCAATCAGATAATCAAAGTGATTGTATTTCACCTGGATATACTGGCAGCGTTAGCAATCAGTGAGCCATAACCCCATGCTATATATTGTCCACATGCCATAATCAGGTTACTTGGGTTTCTAACGCTTATGTTATCAAGTTCTTCTGGAAATATTAGGCAACTTCTATGCAGAGATATAGACGATTTACATAAGTTTGGAGAATTATTTCTAGTCAAACCTTCACTAACATCATATGCCTCCAGGGTTTCCAAAGCACGTCGACTATAATGGAAGTGACGTCACAGGAGATTGTCACGAGTACTCTCCCTTTATACATATATTGTAGTTGGGATAAAGGGAAATAACTCATGACAATTTCTTGAGTGTGAGATACGCTATCTCTCGCTAGAGCTTACGAGGGACACACTAAAGTAAACGAACCTGTATTTTTAGGTCAACTTTGAATTAAACATGAGCATTGAATTCGAAAATTAACGTATTTCAAATAACATTCATGAAAGAAATACCAATGGATGGAGTAGTCAGGCTCATCAACATTTGTAAATCAATAAGAAGAGAGTAATAACGTAGCAGTCGTCCCAAGGTCATATATACAAAGAAAGGTTACGTGTGCTTGAAGAATAAACGCACAACTTTAGATGTAAACAAACTGAATATTTCGTGCCCATGTAAACGCAGAACGAACAATGAATTAGTTCAATATTGATCGATCCGTACATCTTTTGAAATATGTTAATCTGAACTTTCTTACTTTTAGAATTAACATACACAATATATTCTATACAATTGTGTTAATTTTCGATTTCAATGGTCCCTGTTCGTTCAACTTTGACATAAAAAATACAGGTTTATTTACTTTAAGACTAGGGAAGATGTATACATGTTTTCAGACATGTTTGTTTCATCGGGTTTAACGCCGTTTCTCAACGATATTTCAGTTATATACGTCGGCCGGTTCACCTAACCAGTTTCCTGGACTGAAATCTAACCAGTACTAAATTACCCTTCCACAAGGAGCAGGCAACTTCTCCACATGTGGATGAAATTCGACATTTTTGTCAAATTTTCATGGAAGGGTATGACCTGCCGCGACCGGGAATCGAACCCAGATCGCCGGGTTACAAGTCCAGCGCACTAACCACTGGACCACGGCCGCGGCTGCAAATATGTCTTGAACCACAGGAGATTTCCACGAGTTATTTCGCTTTTATTCCATCTAGAGTCCTCTCTCTTATATACATAGAATACATTATTGAAGGGATAAAGGGAGATAACTATGTATGGGATAAAGGGAAAGAACTCGTGACACATTCCTGTGTCTTGAACTAACGTCCCAGATTTTGACACATCGACTTATAATTATTTTGGGAAATATCTGTGGTTAAATGTATTATGACTACTGTAAGTCACATGACTTCTGGGCTTGGCGTTTGTAATTTGAATGTGATTAAAAACTGCATTTACAGTGAGAAATGTACAAAAATGTTTAAAACGTTTACTCGACTGTAAAAACTATGAACCATACAATATGATACTGTTACAAAAAATAAAAAATGTTATCGAGTTGTTTTTGTATCCGTGTTTTAAATGTTGAGTGATTTGCAACAGACTTTCGACTCACGGTTTGATTAAGTCCTAATTTGATAAATCAAACACACGTCATTATACGCAAAAATTGTAAAATCGTAAATTTACGTACGTATAGCTTGTGAAACCGTATCGTATCGTATTGCAAATTATGTCAATTTCTGCAAAAAATGTCGATTTTCCTCCCCATGTGGAGAAGTTGCCGGCTCCTTGTGGAAGGGTAAGTTAGTACTGGTTAGATTTCAGTCCAGGAAAAACTGGTTAGGTGAACCGGCCGCCGTATATAACTGAAATATCGTTGAGAAACGGCGTTAAACCCGATGAAACAAACAAACAAACCATTTCTGCGAATTCTGCAAATTTTGTCCACAATAATGTCATATCTACCAAAATTTAATATGTAAAGAAGGTTTAGAATGTGTTCTGTTGCTTTGAGTTAAAGTTTTTATACAGCGAGTCAATTAATGTCTCTTAAAATGTTATAAACACGATCGGTGGTAATAAAGTCGTGGGTTGTGTCGTAAAACTAAGCCAATATTTTCATTATTAGTCTTTTATTATGTGATATCCTCTCCTCCCTGCGTATTTATTGTAATACCTACGTACAGAACAACCACACTAATAAGACCACATTTGGGACCCATGAAAACCGGTCGTGCTATTGAGGTAGTCTTAATATTGAGGTTGAATAAATAGTAACACAGTGAAAATGGACTCGACAATTATTGTGTTCTTAATTTTGAGCTGGTCTTATTAATGAGCTGGTCTTATTATTGAGGTGGTCTTATTATTGAGCTGGTCTTATTATTGAGGTGGTCTTATTAATGAGCTGGTCTTATTATTGAGCTGGTCTTATTATTGAGGTGGTCTTATTATTGAGCTGGTCTTATTATTGAGGTGGTCTTATTATTGAGCTGGTCTTATTATTGAGGTGGTCTTAAGATGTGTTGTCAACTACCAGCTTCTCAGTTTAGCAATACTTATCTACACTTGATTAAAACATAATAGTAATATCTTAAAATAAATTAGGTATCATCTCATGTATATAATGTAATAAATATTATTGGAAAAATCCAAATGTTTTAAAATTTGCAGAACTCTTAAACAGCGAAGTAATTGTACAATAAGAGGATTATCATTATTTGTCTATAAAAGTTTTGAATTGAGATCGCAAATATATTTCTTAAAATAATCTTAATTCTCCCCATTATCAACTATCAACTTTCGTCTTTTATTTATTTAACTACCAATTTACTTAGTAATTACTTTTTAAAAAGTAAATACACGTGTATGTTATACATGCATGTACGTAATTATGTTTGTAAACTTTACACATAGAACTTAGAACAATATGTATTGTAAATCACCATTGACACGTTGTATTTATTGTATTGTTTTTATTCATGTGGAATGATGGGCTATTTGCCTTTTTCTGAATAAACTTATCCTATCTATCTATAAAACACATTTCTATTTTTAGATACGATGCACGTTTTGTACATGTAGCTTAGTGCACCGTGGGTATAGACGATATACTATACAACAAGATCGATACTATAATGATGATGGTAAATATATTCACGTTATTCAAGTGCGCTCTCTAACTGAAAATCAATATTCAAACAATTGTACATCGATAAAGTTTCATCTTTGGCGGAGTCTCCACTTTACACGATACTATGTTAGCTAATCACTTTTATTCTTGGTAATAAAATATTTATTAAATGTTTATTGCCAATTTTCGTTTAAGAAATAGAATCTTGCATGTTTTTACTATAATTATTGCATTTACATCAAGTTTTATTGACTTTGTATACGATCTCAGTGGGTTAATAAAATGTATCGATTTAACCAATCAATTTTATGAACAAGATTTCGTATGTTTTTGTATGTTCACCGTTTCTAAACGTTCATCATTTCTCTGAAATAATGTTCATCTTTAGCTAGTCTTCATGGTTTGATTATCTTGTGTATGCAAACTGGTTAGAAACAATATTATGTTAAAATAGATGTTGAATGTTTAAACATTGCCAGCAACGCGTACTAAATTATTATTTTTGTACATTTAAATGAATTTATGACAACCTTATTTGTTTTTGTTTTTCAATATCATAATCGTCATTATTATGTCGATATATGTCTGCATTATTGACGCAATTATGATCGGACATCTTGGCAATGTATTTGGGATAGTATTCATTGTAGACGATGCACCGTATACAACTCATATATAAAGTATATGTTCTGTTTTGTTCAGTTATGTTCTATCCTGTCCTGTCCTTTCTGGCATGTTCTGTTATATTCTGTTCAGTTATGTTCTATCCTGTCCTGTCCGTTTCTGGCATGTTCTGTTCTACTCTATTATGTTATGTTCTATCCTGTCCTGTCCGTTTCTGGCATGTTCTGTTCTATTCTGTTCAGTTATGTTCTATCCTGTCCTGTCCGTTTCTGGCATGTTCTGTTATATTCTGTTCAGTTATGTTCTATCCTGTCCTGTCCGTTTCTGGCATGCTCTGTTCTATTCTGTTCAGTTATGTTCTATCATGTCCTGTCCGTTTCTGGCATGTTCTGTTATATTCTGTTCAGTTATGTTCTATCATGACCTGTCCGTTTCTGGCATGCTCTGTTCTATTCTGTTCAGTTATGTTCTATCATGACCTGTCCGTTTCTGGCATGTTCTGTTCTATTCTGTTCAGTTATGTTCTATCATGACCTGTCCGTTTCTGTTCAGTTATGTTCTATTCTGTTCAGTTATGTTCTATCATGACCTGTCCGTTTCTGGCATGTTCTGTTCTATTCTGTTCAGTTAAGTTCTATCATGACCTGTCCGTTTCTGGCATGTTCTGTTATATTCTGTTTAGTTATGTTCTATCCTGTCCTGTCCGTTTCTGGCATGTTCTGTTCTATTCTATTATGTTATGTTCTATCCTGTCCTGTCCGTTTCTGGCATGTTCTGTTATATTCTGTTTAGTTATGTTCTATCCTGTCCTTCCGTTTCTGGCATGCTCTGTTCTATTCTGTTCAGTTATGTTCTATCATGACCTGCCCGTTTCTGGCATGCTCTGTTCGATTCTGTTCAGTTATGTTCTATCATGACCTGTCCGTTTCTGGCATGTTCTGTTATATTCTGTTCAGTTATGTTCTATCCTGTCCGTTTCTGGCATGTTCTGTTCTATTCTGTTCAGTTATGTTCTATCATGACCTGTCCGTTTCTGGCATGTTCTGTTCTATTATATTATGTTATGTTCTATCCTGTCCTGTCCGTTTCTGGCATGTTCTGTTCTATTCTGTTCAGTTATGTTCTATCATGACCTGTCCGTTTCTGGCATGTTCTGTTCTATTCTGTTCAGTAATGTTCTATCATGTCCTGTCCGTTTCTGGCATGTTCTGTTCTATTCTGTTCAGTTATGTTCTATCCTGTCCTGTCCGTTGCTGGCATGTTCTGTTCTATTCTGTTCAGTTATGTTCTATCATGTCCTGTCCGTTTCTGGCATGTTCTGTTCTGTTCTATTATGTTATGTTCTATCATGTCCTGTCCGTTTCTGGCATGTTCTGTTCTGTTCTATTATGTTATGTTCTATCATGTCCTGTCCGTTTCTGGCATGTTCTGTTCTGTTCTATTATGTTATGTTCTATCATGTCCTGTCCGTTTCTGGCATGTTCTGTTCTATTCTGTTCAGTTATGTTCTATCATGTCCTGTCCGTTTCTGGAATGTTCTGTTCTGTTCTATTATGTTATGTTCTATCATGTCCTGTCCGTTTCTGGCATGTTCTGTTCTATTCTATTATGTTATGTTCTATCCTGTCCTGTCCGTTTCTGGCATGTTCTGTTCTATTCTATTATGTTATGTTCTATCCTGTCCTGTCCGTTTCTGGCATGCTCTGTTCTATTCAGTTATGTTCTATCATGACCTGTCCGTTTCTGGCATGTTCTGTTCTATTATGTTCAGTTATGTTCTATCATGTCCTGTCCGTTGCTGGCATGTTCTGTTCTATTCTGTTCAGTTATGTTCTATCCTGTCCTGTCCGTTTCTGGCATGTTCTGTTCTACTCTATTATGTTATGTTCTATCCTGTCCTGTCCGTTTCTGGCATGTTCTGTTCTATTCTGTTCAGTTATGTTCTATCCTGTCCTGTCCGTTTCTGGCATGTTCTGTTATATTCTGTTCAGTTATGTTCTATCCTGTCCTGTCCGTTTCTGGCATGCTCTGTTCTATTCTGTTCAGTTATGTTCTATCATGTCCTGTCCGTTTCTGGCATGTTCTGTTATATTCTGTTCAGTTATGTTCTATCATGACCTGTCCGTTTCTGGCATGTTCTGTTCTATTCTGTTCAGTTATGTTCTATCATGACCTGTCCGTTTCTGTTCAGTTATGTTCTATTCTGTTCAGTTATGTTCTATCATGACCTGTCCGTTTCTGGCATGTTCTGTTCTATTCTGTTCAGTTAAGTTCTATCATGACCTGTCCGTTTCTGGCATGTTCTGTTATATTCTGTTCAGTTATGTTCTATCCTGTCCTGTCCGTTTCTGGCATGTTCTGTTCTATTCTATTATGTTATGTTCTATCCTGTCCTGTCCGTTTCTGGCATGTTCTGTTATATTCTGTTTAGTTATGTTCTATCCTGTCCTTCTGTTTCTGGCATGCTCTGTTCTATTCTGTTCAGTTATGTTCTATCATGACCTGCCCGTTTCTGGCATGCTCTGTTCTATTCTGTTCAGTTATGTTCTATCATGACCTGTCCGTTTCTGGCATGTTCTGTTATATTCTGTTCAGTTGTGTTCTATCCTGTCCGTTTCTGGCATGTTCTGTTCTATTCTGTTCAGTTATGTTCTATCATGACCTGTCCGTTTCTGGCATGTTCTGTTCTATTATATTATGTTATGTTCTATCCTGTCCTGTCCGTTTCTGGCATGTTCTGTTCTAATCTGTTCAGTTATGTTCTATCATGACCTGTCCGTTTCTGGCATGTTCTGTTCTATTCTGTTCAGTAATGTTCTATCATGTCCTGTCCGTTTCTGGCATGTTCTGTTCTATTCTGTTCAGTTATGTTCTATCCTGTCCTGTCCGTTGCTGGCATGTTCTGTTCTATTCTGTTCAGTTATGTTCTATCATGTCCTGTCCGTTTCTGGCATGTTCTGTTCTGTTCTATTATGTTATGTTCTATCATGTCCTGTCCGTTTCTGGCATGTTCTGTTCTGTTCTATTATGTTATGTTCTATCATGTCCTGTCCGTTTCTGGCATGTTCTGTTCTGTTCTATTATGTTATGTTCTATCATGTCCTGTCCGTTTCTGGCATGTTCTGTTCTATTCTGTTCAGTTATGTTCTATCATGTCCTGTCCGTTTCTGGAATGTTCTGTTCTGTTCTATTATGTTATGTTCTATCATGTCCTGTCCGTTTCTGGCATGTTCTGTTCTATTCTATTATGTTATGTTCTATCCTGTCCTGTCCGTTTCTGGCATGTTCTGTTCTATTCTATTATGTTATGTTCTATCCTGTCCTGTCCGTTTCTGGCATGCTCTGTTCTATTCAGTTATGTTCTATCATGACCTGTCCGTTTCTGGCATGTTCTGTTCTATTATGTTCAGTTATGTTCTATCATGTCCTGTCCGTTGCTGGCATGTTCTGTTCTATTCTGTTCAGTTATGTTCTATCCTGTCCACATCCTGTCATGACCTGTCCGTTTCTGGCATGCTCTGTTCTATTCTGTTCAGTTATGTTCTATCCTGTTCACGTCCTGTCCTGTCCGTTTCTGGCATGTTATGTTATATTCTGTTATGTTCTATCATGTCCTGTCCTGTCCTGTCCTGTCCATTTATGGCATGTTCTGTTCTATTCTGTTCAGTTATGTTCTGTCATGTCCTGTCCGTTTCTGGCATGTTCTGTTCTATTCCCTTCAGTTATGTTCTATCCTGTCCACATCCTGTCATGACCTGTCCGTTTCTGGCATGCTCTGTTCTATTCTGTTCAGTTATGTTCTATCATGTCCACATCCTGTCATGACCTGTCCGTTTCTGGCATGCTATGTTCTATTCTGTTCAGTTATGTTCTATCCTGTTCAGTTATGTTCTACCCTGTCCTGTCATGTCCTGTCCGATTCTGGCTTGTTCTGTTCTATTCTGTTCAGTTATGTTCTATCCTGTTCAGTTATGTTCTATCATGTCCTGTCCTGTCCTGTCGGTTTCTGGCATGTTCTGTTCTATTCTGTTCAGTTATGTTCTATCCTGTTCAGTTATGTTCTATCCTGTCCACGTCCTGTCCTGTTCAGTCTTGTTCAATTCAGTTCTTTCCTTTTCCGTTCAGTTGCTATTGAAAAATGGGTATTTGATATTTCTTTGTCATTGCTGTCGTTGAATCCATAGCTGTGTGAAATAACCACACCCAATAAATTCTGCATAATCAGCAATTTCTCACGGGTACAATTTGACTGAAAGGTGTCATGCACCCAATAAGTCAACCACGGTATTGCACATTAAATGTCGGTCCGTATATTGTTCATTTATTACAAATGTCGTTTTGATAAGAAAGATAACATGAAACATGAGAACATTATTATAACCTCAAGCCATCAGCAATAAACCAGGCGAATAGTTTGATGATATCATTTATCACAAGTTTTTTGTCGTTTTATGATTTGTCGACTATTTAATTTGGTTACAAACGGGAAGTTTTGTACTTGCATACGGCAGACACATGTCCTAAAACGTAGCATATGAATTGTCCAGCGGCAGTAGAGTGGAGTAAGATTTAATGTTTGCAAGGTACGTGCGATGAGGACATGAAGTCAAACTGGGTAAAGCCCATGGTATTTAAACTGACTGTTGTATGAGAGATTAATTTGTTACAAGGAAAGCTACATACATAAGACAATGTTCCCCACAGATACCCCAGGGAAATAATAGTTTACTGAGGTAGTGCAAGGGTAAGACATTACAGGTCATAGTATATCATCATTGGAAAAAAACATCAATCAAATGAGCGTACATTATAGTTGTATACGTTATATATATATAGACTGTCAGGAGATCTCAGTCAGTAGGTCTGACGACAGACAATATTGAAAGAGAGAGAATAAGTTGCTACAGGGAACGTCACATACATAAGACAGTGCCTCCCCACACAGACCTCCGGGAAAACAACACTCCATAAAACATAAGGCACTTGAGGAGGCTCAATGGTACATACGTTGCGTAATAAAGGCGCAAGGAATAGCCTGGCAGACCGTAAGGAATAACTAGCAGAATTAAACAGAACAAACGGTGAAGGAGGAAAACTAATTGATGGAACAGATCACACAGGACAAGTCAAGACAGCTGGCAACAATAGGCCGAAACTGGAGACTGGAAGAATCAAGTTCAAACCATGTTCGAGGCGTTACTATGTTCTCCGTGATACTTAGACTGAAGATCATACATTCAAAGACATGTGTCCACTACCTCTGATTAATGTAGGGAAATTGTCATTTGTCATTGTCCGCCGAAAATAACTGAATTACTATTAAAACGCAGCGTTAAACCCCAAATATAGAATTATAACTACTTTATATAGCATGCAACTAAAATCATACAACATCCCGGACATGATTATGTTTAAAACTTCTGTTCATTTCATACGAGTCGCATCCGACAGCAATAAGGACTTCATCCTTTGTTCATAAGAAAGCCATTATAGTTTATATGTTCTGTCAATGACCTTAAAATGTACTGACCCGATACCGTTGGGCTTTTAAATGTTTATTATTGACTAAGTGATGAATATAAAGCATTCAACGAAGTCGGAAGGTAAACTGACTGACAAACCTTGTACGTTTATATAAATAACACCCAATATATCAATCAATGCAAAATGTAAACATATTTCAGAATTAGAACGTCTAAATACGTATAGCAAACACTCAACGAAAAGTATTGTTGTAGAATTATTGGTTTCAAGATTCTATTGTGTAAAGCCTGGTCCTCAATACTTTCTGTAACAGGTACTATCGAATTGATATTGCCATGATAAACAAGGTAGATGCAATGCTTGTTACACAAATATCTTATGTACCCCTATTGAAGACCATAGGAGATTATCACGAGTTCTTTCCCTTAATCCAATCGAAAGTTCTCTCCCTTATCCATTCCATGCGCGGTTCAAGAGGGGAGGGGGGATCCGAACCTTCCCTTTTTTACTGTATACTATATAAGGGATTGAAGGGAGAGCACTCTAGATGCGATAAAGGGACATCACTCGTGACAAACTATTGTGTTGTAGACTGTGAGATTTATACATACATGTAATAGAAATGATAAATTGAATACAGTCCGCATAATGGCACATTCCGATTGTGAGAAAGATAGAATTGTTAACATATATTGTATTTGCATAATGTAATAAGAGTATCTTAATAAATAGCTAGAGATAAATAGACCATAAAATACTTCGAGTTACTGGCGTAAACGATTGTAATGATTACATTCAGATCATATGACCCAATTTTAAAGGCGTAAACATATGTTTGTTTCAGGTTTCCCGACCTACCCTTTTTTGTCCCGACCCCAAACCCTTATTTCGCGTGTTAACTTTTTTTTCCTTTTGGTAAAGTTTTTTACTTTTGGGTAAAAATTCCTTGTGTGAAATTTGTCTTTAGGTTCATATTTCTGCCCAGTTATTAGACGCTTTACGAGTATTCCAGCTATAGAGCATTATATTCACCTTGATTAAACATTATCCATGTTAAAAGGGAAAGGGGATTTGTCTTTTAACATAAATTCATTTAAATCTGTGTTTAATTTCTTTCGTTTGAAAAAAAAAATCTCCCAAAATAATATTGTCCGACCTACCCTATTTTTTTGGGGCATGACACCTGAAACAAACTTTTTCAGGGCTTAGGTTTATGTACACAGTACGTATCGCCTAGGTCAAACCGAACTAAATAATCACAAGGTGCAATGTATCTATAATCAATAATAGTCTGGCAGCCAAATGGGATTTGAGGGGTATACATGGAAGTGGAGTATATACAATGTTTTTTGGTTGATTTGGGTCACTGAGTCCATACATAATAAGAATCCGCTTGATGACACCCTGTCACCTTTGGGCATTTTTCAAAATTTGCATAAAACCAAGATGGCCGCCATTGGTCTACTGAATTTCTAAAAAAAAGATATCTCAGCTTCTAGAAGGGATTTCTAAACAATCTAAAATGTTTTAACGGGGTTTTAAGACATAAGGAACCCAATGAAATAACTTTTATTATGATTTGACAAATCCTTCATTTGCATAAATCCAAGATGGCCGCCGTCAAACCTCTCAATAGAACTGTTTTATGTCATTTTGGGTATCGTTTTAGATACATTTTAAACGATTAAGTTTTAGTGTTTTGAAAAACTAGACATCCCATATAATATATCTTGTATTACAATTTAAATAAGCTTGGTGAACATCTTCAATATAATATTAGTAGAAATATATTAAAGCTGACAGACACCAGATAATAAAGTACACTAATTTTAGATACCCATTATATAGAATAATGTGACTGAAAAGTCATAATGTTCTCGTAGTGTTTATGCGGAGCAAGCCATGGCGCATTAATAAATTGTTCACATTTCTCCTTAAACACTGCGATATTTGAGTTGTACACAGTTGTTCCTCTTAGTTGTCTGTGTTGGTATTACTACCTTTATCACGTATTGTCATCGTCGTCATCAGCATCAGAGGCTACATCACATTTAGTCAGTTCGTTATGACAGTCCTCAGCATGACATTTGCAAAATACAGTACATGGTAGTTTACCGCTCACACATCCACATCTCCCTGATTTGCAAGGTCTTTCACTTTCACAAGAGCATCTAATTAGTTTCAGAATATCTTGTGGAGCAAGGGACACATCTTCATGAATTGATTTAGGCAACATAGTCTTGGAACTGTCGTCACGAATGTATCCATGTTCTGTTGGGTCTAGCGAGGGAGGGTCTAGATCCAAAGCGTGTTTCCACACAGCTGCCTGCAGGTGTGCCCGTTTGACATTTTCCAGAAAGGCTTCTGTTGTGGGAGGTAAAGACTTCAGCTTTGGTATGGCTGTGGTGCCCTTTCCAATCTTTGCGGCCCATGACTTCTTTCTTGCTTCAGACATACTGCTACAGTCCTTGTGTCCATAGCATGCAGCAACAAAAATGGATGCCTGTCTTGTTATATCTGGTAACGATGCATGAGTGTCACCCAAAAGTGACAAGGAGTAGCCTTCTCGCAGTATTTTCAGCACCCTGACTTTACCAATACCGAAATAGCATGCACATGTATCACAACCCGATAGGGCGTGCATAGACAACAGTCCATCTACTATGCTTTTATGTTGTTTAACAGTAGCCTGTATGTCAATAACAGTTCTACCATGAATCGGCGATTCCATGATCATGTGACAGGTTAACTTTCGCTCAAAGTAGTGGTGAAGCAGAAGGATGAAGACGTCGGTGTCATCTGCAATCACCGACACGCCTACTTGGCATTCAGTCGCAACTGTTATTGCTTGTTGAACGATGATGCAGTCTGCTTCTTCATGGGATGTAGACATGTCTTCCCGGTGGATCACCACTCCCCCATAACTAATTTCAACAGGTGCGTTATTACTGCTAGTGATGACAAGTTTGTGGGTCATTGTATAGTCTCGATGGAAGGTAGTGTCTCTGGTCAGCTCTTTACAGATAAGTTCCATCAGCTGTGATTTATTTTCTGACACTGTCAGGACAACCTTCTGTGAGGGTAGAGTTGTATCTAGAGCCAGTCGATGTACTCTGCTGGCTTCGGTTGTTCTATTGCACCTTGTCGCACTCTTGGTACTGAAATCCAGATACCTGTCAAACACAAGATAGACATCGCCAGAAGTCAGTTTCTGTTGGATGTACTGTTTGAAGTTCACAACAAAGTCGCGGACTGTCCCATTTGCTGGCCAGTGTATCACCCAAAGGACAGCTGAACCATCTAGCACCCTACATTTGACTTTGGGTAATACGATTCTTGATGACATCTGAACTTGAAGTTGCTTCTTCAACTGTGCCTTAGCCTTTCCAGTTCTCATGTCACCCGAGTCGTTGAACATCGATGTAGGCACCGGGGATAGCTCATACGATAGTAATGTCTTGATGTCTATTGTGTCACGGCAGCTAGCCTGGAGTCCTATGACTCGTGAAAAGAGGAGGGTGGTATTAAACAACTTAGCTGTACCAATATTCACATGCTTTTTTGTTACTTGCATTGTCACGATCCTCTTTGAAATTGGATTGTAGAAGCCATCTGGCCAAGAACCCTCGAATTCTTTCATTTGCTTGTTCCCTATGGCCACAGTTTTATCGACGTTCACTGAAACAGGTGCAACTCGACCACTTACAATGTTCACTATCTTGTCTGCTTCGTTGCTGGTTGACAAAGGATCAATGCTCCGATCTAACTTTTGACGAATGGTTGCCCTGTCAGCTGCGTCTGATGCAATCCTTGATTTCTGCTCCTCTTTGTGTGTGTCCTGTCTTTCTGCATGATCTGGGTCACTCATATGGGCAATGTCTTCAACCAGCTTGCTTCGAATGTGGAGACCAAGTGCCCATGTTTTCAGAGTATCTGGTCGCAGTGTGATTCCAATTATTCCTCCATGACTGTGACCATACCTCATGAAGGTAGTTTCTATAAACATGTCACTCCAGATGCCGTTCCATATACCTGGAATGTGGTGCATGACATGTTCACCTTTCATGAATCTTTCTCGGACCTCTGATGGCAATCCTTCCATTGACCGAAGGTAATATAGCCCATATCGTGCATAATTGACATGCCCGCTAGCAAAGAAGTAAGGCATCATCTGTTGAACAGCCTCTAGATGAAGTGGCCAGTCACCTTCCCTCTCTGCTCTGATGTACTGCATCATGATGAAGACGGGTTTGATAACCACATCGATCCACAATTTTGCCGTTCTGCTTCTTGCCAGATCGTCAAGACATAAGATGAGTTCATGATAACTTGCCATGTTATTGTCATGTACAATCCCACGCAGCAGTTCCTCAGTAACAATGCGAAGGGCTCGGACATTCTGTGGGAACTTCTTTCCAGACAACATTTTTGCAACCCCCGAACAGGCTTCATTCATGACCTCTGCGAGTCCACTTTCTGCCATTAAGCTTCCAACTGCCCCAACAAAGCTCATTAGCATATGCATGCCACCAAGTCGCAGTATCACATGTTCAAACTTCTCTGGATATGTCCATATGATCTATAATGATACCCTGTATAGTTGTTGATCACATGTAAAGATGGTAAACTCCTGGCCAGTTTGTGCTGTTAGGCTTTCAGCCTGTACTAAGGCAGTCATCATCGTATCGGGATCTGCTGGTGGCATGTCAATAAGAGGCATGTAAACTGCTTTATTCTTGGGTGATAGGGACTGCCCATGCTCTCGACACAGTTTTGTGTTGTATCCGTTGAACTCAGGACATGCATCACCAGACGTAATGTCTTTGATAAAGGCAAAGTCAGTCACCTTAGCTCTCTCTTTTGCAATGACCTTGTGGGCCAATAGCTTTAGAGGCAATACTACTCTCTTGGTAGCTTTCAAGGGCATGTTAGGTTTCCTAGGTCCATTGTATCGTTGAATCTCCAGTTCATATTGAATTGGAGTTGACATATCACCTTTATTCACACGGGGGATCGTTTGCTGCAAATCATCCTGTGATACTGATGTATGTTGTGGCTGTGTCAGGAGTAGAGCTAAGGAATGTGTTGACAACTTTCCATTTTGAGAAGATATGTCCGCATCAAAATTGTCAGCGACTGCTTGCACTAACCCCACATGACAATCAGATAAACCAGTCAGACTGGTTTCTGTTGCGGCTGCTACTGCGGCTGATTTCTTGAAGCGAAGAATTTCATCATATGAGCACGAGACTCCAAAATTATGCAGTTGCTTTACTATATCCTTCGAGTCTTTCATAATCATACATAATGCAATCTGAAGCGTTGTTGGTATGTTTCTGAGCAAGCTGGTAACGATATTGCCAATCAGTATTGCTGGTAGAGTTTTGTCTAGTTTCGGCGATATTTTCGCTAGCAGATGAAATAATGTGTCACTTACACAGTCTGCGGCACTGTCTTTGTCAATTTGGATGTCATAATGCCGTTTACTGTGCTCTACATCTTGGAGCTCTTGAATGATCTTCTTTCCAACACTGTTGATTGCACTATCTAGTTCACAATAGTCATCAGATGGAACTAGTTTTAGGAGACCCAATGTTTTGCTTCTAAATACAATGAGGTTAGCTACACCAGGAGACGATAGCACAAGGAGATCTTCACCAACGTGATGTGAAAGTTGTTTCACCAATTGTTTTCGTGTCGTCAGTCTGTTACCCCCATAGTCTTCATACAACTGGAACAACTCTACAGAGTTCCAGATCTGAGAAAGGTCTTGACTTAGTTTGGTAACAAGCGCATTGAAAGCATCGTCATCTTGTCCAGCATGTGATACGCTTGCAGATGCAGACTTTACCGATCTTTCGCCCAGGAATTTCGACATACAATCAACATGGTAACGAGCATCGGCAGCATGCAAGTCACTGAGCGCTCCCAGAATACGTACTCTCACTTCATTAGCCCAGCCATCATTTCGAATGTCACATGTTTCAAGAATTAAGTCTTTGAATGATTTTGCACCACTACCTCGATCAGCGGTCCTGCATAAAACAGCACGTCTCCAGCGATCGGGGTGCTTTGGATCCTTTTCAATATTACACAGAAAGCCACAGAATAAACAATGGTGCAGGAACTCAAAGTTAGATGCTTCAGATCGTCGTTGTTTCTTTATACTTTCCGACTTCTGAGGTGGGAGTCCTTGTCGTTTAAGGTGTCTATTTACCTGTTGTTGTGAAACATATGTCGACACACAGTTTCTGTGACACTGAATCGTAAGGTCATTGTTAGCATCAAGTTTTTCTTGTAGAACCACATGTATGCCATCACCATATTGTTTGCTATACTTGATGATTGTTTTTATTCTAGCACTCCCAGCAGAGCTCAAGTCTTTGACACAAGAATTACATCCAAACTTCCACTTGAAATAACACTGTTCTTCCTCCATATTTCTTTCACTCTAAATAGAATATCTTACATGAGAAAAAACCCCGAGAAATTGAACTGTATACTAGTCAAGTGTGTGTATACCACGTCACTGTGACGTCACAAATGCAACGGTGGACAGAACTATTTTACTTCGGTTTAGAAGTAAAAACAAAGGTAATTTTTATTTCTTCTTCATTTTTAATGAAATATGGTGCAGTCTACGCTGCTTACAGAGCCCTATCTCCGGGTTTTCACCAGAGATTGATTAGTGGTTTAGTTTCTTCAAACACTTTGATGAACCTTTTCTCAAAATGTATTAATATTGCCGCCAGCCGGAGCATTATAAAAACTGGATTTTAAGAACAAGTTCTTCCAAGTGTTTGAAACCAATCAAACTCCTGTAAAAAAATTGAGATAGGACATTGTAAGCGGCGTAGACTTCGCCTAGTTTCATAATTAGGGTGAAGAAGAAAAAAAGTTACCACTGTTTTTTCATTCTTATCAAATGCAATTATTGCTGTCTGACCATGCAAATATGACGTCAAAAGTCACGCTGTATAGACACACTGTAGTAGTGGTTTGCCACTACAAGATTGTAACATTTGTTTATCATAACATACTAGTAATAATGCCTGGAAAGTCCCGCAGCCAACTAGATTAACCTTGAAGTGAAGTATATACAAATGTATGTTGTTTATTAAGGTCACTGAGCCCAAAAATTATAATTAGATAACGTGGTGATGTGAAACCGGTCTCCCGAGAGGTTTGACGTCGGCCATCTTGGATTTATGCAAATGAAGGATTTGTCAAATCATAATAAAAGTTATTTCATTGGGTTCCTTATGTCTTAAAACCCCGTTAAAACATTTTAGATTGTTTAGAAATCCCTTCTAGAAGCTGAGATATCTTTTTTTTAGAAATTCAGTAGACCAACGGCGGCCATCTTGGTTTTATGCAAATTTTGAAAAATGCCCAAAGGTGACAGGGTGTCATCAAGCTGATTCTTATTATTTATGGACTCAGTGACCCGAATCAACCAAAAAACATTGTATATACTCCACTTCCAGGTTAAGCTAGTTGGCTGCTGGACTATAATGTACGGCCCCGAATAATAATGGGTGGTTGGATTGAGTTTTGAAATCATTTTTTCCGGACTGATAGTCCAATGCTCATTCTGTCCAACTAATGAATGTATTTTTACTTTAAATTGATAAAACAACACTCTATATTAACCATCTTTAAAACACCAGACATAGACGCTCACCCACATGAAGGGGTGGAGGTCTTTGGATTTACAATATTTTGTCTAACTGTAAAGGAGACCATTCCACTCTCCTAGGGTTCGAACCTTCAATCTTCTATGCTATACCAACTGTGCTGAAGCTACCCTGGCGAGTCATTGATTCAAAACATTTGCAAAGTTTCAACTTTAATGATCGCTTATGTTTGAATGTTACATGATAATATGACCATGCACTGTCAGTACAATACGAACTTAATCCTCAGGAGATTGTCACAAGTTCTTTCCGTATATCATGTGTACGTCTATATAGTGCTATAGGAAGAAAGGGAGAGAATTGTATAAGGGATAAAGGGAGAGAATTGTAGAAGGTATATAAAGGGGAAGAACTGTAGAAGGACTAAAGGAGAGAATTGTAGAAGGAATAAAGGGAGAGAATTGTAGAAGGAATAAAGGGAGAGAACTGTAGAAGGTATAAAGGGGAAGAACTGTAGAAGGACTAAAGGGAGAGAACTGTATGATGTATAAAGGGAGAGAACTGTAGAAGGTATAAAGGGAGATAAATGTAGAAGGGATAAAAGGAGAGAACTGTAGAAGGAATAAAGGGAGAGAACTGTAGAAGGTATAAAGGGAGAGAACTGTAGAAAGAAAAGGGAGAGAACTGTAGAAGGGGTAAATGGAGATAACCGGAGAAGTTATAAAGGGAGATAACTGCAGAAGGAATAAAAGGAGAGAACTTTGGAAGGGACAAAGAGAGATAACTCCTGACAATCCCCCGTGTTTAAATCTGATATTAACACAGCCTATCAGCTAAACAATCGTACATTTGACGATCACCCGAGGCACAGCAAGGAGATATGTATAGACACATATTGTGTAAATATATAATCGTTGTCTTCACCGTTCCCCCAGTATTCACAATTGTTTTCTTTATAACTCTACTTCATAGTGGATTTTTTGTAATGAATAGTAAAATATAGTAGCATGAAAATCGATATATTGCTTTTGGTAAGGCCAAATACTACTTAGTACGTCGAGTACCGGACTATATCGATTCAATATCGGGATTTCAGGTAATGGAACCCAATGATATATATCGTATTTTGTCATTTACATATAACGAAACCGGTCTGCACAGTCGGTAAAACACTTTGGAAACTGTTGGCTCGAACCCTAGTAGAGGTGTTTGTTCTGCATGATAATGCGTCCAAAGGCTTTTGCTCGTCACCCCTGGTTAATGTGGGGTGGGGGAGTTGCCAGTTGCCTGCAGTAGAACGGGTAAGCACTGATTTGTATTTTCCAAAATACTGGTCGAAACACAAGTGACATACTCAGGGCTCTAGAAATCCACTAGCACGACGTCCCGTACAAGTCTAATTGCTGGTGTGGGCTACCAATAGTTGAGTTGAAGTTAGTCCCAGACAAATACATTTAAAGCTAACCAACATCAGCAATTGTTCAGTTGTAAGTCTAAATATCGAATGAAAATCATGCATTACCGATGCCTTGAAATTGGTGACAAATTAAACAAACTATCAGCAAATGTTCTCGGACAACAAGACCCCCCATGTCGGACAAGTCAAATTTAACATGTTCACAAGTCTGAGACAAGTGTATATATTTTTTTAATTTCTAGAGACATGAGTATCATTACAATATATCAAATCAATGTTAACATATATTAAACTACAAATGTATTAGTAACAACATTAAACAAATGGTGACGAAGCCACTTATCGACATTACGATGTGGTTACACCCAGTTAAACGCAATGAAGTCGCACACATGTGGTGATTAACAAGGGCGTGAGAAACTTAAGCCGATATTAACGCCCACGTAATCACGAGTGTCGAATTTTAATTTACAAAATTTCATATTCTTAATCGATTTAATCGTCTAACATTACTGGTCAAGTATTAATGGGCGTTTAAGTCTCGGACGTAACGATTTTTGGTGTCGGCGGTTAAGCGTATATAACAGCTGGCTTAGAACGGTAGACCAATTCACTAACGAAACACCCTAACTGTATGAAGATGCTGTGTTATACAAGATACTATAAGCATACAGACATGTACACGGACACTGCAAATATATTTAATCAAACAAAAGGCTGGACACTCTTGAAAACATTCATACTTTAAGATTCAAGACATATACATTATGAATATACATTTTTGTATATCAATATTGGTCGTTCGATACGTATTTTAACATTATATGCGTTTAAATTGTTTAACGTTATAGACAATGACGGATATGGTCAATTTAATGTATACCAACAAGAGTGCTCAATACATAGTTCGCCTCATTACATCTTAACAGCTGAGGGCTAAACTAAGTGTAAAAATAATATTTATGTTTAAACATATACATTTTACACAAAACATTTATACCTGTATATTGATAATAATCTCTTACCTTAAAACGGTTATATTCCGATCGTCCCTTGGAATAAAACTTTAACATAAACCCCTTTCGTCAACTAAGTAGCGAAATGTAAGAGATTGGTAAATTTCTACTATGTGTTAATACCGTTTTAATGTGGAAATACAGCTTAACACGGCCGCCTTGTATGCTTTCATCATCGGGTACGATACGGTTGGGTGCGGAAGATACGATTTGTGTGTATGTACAACAATCGTTTTCATTGACGATTTTATAGCAGGTAAGGGTGTATTCATTTTCAGTTCAGTCATGGTTAACCGCAAGAGATATTGCCACGAGTTCTCTCCCTTTATCGCTTTATATGCACGTATACACTATAGCATGGATAAAGGGAGAGAACTCTACAATGGATAAAGAAAATGAACTCATGATAATCTCCTTTGTAGTAAACGAATGTTCACTGTATGTAAGGAGCGTCGTAACTGAGAAATGGATATATTAGAAGCTAATGTTTCGGCTGGCTTATCGCAGTGGATTGTCTCCCTTGAAAATGACCCGAAAATTGATATCGAGTTCCCAGCTCTACCAGTTTTGATCAATAGATTATAGAGGGAAATAATTTTCATACGTAAATTTAAACACTTTATCGTGATACTAGAATAGTTTAGCAATTATGACAATATTCTTCAATTTATTTTCTTTCATTAAGTGTAAACATATTTATTCTAACTAAACATCTTCTTGCTTCTAATTTGATTTTCAAAGTATCACCTATCATTACATTGAACATAGAGTAAAAATTAGTAAAATTTCCACTTCCAAACGTTTAGGGGCTGATAAATCATAATTTCCAATAAGTGGAAACATTTTAGCAGTTATGTCTATTTTCTTGATTAAATGAACAATATCATGGTGTTTTTATAATTTTAAATAATTAATTTCTTCTTGCTTCCATTCTTTGTTAAAGTTATGTACTAAAAAGATCTCGATTTTCTTTCATTATTCTCGTCTGCTATAGTGTTGTTGTTGTTGTAACTATCAATGTGTTAAATTGATTGCCGGTTGTTATTGGCTGGTTTTAAATATTATAAATCATTTCATAGGATTTAGATCTTGTCACGGCGGAATATAATTATTATTGAATTATTTTAATTATTGAATTATGAAGGGAACATCTTTTCAAACCGTGATAAATCAACTTTCATGCGCAAACAAACGTAACAGACTTAACTTTCTATACTTAAGGCCTCCTCACACATAGGCGAAAACCCCCCGACGTCAACTTGCGTGTACTGGCGAATAGGACTTGAGTAAAATTCGTTCCCATTAGTATATGTACGTTGTACATCGTTGGTGGTGTTCGTATGGATGCGTTTGTGAGCTTTTGCGTCCGTTGCGATTAGTCTTGTTCGTCGGAACATTTTGAGCATGTTGAAAAATTTGTGGCGAATAAAAGTTTCGTCTATCATTCGTTAAAATTCGTTTCAATACGTTAACCAATCGGAAAGTCTTCGCATAGCGTTCGTCAACTGGCGTTAGAGTTCGCAAGTTATCAGGTCGTGATCAGCTAATTTGCATATCAAGCGATCGAGGACGATCCCATGACGAATCTTTGCGATAGTTTGCGAACTTGTACGAAATGTAGCGAATAATTACGTATTGTAGCTAATTGAATCCGAAATTTCATGACGAATGAAAGCGAATTGTAACGATTGGTTGACGTTCAGAAAACGAACGTCATACGCTTGCATACGAATCATTACGAAGGGTAACTACGACAAACGAATCCACGCGAATCATAACGCATCTAAATATCTTGAGTAGTTTTAAGTATCTCAACAGTTTTGAGTAGTTCTTGAATATCATATATAAAAGCGGGAGGCTAAATATCAAGATTATTAGTTATTCCTTCGTCAAAATGGAAGATATACAACGCCTGAAGCTGCAGTATGTGGCTGCTATGGCCCACCAAGAAGTCTTTCAGCAACAACTTAACATCCACCAGTTCATCAGAGGCCGATTTAGGTGAGAAGAGAAGCCAGAGCACGTCGCATCTGGAGAAGACCATGGCTGCATCCCGAGAGACGGCGCCAATTTGGCATCTATGATCAGCTCATGGTTGAGCTCAGAAGAGAAGATCCTAGAACCTTCAAGAAATTCCTCTGCGTACCAACTGAAATGTATGATGAAATATTCGAGAGGGTCCGTCATCGCCTCTGGAAACAACACACCTGATACAGGGAGCCCTTGGATCCAGGCCTCAAGTTAGCTGCCACTCTACGCCACCTGGTTTCTGGTGCCAAGTACTCAGACATGCAGTACTCCTGGCGGGTCGCTGATAATACCCTCTCTGTAGTGGTCTGAGAAGTATGTCATGCTATATGTGAGGAATATGTTGATGAGGTTATGACAGCCCCCTCCACACCTGAAGAATGGAAACAACTGGCTGGGGACCTTGTGGACATTGGGACCTTGTGGACATTGGGACCTCAGACTGTATATCACCGGCACTGAACATAGAAATGTACAAAACAAATATCAATAACTGTCAACAAATAGTTGGGAACAATTTTACTGTGCATACACCAAGACAGTGACAAACATTTACTGTGAATCCTTTTCCTGAAACATGACCTAGTAGGTTGTTTTATAACGTGACAAAAATAGGTGCCATTACTGGGCTGCAAAATACTAGAACCTAAACTTCAATTCTGACATATAACCATGACAAATAAAGACCACAAAAGGCTAGAACCTACACTTCAAAACATATAACCCTGACATACAATACAAGATTTGGAAAATAGTTTTAAAAGGACTATTGGGTATTTTCTCCTCAGGATGACCAGGCTGCTCATCAGACTGCACCTCTGGTTCCTCGGGTTTCTCTGGCTCTACAGCAGCAGCCTTTCTCGCTCTCGCTCTAGATGTTTTCCCCTTCCCCTTGGCATACCTTTGCACTTACAAACAAGTTGAAAATCAAACAGCAGTCAAACAGCAATACGACGTGGTGTCGAGTCGGAGAAAGTTAGAAGGCAAATTGACCCCACCTGGTTTTCGCCAGTCTTGTATAGCGTCCGGTAACGGCCGGATGCGGAAATACCCTTTCGGAAAGCTTCGGACGGCTTCGGAAGCATGCGCAAAGTTGCGCTTCGGTTCGCATGTTTGCGTTCCTAATCGCTTACGGAAAGAACAAAGATTGTTTGCGCGACCCAACGCATTTTAGCGAATAACAGTAACCGTTCGTCACACTTCGTAAATTATTCGCAACTAATAGTTCCCCTACGTTTACCTTTCGTTATATTTCAAATTATGTAACAAATTTTCAAACAGTTTCGGTCAACATTCGCCAGAATTGACAAATTTACCCAATTCGCCAGGCTGCGTTTAATAGATTCGCCTATGTGTGAGGAGGCTATTAACGTGATGCAAATATTATGTTCCTGTGATTTCCTTTTTCCTCATGGTCACTTTATCACATTGAAATCAAGAACGGCTAAAACAATAATTTATAGTTTAATTTTGGTACGCTTTCCTGCGCTCTAAGTACGTTTTGTTACGATCTGTTACGTTTTGTTTACGAAGCCAACACGACTCTGGTCAAGATCTGCCACGATTTTCATTACGTTCTCTTAAGTTCTGTTATGATCGTCACGATATTATATCACGATATTATATCACGTTCTGTGACGTTCTGTTACGTTATGTTAAGATCTCTCACGATCATGCAGTTCTGTTAAGATCTCCTGCGATTTATGGCCTCGATTTGAGCAAAATCTCCACGCTTGCAGCACGATTGGGTATAAAAAGGAGGTAGGGGTAATTTACCCCCTCTCATTCTCTCCAAAGATAATACCAAAGGCAAACCTTGAATCCACGAGATGAAGAAGACGCTGAATTGGTATATCTCATTTGTGCATATATAGTTGGTCGAAAGAAAAATATACAGCAGCAAGACACAGAACAGGGCAGGATAGAACAGAGAGGAAAGAGGAGAAGAAAACCGAGGACATGTTGGGTAAAACCATGATTGAGTGTAGACAGAAGGCATCAGTTGGGGCCCTATTCACAACTCCTCAATACAGAACTCTGGTGTGAGGATGTTAGCTCCTACGTCAACTATTTAAGGATGCCTCCAGATCTGTTTTTCATAGAGGTAGGGGTTTGCCTTCAAAAAATCCAATATCTCCTCATTTTCTACGTCACTGTAGATCGTTGTTGTCCTCTGCATTCTGGCCTTCTTGGTGATTGGCAGATCCGGAAATTCTTCCTCAGGAGGCGGGGTGGGTGTTCTTTGCGTTGCCTCCACTTGGACTTCTGCTGTGACTTCTTCAGATGCTGATGGAAGAGGTGGAGCATCCTGGCCTCTCTTGACAGTGGCCTTCCTTCCTCTTTTGGCTGGCATATTTTAAATCTAACAACAATTATAGACGTTTCCAAAAATTATAGGTGTTTTCTTGTTCAAAGTGGCAAACGTTATGAAGCTTGCAGAGCGTGGATAAACATCGTGGGAACTTATCAGAGCGTGCCAGAGCGTGCCAGAGCGTGCCAGGGCGTGTATGCCTATCGGGATGTTCGTAGCAGAACGTGTCACAGCGTGATGTTAATACTTTTGCTATTCAATGTATCTTGACAAATCGTAGTAGAGAGTGATAGAGCGTGATAGAAACGTGGTGGCATCGTAGTGAACCTTGAAGGAATCGTGTTTCCAAGTGCATCAAGATCCCCTACGATGGCGCATCAAGTTCTGTTACGGTCGGTTAAGGTCTGTTACGGTCTTTTACGCTCTACTACGATTCCCACGTTCTATCACGCTCTCTCAAGATTTGTCGTTAAATCGGCATAAAGGTGGCAATATTTCACCTAATTTCACGGAAAATATCACCCGTTTTAAGTCTTGAAGAAAATGTATGTTAGTTCAGCATCAAGAATTTGCGACGTCAGAAAAGGTTTAAATTGATGTATTTCTATAAAATAACTTCTTCCAGGCGCAGTCGTATTTGAGACAAAAAGAAAATATCACCCTTTTTAAAGTCTCGCAAAAAATGTATGTTAGTTCAGCATCAAGATTTGCGACGTAATTGTATGTATTGAAAAGAAAGTTTGGACAACTTCGCCATAATAAAGATAAATCAAAGGTATCACTTGAAACTATTGATAAGCACATCGACCCGTTCACATTTTGTCGTCAAAATATTTCAACTTTATTTCTTTATTTAACGCAAAGGTTCAACAGTAGATGACATATAAGGGGAGATTTTCAGAGAGTTCTATCTACATGATATTTGTACTTCTGAATACATATATGATATTGATGGCATACGGACATTTTGTCAAGTTTCACTTTTTGTGAAACTATGTATTAAAAGTAAGACTTAAAATCTAAGTTCGATTTTTTTTAAATACTGGTATTGTTTGCCTAAATATCATGGTTGATCAAATTTATAAATAGATATTCACGCTTCTTAACGACATTCGTCAAATAATATGGGATTTTTTCTGATAGATACACATGTACCAAATATTGTTCATGACAGTCAATGTAATATTTCAGCAGAGGATCGTTTAAATTTCAATTTGTTCTAATCATAATAGTGATCAAGAACCTTAACACTGTTTTACAACGTTCCCGCACGTGCACACGTGTAATTATCAGATGAGCTACAATCGTTTTTCGAGAATTCTATGATAAGCAGGTGCAATAAGAATTTATTTCAGGAAATTGAGATATTATTCAATGAATGCTATCTTGACTTGGCAACATTTCAATACATGCATTTGGATAATGTATACACAATGTAATGATACAGTAGCGTTGTCGGTAAATTGTTACGGTCGAAACCTTATTACGTAATGTTTTCTTACATGTTCTTGGCACATGGTTTGTTTACCGTAATATTATATTATCATTCATGGTATTTCAAAGCGAAACATTTTAGATAGGTTTAAATATTAACATTCGTCTGAACAGGATGTTTATGACTCCCAAAAACCATTTTAGTAAATTATCATGTCTCTATGGGTGGCCGTGTGCTGCTCGACTTATTCATTCATTTTTTATGTTGTGAAGATTTTGTAATATATCCGTTTCATATCTTGTTATTCGCGTCATATCATTTTTCTGATGTTCAAATGTAACCCCGACGTTACGAATATTTATACTTACTCGTTGAACCGATCTATATTTACGCGGATGCACATGATATCAACTTAATTGCCATGCTACCAGAGCTTTGAGAATTTCATCGGTAGTAGAACATTTTGAAGTTGCAAATTAACTGCTATGTCAAAGATATTATTTTTATTACTAGTCATTCATTCTTTGTCCGGTTTTCAACATCATAATGTAGTACAGATGTGTGTATGCTGAAACAAATAAAAATCGTTTTATGTGATAATGGTATGTTTGCAATTCAAAATGAACTATGAAGTCTGATAGAAAATGCCACATACAAACCGCACAGCCCCTTCAATATCACAAAAAAAACATGAAAATACGAATATTCATATCTATAAATAATTAAACATTTACAAATGAAAATGGACACACGTCAATCATAAATAAAGGATAAATATATAGATAAATACCGACTTGGAACGGTTAATGGTAAAACACGTCACATAACATATTTCGCCAAGGTTTGTCAAATTAAATTGTTAATTATCTTAATCTGTGCAAATCATCAGTTAAATAGGGCTGGTGCCATAGGGAATTTACCAGCATAACATCACAAACTAGATACTACACTCTATGTAACAAAGACATTAATTAGTCTCCCTGTATAATGGTATAAATATTATTTACATTGGATTCAGATTTGTGTATGATAACAGTTATATACTAGTACACCAATTGTATATTAGAATTGGTAGTATACATATAACTTTTCTTATTTATATGTGATGTAACGATTTATGATAGAAATTGATATTCAGAATATTTGGGAAACAATTAATTTATCCTGAGATAAACAGTTGCAGCACATATTAATAAAGTCAAAAAGTATTTTAGCTCGATGAGATGTATATACTAATTGCCATATACAAAAAGCAACGGGGAAGCAACGGTTGCTATTCGCTTCATTAATTTTTTTTAGAGCATTTACCTCCCTTGTATTAGAAATACCTATAGGCATGTAGTATTATTATTTAGGGTAACTGCTTAGGCCTGTATCTATCGTTTCAATTTATTTTCATTTAAATCTGTGACTTTGGGAGTTTTATAAAGTTGCTAAATGCAATAGCGGCTTCCCGTCAAACGGATAAGCGCCGAGTAACTCTACTGTCAGTGCCTAACACAACATACCATTGTGTTGCTAAGTTAAATACTCGTGTTTTATGCTAACCAGCCATGTTATGTTCTCGATATATCCTTAATGTTTTGTTGAGGAGAATTAGCTCAAGCTACTTTGTATGAAACTCACCAGAGCCAAATGTGTCAGGAAGCAACAGCGTAGTGAGTTACATACGAGTTGGTTCACAATTACTCTCACGCATCTATAATCAAAATGTATATTAATGAAATCGGTTATTCTGTTATGGGTCTTAATGTCACACAAACTGACAAAATACCAACTAAGGTGACACTTATAGACTTATTTCGTTTCTGATATAATCAGTTAATGTAACAACGGATGTGTCATTCTAGGAGGCAAAATCAATTAATGATTAATGGAAGAACAGTTATGTGTGAGATCATCAGCAATTACATTTAGACCTTCTAAACGCTGTGCCGCATATTAATATGTTCAGAGAGTATTTTAACTTGATGACATTTATATACTACTAAATGCCATTATACAAAAAGACCGACAGACAAACGGGGAAGCAACGGTTGCTATTTCCTTGATTCATTCTTGCATGAAACGGATAGAAGCACTGGGTATCTCTACTGTCAGTGCCAAAGCTGGCATACAATTGAGTTATTAAGTGTTTTATGCTATGCAGCTATGTGATGTTCACGGATACCTCCTTGTTTTTTTTGTTGAGGATAATTAGCTTCAGCTACTTTGTATGAAGCTCATCAGTTTTCTCCTTTACTAGCTAGTTCGTACATTTTAAAAGATATGGACATCTTGTCTAATGTTATCATTTCAAATATGTACATGTATATTGCAACTGAATGTAATTGCAATAAATTTATTTTGTATATAGACTGAGTGGCACTGTCCACCACTTATTACCGTACTCAAACAACATAAGATGTAGTAGTCAATGTCATGATGTACGTTAATTTGATAGTTATATCTTAAATACATTGTATTTTATCCTTCTATGTAGATTGTGTATTGTTTTGATACGAAATGTTTCTACGCAACGGAGATTCACATACACTGTGATGCACCGTCCATGTATTATCCTTTATTGATACATGTACAACACGAGGAAGTGATTAAGTTTATGATGTTCTTGTAAATGTAGAAGTACTCTCAATAATATATTGTATTTTTATCTGATTAACTGAGAAGCAGCATTCTCTTTAACATATTAAATTATCGGTATACGTACATCATACAATTAGTATATGTTATTCCAGGCAATAACAGCATCAAATTCAGTTTACCGCATGATATACACATTAATATCACAAATCCAATGATATTTGTTGTGTGTTTTGTTATTTCTAGCTTGAAAACCATGGTTTTCAGTCGAAGTCTAAAATTTTGAGTCCTTTAGTGTTGACTGCAAGGTATAAATCGTGTTTTTGCGGCAGTTATTGTTTAGTTAGAATACAAATGAGACGTCATACCCTTATTCTCGCTCTTCCATATCGGAAATGCAGTACTGTATTTTCTCCCAAAAGCGTACACTGTATTATCACAGTACAATATTAAGTATATATAGCTTTATTTGGTACCTGTTTATCAAACATATAAACTGTCAAATATGTATGTCGGCAATACGCACCTCAGACAATCCAATATCAAAGATATTAAACACTTTTCGGGTTGTATCTTTTACTTGTGCTGTGTAAAAGTTCGTCCAAAGTGTAGTTATCCTTAATCAGCTTTATATCAGTTAAATTTACACGAAATTACGTTAGGTCGCTGTGGTGTAGTGGTTAGCACAACGGACCGGCAATATGTCAAACCGGGTTCGAATCCCGATAGCGCCATTGACAGATTTTTCGTGTTCCTCAAAACATGACTTTATTGAAAAACGAAATAATATTACTCTTTGGAATACGCAAATATTCATTATGACTTGTTCTCTAGAGTGCAAACAATATTTTTCTCTTATTTGTTCAAAATCATGTAGCATTTTCTACGAAATTAAATGTCGACTGTTCCCTCCGTGCGTAGCTATGCTTTAATGATGGTTATCTATACTTCCGAAGACATTTAATCTATCACTTGAACCAATGTGATTTTAAAGCGTGTATCAGTTAGGCTCATACGAACTATTAGTGGCATCATTATAATCAGAAATTTTCATCTGTTGTTTTGATTATTTTAAATTGTATTTTGACTTCGTTTTATGTTTGTTTAACTTCAGATGTACAGCTGTCTGCAGATTGTGCTCAGTGCCAGTACGGGTAAACACATATCCATTTGAATAACAATGTGTGCATATGATATTGGTATCGACGTATCTAAAAGGGATGTGTGTTGCGTTGTATATTTGTATCTGAAAAATATAGTTTGCTGTGAAGATGGCAACATCATTAGTTTTGTAGAAACGTTAATATGTTGTTTTACATGTATGTCCAGAAAAACAACATATTAACAGTTTTAATATTCAATTTGTTCCAACATGTACACATCGATATATCTAACTCCGTGATAAGCACGTAGAAGGTTTTTGATATTCTACAATGTAAATGATATGCACTGATAATTCTATACGTGTTAACTATTGTAAAGTATATCACTTCCTTAGAAATGACATCATCATAAGCATAAGAAATAAAAAAAATTAATGCTGTTCATATATATTGCGAATGCGAAGTGAATTATGGCGTATGGCATGTATGATATATCGATGTAACCTTTTACTGAAACACATTTATTTTATTTGTATATATTTGACAATTATCCCAATATCATTTTAATCCAAGAAAACAACGCGTCGTTGTACATTTTTATTCATATTCATCGAGCTGTTGGCTTTCATCACAACTAGGATAATATATCTATACACACATGCTAGTAGTTTTTGTTAATATAATTCAATAAATCCACACATTAAAATCAATATTTAAATATTGGTATCACATGCTATTAACCAAACGTTCATGAGATATAATCAAATATGTCTGTGGGTTATTTGGCAATTATGATAGAATATCAACCATGTCCAAAGCAGACTTTTATACTGAGTACAAGTTGCAAATGTTGAATTTGGCATCTATTATCCAGCACTGTAGCGTTTTCTTGCCAGTTGAATGCCTTTTGATATTATAAGCGTAATCATTTATAATCCAGTTAATATATACACGTTTACACCAAGACAATGTCCCACAACAATGGTAGAGTAGTTTGCTTGAACAAATTTCATCATGCCATAACATGTTATATAAACGTTACACGTGACAAATTGAGAAAAAGCGTTTGGCGGCTCCCCCGAATCCCATATAAAGAACCTCTCCCAGAACAGTACTCTTGTTCCCATGGTGATGGAATGGAACTTAGGGATTATATTACAGGACACGCCAAGAAAGGAAGTTGGCCTAGTACCGAAAGGGTGTGGAAGAATATTATATTAGTCCAAGGAAGTATACAAGGGAAAGGTAAACTTAAAATTTATATAAAAACAAAAAAATAAATAATAATCATATAGCGAGCTACAGCATTGGAACTATCTAGATAACATTGCACTTAACATTTATATTCATTGACCAATTAGGCAGTAACTAATCCATAGACACTTCTGAGCACATGATAAAATACACACAGTAAATATATTCGTACCAAGTTAGCAATCAGTAACAGTTCGTCCTACTCTCAGTGACTAGATTATTTATGTCAGATTTCGTGAGAACAACATTCACATTTTCTGCTTCGAGGTCTGCTACCACAATTGTCATGGTTTGCACTACATGGCGACCACTGTTTTATTACTCACACGGATGGTATGTTTGTATGGCCAATTATTTCAGCGATGGTATCGGCCTGTGTAATTCTCTTCCAAGCTTCTAAATACGTAGCACACTAAGTACCATTATTATCTGATGGTTGTGAACAGGACATGAAGAATAAACAGTATAAGTCAGTGTAGCATCCTGATTAAGTACTATCACACTGAATGTCTCGTTATCAAGGCCACAATCAATGGAAACAGAGAAAGTCCTTTCCTACGAAATATGATACTATTATGTTGCCATGAAAATGCTTGTATTCGCAAACTATTTCAATATGCTCTTCCTATTAATTCTTGCGATATGATGATTTAGAATTGCACTTAACAATATTGTAGCAATGTACAATGTAGCAATATTCATCTAGACTTCATGTATGGTTTTGTCATCGGCGAAATGTGAAGAATGTATTTTAGTGCAGAACTGAGAACGTGTCCACGAGATGAAAAAGGCGATGGTGTCCGAAGAGAGTAACGAAAATTAGTCTCCGTCCGTTCAATGTTATCTTATTATACAGACATTCCAATGAGCAGACAATACCCGTTTTCTAAATAGAGATCGGCCATCAAATCGCGATATTTTATTGCACTGATTGAATTCCTGGAATGGAATTGCCATTTATCGGTAACAGAGATTACGTAGAGAGATTGTCAGCGTGAATAACACACATATTGTAACAATGGTCAGAAGAGTCAAAATGGAGCGAACTATCCCAAACTTCAAGTTTCGCCACACAACAAATAGAGTCGACGTTGCAGACCTATCATTCTGAACAGGCGTCATAGACTATTACCTATACATTATGTATGCGAGCAGTCACTGCCCACATAACCGATTACACATTACATAATCGAAAAATGTATATTTCCTTACATAGGGCAACTATATAGACACAATGTACAATCGTATGAAGTCAAAAATGCTTACGCTGACACAATTTCACACAAAGAGGACATTGTATAAGTACAAAGTCCGTCATGCCATAACCTATTCGATCCATTCAACCAGAGGCAAAGTTCGCTGGAGCCATTACTAGGCTGTCCCGAATACCAAATAATCAAACCTGTCTTGACACCATACTCGTATTGCCATGGTGATGATACGTCTTTACGTCGACCTCCAACAAAAACATAATATGAGTATCCTTGCAATATTGCCTTGACATCCTCATATTTCTGTTGTGATTCGATGTTAATCAGATGTCCACCTTCGAGCTGGCATTGTTTTTCAGCATCCTCATGTGTAAGTTTGAGGACACTTAACTTTATACAATAGCCATGTGTAGTGATATTGTAGCTGACAGGACAAAATCCCTCACAAAGTCTGTCATCGGTCTCAGTTGTATTCTTCAATTCACCGCCGTTGTGGGTATGGTCGCATGTTCTGCTTCGATATCTGCTACCGAAGAATCCAGCTTGTCTTGCCGTACATGGTGACCACTGTGTCCATTCCAGACAAGAATGAAGATTTCGTATAGCCATTCCTATAAGCGTAAGTATCGGCTTGCGTAGTTGTCTGCCAAGCTTCACAAGATTTTCACCGTTAATCGTAGCACCGGAAGTCACATTATTGTCTAATGGTTGCGAACAGGACATCACGAATAAACTGAACAAAATGAGTACTTTAAACATCCTGATTAAGAACATGTATACTGAATAAATTATTGTCAAAACAGATTGAAGTGATTTAATACTGATATAAATGTTGTACCTATCTGTTGTATCACTAAACGGAGTCGAATTGAACCAGCAACTGAATAATATGCTTATATAAAATCTCAATGGAATCATGGTGTTTATTGTTTACGTTTTAAGGTACCTGGATACCAATGTCGAAATTATTTCGGTTTATGTTGTAATTTAGAAACGTATTTTGTCTCTTGTGTTGACGTTTTCCACGAATAATTAATCGTTATTGTTAGGTATGTTACATGTAAGCAAACCTGATTATCAGAAAAAAAATTAATTTATATTTTTCTACAAAAGTGCTTTTTCCATGTGCATTCGTATTTGAGAGAAAAATGAAATATTCCCTTTCTTCAGTATTATGTTAGTTCAGCATCATGACTTACGACATGAATGACTTGAAAAGAAAGTTTGGACCGCTTCCTTATAATATGAAAAGATCAATTGTTTTTCTTGAAAGTGTTGATAATCAGTGATGATCACCTCCTTCGCATTCCGTCTTTAAATTCAGTTCCGTATTTAAAACTAATGTTAAATACTAGATAACATGAAAGTGGATATTTTTTCCGAGATTTCAATCTACACCATATTTTCATTTCTGAATGCATATACAATATATATGGGAAGTAGACTTCTTTGTCCAGGTACATTAATGATGACCCTATTTAAACATATTTCGTCCTTATGGCATTCGTCAAATAATATGGGAATTTTCTGAGAGTCGAAACTAGACATTCAAAAAAACATTAACATGATCGTCAATGTAATATTTCAGCAGAGGATCGTTTTAATTTCAATTTGTTCGGATCATAATGGTGGCCAACAACCTTAACAATGTTTTGCAACGTTCCCGCACGTGCACACATGTAATGATCAGATAAGCTACGATCGTTTTCCGAGAATTATGTGATAAGAAGGTGCAATGAGAATTTATTTCAGGAAATTGAGATATTATTCAATGAATGCTATCTTGACTAGGCAACATTTGAATTAAACTGGTAGGAAGTATTGAAAAAGTTATACACAATGTAATGATAAAGAAGCGTTGTCAGAAAACGGTTACTGTCGATATTCTGATAACGTAATGTTTTCTTACAATCATGTTCTTGGCTCATGGTTTGTTTACAATAATATTATATTATCATTCATGGAATTTCAAAGCGAAACATTTTTATATAGGTTTTAGATATTAACATTCGTCAGAACAGGATATTTATGAATCCGAATACCATTTATGTAAATTCTCATTTCTCGGTGTGGTCTTGGTGACCGTGATCTCAGTATGTAACAGTGCGTTGCGCGACTGACTCATTCAAATTTTATTTGCGCACGTTATAATTGTCATATATCTGTTTTAGTATATTGTTGTATGGATATCTCTACGTCCTATCGTTTTTATGATGTTCAAATGTTCAAATAAAGTTCACCCCGTAAAACCAGCTGTATTGATGGCTGAGCTATGTGCAAGGTGCGATATTTTCGAAGGGAAGGTATTTGCTATTTTTGTTGCGTGTTTTGTTGCTTTTAAGAGTAACCACTTAAAGGTATCGTTTTAGCAAAGCACAAGCAATTTCTACATACCGTTTGAGTGGGAGTGAGTGCCATATATACCGAGATAACAGGTTATATGTACGCTGTGCTAGCGAAAATTTCGACATTTTCTTATTTGGCATTGAATTATCGGCTAAATGCATGAAATCAAACGAGTTTGAATAACTATAAAAAAACTGGAATCATTCTCCAGCAGTTCTACCAAATGACGCTGTGCAATTTCTTATACAGAGTTTTAAAATTGACGAGGTACAATATTTTAGCCAACACAAAGGGCAGTTCCGATTTTACATGGTTAACGGCTAAGACAGTTCCTAAATATGTTATGCTAACGGTCATGCCAGTTCCTCAAGATAATCCACAGGGAGTTTAAGCCCCAATACTGTATGTTACTTGTGCGTTATAATGGTAAATTATACTAATTTTCCTGTATTACGGACAATAATAAAATAAGAAATCGTGGTTATAATCACCCGCACAACGCTGTAATTTTCCAAGTACACCTAGAGCAATTCTCTCAATAATGCTGTTTTATAACACATCTTAATATTAATTGAGTACAGTCGTATTTTTGTTTTAGTTTTCTTTATATATGTATTTTAATTTTTATTTCTATTTGTCGGTATTTTAAATTCCATTTCTCTATCACTAGTAATTAAGATTTGTTTAATTATTAACTACATTTTCCGGTTGAATTTACATTATGTTATTGATTTGATTTACATGTATTATGATTATTCCGCATTCTGATATAAAAATTTAGTTACTGGGAGCAAGGTCAGTATAAGGCTGCTTAATTGTGGTTCGTGCTGGATTATACACAGTGTGTCTGTTGTTATGTACGGAATGGTTAATGGCGTTTAATGATTAGTTACTGCCTACTTATTCAATTGACGTGTATATGTATGAAATGTCCAAATCAGATTTTTATTCCGAGTACGAGTTGCAATTGTTGAATTGGCATCGATTCTCCAGCACTGCGGCGTAATCTAACCAGTGGAATGCATTTTGATTGTTCAAGCCTAATCATATATAAGCCAGTTTACATATACCAGTTTACATCCGTTAAACAAAAATGTTGGGGTAGCTTGCTGGAACAAATTGCATCTTGCCATTACATGTTATATAAACGTTACACGAATCACAATTGAGAAAAGCCGCTAGGCAGCTGCCCGAAGCCCAAGTAAATAAAGCCTCTCATATTTTGACGGTAGTTGTATTTTTCAACAATAGAACAAGTAATGACAGTAGTTGTATTTATCAACAATAGAACAAGTAATGTCAGTAGTTGCATTTATCACCAATAGATCAAGCGATGACAGTAGTTGTATTCATCAACAATAGAACAAGTAATGACAGTAGTTGTATTTATCACCAATAGATCAAGTGATGACAGTAGTTGTATTCATCAACAATAGAACAAGTGATGACAGTAATTGCATTTATCACAAATAGAACAAGTAATGACAGTAGTTGTATTAATCAACAATAGAACAAGTGATGACAGTAGTTGTATTCATCAACAATAGAACAAGTGATGACAGTAATTGCATTTATCAACAATAGAACAAGGGTTGACCATAGTTTTATTTATCAACAATAGAACAAGTAATGACAGTAGTTGTGTTAATCAACAATAGAACAAGTGATGACAGTAGTTGTATTCATCAACAATAGAACAAGTGATGACAGTAATTGCATTTATCAACAATAGAACAAGTGTTATCCATAGTTGTATTTATCAACAATAGAACAAGTGTTGACCATAGTTGTATTAATCAACAATAGAACAAGTAATGACAGTAGTTGTATTAATCAACAATAGAACAAGTGTTGACCATAGTTGTATTTATCAACAATAGAACAAGTAATGACAGTAGTTGTATTAATCAACAATAGAACAAGTGTTGACCCTAGTTGTATTTATCAACAATAGAACAAGTGTTGACCCTAGTTGTATTAATCAACAATAGAACAAGTAATGACAGTAGTTGTATTAATCAACAATAGAACAAGTGTTGACCATAGTTGTATTTATCAACAATAGAACAAGTAATGACAGTAGTTGTATTTATCAACAATAGAACAAGTGTTGACCATAGTTGTATTTATCAACAATAGAACAAGTGTTGACCATAGTTGTATCTATCAACAATAGTACAAGTGATGACAGTAGTTGTATTTATCAACAGTTTGTACTTGTTATATGTTGAGAATACTATTTGCACACATTAAATGATGTGCGATTTAAGTTCTGTAATCAGATTATTTCTTTCATTTCTGATTTCACAATATTTCAAGAAAATTCATATTTGAACAAGTTGTAAACGTTAACATGTTTAGTTGTATCGTCGCTCAAGGTAAACGCTTTGTAAATGCAAAACCCTTATAGAGATAGAACGGAGTTAAAATTAAAATAGCCTGGATATACTAGTTTATTTCGTATGACAATAGTTCATAGAGATTTAATGTTTGTCTCGATACCACTCTTTCGTAATGAACATTTTTTCCCAAATGTCTTTATCTACTATACAATCTAGAAATACATGTATTAATCATAATTTATGAAAAAACAGAGATGTACCTTCGTTTCTAATAAATCTACTGCCCCAAATTATTTCTTTTCTTATCTTTATATTTAGTGTGTGTTCTGTTTTTCTTGGATATCCATAAGTCGAGAATGTTTTAGTGAAAATCGCGTAACAACGATGTGTCTACATTGTTTAGGTTGTCTATGTTTGACTAAAAAACAAGAAGGTCTAGTCCATATTCATTGTAGAAGTATATTGGTATTAGTTTCCAATTTGCTCTATTATTGTCTATGAGTGATTTAGTCCATTTCATTGTCAAAGATATTATAAATTATTCCCGATAAATCATATCGATACCACCATCGAATTTGTTACCAATGAGTGTTAAACTCTTTATTGTTTTCCTTTCGATTGTTCCAGAGGAATTCGTAATAAAGTTTGTTATTGCTTGCACTATAGCTTTCGGTACAACTAAGGAATGAAAGGCGTAAGCATATTTTGGAATAAGCAGGGTTTTGATTATAAGAACTTTTCCGTATATTATCAATTTTCGTCTCGACCAGTTATTAATAACGGATTTACATTTTCCAATTTGCTTTGTCAATTTAATTCTTCGCATTCCTTTTTGTCATGTCCTAAATGTATTCCAAGGCCTTTTATTGGTTTTAATGTCCATTTAATATTTCCGACTTTGTTTGACTGATTGTTTATACCTATTCACATTGCTTCTGTTTTGTTTTTATTTAATATTTAAGGCCAGAACATGATTCGAAAAGTTCAATTATCTTCACAGCATTGAGTAAGTCTGTTTTTGATTGAAGACATAGTGTTATATCGTCTGCTAGTTGTGAAATTCGTATATCTCTATAACCAGTTTCGTGTTTTACTGATATACCATGTATGATTGTGGAGTTTCGAATAGCTAGAGCCATATCTTCCGCAATCATTATGAAAAGGATGATAGGACAGCATTGCTCTCTATACTTCATGCACTGTTTTGCTTGCCTAAATACATGTACCAGGTGGTCAATGACTTCTACATAAATATCGAAGACACGTTGGCAATAATTGCACAGTTATGTTTTCATCTTTATTCTGGAAATAATAAAGATTTTGTAAGTAATTGCAAGGTTGTTAATTTTGTATGCTGGTTTGCTTTGCTTTAACTGGACAACAAGTTGCGTTACAAAAGATACTTTTGTTTTGTACTATGACGTGTATAAAATAGGGGATGTAAATTATATCGAAATATCTAGATAAATCATTGAAAGTACACCGACCCACTTCAGATATTATATGGAGAACATCTAGAAGAAATGCTATGCATATATTCACTTCTTAAGTACAAATGACATTTCTGGTTGAACTGAAAGACGATTAAGAATGAATATCAATGAATCGCAAACGTGCAAGGCCTCGAAGAACGCCTTTATTAATCGTTGGTGATTAACATTAATTCCTCTAAGCATTTCATGCTTTACCGGGTATAAAAACGATTAGAAAGGCAAAACTCCGTCTTTTTATAATGTGTTTTCCTCGGCCGTTAACGTCATCCGTACTTGTCTCACCTAAGCCGGCAACGTCATCATTGCAAAATACCCTCTGCCCGAAACGTCATCAAATTTGTGCACATCAAAGTCCCTTTGGAAGGATCAAACGTCGGTTTAAGACCTTCGACACACTTGTAACTTGCTAGAATTGTTCGTAAATGATATATGTTTTGAAATATGGAGTAAAAGTATTCAATAATATCCACAAATATATCGCTTTGAATTTGTTTTTTATAGTAAATTTAGACATTCACCGTCGTTCAGACGATAAAAGATCCTACAGAAACATCGAAATTACGAATTATTGGTCAGAAAATGAACACCACTACTCACCTGTCTGGAACGATTCCCTCTGTCGAAGACGCATCACTCGGCGGAATACACATCGGGTTATATACTGTGAATACGGAGCAAAGATATTCGATTAAATTTCGTAGGAACATTATACGTAGAATAGTATACATATTTCCTTCGCGTGTTCTGTGAAAATGTGAAATGGAAAAGACAGAAAACAAATGTAAAGAAACAGAAATATCTCTTAACAGTGAGAAATAGTACCAAACTTTTCAAGTAAAACGTATTGATCTAGATCACGGAACTTGTATTTTGAACGAAAAGGTCCAACTCGATGTGAATATAACTGAACCGTATAAGACTCTAGCCCCCATTATATTGAATTTACAATAACAAAGGCTTCATGAATATTAATGTATTAATATCATAAATTGGCGCATGTTATAGGAGAACATGATAAGTAAATATACAGTAAAACCTCACTAAAAGACCACCTCAATAATAAAATCACTTCAAAATTAAGAACACGATTTTCAAGTTCATTTTCACTGCTTTCCTCTTTATTCAACCTTAATATTAATACCACTTCAATATCAAGACCAGTTTTCAAGAGTCCCAAGGGTGGTCGCATTATCGAGGTTTTGCTGTACATTATTTGTTTGATTTATTTACAAATATATGTATGGGATGAGTGTTCTATGCATTATCAAAATGGTTATGATGTACTCAATACAATTTACACTTTTGTTTAAGATTTTATGAATGGTAGTAAAACCTTTTTACTTTCTGTTGCTTATGTTTCTTAAGAATTTTTACAGCCTGTATTTCGAGTGTATCGGTAATATGTATGCCCATTGCTCAATAATTTCTCGGAAATAGTTAATTACTTGCGAGTTGTATTTAAAGACTGGGCTGTAGAAATATCTATAGTTGTATAATCTATATTTGATTTTGCTGGTGAATACACGTTTATACTTTTGCATTGAAACATACGGAACAAGAAATGTTTCGTGACGTATAGGCAAATACACGACTAAGTTGTGCCTTAAGTCCAACCTGACACTCCTTCATTAGTATTGGCCCGGGGGGTTGTTTTCGTTGGTAGATGATGGATACATCTATTTACATGGAAAGCACGATATCGTGTTTATTATTTTCATTTCTCCCTTTGATCATGTCCATCAAATTTTAGCAATGTGTACGTTTCAACTTTTTAGCACAAACTTGGCCGCCGCCATTGTTGCGATGATAGTGGCATCAATGCCATTAACAACAATCGTGTAATCAATCGTGTACTCAAGGTTCAGTAGGGACAGATAGGTGTAGTGCAATCTAGTAATCTACTTACAGGCAAGGAACAGTTGCCTATGAATGTTAGGTTCATACCTCTGTTATCTGTAACAATTCTGAAACTGTTTTATTCATAAATATAAAAGTCAATACAGCAGGTTTGAAGTTCATGACTTGCTGGGATGAGATTCAACTGGAAAATGTTAATCCAAAAGAAGTACAAATGTATATCAACATAATGTATAGTGATATATACACGTAGCTTCATTATTTTTCTCAACAGTGACATGGTAATTAAAACAACATCACGATTTAAGGTAATTACGTTTATTAATTACCGATAATGCAAACTTGGTATACATTCACCACAATGGTATATAAAATAGCTGGCAATCTTATACAAGAAATATATAATTAATTGTTCGAATCAGCGACTGACAGCGTCCGCACACAAGAAAACTGTTATTTGTATGCACTACTTCAGTAGGCTGTTACCTCCGTATTGATCAAAATTAGTGAGTAGAAAATACTTAAAGTGAATAATTATCAGTTCACTGTATTTGCCCTTAAACAAACTAAAAAAAGCAAAGTGAAACTAGAATACTTCTACTAAGTATGACAAACAGGTAAAACAAAAATCAGTGTTTGGATATCTGCATAAATTTTACATAAATGTCTTTCGGACATCAATTGTAAAGATTCAGCTGATGTTATTATTACAAACTGCAACGTAAAACAAATCTAGATAAGGTATCTTATATTTGAGGGCCTTTTGTCATGACTGGCTCATACAGTTTTTGTTGCTTCATATACCAAGTCAATATATAAATTAATATCATTATGTATATCCAACTACACATATAGTTTTTGTTGTTTGAGGAGAAAAGTAGAAGCCTAAAGGCAACATGTGACAAGCCTTGTAATTGTCATTTTAAGTGAATAGTTTCAATTAAAATATCCAGAAATAATACTAAAAACTTCTGACCTCAAATGTGACCTTGACCTGACAGGTACCCACTAATCTTATGTATGCGAGTTTTCGCTACACTCCCAGCCATAGGTCATATTCATCATCCAAACACAACTGCATTGCATGAAATTGTATAAGGATATACACTAGCATATAAAATGTGAACACAAACTGCAAGCATATAGTTTGAATGACTGGAAAAGAAACAACTATGTTGAAAATAGCAATCACAGTTTTATTGTAATTGTTTATACCGACACATAAGTAAAGCTATATTGCGGGTAATTACAGACAAACATTCTATTATATTTTAGGCCTCGAGTGTTAACATCTTCACCAACACAAAAAAGCGTATGAAGACATTTATTCAATGAAAATAATACTTACCAGTGACAGGGTGCACCTAAATTGAACAGTTGGATTACCAGTGTTTGCATAAAAAAGGCTATGAACTGTATCACCTTGTTCGTGCAAACGATCGGCCTAAAAATATGAAAACGATGCTGAGAAATTATCTTAAATATATTTGAGGGTATACTAGGTTAAAATATTCTTTTTTTTAAATATTTATTCTCATTTCCAGTTTGTAACATTTCAATTGCACACATTTATTTAAGAGTGAGAAAAGACAGGACAACGGATTCTCTAGTGTGAAACTATCACAAAATCAAGTCTTCCAATGTATAACTCTGACGTGACGAATATATATACTTACTTGTTGAACCGATCTACAATAACGCCGATGTACATGATATAAACAGTCTTGGTCTTAATTGCCATGCTACCAGAGCTTTGAAAATGTCATCGGTACAGGAACATTTCGAAGTTGTATATTACATTTTGAAGGTGCAAATTTACTGCTAGTCAAAGATATTATTTAAAATGAACGGTAAAGTCTAGCAGGAAATGCCACATACAAACAACACAGTCACTCCAAAAGAACAAAGAAACATAAAATATTAATATATATAATATAGGTATATATAAATCTTCTTCACATTTGATTGAGATTTGTGTATAAGAACAATTATATACATATACTTGTATTTTAGCTCGATGACTTGTATATACTAATTGTCATTATACAAAAAGACCGACAGGTAGACGGGGAAGCAACGGTTTCTAATCCTTTCATTATTTTTGCAGCATTTACCTCCCATGTGTTAGAAATAGTTTTAGACTTATGGGAATGAAGTCTTATTATTTAGGGTAACTAAGTAGCTCTGTATCTACCGTTTCCAATTAATTTTCATTTTAATCTGTGACTTTGGGCGTTTAAACGTTGCTAAATCCAATTACTGATATAAGCACTGGGTAACTCTACTGTCAGGGCCAAACCTAGTATAGTTTTGAGTTACAAAGTTTATATACTTGTTTTATACTATGCAGCTATGTGATGTTCACGGATACCCCCTTGTTTCTTTTGTTGATGAGAATTAGCTTAAGCTACTTTGTATGAAGCTCATCAGTTTTCTCCTTTACTCGCTAGTTCGTACATTTTGAAAGATATGGACATCTTGTCTAATGTTATCAACTGTTCAAGTATGAACATAAATATTTCAACCGAATTTAACTGCAATAAATGTATTTTGTTTTGATATGAACCTATTCTATACAACGGTGATTCACATAGACTGTGTGGCGCTATCCACTTATCCGTATGTGTAGTGTTCTAAACTTAAATGTTTTTTTTGTATATAATTATAAAAAAAAAATTAAAGGTGAAAAGAAAGAAAAAAAAATTCTGGGTCTTTGTGATCTAGAGTATGAAGATATAAAACCTAAAGCAATCATATGTTATCATGATATTTTCTGTGTCTTGCTTATGCATGTATTACAGTATCCGGTTACGTATAACTTCTTTCCATTTTGTTTCAAATACTTCTAGTTTGTCTTTTTGAGTTGCTATCATTCTTTCAATGCAAATACGTACGTCGAGATATTTAAGGTTTAAATATTTCAATTTCTGGCACTTTTTTGTTATATTTGCAGTAGCTGATGAAATATTTTGCTAGTATTAGAAGAAAATTTATTATATTTCTTTTTTTGTTGTCATTGTTGTTTTCTAAACCTAGTGATATTATTCTATAGCTAAGTATATGTACTTGTACATTTTTGGTTTTGAGAAAATCTTGTAAATTAAGCCTATGACATTTTATGTGTGTTTTGTTATTACTAGCTTTTCAGTCGAAGTCAAAATTGGTGAGTCGTTTAATGTGTTGTCTGCAAGGTATAAATCGTGTTTAACAGTCGTTTTTGTTTAGTTAAGATACAGATGAGACATCATACCCTTGTTCTCGCTGTTCTATATCGGAAATACAGTACTGTATTTCCACACAGAAGCGTACACTATATTAACACAGTAGGATATTAAGTATGCATAGCTTAATTTGGTATGTGTTTATCAAACATATAAGCTGTCAAATCTGTATGTCGACCATACGCACCTCAGACAATCAAATATCCAAGATATTGAGCACTTTTGGGCTTGTATCTTTTACTAAAATAGTGCAAAAGTTGTACATGTATTGGTTGAACTTCTCTAATATTCATAATCACTAGTTCCCTAGAGCGCCAACAATAGTTTCTTTCATTTGTTCAAAATCATGTAGCGTTTTCTACGAAACAAAATGACGAATGTTCCCATCGCGCGTAGCTATGCATTTATGGTGGTTATCTATACTTCAGAGGTCACTTAATCATACCAACTATCACTTGAAGTAATGTGAGTTTGCATCGTGTATCAGTTAGGCTCATTACGAAATTTTTATGACATCATTACAATCAGAAATTTTCATCTGTTGTTTTGATTATTTTAAATTGTATTCTGACTTCTTTTCATGTTTGTCGCAATTCAGATGTATAGCAGATGTGCTCAGTGCCTGTACGGGTAAACACAAATCCATTTGAATATCAATGTGGCAATATCATTTCTGAAAGTCATAGCTTTGTTGTAGAAACGTTAATATGTTGTTAACGTGTATGTCCAGAAAAACAACATATTAACAGTTTTAATGTTCAATTTGTTCCAAGAAGTACACATCGTTAGGACATATATCTAACGTCGTGATAAGCACGTAGAAGGTTTTTGATATTCTACCAGGTAAATGATATGCACTGATAATTCTAAACGTGTTAACGATTGTAAAACATAACATTTCCTTAGAAATGACATCATCGTGTGCATAAAGAATAAATAAATTAAATGCTATGTTCATATATTTTGCAAATGCGGAGTGACTGAATTATTATTCATGGCATGTAAGATATATCGATGTAACCTTTGACTAAAACACAATGATTTCATTTGTATATATTTGACAATTATCCCATTATCAAAAATCAAACAATAACATTTACACGTGTCGTTGTACATTTTTATTTATATTTATCGAGCTCATGGCTTTCGTAACAACTAGGATAATATATCTATACAAACGTGCTAGTAGTTATGTTAATACAATTGAATATATTCACAAATTAAAATCATATTGAAATATTGGTGTCACATAATATTAACCAAACGTTCATGAGATAGAATCAAATATGTTTGTTGGTTATTTGGCAATTATGAGAGAATATCAACCATGTCCAAAACAGATATTTATGCAGTGTACAAGTTGCAAATGTTGAATTCGGCATCGATTCTCCAGCACTGTCGCGTAATTTAGCCAGTTGAATGCCTTATGATATTCTAAGCGTAATGACAATATAATCCAGTTAACATATACCTTTAAACTAAGACAACGTTCCAAAATAAATGTATGGTAGTTTGCTAGAACACATTCCATCATGCCATTATATGTAATATAAACGTAACACGAGTCACAACTGAGAAAGGCGTTTGGTGGCACCCCCGAATTCCATATAAAGAACCTCTCCGAGAACAGTACTCATGTTCCCATGGTGTTTGGATGGAACTTAGGGAATATATTACAGGACAAGCCAAGACACGAAGTTGGCCGAGTACCGAAAGGGTGTGGAAGAACACCAATATTATATTAGTCCAAGGAAGTATACAAGGGAAAGGTGAACTTAAAATTTGTAAGAAAACAAAAAATAAATAATAATCATAAAGCGATCTACAGCATTGGAACTGTCTAGATAACACTTAACAATTATATTCATGGACCAAGTGGGCAGTAACTAATCCATAGATACATGCCACATGATAAAATACACACGGTAAATATATTCGTGCCAAGTAAGCAATCAGTACTAGTTCGTCCTGCTCTCAGTGCCTAGATTATTTATGTCAGATTTCGTTAGAACAACATACACATTTTCTGCTTCGATGTCTGCTACCACAATTTTTATGTTTTGTACTTCATGGCGACCACTGTTTGATTACTCACAAGGATGGTATGTTTGTATGACCAATTATTTCTGCGATAGTATCAGCCATGGTAATTGTCTTCCAATCTTCTTAAATACGTAGCACCCTAAGTATCATTATTAGCTGACGGTTGCAAACAGGACATGAAGAATAAACAGTATAAGTCCGTGTAGCATCCTGAATGTCTCGTTATTAAGGCCATAATCAATGGAAACGGAGAAAAACCTTTCCTACGACTGCTGATAATATTCTGTTGCCATGAAAATGCTTGTATTTGCAAACTATTTCAATATGCTCTTCCTATTAGTTCTTGCGATGATGCTGATTTAGAATTACTCTTAACAATATTGTAGCAATGTACAATGTAGCAATATTCACATATAATTCATGTATGGTTTTGTCATCGGCGAATAGTGCAGAACTGAAACGTGTCCAAGAGATGAAAAAGGCGATGGTGTCCGAAGAGAGTAACGACAATTAGTCTCCGTCCGTTCAATGTTATCTGATTATACTGACATTCCAATGAGCAGACAATACCCGTTTTCTAAATAGAGATCAGCCATCAAAGCGCGATATTTTATTGCACTGATTGAATTCCTGGAATGGAATTGACATTTATCAGTCACAGAGCTTTCGTAGAGAGATTTTCAGCGTGAATAACACACATATTGTATCAATGGTCAGAATAGTCAAAATGGAGCGAACCATCCCAAAATTCAAGTTTCGCCACACAGCAAATAGAGTGTAACGGTAAGATAAAAGATATGCACAGTTGCCATAGTCGACGTTACAGACCTATCATTCTGAATAGGCGTCATAGACTATTACCTATACATTATGTATACAAGTAGTCACTGCCCACATAACCGATTACACATTACATAATCGAAAAATGTATATTTCCTTACATAGGGCAACTATAGACACAATGTACAATCGTATGAAGTCAAAAATGCTTACGCTGACACAATTTCACACAAGAAGATCAATTTGGTAGTACAATCTGAGTCATACCATAACCTATTCGATCCATACAACCAGAGGCAAAGATCGCTGGAGCTATTACTAGGCTGTCTCGAATTCCAAATAATAAAACCTGTCTGGACACCATACTCGTATTGCCATGGTGATGATACGTCTTTACGTCGACCTCCAACATAAACAGAAACAAACTTAGAGTATCCTAGCAATATTTCCTTGACATCCTCATGTTTCTGTTGTGATTCGATGTTAATCAGATGTCCACCGTCGAGCTGGCATTGTTTTTCAGCATCCTCTTGTATAAGTTTGAGGACACTTAACTTTATACAATAGCCATGTGTAGTGATGTTGTAGCTGACAGGACAAAATCCCTCACAAAGTTTGTCATCGGTCTCAGTTGTATTCTTCAATTCACCGCCGTTGTGGGTATGGTCGCATGTTCTGCTTCGATATCTGCTACCGAAGAATCCAGCTTGTCTTGCCGTACATGGCGTCCACTGTGTCCATTCCAGACAAGAAGGAAGATTTCGTATAGCCATTCCTATAAGGGTAAGTGTCGGCTTGTGTAGTTGTCTGCCAAGCTGTACAAGTTTTTCACCGTTAATCGTAGCACCGGAAGTCCCATTATTCTCTAATGGTTGCGAACAGGACATCAAGAATAAGCTTAACACAATGAGTAATTTAAACATCCTGATTAAGAACATTAATACTGCATAAATAATTGTCAAAACAGAATATGTATACTGAATAAAGTGTTGTCAAACAGATTCAAGTGATTTAAAACTAATATAAAATTTGTACCTATTGTATCACTGAACAGAGTCGAATTGATCAAGCAACCGAATAATCTGCTCATATACAAATTGAATGGAAGTATGGTATTTATAGTTTACTTTTTAAGGTAGCTGGATACCAATGTCGAAATTGTGTAGGTTTATGTTGTAATTAAATAATGTTATGTGAGTCTTGTGCTGACGTTTTCTAAGAATAACACTCATTCAATCGTTATTCGTATGTCTGTAAAAAAACTGGATTATAAGAAAAGGTTTAAATTGATAGATTTCTATAAAAGAGCTTCTTGCACGCGCAGTCGTATTTGAGAGAAAAATGAAATATCCCCTTTCTTAAGTATTATGTTAGTCCAGCATCAAGACTTACGACATGTATATCTCTTGAAAAGAAGGTTTGGACCGCTTCTTTTAATATAAAAATAGCAATTGTTTTTCTTGAAAATGTTGATAATCAGTGATGATCACCTCATTCGCATGTCGTCTTTAAATTCAGTTCCGTATTTAAAACTAATGTTAAATAATATAAGATGATATGAAAGTGGAGTTTTTCCGAGATTTCAATCTACACCATATTTTCATTTCTGAATGCATATACAATATATATGGGAAGTAGACTTCTTTGTCCAGGTTCATTTATGATGACCCTATTTAAAAATATTTCGTCATGCTTCTTTATAGCATTCATCAAATAATATGGGAATTTTCTGAGAGTCGAAACCATACATGCACAAAACATGTATCGTGACCGTCAATGTGATATTTCAGCAGAGGACCGTTTTGATTTCAATTTGTTCGAATCATAATGGTGGCCGACAACCTTAACACTGTTTTGCAACATTCCCGCACGTGCACACATGTACTGAGCAGATAAGCTACGATCCTTTTCTTAGAATTCTATGATAAGCAGGTGCAATGAGACTTTATTTCAGGTAATTGAGATATTATTCAATGTATGCTATCTTGACTTGGCAACATTTGAATAAATTGGTAGGAAATATTGAAATGTTATACACAATGTAATGATAAAGTAACGTTGTCAGTAAACTGTTGCTATCGATATTCTGATAACGTAATGTTTTCTTACATGTTCTTGGCTCATGGTTTGTTTACAATAATATTATATTATCATTGATGGAATTTCAAAGCGAAACATTTTAGATAGGTTTAGATATTAACATTCGTCAGAACAGGATGTTTATGACACCCGCATACCATTTATGTAAATTATCATTTCTCGTTGTGTTCTTGATGACCGTGATCTCAGTATGTAGCAGTGCGCTGCGCGACTGATTCATTCATATTTTATTTTTATGCACGTTATGGTTCTCATATAACTGTTTTAGTATATTGTTCTATGAATATCTCTACGTCCTATCATTTTTATGATGTTCAAATGTTCAGAATAAATTTCACCCCGTACAACAAGCTGAAGTGATGGCTGAGATATGTGCACGATGCGATATTTACGAAGGGAAGGTATTTGCTATTTTTGTTGCGAATTTTGTTGCTTTTATGGGTAACCAATTATAAATATCGTTATGTAAAGAACAAGCAGTATATTAGGTCAGTTCCGATTTTATATGGTTAACGGCTAAGTCAGTTCCCAAATATGTTATGTTTACGGCCATGCCAGTTCCTCAAGATAATCCCCTGGGAGTTTATGCTCCAATGCTGTATGTTACTTGTGCATTATAATTGTAAATTAAACTGATATTCCTGTATTACGGAGAATAATAAAAAAGAATAAAGTAGTTATAATCACCCGCACAACGCTGTAATTTTCCAAGTACACGTAGAGCAATTCTCTCAATGATGCTGTTTTATAACACATCTTAATATTCATTGAGTACAGTCGTATTTTTGTTTTAGTTTTCTTAAAATATGTATTTTTATTTCTATTTCTCTGTGTCGGTATTTTAAATTCCATATGCCTATCACTAGTATTTAAAATTTGTTTAATTATTAACTGCATTTTCCGGTTGAATTTACAATATGTTATTGATATGATTTACATGTATTATGATTATTCCGCATTCTGATACTGGGAGCAAGGTAAGTATAAGGCTGCTTAATTGTGCTTCGTGTTGGATTATTCACTGTGTGTCTGTTGTTATGTACGGAATGGTTAATAGATTGGTTAATATATTTTAATGATTAGTTACTGCCTACTTATTTCAAGAACAAGTTGCAACTGTTGAATATGACATCGATGTTCCAGCACTGTGGCGTAATCTAACCAGTGGAATGCATTCTGATTTTCTAAGCCTAATCATATATAATCCAGTTAACAATTACCAGTTTACATCCGTTAAACTAAGAAAAGGTCCCACAAAAATGTTGGGGAATTTTGCTAGAACAAATTGTATCATGCCATAACATGTTATATAAATGTTACACGAATCATAATTGAGAAAAGCCGTTAGGCGGCTGCCCGAAGCCCAAGTATAGAAAACCTCTCTGAGAATTGTACTAATATTCCCATGGTGAAAAAAACGATCATATAGCGATCTAAATGCTTGAAACTGTCAATTAAATAAGAGCGGTTGAAATCGATTTAATATGTAGATAACATCATACTTCATAATTACATGGTAACATACGAGAGATACACAATTATATGCCTAACATACACACATCGTTCAAGTAGGCAGTAACTAATCCATACAAGCCGGGTTTTCTTTTTTTTGACAGTAGTTGTATTTATCAACAATAGAATAAGTAATGACAGTAGTTGTATGTATCAACACAAGAACAAAGAAGTTGTATTTATCAACACTAGAACAAGTAATGACAATAGTTGTATTTATCAACAATAGAACAAGTGATGACAGCAGTTGTATTTATCAACACTAGAACAAGTGATGACAGTAGTTGTATTTATCAACAATAGAACAAGTGATGACAGCAGTTGCATGTATCAACAATATAACAAGTAATGACAGTAGTTGTATTTTTCAACACTAGAACAAGTGATGACAGTAGTTGTATTTTTCAACACTAGAACAAGTAATGACATAAGTTGTATTTATCAACAATATAACAAGTAATGACAGTACTTGCATGTATCAACAATAGAACAAGTAATGACAGTACTTGCATGTATCAACAATAGAACAAGTGATGACAGTACTTGCATGTATCAACAATAGAACAAGTAATGACAGTACTTGCATGTATCAACAATAGAACAAGTAATGACAGTACTTGCATGTATCAACAATAGAACAAGTAATGACAGTACTTGCATGTATCAACAATAGAACAAGTAATGACAGTACTTGCATGTATCAACAATAGAACAAGTGATGACAGTACTTGCATGTATCAACAATAGAACAAGTAATGACAGTACTTGCATGTATCAACAATAGAACAAGTAATGACAGTACTTGCATGTATCAACAATAGAACAAGTAATGACAGTACTTGCATGTATCAACAATAGAACAAGTAATGACAGTACTTGCATGTATCAACAATAGAACAAGTAATGACAGTACTTGCATGTATCAACAATAGAACAAGTAATGACAATAGTTGTATTTCTCAACAATAGAACAAGTGATGACTGTAGTTGTATTTATCAACGATAGAATAAGTAATGAGAGTAGTTTTTTTATCAACAATAGAACAAGTAATGACAATATAAGTAGTTGTATTTATCAACGATAGAATAAGTAATGAGAATAGTTGTATTTATCAACGATATAATAAGTAATGACAGTAGTTGTATGTATCAACGATGAATAAGTAATGAGAGTAGTTGTATTTATCAACAATAGAACAGGTAATGACAGTAGTTGTTTTTATCAACGATAGAAAAAGTAATGAGATTAGTTGTATTTATCAACAATAGAACAAGTAATGAGAGTAGTTGTATGTATCAACAGTATAACAAGGAATGACAGTAGTTGAGTTGTATTTATCAACAGTAGAACAAGTGATGACTGTAGTTGTATTTATCAACGATAGGACAAGTGATGACAGTAGTTGTATTTATCAACAATAGAACAAGTGATGACTGTTGTTTTATTTATCAACAATAGAACAAATGATGACTGTAGTTATATTTATCAACGATAGATCAACTAATGACTGTAGTTGAGATGTATTTATCAGCAATAGAACAGGTAATGACAATACAAGTAGTTGTATTGATCAATGTACTCTATTATTGTCTGTGAGTGATTTAGGACAGCCCTGCTCTCCATACTTCAGGCACTGTTTTGCATGCCTATATACCAGATGGTCAATGACTTCTACATACATATCGAAGTCACGTTCGCAATAATTTAACAGTTATGTTATCATCTTCATTCTGGAAAAAATTAAGATTATGTAATTAATTGCAAGGTTGTTAATTTTGAATGCTGGTTTGCTTTAACTGGACAACAAGTTGCGTTGCAAAATATACTTTTGTTTTGTACTATGACGTGTATAAAATAGGGGATGTAATTATATCGAAATATCTAGATAAATAGTTCAAAGTACACCGACCCACTTCATATGTTATATGGAGAACATCTAGGAGAAACGCTATGCATACATTCACTTCTTAAGTACTCGTGACATTTCTGGTTGAACCAAAAGACGATTAAGAATGAATATCAAAGAATCGCAAACGTACATGACCTCGAAGAACACCTTTTATTAATCATTGGTGATTAACATTTATTCCTCTAAGCAGTCCATGCTTTACCGGGTATAAAAACGATAAGAAATGCAATAATCCGTCTTTTTATAAAGTCTCTTCCTCCGCCGTAAACGTCATACGTACTTATATCACCTCGGCCTGCAACGTCGTCATTGCAAAATACACTCTGCCCGAAACGTCATCAAATTTGTGCACACCAGGGTCCCTTTGGAAAGATCAAACATCTGTTTAAGAGCTTCGACACACTTGCAACTTGCTAGAATTGTTCGTAAATGATATGTTTTGAAATATGGAGTAAAAGTATTTATAGTACATTTAGACATTCACCGTCGTTCAGACGATAAAAGATCCTACAGAAACAACGAAAATACTAGTTATTGGTCCGAAAATGAACACCACTACTCACCTGTCTGGAACGCTTCCCTCTGTCGAAGACGCATCACTCGGCGGAACACACATCGGGTAATAAACTGTGAATACGGAGCAAAGATATTCGATTAAATTTCTTAAGAACATTATACATGGAATAGTATACATTTTTCCTTCGCGTGTTCTGTGAAAATGTGAAATGGAAAAGACAGAAAACAAATGTAAAGAAACAGAACAATCTCTTAACAGTGAGAAATAGTTCCAAACTATTCAAGTAAAAATTATCGATTTAGATCATGAAACTGGTATTGTGAACGAAAAGGTCCAACTCGATGTGAATATAACTGAACCGTATACGATTTTAACCCCCATTATATTGATTTTACAATAACAAATCTTTCAGGAATATTAATGTATTAATATATTAAATTGACGCATGTTATAGGAAAAGTTGATATACAGTAAAACCTCACTAAAAGATCGCCTCAATAATAAGATCATCTCAAAATTAAGAACACGATTTTCAAGTCCATTTCCACTGTTTTCCTCTTCGTTCAACTTCTATATTAAGACCACTTTAATATCAAGACCAGTTTTCAAGCGTACCAAGGGTGGTCGCAATATTATCGATGTGTTTGGTTTATTTACTAATATATGTATGGTATGAGTGTACTATGCATTAGCAAAATGGTTATGATTCACTCAATAAAGTTTACACTTTTGTTTAAGAATTTTATGAAATGTTTGCTAGGGACAGCAACTCATATTCGAGAGTTCGACCTATCTCCGTTCGAGTGATCTATTGTTTATTAATATAAAATAAGAAGGAATTTCGCCTGAACTTAAGAACCTGTTCGAGGTATCTACTGTGTTCTAGCCAAAACTGTTCGAGGTTTAGATGTTCTACTGTAAATGCACTTTTATCATTTTTTGTATATTTAGTCTGTATTACATTGCCTCAGTCTTTCTAAGTTCTTATGATTGCTCTACATTAAATGATGTTTGATGTGCATTCATCTCTCTCACCACTCATTCCTATATCATATTTTATATGCTTGATACAATGCGTTGCATATGTTTACATGTATACGTGTTGCTTTTCCTATTTTGTATTTACTTCAATATGGTAGATAAACATGTACAGTGGTATCTATAAACCGATAATTTAAACATGCTTTCGTGATATTGTATAGATGACTAGTACATCTTATTTCTTGGTTTATCAAAATGTGTGTATTTATATAACTTGTACATATGTAAGTACGAAGCATGGGCTTAATGCCTTAATTTCTTGGTATTCGTAAAAAATTGGGGATGGTCGCTATACGCTCCCGTAGAATGCGGATATTTTTAAAATTCCTAAGTGAAGTGTTCTGGAACGGACTTGGCAAATTATATTTGTGGCGTACCATCTCAACAGATACAGTAAAACCTCACTTGAAGTGACATCAATAATAATACCGCATCAATAATAAGACCACCTAGAAATTAAGAACACGATGTCCAAGTCCATTTTCCCTATTTTGCTCTTTATTCAACCTCAATATTAAATCCACCTCAATAATAAGATCAGTTTTCAAGGGTCCCAATGGTGGTCGTATTATTGAGACTTCACCATACTGGATAAATTTAAAATATATGGAGGTGAAAAATTAGTTGCATAAACATGTTATCTGTTGCTCTGGTTTGTCTGATTTGTTTCTGATAATTCAAAGATAAATAGATGCATGCTACTTGTATCTGCCAAATCATTGATATAATTTAGTTTACTATCTTGTCCTGTTACGCCTTTGATGAATAACAGGCAAGCATGTTCAAATCTAATCATGACCTTTAAACATGTTCGGTAAACATTTAGTGCCGATACAAACATAACAAGAAATATCTTTAAAACAAGATAAACGAGGTACATGGAATGATGTCTTGTACTACGTTAATTAGAAATTTACTGAAAGCATAACAGTAGAAGTTTACCATTGAAAACAATTCATAACTTATTACGCAATACAAATAGTGCTTGCGTAGTTTGTTTAACATGGCCTGTCTTCAGAATGTCAGCGGGGTACGCTACGGGAAAACAAGGAGCAATTGGTTAAAAAACTAATGTATATCTTCTAGTTGATACGTTTATTCTTACATTAGGTTTAAATAAAGACTCGGTAAAAAGGAAATTATATTTTCGAGACACCTCGTTTGTTGCCTCTCCGCTAAAATATGAACCAATGAAATCGTCAAGTGAGTTGCATAATTCAACAACGCGCTTCATATACGACATTTGATTGGTCTAAAATATAGGTCAAAATAAGTTTTATACAGCTACGCGGAAAAACTAAAGGAAGCGATAGTATTTCAAGCTACGTCTTAGTGCAAACACGTATATTACGGTGTTCTGTTAGGGCCATCGTGGTATTGCCCCTTCGCGCATTGGGCGATGGCACGATGACACGATGCCATGGCACGATGACACGACACGATTTCACGTAGAGATGACACGATGCTGTATCGCATCGTGTCATGGTTCCATCGCAACTTTAAAATCTAAAAAAATATGTATTACACCAGCTACGAAAATATAAATAAATACATAAAAATATTGGTCGTACATTGGTCTTTAAAATGATGTAAAAAATTTCCAGATTTGGCTTTGTAGTACGAGTTTAAAACCACCGAAACATATCTTTTTGCAGCACCCACGTATTATTGATATTATGTGGAAAAAGGTAGAATACTTATAATACCATTCATGTATATGTTCAGAAGCATATGGCTCAGGTAGAAATCTAGGTTGTCGATTCATGGCTAGCAGACTGCGACTAAAGTATGGACTTCACGTAGGAAGGTTGGCTTTTACTTCCTTTTTGTCACTGTAATCTAGATTTACCCTTCAACGACAGTAAACGGCGAATTGCCACTAAGTAGACAACTTAGATATTTCCAAACATTGGTATGGCTGTCGATTCATTACCACCTATCAACAAAACCGTTGTGTATTCGTGTTGATTGTTCACTGACAGGTATGAAATTAAATTGTATTCGTGTTGATTGTTCTGTGACATGTATGAACTTGTATTCGTGTTGAATGTTCACTGACATGTATGAACTTGTATTCGTGTTGAATGTTCACTGACATGTATGAACGTGTATTCGTGTTGATTTTTCAGTGACATGTGTGAACGTGTATTCGTGGTGGTTGTTCACAGACATGTATGAACGTGTATTCGTGTTAATTGTTCACTGAAAGGTATGAACTTGTATGCTTGTTGTTTGTTCATAGACAGGTATGAACGCTTATTCGTGTTAATTGTTCACTGACAGGTATGAAATTGTATTCGTGTTAATTGTTCACTGACAGGTATGAACTTGATTGCTTGTTGTTTGTTCACAGACAGGTATGGACATGTATGCGTGTTATTTGTTCACAGACAGGTATGAACGTGTATTCGTGTTAATTGTTCACTGACAGGTATGACCTTGTATGCTTGTTGTTTGTTCACAGACAGGTATGAACTTGTATGCTTGTTGTTTGTTCACAGAAAGGTATGAACTTGTATGCTTGTTGTTTGTTCACAGACAGGTATGAATTTGTATGCTTGTCGTTTGTTCACTGACATGTATGAATTTGTATGCTTGTTGTTTGTTTACAGACAGGTATGAACTTGATTGCTTGTTGTTTGTTCACAGACAGGTATGGACATGTATGCGTGTTGTTTGTTCACTGACAGGTATGAACTTGTAAGCTTGTTGTTTGTTCACTGACAGGTATGAACTTGTATGCGTGTTGTTTGCTCACTGACAGGTATGGACTTGTATGTTTGTTGTTTGTTCACTGACAGGTATGAACTTGTATGTGTGTTGTTTATTCACTGACAGGTATGAACTTGTATGTGTGTTGTTTGTTCACTGACAGGTATGAACGTGTATGTGTGTTGTTTGTTCACTGACAGGTATGAACGTGTATGTGTGTTGTTTGTTCACTGACAGGTATGAACGTGTATGTGTGTTGTTTGTTCACTGACAGGTATGAACGTGTATGTGTGTTGTTTGTTCACTGACAGGTATGAACTTGTATGTGTGTTGTTTGTTCTAAGATAGGTATGAACTTGTATGCGTGTTTGTTTACAGACAGGTGTGAACTTGTATGCGTATTGTTTGTTCACAGACAGGTATGAACTTAATGTCATTGTACAAGTAAACATTTACCGTATTTCTAATTTCAAACATTTCTTCGATATCTATTAGACGTATTAGGGTTTAATTCCAGTATTACCCAATCCAGTCCAGTTGGTCATTTTCTCACTTAACAGAAATTTGCCAAAACAAAATTTGTATATGCCGAAGTGGAGTTTTGCATTACCAAAAACTTATCGACCCAGAAGGGGTCCAGGCTAGAGCAATTAATATATTATGATATAGAAGAGAATACTTCAACAAGGGTCCTAATTTCTTAATACATATTGACGGCTATGACAAGACCAAGAGGTACATATTTGGAATCCAAGGGGCAATTTGCGGGTATGATTTTATTCGGATTGTCTAATAAAATGCATGTAACTGATCCGGTTTGCATAAAGGACATTCATTTACAAAAAAGAAATGAGAATATAATAATTTGATCAATTAAAAAATCCGGCAGTGGGAGAATATGTATTTGGAGCGTATTCAATAACAAGTCCTTAATGTGTATTTAGGAGACTGCACTGTGCCAAGTGTCTAAACCTGGTTTTTTACCGGAATTTGTTAAACTGTAAAGACGCGTTATAGTTTCCGGTAACACATTGTTAAAGACCGTAGAACTCATTGATATATTGCAAAGAACCAGATCGATAAACGTGGCTATCTTTCTGACATGAGTGAAATCATAAATGGCTAAAGTTATTAGAGCTTTTTGCATTTGTCTAGTTCACTTATTTTATCCGTGGTGGTTGTATATGTATCGTATGATCTTTTAGGTGACAGTCAACACGTATTTTCTTTCCAGATGACCATTTATGATGTGACATGAGAACTGCCATAATGATATTAATATCCAACTTGTTATTAACACAACCAAATACATGTAACTAAATTTTAATGTAAACTGGTGACAGGTTTGGCATATTTCAGATCATTACTTGTATCAAGATAATTTTCCTACACAAAACATATGCTTATTTTCTTTCAGATTTTATAGATTTCCTGCTGTCCAAACATTTTAGTTAGTTCATTATTTCAGAGAGTGTCTCAGATTTTGTTTATGCAGCTCCTTTAGCAAGAACAAGACTCTGTTCGTATGGAGTGGAAGGGTCATTACATAAGACGACAGACAAGAGATGGTACCCAATATATATATATATATACATGTATATGTCTACATGGATTTAAATTTCAGTGTTTCACTACGCTCCCACTTTTAGGCTTAATTTAGTTTTCATTAATGTATTTACTTCAATTTTTAGTTTCTCTATTTGGTCAGGGACCTGCGACTGCATATTTCCAGTGGACGAGGCAGACATCGAGTTTATATCAGCCTATTTTGAAGTAAAATCAAGAATCTGCCAGATGATGTGTTTGGACAACAAGCAAATGCCAGAAAATTTACAGGAAGCCCGCGACTTCTTAATTTGGCTAATAACGACATATTAACTGCAAATCTGCTAAACTGAAAAAATTGGACGAGACAAAAAGCGGTTATCTCATTAAATAGATGTTAATGGGAATAAAACCGTTTTACTTCGTGTTGCTTTTCATTTTGATGTTTCTTAAGAATTTTTACAACCTGTATTTCGAGTGTATCGGTAATATTTATGCCCATTGCTCAATAATTTCTCAGAAATAGTTAATTACTTGCGAGTGTGTATTTAAAGACTGTGCTGTAGAAATATCTATATTTGTATAATCTATATTTCATTTTGCTGGTGAATACACGTCTATACTTTTGCATTGAAACATACGGAACAAGAAATGTTTCGTGATGTATAGGCAAATACACGACTAAGTTGCGCCTTAAGTCCAACCTGACACTCCTTCAACAGTATTGGCCCGGGGGTTTGAAAAAAAACTAAATACAGGTGTCTTTACATTGAGGCCATGTTTAAGTCGATTTATTTTAAACTTCCTCTTTTCGTTGGTAGATGATAGATACATCTATTTACATGGAAAGCACGATATCGTGTTTATTATTTTGTATTTCTCCCTTTGATCATGTCCATCAAATGTTAGCAATGAGTACGTTTCAACTAACTTTTTAGCACAAACTTGGCCGCCGCCATTGTTGCTATGATAGTGGCATCAATGCCATTAACAACAATCGTGTAATCAATCGTGTACTTACATACCCTCTATGTTCAGTAGGGGCATATAGGTATAGTGAATATAGTAATCTACTTACAGGCAAGGACCAGTTGCCTTAAAAGTTTAGGTTCATACCTATGTTAGCTGTAACAATTCTGAAACTTTTTTATTCATAAATGTAAAAGTCAATACAGCAGGTTTGAAGTTCATGACTTGTTGAGTTGGTATTCAACTGGAAAATGTTAATCCAACAGAAGTATATCAACATAATGTATAGTGATATATACATGTAGTTCCAGTCTTTTTCTTCACAGTGACAGGGTACTTAAAACAACATCACGATTTAAGTTAATTACTTTTATTAATTACCGAAAATGCAAATTTGGTATACAGTCATCCCAAAGGTATATAAAATAGGTTTGTTACATCCGGCTTGATCAAAATACTTAAAGTGAATAACTATCTGTTAACTGTATTTGCCTTCTGGCAAACTAAAAATAAGCAAAGTGAAACAAGAATACTTCTACTAAGTTTGACAAATAGGGAAAAACAAAAATCAGTGTTTGGATATCTGCATACATTTTACTTAAATGTCGTTACATGTAGGACATCAATTGTAAAGATGCAGCTGATGTTATTATTACAAACTGCGACGTTAAACAAACTTTGATACGGTATCTATATTTAGGGACCTTTTGTCAAGACTGACTCTTACAGTTTTTGTTGCTTCGTATACCAAGTCAATATACAAAATCAATATCATTATGTATATCCAACAACACATATTGTTTTTGCTATTTGAGGAGAAAAGTAGAAGCCTAAAGGCAGCATGTGACAAGCCTTGTAATTGTCATTTTAAGTGAATAGTTTCAATTTAAATATCCCGAAATAATACTAAACATTCTGACCTCAAATGTGACCTTGACCTTCCAGTTACCCACTAATCTTATGTATGCGAGTTGTTGCTACACCCCCAGCCATAGGTCATATTCATCATCCAAACACAACTGCATTGCATGAAATTGTATATGGACATACACTAGCATATAAAATGTGAACACAAACTGCAAGTACATTTGTATATAGTTGGAATGATTGGAAAAGTAACAACTATGTAGAAAATAGCAATCACAGTTTCATTGTAATTGTTTATACCGACACAAAAGTAAAGCTATATTGCGGGTAATTACAAACACACATTTTATTTCATTTTAAGCCTCGTGTGTAAACATCTTCACCAACACAAAAAAGCGTATGAAGACATTTATATAATGAAAATAATACTTACCAGTGACATGGGTGCACCTAAATTGAACAGTTGGATTACCAGTGTTTGCATAAAAAAGGCTATGAACTGTATCACCTTGTTCGTGCAAACGATCGGCCTAAAAATATGAAAACGATGCTGAGAAATTATCTTAAATATATTTGAGGGTATACTAGGTTAAAATATTCTTTTTTTTAAATATTTATTCTCATTCAAGTTTGTTACATTTCAATTGCACACATTTATTTAAGAGTGAGAAAAGACAGGTCAACGGATTCTCTAGTGTGAAACTATCACAAAATCAAGTCTTCCGATGTATAACTCTGACGTGACGAATATATACACTTACTCGTTGAACGGATCTACATTAACGCTCTTGGTCTTAATTGCCATGCTACCAGAGCTTTGAAAATGTCATCGGTTGAGGAACATTTCGAAGATGCAAATTTACTGCTAGTCAAAGATATTATTTAAAATGAACGGAACATTCTAGTAGGAAATGCCACATACAAACAACACAGCCACTCCAAAAGAACAAAGAAACATAAAATATTAATATATATAATATAGGTATATATAAATCTTCTTCACATTTGATTGAGATTTGTGTATAAGAACAATTATATACATATACTTGTATTTTAGCTCGATGACTTGTATATACTAATTGTTATTATACAAAAGGACCGACAGGTAGACGGGGAAGCAACGGTTGCTAATCCTTTCATTATTTTTGCAGCATTTACCTCCCATGTGTTAGAAATAGTTTTAAACTTATGGGAATGTAGTCTTATTATTTAGGGTACATGTAACTGAGTAGCTCTGTATCTACCGTTTCCAATTAATTTTCATTTTAATATGTGACTTTTGGCGTTTAAACGTTGCTAAATCCAATTACTGATATAAGCACTGGGTAACTCTACTGTCAGGGCCAAACCTAGTATAGTTTTGAGTTACAAAGCTCATATTCTTGTTTTATACTTTGCAGCTATGTGGTGTTCACGGATACCTCCTTGTTTCTTTTGTTGATGAGAATTAGCTTAAGCTACTTTGTATGAAGCTCATCAGTTTTCTCCTTTACTCGCTAGTTCGTACATTTTGAAAGATATGGACATCTTGTCTAATGTTATCAACTGTTCAAATATGAACATAAATATTTCAACCAAATTTAACTGCAATAAATGTATTTTGTTTTGATATGAACCTATTCTATACAACGGTGATTCACATAGACTGTGTGGCGCTATCCACTTATCCGTATGTGTAGTGTTCTAAACTTAAATGGGGTTTTTGTATATAATTATAAAAAAAAATTTAAAGGTGAAAAAAAAAAAAAAAAAGTCTGGGTCTTTGTGATCTAGAGTATGAAGATATAAAACCTAAAGCAATCATATGTTATCATGATATTTTCTGTGTCTTGCTTATGCATGTATTACAGTATCCGGTTACGTATAACTTCTTTCCATTTTGTTTCAAATACTTCTAGTTTGTCTTTTTGAGTTGCTATCATTCTTTCAATGCAAATACGTACGTCAAGATATGTAAGGTTTAAAGATTTCAATTTCTGGCACTTTTTTGTTATATTTGCAGTAGCTGATGAAATATTTTGCTGGTATTAGAAGAAAATTTATTATATTTCTTTTTTTGTTGTCATTGTTGTTTTCTAAACCTAGTGATATTATTATATAGCTAAGTATATGTACTTGAACATTTTTGGTTTTGAGAAAATCTTGTAAATTAAGCCTATGACATTTTATGTGTGTTTTGTTATTACTAGCTTTTCAGTCGAAGTCAAAATTGGTGAGTCGTTTAATGTGTTGTCTGCAAGGTATAAATCGTGTTTAACGGTCGTTTTTGTTTAGTTAAGATACAGATGAGACATCATACCCTTGTTCTCGCTGTTCTATATCGGAAATGCAGTACTGTATTTCCACACAGAAGCGTACACTATATTAACACAGTAGGATATTAAGTATGCATAGCTTAATTTGGTATGTGTTTATCAAACATATAAGCTGTCAAATCTGTATGTCGACCATACGCACCTCAGACAATCAAATATCCAAGATATTGAGCACTTTTGGGCTTGTATCTTTTACTAAAATAGTGCAAAAGTTGTACATGTATTGGTTGAACTTCTCTAATATTCATAATCACTAGTTCACTAGAGCGCCAACAATAGTTTCTTTCATTTGTTCAAAATCATGTAGCGTTTTCTACGAAACAAAATCACGAATGATCCCATTGCGCGTAGCTATGCATTTATGGTGGTTATCTATACTTCCGAGGTCACTTAATCATACCAACTATCACTTGAAGTAATGTGATTTTGCATCGTGTATCAGTTAGGCTCATTACGAAATTCTTATGACATCATTACAATCAGAATATTTCATCTGTTGTTTTGATTATTTTAAATTGTATTCTGACTTCTTTTCATGTTTGTTTCAATTCAGATGTACAGCTGTCTGCAGATTGTGCTCAGTGCCTGTACGGGTAAACACAAATTCATTTGAATAACAATGTGTGAATATGATATTGTTATCGACGATGATAAAGGGAATGTGTTTTGCGTTGTATATTTGTATCTGAAACATATAGTTTGCTGTGAAGATGGCAACATCAATAGTATTCAAAATTTCTGACATTCATAGCTTTGTTGTAGAAACGTTAATATGTTGTTTTACATGAATGTCCAGAAAAACAACATATTAACAGTTTTAATGTTCAATTTGTTCCAACATGTACAGATCGTTAGGAGATATATCTTACTCCATGATAAGCACGTAGAAGGTTTTTGATATTCTACTAGGTAAAGGATATGCACTGATAATTATATACGTGTTAAAGATTGTAAAGCATAACACTTCTTCAGAAATGACATCATCGTGTACATAAGAAATAAATAAATTCAATGCTATGTTCATATACATTGCAAATGCGGAGTGACTGAATTATGACTCATGGCATGTAAGATATAGCGATGTAACTTTTGACTGAAACACATTGATAGCATTTGTATATATTTGACAATTATCCCATTATCATATTAAACTCAAAAATCAAACAATAACATTTACACGTGTCGTTGTACATTTTTATTTATAGTTATCGAGCTCATGGCTTTCGTCACAACTAGGATAATATATATATACACACGTGCTAGTAGTTATGTTAATACAATTGAATATATTCACAAATTAAAATCATTTTGAAATATTGGTGTCACATAATATTAACCAAACGTTCATGAGATAGAATAAAATATGTTTGTGGGTTATTTGGCAATTATGATAGAATATCAACCATGTCCAAAGCAGATATTTATGCAGTGTACAAGTTGCAAATGTTGAATTCGGCATCGATTCTCCAGCACTGTAGCGTAATCTAGCCAGTTGTATTCTAAGCGTAATGACAATATAATCCAATAAATATATACATGTTTACATCTGTTAAACTAAGACAACGTTCCACAAGAAATGTAGGGTAGTTTGCTAGAACAAAATTCCATCATGCCATTATATGTAATATAAACGTAACACGAGGCACAATTGAGAAAGGCGTTTGGTGGCACCCCCGAATCCCATATAAAGAACCTCTCCGAGAACAGTACTCATGTTTCCCATGGTGTTTGGATGGAACTTAGGGAATATAGTACAGGACAAGCCAAGACACGAGGTTGGCCGAGTACCGAAAGGGTGTGGAAGAACACCAATACTATACAAGTACAAGGGAAATGTGAACTTAAAATTTGTATGAAAACAAAAAATAAATAATGATCATAAAGCGATCTACAGCATTGGAACTGTCTAGATAACACTTAACAATTATATTCATGGACCAAGTGGGCAGTAACTAATCCATAGATACATGCCACATGATAAAATACACACGGTAAATATATTCGTACCAAGTAAGCAATCAGTACTAGTTCGTCCTGCTCTCAGTGCCTAAATTATTTATGTCAGATTTTGTTAGAACAACATATTACACTTTTTCTGCTTCGAGGTCTGCTACCACAATTTTCATGTTTTATACTTCATGGCGACCACTGTTTGATTACTCACACGGACGGTATGTTTGTATGACCAATTATTTCTGCGATAGTATCAGCCATGGTAATTGTCTTCCAATCTTCTCAAATACGTAGCACCCTAAGTACCATTATTAGCTGACGGGTGCAAACAGGACATGAAGAATAAACAGTATAAGTCAGTGTAGCATCCTGATTATGTACTATCACACAGACTGTCTCGTTATCAAGGCCACAATCAATGGAAACGGAGAAATTCCTTTCCTACGACTGCTGATACTATTCTGCTACCATGAAAATGCAAACTATTTCAATATGCTCTTCCTATTAGTTATTGCGATATGATGATTTAGAATTACACTTAACAATATTGTAACAATGTACAATGTAGTAATATTCATCTAGACTTCATGTATGGTTTTGTCATCGGCGAATTGTGAATAATATATTTTAGTGCAGAACTGAGAACGTGTCCACGAGATGAAAAAGGCGATGGTGTCCGAAGAGAGTAACGACAATTAGTCTCCGTCCGTTCAATGTTATCTGATTATACTGACATTCCAATGAGCAGACAATACCCGTTTTCTAAATAGATATCGGCCATCAAAGCGCGATATTTTATTGCACTGATTGAATTCCTGGAATGGAATTGACATTTATCAGTCACAGAGCTTTCGTAGAGAGATTTTCAGCGTGAATAACACACATATTGTAACAATGGTCGGAAGAGTCAAAATTTCAAGTTTCGCCACACAGCAAATAGAGTGTAACGGTAAGATAAAAAATGCACACTTGCCATAGTCGACGTTGCAGCCCTATCATTCTGAACAGGCGTCATAGACTATTACCTATACATTATGTATACAAGTAGTCACTGCCCACATAACCGATTACACATTACATAATCGAAAAATGTATATTTCCTTACATAGGGCAACTATAGACACAATGTACAATCGTATGAAGTCAAAAATGCTTACGCTGACACAATTTCACACAAGAAGGTAAATTTGAAATAACAAAGTACGTCATTCCATAACCTAATCGATCCATTCAATATGAGGCAAAGTTCGCCGGAGCTATTACCAGGCTGTCCCGAATTCCAAATAATAAAACCTGTCTGGACACCATACTCGTATTTCCATGGTGATGATACGTCTTTACGACGACCTCCAACATAAACATTACTAGAGTATCCCAGCAATATTTCCATGACATCCTCATATTTCTGTTGTGATTCGATGTTAATCAGATGTCCACCGTCGAGCTGGCATTGTTTTTCAGCATCCTCTTGATAAATTTCGAGGAGACCTAACTTTATGCAATAGCCATGTGTAGTGATGTTGTAGCTGACAGGACAAAATCCCTCACAAAGTTTGTCATCGGTCTCAGTTGTATTCTTCAATTCATCGCCGTTGTGGGTATGGTCGCATGTTCTGCTTCGAGATCTGCTACCGAAGAATCCAGCTTGTCTTGCCGTACATGGCGTCCACTGTGTCCATTCCAGACAAGAAGGAAGATTTCGTATAGCCATTCCTATAAGGGTAAGTGTCGGCTTGTGTAGTTGTCTGCCAAGCTGTACAAGTTTTTCACCGTTAATCGTAGCACCGGAAGTCCCATTATTCTCTAATGGTTGCGAACAGGACATCAAGAATAAGCTTAACACAATGAGTAATTTAAACATCCTGATTAAGAACATTAATACTGCATAAATAATTGTCAAAACAGAATATGTATACTGAATAAAGTGTTGTCCAACAGATTCAAGTGATTTAAAACTAATATAAAATTTGTACCTATTGTATCACTGAACAGAGTCGAATTGATCAAGCAACCGAATAATATGCTCATATACAAATTGAATGGAAGTATGGTATTTATAGTTTACTTTTTAAGGTAGCTGGATACCAATGTCGAAATTGTGTAGGTTTATGTTGTAATTAAATAATGTTATGTGAGTCTTGTGCTGACGTTTTCTAAGAATAACACTCATTCAATCGTTATTCGTATGTCTGTAAAAAAACTGGATTATAAGAAAAGGTTTAAATTGATAGATTTCTATAAAAGAGCTTCTTGCACGCGCAGTCGTATTTGAGAGAAAAATGAAATATCCCCTTTCTTAAGTATTATGTTAGTCCAGCATCAAGACTTACGACATGTATATCTCTTGAAAAGAAGGTTTGGACCGCTTCTTTTAATATAAAAATAGCAATTGTTTTTCTTGAAAATGTTGATAATCAGTGATGATCACCTCATTCGCATGTCGTCTTTAAATTCAGTTCCGTATTTAAAACTAATGTTAAATAATATAAGATGATATGAAAGTGGAGTTTTTCCGAGATTTCAATCTACACCATATTTTCATTTCTGAATGCATATACAATATATATGGGAAGTAGACTTCTTTGTCCAGGTTCATTTATGATGACCCTATTTAAAAATATTTCGTCATGCTTCTTTATAGCATTCATCAAATAATATGGGAATTTTCTGAGAGTCGAAACCATACATGCACAAAACATGTATCGTGACCGTCAATGTGATATTTCAGCAGAGGACCGTTTTGATTTCAATTTGTTCGAATCATAATGGTGGCCGACAACCTTAACACTGTTTTGCAACATTCCCGCACGTGCACACATGTACTGAGCAGATAAGCTACGATCCTTTTCTTAGAATTCTATGATAAGCAGGTGCAATGAGACTTTATTTCAGGTAATTGAGATATTATTCAATGAATGCTATCTTGACTTGGCAACATTTGAATAAATTGGTAGGAAATATTGAAATGTTATACACAATGTAATGATAAAGTAACGTTGTCAGTAAACTGTTGCTGTCGATATTCTGATAACGTAATGTTTTCTTACATGTTCTTGGCTCATGGTTTGTTTACAATAATATTATATTATCATTGATGGAATTTCAAAGCGAAACATTTTAGATGGGTTTAGATATTAACATTCGTCAGAACAGGATGTTTATGACACCCGCATACCATTTATGTAAATTATCATTTCTCGGTGTGGTCTTAGTGACCGTGATCTCAGTATGTAGCAGTGCGCTGCGCGACTGATTCATTCATATTTTATTTTGTGCATGTTATGGTTCTCATATAACTGTTTTAGTATATTGTTCTATGAATATCTCTACGTCCTATCATTTTTATGATGTTCAAATGTTCAGAATAAATTTCACCCCGTACAACAAGCTGAAGTGATGGCTGAGATATGTGCACGATGCGATATTTACGAAGGGAAGGTATTTGTTATTTTTGTTGCGAATTTTGTTGCTTTTAAGAGTAACCACTTATAAATATCGTTATGTAAAGAACAAGCAGTATATTAGGTCAGTTCCGATTTTATATGGTTAACGGCTAAGTCAGTTCCCAAATATGTTATGTTTACGGCCATGCCAGTTCCTCAAGATAATCCCCTGGGAGTTTATGCTCCAATGCTGTATGTTACTTGTGCATTATAATTGTAAATTAAACTGATATTCCTGTATTACGGAGAATAATAAAAAAGAATAAAGTAGTTATAATCACCCGCACAACGCTGTAATTTTCCAAGTACACGTAGAGCAATTCTCTCAATGATGCTGTTTTATAACACATCTTAATATTCATTGAGTACAGTCGTATTTTTGTTTTAGTTTTCTTAAAATATGTATTTTAATTTCTATTTCTCTGTGTCGGTATTTTAAATTCCATATGCCTATCACTAGTATTTAAAATGTGTTTTATTATTAACTGCATTTTCCGGTTGAATTGACAATATGTTATTGATTTGATTTACATGTATTATGATTATTCCGCATTCTGATACTGGGAGCAAGGTAAGTATAAGGCTGCTTAATTCTGCTTCGTGCTGGATTATTCACTGTGTGTCTGTTGTTATGTACGGAATGGTTAATATATTGGTTAATAGAGTTTAATGGTTAGTTACTGCCTACTTATTTCAAGAACAAGTTGCAACTGTTGAATATGACATCGATGTTCCAGCACTGTGGCGTAATCTAACCAGTGGAATGCATTTTGATTGTCTAAGCCTAATCATATATAATCCAGTTTACATATACCAGGTTACATCCGTTAAACTAAGATAAGGTCCCACAAAAATGTTGGGGTAGCTTACTGGAACAAATTGCATCATGCCATTACATGTTATATAAACGTTACACGAATCACAATTGAGAAAAGCCGTTAGGCGGCTGCCCGAATACCAAGTAAATAAAACCTCTCTGAGAATTGTACACATGTTCCCATGGTGATGGGAAGGAAATGTGGGACTATATTACAGGACTAGCTAAGAAAGCAAGATGGCCGCGGAACGTAAAGCGGTGGAAGAACACGAATATTACATCAGGCCAATACATTCTACAATGGAAAGAGGAACTTAAAATTTATATAAAAACAAAAATGAAATAACGATCATATAGCGATCTACAGTCTTGAAACAGTCAATTAAATAAGAGTGGTTGAAATCGATTCATTATGTAGATAACCGCATACTTCACAATTACATGGTTAACACGCATACACAAATATATTTATAACATACATACATTGTTCGGGTAGGCAGTAACTAATCCATACAAGCTGGGTTTTCTTTTTTTGAAAGTAGTTGTATATATCAACAATAGAACAAGTAATGACAGTAATTGTATTGATCAATAATAGAACAAGTGATGACAGTAGTTGCATTTATCAACAATAGAACAAGTAATGACAGTAGTTGTATTTATCAATAATAGAACAAGTAATGACAGTAGTTGTATTTATCAACAATAGAACAAGTGTTGATCCTAGTTGTATTTATCAACAGTTTGTACTTGTTATATGTGGAGAATACTATTTACACACATTAAATGATGTGCGATTTAAGTTCTGTAATCAGATTATTTCTTTCATTTCTGATTTCACAATATTTCAAGAAAATTCATATTTGAACAAGTTGTAAACGTTAACATGTTTAGTTTTATCGTCGCTCAAGAAATGCGCTTTGTAAATGCAAAACCCTTATAGAGATAGAACGGAGTTAAAATTAAAATAGCCTGGATATACTAGTTTATTTCGTACGACAATAGTTCATAGAGATTTAATGTTTGTCTCGATACCACTCTTTCGTAATGAACATTTTTCCCCAAATGTCTTTATCTACTATACAATCTAGAAATACATGTTCATAATTTATGAAACAACAGAGATGTACCTTCGTTTCTAATAAATTTACTGCCCCAAATTATTTCTTTTCTTATCTTTATATTTAGTGTGTGTTCTGTTTTTCTTGGATATCCATAAGTCGAGAATGTTTTAGTGAAAATCGCGTAACACCGATGTGTCTACATTGTTTAGGTTGTCTATGTTTGACTTAAAAACAAGAAGGTCTAGTCCATATTCTTTGTAGAAGTATATTGGTATTAGTTTCCAATTTGCTCTATTATTGTCTATGAGTGATTTAGTCCATTTCATTGTCACAGATATTATAAATGATTCCCGATAAATCATATCGATACCACCATCGAATTTGTTACCAATGAGTGTTAAACTCTTTATTGTTTTCCTTTCGATTGTTCCAGAGGAATTCGTAATTAAGTTTGTTAATTGCTTGCACTATAGCTTTCGGAACAACTAAGGAATGAAAGGCGTAAGCATATTTTGGAATAAGCAGGGTTTTGATTATAAGAACTTTTCCGTATATTGTCAATTTTCGTCTTGACCAGTTATTAATAACGGATTTACATTTTCCAACTTGCTTTGTCAATTTAATTCTTCGCATTCCTTTTTGTCATGTCCTAAATGTATTCCAAGGCCTTTTATTGGTTTAAATGTCCATTTAATATTTCCGACTTTTTTTGACTGATTGTTTATACCAATCCACATTGCTTCTGTTTTGTTTTTATTTAATATTTAAGGCCAGAACATGATTCGAAAAGTTCAATTATCTTCACAGCATTGAGTAAGTCTGTTTTTGATTGAAGACATAGTGTTGTATCGTCTGCTAGTTGTGACATTCTTATATATCTATAACCAGTTTCGTGTTTTACTGATATACCATGTATGACTGTGGAGTTTCGAATAGCTAGAGCCATATCTTCCGCAATCATTATGAAAAGGAGGATAGGACAGCATTGCTCTCTATACTTCATGCACTGTTTTGCTTGCCTATATACATGTACCAGGTGGTCAATGACTTCTACATAAATATCGAAGACACGTTGGCAATAATTGCACAGAATAGGGGATGTAAATTATATCGAAATATCTAGATAAATCATTGAAAGTACACCGACCCACTTCAGATATTATATGGAGCATATCTAGAAGAAATGCTATGCATACATTCACTTCTTAAGTACAAATGACATTTCTGATTGAACTGAAAGACGATTAAGAATGAATATCAATGAATCGCAAACGTGCATGGCCTCGAACAACGCCTTTTATTAATCGTTGGTGATTAACATTAATTCCTCTAAGAATTTCATGCTTTACCAGGTATAAAAACGATAAGAAAAGCAAAAATCCGTCTTTTTATAATGTGTTTTCCTCGGCCGTTAACGTCATCCGTACTTGTCTCACCTCAGCCGGCAACGTCGTCATTGCAAAATACCCTCTGCCCCAAACGTCATCAAATTTGTTACACATCAAGGTCCCTTTGGAAGGATCAAACATCGGTTTAAGAGCTTCTACAGACTTGCGACTTGCTAGAATTGTTCGTAAATGATATATGTTTTGAAATATGGAGTAAAACTATTTATTTTTATCCGCAAATATACATACACGTGAGACAGGCAAGTAAGGCATGAAACAAGGCATTAATACAACTACATAAAAATAAAGGTTATGTCTAAAAGATCAATATCACAGGCAGATATTAAAATATACAATAAATGAAGACATACATATATGTCAAATTTTAGTGAGACATCTACTTACAATAAGAGTAAGTTCAGTTACATGTTAAAATCCTTTTAAAACTGGAGAGGTAATGTTGAATAAGAGTTATTATATAAACATTATGATGTATACATGTTTACTAATGGATGCTCAATAGAAATTCACAAACAAGCGAGTATTGTAAATGCATTTATTATTATAAAACTATTTAAGATTGGAGCATTCTCAGTACACAAAAGTTTAAACTACATTTAATCAAGGTTAAATATTTAACAGCGAGTGGTTCAGTAAAGCTTAAAAGAGGATTTTTACATATATAATAGTTGTATACAGGTAATAATATTAAACATACGAACAGTTCTGACATGGTATACGTAACAATGCATAGTAAGAACATAAAAGCTAAAGGGACATGGTAAACAAGCACATTTCACATATACAGAAAACAAAAGCTGAAAAAACAATTTCATCAAAGCAAGCACATGGAAAGCTACATATTGCAACATAACCCTTAAACATTATACATGGAATAGTATACCTGTTTCCTTCGCGTGTTCTGTGAAAATGTGAAATGGAAAAGAAAACAAACAAATGTAAAGAAACAGAAAATCTCATAACAATAGTACCAAACTATTCAAGTAAAAATTATTGATTTAGATATTGGAACTGGTAGTTTGAACGAAAAGGTCCAACTCGATGTGAATATAACTGAACATTATACAACTCACTCCCATTATATTGAATTTATACAATAACAAATTTTTCATGAATATTAATGTATTAATATCATAAATTGACGCATGTTATAGGAGAAATTGATCAATAATATATACCGTAAAACCTCACTAAAAGTCCACCTCAATAATAAGATCACCTCAAAATTAAGAACACGATTTTCAAGTCCATTTTTACTGTTTTCCTCTTTATTCAACTTCTATATTAAGACCAATTCAATATCAAGACCAGTTTAAGAGTCCTAAGGGTGGTCGCATTATCGAGGTTTTGCTGTACATTATTTGTTTGGTTTATTTACAAATATATGTATGGTATGAGTGTTCTATGCGATATCAAAATGGTTATGATTTACATGTTCGAGTGTTCGACCTATCTCTGTTCGAGTGATCTACTCACTTAGATAATATTAAATAAGAAGGAATTTCGCCTGAACCTGTTCGAGGTATCTACTGTGTTCGAGCCAAAACTGTTCGAGGTTTCGAAGTTCTACTGTAAATGCACTTTTATCTATATTCGTATATCTAGTCTGTATAACATTACCTCAGTCATTCTAAGTTCTTATGATTGCTCTAAATAAAATGATGTGTGATGTACATTCTTTTCTCTGACCACTCATTCCTAGATCATATTTTATATGCTTGATACAATGCGTTCCATATGTTTATACGTGTTTTTTTTCAACTTTAGTATTTACTTCAAATATGATAGATAAAAGTGTACCGTGGTACATTTTGTATCTATAAGAATGATGTATACCGGTAATTTAAACACGTATTCGTGATATTGTATAGATGACTAGTACATCTTATTTCTTGATTTAACAAAATTTATGTAATTATATAACTTGTACATATGTAAGTATGAGTCATGGGTATAATGCCTTAATTTCTTAAAAAAGTATCTATTTATAAAATGTTTTATTTCTTGGTATATGTAAGACATTGGGGATGGTCGCTATGCGCTTCCGTAGAATGCGGATTTGTTTATAGATTCCTAATTGAAGTGTACTGGAACGGACTTGGCAAAATACGTTGCTGGCGAATCATCTCAACAAGTACAGTAACACCTCACATGAAGTGACATCAATAATAATACCACATCAATTATAAGATGACCTCGACATTAAGAACACAATTGTCAAGTCCATTTTCCCTATTTGCTCTTTATTCAACCTGAATATTAAATCCACCTCAATAATAAGATCAGTTTTCAAGGGTCCCAATGGTGGTCGTATTATTAAGATTTCATTGTAAAAATTTAAAATATCTGGACGTGAAAAAATAATAGCATAACAATTTATCTGTTGCTCTGGTTTCTCTGAATTTGTTTCTGATTATTCAAAGATAAAAAGATGCATGCAAATTGTGTCTGCCAAAACATTGATGGAATTTAGTTAACTATCTTGACCTGTTACGCCTTTGATGAATAACAGGTAAGCATGTTCAAATCTAATCATGATCTTTAAACATGTTCGGTAAACATCTAGTGCCGATATATTAATATATATATACAAACATAACAAGAAATATATTTGAGAAAAGATAAACGAGGTACATGAAATGATGTCTTGTACTATGTTAAATAGAAATTTACTGAAAGCAAAACAGTAGAAGTTTTCCATTGAAAACAATGAATAAATTATTACGCAATACAAATAGTGCTTGCATAGTTTGTTTAACATGGCCTGTCTTCAGAAATTTGACAGAGGAAATGTTATATATAGCTACATCTATAATTAGATTAGTTGTACGCTACGGGAAAACAAGGAGCTTTGAATGATAAATTACTTAAAACTTAGAAATTGAAAGAAATCATTGTAGGTTAAACAACTAATGCATGTCATCTATTTGATACGTTTTTCTTACATTAGGTTTAAATAAAGCCTCGGTAAAAAGGAAATTATACTTTCACCCCATTTGTTGCCTCTCCGCTAAAATATGAACCAATGAAATCGTCCAGTGAGTTGCATAATTCAACAACGCGCTTCATATACGACATTTGATTGGTCTAAAATATAGGTCAAAATAAATATTATACAGCTACGCCGAAAAACTAAAGGAAGCGATATTGTTTCACGCTATGTCTTAGTGCAAACACGTATACTACGGTGTTCCGTTAGGGCCATCGTGGTATCGCCCGTTCGCGCATTGGGCGATGGCACGATGACACGATGCGATACCATTCATGTATATGTTCAGAAGCATATAGCTCAGATAGAAATCTAGGATGTCGATCCATGGCTAGCAGACTGCGACTAAAGTATGGAGTTCACATAGGAAGGTTGGCTTTTACTTTCTTTTTGTCACTGTAATCTAGATTTACTCTTCAAAGGCAGTAAACGGCGAATTGCCATTAAGTTGACAACTTAGATATTTCCAAATATGGTATGCCTGTCGATTAATTACCACCTATCAACAAAACCGGTGTGTATTCGTGTTGACTGTTCACTGACAGGTATGAACGTGTATGCTTGTTGTTTGTTCACTGACAGGTATGAACGTGTATGCTTGCTGTTTGTTCAGACAGGTATGAACTTGTATGCTTGTTGTTTGTTCACAGACAGGTATGAACTTGTATGCTTGTTGTTTGTTCACAGACAGGTATGAACTTGTATGCTTGCTGTTTGTTCACTGACAGGTATGAACTTGTATGCTTGTTGTTTGTTCACAGACAGGTATGAACTTGTATGCTTGTTGTTTGTTCACTGACAGGTATGAACTTGTATGCTTGTTGTTTGTGCACTGACAGGTATGAACTTGTATGCTTGTTGTTTGTTCACTGACATGTATGAACTTGTATGCATGTTGTTTGTTCACTGACATGTATGAACTTGTATGCTTGTTGTTTGTTCACAGACAGGTATGAATTTGTATGCTTGTTGTTTGTTCACTGACAATGTATATTTAGGAGACTGCACTGTGCCGAGTGTCTAATTTTGTTAAACTGTCAAGACGCGTTATATTTTTCGTACACACATTGTTAACGACCATAGAACTCATTGATATATTGCAAAGAACCAGATCGATACACGTGGTTATCCTTCTGACATGAGTGAAATCATAAATCGCTAAAACTATTAGAGCTTTTTGCATTTGTCTAGTTCACTTATTTTATCAGTGGTCGTTGTATATGTATCGTATGATCTTTTAGGTGACTGTCAACACATATTTTCTTTCCAGATGACCATTTATGAAGTGACATAAGAGCTGACATAATGATATTAATATCCAACTTGTTATTAACTGAATCAAATACATGTAACTAAAGTTGAATGTCAACTGGTGGCAGTTTTGGCATATTTCAGATCATTACTTGTATCAAGATAATTTTGTTGTCGCATGTTTGAGTTACTGAAGTTAAAATGTAGTTCAGTTCCTCCGAGCATCAAAAACGACATAATATCAACGAACACATTTACAACTACTGAGCGTCTCTGTGCGTCCATTTCAATCTCAATGTTAACATAGCAGTTATTTCCCTTTTCATAGGCTAACTAACATCTACATTAGACATCTTCGTTAGACGATAAAAGCATCAGACTTTGCACAACTGTAAACATGTTTATGATAGTCATTATTAGCTATGGACCCATTCTTAAAAATCCAAAATGGCGGAAATTTTCAAGATGGCCGACAGTCGCTGTAAATTACACAAATTTTTTAAAAAAGCAAAGAGATTTGAAACCAAATCTTTTCAAAGTAACTAAAATGTAATGCATCATTTCTGGTAAGTAATATCGCTATTTTGGACTGTTATCATCAAACCCACAATTCTTCTACAAATCTGCACGGATCAGCTGGACCTCATTTCTTTGTTATACAAACTGAAAATGATCATGATAATTCTATTTCTATGGGTAAGTTTGAAACTTACAAATATGTTAAGTAAAGTTAATTACAAACAGTATGAAATGTGTTATACATTACTGGTTATACATGTATCTATTCATATGATACACACATATCAAGTCTTAACTCATTTTTTGTCAAACTTACTATGTTATGATTTATCATGTATAGTCCGTAGACACTATGAGACTCCTTATTCAACAGCCGATAACTTTTACATGCAATATGAGAGATCCATAAAACTTCAGGGAAATTTGCAGGATTCACATTTACTAAAAGTTACAAAGAATTTGAAAAAAGGCCCCCCTGCGCAACATCTATGTTCACTTTATCTTGGCCAAGTAGTTTGCTATTTGCATATCAGTGTTGTGTAAACCAATCAAATCTCACGTAAACCACTAAACCAACTTCCTTTCAACCGAATAACGTTTGTAACCTTGACGCGAATTGATTAACGCTTTGATAAGGGATACGTTACCTTACCGAAATCCGCTGAATTTCGGTGAATTTACCGAAATACATTTTGGATCTAGAGCAACTAGCAATCGTAACATATCGGCAATTATTGTTTGTTGTACCATCAAAATTGCGCCGACTATCTTTAACGATATTTCTTGTTATCAATGGAACCACAGATATATGCAGCCCCAATATATTGATAGGCAATGTCATGTTTATACCCAAGAGAAGACAACTGTCGTGCAATCCCGCCTTTAGGCTCCAATATCAAAATGATTCCAACGCCACTGTAACGTTTTGACTGTAGAGGGATACTTTTAAACCATTCGGAAATCCTCGGCCAATTACGGTGTTATCCGAGTAACGAAGTGGTACGGAAATGCCCGAGAGCTGTCGAGAATGACTTTTAAACCACAGGAGATTATCTCCCTTTGTCCCTTCTAGAGTTCTCCTCCTTTATCCCTTCTACAGCATATACACAAACCCGAATTTATTTACTATAGAATGGATAAAGGGAGAGCACTCTATTGACAGCCGGTAGCCCAAGTTATCTCCAATTATTCAACGGAAACTGTTTCTAGTCTTGAAGTCAGTGTCACCTTGACCTTAAAAGTGTAGAGGTCATGAACAGACCGAAGGCAATCACCACCTTATGAAATGTGACGATGGTAGATAGGTCCACGCATTATCCAGTTAATGATCGGAAAAGGATTTCAGTTTCAGTCAGGTTGACCTTGACCCCATTAGGAAGGGGTCATCTGATTTGATGGCAGCAAAATGGACTAATGAGGAACACACTGACCAATCAACTTGAAAAAGTATTGTAACCATATCACAATTTTTATTCAAAAGGGGCAGCAAAGAATGAACCAGTCACACAAATGGATTTTAATTTAATTTTCAACAAATAAGGTCAAAAACAATCCTTGAACAGAAAGAAAATCATGGATTAACAAGGTGGATGAAATATGAAAGAATATTGAGAAACGTTATGTTAACGTTTTGTAGAGATATGACATCATCTACTGGCATATTAAGTCTCATTCTACAATTATTATTTTCAGAAAACCTTTTCTATTTCCTAGTTACAGGAGATTGTCAGAAGTTCTGTCCCTTTCTTTTTTTAGAGTTATCTCTCTTTATCCCTTCTATAGTGTATGTATAAAAAGCAAAATGAGTCTTTTTACACTGGTACTCTTTCTGCTGCTGAAATCGCACATCAAACATGAAAATATATCCAATATATAACAAATTCTACCAAGGAATAATTTATTTTTCAAATTACCCCTACTTCATGCCAGTCCGTCAGGTATTGGCTAAGTTTTTCCCCAGCAATGCATCAAATGTGCGCTTGACAAAAACCTTGTTGATTAACATATACTAATAGAAGGGATAAAGGGAGTTAACTCTAGAATGGATGAAAGGAGGGAATCCGTGACAATCTCCTGTGCATGCACTATGGCTTGCATCTAGTTTTGTGCTACCAACTGCAACCTACATTAAAACTTTAACCATGTCTTAGATATGAGAGTTTTTCCCTTAATAAATTGATAATAAAAACATTACACTCAAACTTGAGTTGTCTCCCTTGACAATTTCAAACATGATATGTAATATTGCTTTTTTGACACAAGAGTTCTCTCCCTTATTAATAAATATGTAAACTTGATTTGATCTATGAACATCACACCTTTAACAGCTGCTAATAAGATGGAAAATGAAACAATATAACAGAGGCTTCCCACCCTGAGTCTTTATAATTATGCTATATTGTGTACTTATAGAATATCAACAAAAATACGAAACAAATCTTGAGCCCCACATTTACTGGGAGTTCAGATATCACCGGAATATATCTAATATGTAAGTGCGGAAACCAGCCACCTGGCTTACGGAAGGACGTTTGTTCTACCCAACTGTCCACCAGGGATCGTCCTTCACCCTTATAGCTGGATTAGTCACCACATTACCCTGGTTGTTTATGTGACTTAAAGCCCCATTCCAAAAACAAAACCAGGGCTCTAGAAAAAAAATTCATAGACACTTGTCCCGGACTAATGGAAATGTAAACTTTGACTTGTCTGACATAGGAAGCTAGCTGTCAGAGAATATCGGTCAATTTAGTAACAAATAAACATACACAATGATAGCTCCACTATCTAAAATTAATAATCACATACATGTATGTGTTTGTTGAATTCTAAGGTTTGACTTACAACTGAACAATTGCTGATGTTGGTTAGCTTTTAAAACAAGACTTGTCTAGGACTAACTTCAACTCAACTGTTGGAAGCCTGGGATGTCGGGCTAGTGGATTTTTAGAGCCCTGAAAACACAATTGAACTTGGCACAATTTTTTATTTGAATACTTAATTATTAATCCATTCAATGTGGATCAGTGAAATATAAACCAGTCTTGCAAAAGTTACCGACCCTGTTAAACATATGGTGCACATTATTATCTATACTCGGGGATGAGTAAGGCAAAGAACGAAAAAGCGGGAACCCAATACTTACAACGGAATACGCCATTTAAACCTCTGGTTAAGTAAAAAACTCTAACGAATTTGCTGTGGTGTCACGGAAATACGGTCATCACACGTTAACCCCCTCCCCCGAACTTTCTCATCAGATTCACATTGATCTAAAAAATGATGCCGACTGGTGTCAAGTAAGTCGAAATCTGCTGAATGGCGAAAATTCTCATCCCTGCATACTGTATCTAGTGAAATGATAGTGACGAAAAACCAAATAGGGAATTTCTTGTAAAGAAAGTAATTATACAGTAAAACCTCACTTAAAGACCACCTCAATAATAAGACCACCTTGAAATTATTAACACAATTTTGAAGTCCATTTTCACTGTTTTGCTCTTCATTTAACCTCAATATTAAGGCCAACCTAATAAGAAGACCAGTTTTCAAGGGTCCAAATTGAGGGTTCAGCGCAAGACTATACTAACTCCTATGTACTTATATAGGAGTTTGTATAGTCTTGCACTGAACCCTGGAAATGGTGGTCTTACTATTGAGGTTTAACTGTTTATGAAATTATAGTGAATCCCGGACACCCTTGTCTGTTCCCTCATTGGGGGTGCATTCTTATAAGACTCTATCTACAACATGGCATTTCAATAATTCAAAGTAGACACAAAATATCAATAATGTATCCAACAACTAAACTAATTCGATATATAAATTCTAACTTTTATTCTATCAGTGAGCAAGACAGGGTATAAATAGCTATCATAAAACAACAAAATATCACAGACAGTGTGTGAGGTGGAATAAAACAACATAATAATAATAATATAACACAAGTATTCACAAGTATAACCAGCAAGCACAGCAGACACTATCACAGGCTGTCCACTCATCCCTTTTCAAAAACTAGGAATAAGTAGAGCAAAAAAGTAGGATTTTATTGTCTAAAAGTTAGGGATAAAAGGGGTGATTCCTTACTTTTGGAATATCAACAAGAGTGGCAAACTGTCACAAAGAACACCTGTCCCAAGTCAGAAATCTGAGTTAAAACAATACCAATTTAATGTAATTTTTATAATCAAAGGGCAATAACTCCCCAGTGATTGAAGCAATATGGCCTTTTTTTTAAAAGTAGGGCAAAAGTAGGATTTTATTGCCTAAAAGAAGGGATAGTAGGGGTGATTCCTTACTATTGGAATATCAACAAGAGTGGCAAACTGTCAGAACGTACGTCCAAGTTCTTAATTAATAGACAATTCAATCATCCACATATACCCATTGCGTAATCACCACAAGATATATGTATCGAAAATAATCCAATATTACATGTATGGTCGCCTTACAGGTTTTCTATCGTATGAAGTAATTGTTGTAAGTTTACATACATATGGTTTGCACATGAGCAAAGATATTCTAAGAAATATATCCTAAACAGCCTTAAAATCACTCGCTTTTCAAATTTTCTACTTAAAAATTAACAACATGCATTTACAAAATCTGCTAAATAATCTTTATAAGATTATTTTCATGGGTGATTTCATGCAGTGATGCAGAAGACTACAGAATGTCTTATGTAATACTATCTTATGTCACAGGACGGACTGTTTCCAAACCTAATAGGTTATCTTGAAATACTAAGACAAAATATCCTTAAAACTGCATTTTGGTATGTTTGAAACGAACCCACGAATTTGTACCAGTGACTAAGCAGCCCACAGACTTGAAAACAAATAACTTCACAATCGAAATTTTGGCTTACGTGAGTAAAAAAAATGATTATTACAGATGTTATTGCATGCTTTATATAGGTATATAGTCATGATTTTTTAGTAAACATATGTTAAATCGTAAATATGAGAATATTGGTGATAAATGTCTTCATACAGATGTACTCTAAAACACTTCATTGTCACTTAACTTACGGTGTGTTTCCCAAAACCACAAATACATGAGTCTGATACTAGTATTTTCTATCCTGATCTACGCGCCAAGTTAGCGCTAGCATCGGAAATACCTGTATAGAACTTGTATTTTGCAGTTCCTGGAATTCTTTAAGAAATGTGTTTTAGAGTATATCTGTGTGAAGGCAATATCATGCCATTTTCTCAGAATCATCACATGGCATATTTTGATACATTTTTTTCAAATTCTAAACAAAAATACCTTAATAATCAGTATATGAATCCAAAAATACTTACATCTTTATCGTCTTATATACACCAATTAACAGTTTCAGAAGGCTCTACGTTCCCCCTATTTTTATCCATTTTTAGCATACATATTACTGACTGCTTATCTCTTCATATAACTTGTATTGAAAATTCCCGATATGTGGTCAGGTTTGACAAGTGATTTCGAGTTTGTGACTATATAAAATATATTAAATTGTATATTTTCGGAAAATATAGATTGTAAACTTTCTAATGGTATGTTGTTCTACAAAATCTAACAAGAAACCATGTCAGACAGGCAGTTTCAAAAACAGCATTTTCTATAAATATTTAGCAAAGCACAGCAGTTATTCTTGCATTTCAGGTCAAAGGGGTCTGTAACAATTTCTACTTACACTTTCACTTGTATACTGTAATATATATATACAAACACAAAGTGAAAGTGAAAGTAGAAATTGTTACAGACCCCTTTGTTTCAGGTTAGGTAACTCTTTGTTTCATTTGGAACGCTTTTGATATTTGTACAAACTGTCAACATGTGTACATGTATTTTACAATGGTTAAACAACAATGTAGGAATTGCTATCTTCCCTACTTAAACATCGTCGGAAACAAACATTCAAAAACAACAAACAGAATCAGTGTAAAAATGAAACATACATAACCATATATCACTAAACAAAAATCATAAATAATACTTCACAGGAAAATAAATTCATATAAAAAATGACGTCGCTAACTAGTTAATAATACTCATGTATCACTTTCAATAATTCATTCGTAAAATAAGAAATAAGGTGGCATCACAGTGCTCTCCCTTGATCATAAAGAATCAACATGGCAGTTTATTGAAACGTAACATACGGAAACACGCAAAACAGTTCCCACTTTTAACGTACGTAAGTTGCACAAGAATATCCATAGTCTAGTTACCATGCACCAGCAAATGCAGAGTTTATTTTAGCTATTTTGGGAAGATGACCCAAACCCTTGAAATTGGGAAATTTTGCACATTAATCTTAGAAAGTGGGAAAAAAGTCTAGAAATTACAGCAAAATTTAAGAAATAAAATTAAAGGATATATATAAACTGCCTGTGAAAGAAAAGCCGCTTACTTTGTCAATATTTGGCTTAATTGAACCAAAACTTATGGAGATAAAATATATAAAAAAATACTGGGATTTTTTACATTCAAATTGGAATTTTTTTATATACTTTTTGTCATTGGGAATATAGCCAAATAACGGCTATAAAAACAGCAAAAAATAAACTCTGAATTCGCCAGTAAAGTCTTAGTAAATCGAGAATATGGAACACCCTACTAACGGCATGAAAGCTTAGTTTTTTTACATCAACATGTGATAGGACTAAAACTTCAGTGATAAAAAATGGAGAAGTTGAAATTTAACTCCTTGTAAAATTCAATGAAACACAACCTTAGATAAATGTTGAGAACACTTCCATGACAAAACTGTATAAGAGACCGTGGTTACGACGTCTTTCCCAATATTTGAATTGCTATAAAAAGAAAATTAGACATCAAATATTAATATTTTTAGTATTAAATGAACTTACAAAAATATATCTGTTAGGAAATATAAAATTCTAAAAATGGATATTTAGGTCACCAATACAGGTTTTGTCATGACACAGCTCTTGTATTTTACATTTTTATATCACATTATATCAAAATTTTCGTTGACTGTGAAAAACAAACAAGCATACAATTACGAGACTGTTACATATTAAAGCAACATAACATTTTTTTTGGAATTAATGTTTATATAATTTGTTTACATATTAAAGCAACATAACATTTTTTTTGGAATTAATGTTTATATAATTTGTTTACATATTAATTGGCAAGGAATAATATTCTTGCCGACAAAAAATATTTTATTTCACTGAATTTTGACATAATTTGCAATAAATGACACATTTAACTCCTAACTGTCTTCTAAGAACTCAGTTTCTGTTGTAACTAAAGAACTCAAGGAATAAATTGTTGAATGTGACAATTTCTGACATGAGAACATGTATAAAAAAAACGTTTCGGATATAAAAAACCTACTGCCATTCCATGTTGGCTTTCAGAATGATAAATTATCAAATGTTCTCCAATCTGTCAAAAATCTCTACTTTCGTTTTGATGACTAAAATCAGCTACTTTCGGTTTAGAAACACATCAATATCAACATAACAAAAGGTCTTTTTGTAACATGAAGCACAATTTTGGTGGTTTGAAACTACCATATAGCCATCTGAGGCGAGGGATGAAAATTGTCATGCCGCTTTAAATGAATCAAACCCATTGTACAGTGTATCACTTTTGTTAGTAAGACCTAAAAAAATATGTTTGTGTCAGGTTTCATGCCCCCAAAAAAATAGGGTAGGTAGGTCAGATTTTTTATTTGGGAGAAATTTTTTTTTCAAATGAAGCAAATTAAACATAGATTTAAATGAATATAATATTATGTAAAAAGACAAATCCCGTCCCTTTTAACATGTTTAATACAGGTGAATATAATGCTCTGTAGTTGGAATCCTCGGAAAGTGTCTAATAAGTAGACAGAAATATGAACCTAAAGAAAAATTCACAAAAAGAAATTTCACCAAAAAGAAGAAATTTACTAAAAAGCAAAAAAAGGTTAACGCCCGAAAAAATGTTCTAGGGTCTGGGCAAAAAAATAGGGTACTACAGGTCGGGAAACCTGAAACAAACATACTTTTATTTTGTTTACGCCTAATTAGATATACAATTATACCACAATAAAACAGTGTGCACTAAAAACGGATGGACTTTATAAATGGACACAACATACAGAAAACAAATGCACAGTGAATCTTTTATCAATCCCCAAATATCTTAAAGTTAAAAAATCTTAAACAAGAGTGGCAAACTGTCACAAAATACGCCCGTCGTAAGTCAGAGCTCAGAGTTAAAACAAGACCAATTTTAGGTAATTTCTAAAAACAAAGGGTAATAACTCCCGTATGACTGTTTTCGAACTTTTCAATGGTCCCAAGGATGGTCTTATTATTGAGTTATTACTATACATAACAACCACCTCAATAATAAGACCACCTCAAAATTGAGACTACAGATTTCCAGTCCATTTTGACTGTTTTGCTCTTTAAACAAACTCAATATTATGGTAAGTTTTCAATGGTCCCAGGGGTGGTCTTATTATTGATGTTTTACTGTACGTAGAAAATTAATCTGGAAAAAAAAATTCAATACAGAACTGTACTTTGAAAGGCAGAGTAAATTTCTTTCATTATTCATAGTATACTATTCTGTGTTATTCTTTGGCTGCAATAATGGCACGTTACATATTAACCCTATATGGTTATAACTGGCCATGGTGATACTTAAAATATCGAGGGTTTAGTGCAAGACTATCTTAACTCCTATATAAATATGATAGTCTTGCGTCGAAACCCTCGATATGAGGTATTCTATTGTGCTTGTGTTGTCTTCGCAAGAAATTATATTTATGTAAAAACTCTATGATGAAATACCACTGTAACAATGTCTTGGCAATATGCTTATACTTGTTGCTTTTAAATCCCACCTTAAATAAAATATCAGTCTATGTAAAATGAAAATGCATAAATTTTCAATATGTTGAATGGAAAAAATAACACAAACAGCACATAATTATAACGTCAAGGTAAGTTTTTTGTGCAGGTAAAATCTAGGGATGGCATTAATTCAAATTTTTGCATATCGACGATATTGATATATCGAAAGACAATTATCGACCATATAGAATATTAACTACCATTTTTCTGTATGTTTATGTGTGTATGCCCTACATAATTAAAGGTTCAACTTGTATTCTTATGATAACAAGACATTTAAGTAATTAATCCATATTCTAACTTCACAGTATTATAATATATTGCCAACATTTGGAATGTCCTACCCACTAGAGAACTGTTTCGAGAGTTTAGCGCAAGACTATCCTAACACCTATGTATTTATATAGGAGTTAGTATAGTCTTGCGCTGAACCGTCGGAAACTTTAACAAGCAGGTGACGACAAAGTGAAGTAACGCTATTTTGGCACATTTTTAGACTTTACTCATTCTCCTATATTTTCCTACCATAATATCGATATTTGTAAGTGTGTATTAAATATCGATCAACAGAAAAAAATCATTGATATATAGATTATATCAATGACAGCCCTAACAAAATCAGAAACAAATTCCTAGTCTGACCTTTGTACTCATAAAAAAAGTAAGAAAATTGTAGTTCACAAAATAGACTGTGCATCACAAAACAAAAATAGTATCAAAATCCATGGACAAATACAGAGGAACCAGACAACTTTCTTATGAACAAAATTAGACTGTGTCATGATTAATCCTCAATACATTCATTAATCAAGGGGAAAAAACAGGGACACAGACTGGAGATTCTCACAATCAATTTTTCTTTTTCACATCTTGTCTGCATACAGGGCAGGAACCATTCCTCTGAAAATACAACATTGGAGTAATATACAAAAGTTAATATACAGTAAAAAAGTCATGTTTTTTAGGAACACGAAAAATCGGTCAATGGCGCTACCAGGATTCGAACCAGGGTCTTTGGATTGCCGGTCCGTTATGCTAACCACTATACCACAGCAACCTAACGTCATTGTTGTGTTAATTTAACTTATATAAAGTTGATAAAGGTTAACTACACTTTAGACGAAGTAAGGGGCAAATTTTTACATCCGCCACACAGACTCACTAAAAGACTATGTCAATAATAAGACCTCCTCAAAATTATGAACACAATATTCAAGTTCATTTTCACTGTCTTGCTTTTTATTCAACCTCAATATTAAGAGTAATATACAAACATTAATATACAGAAAAGCCTCACTAAAAGATTACGTCAATAATAAGACCTCCTCAAAATTATGAACACAATATTCAAGTTCATTTTCACTGTCTTGCTCTTTGTTCAACCTCAATATTAAGACCAGTTTTTAAGGTTCTCAATAAGTGTTGTCCAGATGGTTCGCTAACAAGCGAAAACTAATCGGACCACCCTAAAGTCGGCTACAATCGAAAGCGATTTTTGACAATCAATTTTTACTGGTCTAACAACGCTTGTTATTGCTAAATGTAAAAAAAAAAGCATTTACAGTGCTTCAGCACTTTTGGTGTCATTGTGAAAATTGCACAAACTTAAGTTTAAAGTTTATGGTGATAAAATTATAACACTGTTGAATTTTTTACTTTCAGTTTGAAAGGCTTGTGTTGAAAACAGGTTCTTCCACAGTGGTCCAATAATGGATTGTACTATCAATATACAATTGATTGTGGTGTTCCATTTATCAAATGTGATTTTTGGAGTCTCTAGTCTTATTATTGAGGTCTTACTGTATTGATATATTTCATCAGTAGTTCATACACAACAACTGAGATAAAATGCAAGCTCTCACAAGGACACTTTCTATTTTCATGGACTATTTCTTACCACTAAAAATGTAACAAAAATGGCAAATTTCTTTAAAACTGTAACCAAAACATTCAGATAATGAGAAAAAATAAAATCAATCCATGACTTTAACAAATTGTATACATACATAATTTTGACTGTCTGCTTTTTACAAATTTGTGTTATATACGTTCCGCTTCCTAAGAATGATTTCGAGCCAAAGGTTTGGCTAAGCATCATGCCCAAACGGGCTAGTGCTCTGATAAAATCAAGGCAAAGCCTGCATATGGCGTATTAGCCCGGCAGATTAAGTCAATATTTAGAAAAATCGTTCAGTTTGTGATACAAGCATCAAAATTTGCATGGGTACTCCCCTTAGGATACTTGTTTGAAAAAACCCGTTAGCCACCCTTTTTTTTCAAAATGGCGGCCATTTTCAAGATGGCCGCCAATCCCGATTGAAAAAAAATATTCTTAATATAAAAGTTGACTTAGTAGTTCCATCTTAATGGTTTTTGGGTCAAATAGTTCATTTGCTTTTATAGAGAAACCAAATATATAAAATTTAAACATTTTTGAAGCTCCCACTATCATTTACGGGAGAAATAGAGTGAGTGTCAAAGCACAACCAGGGCACACTGGTGACACCACTGCTGTGAAACTCAGCATGGGGTTCAGTGTCAGCTAAATATTCACTTTAGTATAGTTTATTGTCCCAAATGCTATCTAACAAGCCCCATATACACTTACCTGTAGTCTAAAATGCAGGACCAGTTAGATAGCCGCACCTGAATTGACAGGATGTGCCAGCGCGGGAGAGCCGAGCCAAGGATAACGGGGCATTAGTTATCCGGATGGTGTACAGATAGCACGTGATTTAAATGACACTGGATGAACGATCGGGCTAGGTGTAAAGCAGTTAGTTTATGCCCGAACATAGTTGTATCCCATATCTGAATGTGCTTTATTTATAACAAACACAGGATGTGCAAAGTATCATAGACTGGTGTCAAAGACGCAAAACTTAAAGTCCACAATTTCAATTCTGGAATATAGTGTTGACAATGGAATTAACAATCTTGTCCCTGGTCCGATCATTTCGAGAAGCCGACTTTACTTTATACTGTCAATCGTTGTGCGAGTTGATACCATTCTTTTTTGCCAACAATAATGTGAACTATGCACGATGGCTCCCCATTCATCTCAGAGACATGATGTTACTTGAGCATACACATCCTCAGCTGGCTGCATAATTCCATAACGGAAAATTTGTTGTTCACAAATCTAATCGTGAATTTTCAGCGTTGGCTATTGACCAAGCTCATGAGCGAATGCTGTTATCAAATGTGATGGTGGTGCCATTGGTGTGACAGAAGACCCATCTGCACTACAACGGTGGATGGTAGCCGGACCTGAAGTCAGTCACTTGGTTGCTCAGTATGAATCGGCATCTGAAGCCAATGATGCAAATGAAAATACCAGACATCACGAACAGACAGAACACACACAAAAGGCTTTCTTCGATAAAGTACAGAAGCTGTACACTGTAATGAAAGATATGGGCAATCCATTTATGGAAGAGACTGAGGATCTTTTACACTGGATACAAAAAGTATTGCCCATCCTAGTGCTGCTGAAATGGTTGTTTCTCATTATGATAATGGTAAAACGCGCTTCAATGAGTTCCTGAAAGGGAAGGATACAGAGGATTGTTCATTTTATCAGCCACAAGACAGATTTCCTTCGGCAAAAGCCAGAGCCGAAAGCGGGTGATTCAAAGGAAAAAACTTAAAGGACGACTATCGTCTGTTCTCTACACTTTTCATATCTTGCCAGTCTGACCTGAATATGACCTGATGGAACTTTTTCAGCATGAGAATCAGTCTTTTCCCGCTGCACTGAGTGATAATGGTAATCTCCACAGCTGTCAGAAATCGCAGCTTGTTACAATTCTGGAGACTCACTTTACTCCTCCTGATACTGAGCCAGAAGCTGGCGTCATCATTTTGGACGGATCGGCTTTAATCAATTCATTGCCTCCAAGGATATCGAAGACGTTTGAAGAATATGCAGCACTAGAGGTAGTCCCAAAAGTACAAACATATAGTTGTACTTACACGAGAACAGATATTGTGTTTCACGTTACTGGTCCTCTAGTTTAAAAGCTGAAACGCGATCAAAGCGAGGCATAGGCGCTAGACGCAGAGTGACTGACAAAGGGAAAATCCCACAAAATTGACGTAGCTTCTTGAGAGACAACAGCAACAAGACTGAGCTATTTAACTTTCTGGTGGATAAAATTGTGAAGATGTGTCCAAATAATACAGTTATAGTCAAGAAGAGGGTGTTGATTGCAATCAGTCAATAAGTCTTGAAGGACCCAAACACTGCAATCACGAGGAAGCAGACACACGAATCTTCTTGCATGCAAAACACGCTGCAGCAGATGGAAACAAAATCATTATGATTAAAGCCAGCGACACAGATGTCCTTGTCATTGCGGTCAGTGTTCTACCAATTCTGCAGCTTCTTGGTGTAGAAAAGCTGTTGGTCGCATTTGGTCAAGGACAAAACTTGAGGTGGATTCCCATACATGATATAAGTACGTCAATTGGCCCAGTAATATCCAAGGGCCTTCTATTTTTCCACGCTTTTGCTGGCTGTGATGTCGTATCTGCATTCCGTGGTAAAGGGAAAAAGAGTGCATGGCAAACATGGAATGTATGCCCTGAGGCTTCTTCTGTTGTTATAAAACTCAGTCAGTTTCCACCAAGAATTGACGACGAAGATCATAATATTCTTAATTGTTTGCTCGAAAACAGAGGTCATATGAATCAATTCCTCCAACACAAGCAGCTCTTATTCAACATGTTTAGCGTGCTGCATACCAAGCAGGTTGCTATATGTCAAATGGAAACCGAAAGCCCTGCTGACTGGGGTTGGAAAAAGCAAGATGACATGTGGCAAATATTTTGGACAGCACTTCCGCCAATTGCTCAGAGTTGCCAACAGCTTACGAAGTGTGGCTGCACAACTGAATGCCGTGGCAGGTGCAAGTGTTATCGATTTAGTCTCCCTTGTACAGCTCTTTGTAAATGCAATTGTGAAGGCTAGAATCTATTCAAAGACAGGACTAGTTCTTTAATTTGAGAGAAAATAAAAGAGAAAAAAAAAAAAAAAAAGCTTATACATTTTTTAATAAAACCCATAAAAATACAAAAACATATATATCATAACCAGGAAAAACATATTTGTTTTTTTTTGTAAATATACATACAATGAATATGTATAATTTCTGAACAAAAACCGTTTAGTTTGGTCATGCATGTCAAGTTAAATAATAAAAACAGTTATGATTACCTAGAATGGCGGCCATCTTGAAAACATGGCCGCCATTTTGAATTTCACGTGGCTAACGGGATTTTCCGAATAAGTGGACCCAAAGGAGTCTCCATGTCAATTTTGGTGCTTGTACCACAATGTGAACGATTTTTTCACTAATCTGCCGGGCTATATGAACATTCATTTACAGATCGACCCTGTTTATTTGACAACCTTCTATCCGAATACTTGGTATCATCCGAAATAAGGTCCAGATGTATCTTTTAAGGCACATCAATTGAACTGGGCTATTAAAAATCATGTATCATTCGAAGTAAAATTTCGGTCCCGATAAACTCAAATGAACAATGCCCAATAGTTGCAAAAAAACCCTGAAGTACTGACTGTACTTACCTTTAGCCACTCCAACAAGCAATCTTTGTGAAATTCATGTTTACAGGGAAGGATTTGAACATTGTCGGCAGTTTTATATTCGGAGATACATATACTGCATGATTCTTGCTCTTTGCTGCCCGTCTTTTTACGATATGTTCTACATGGTAATTTATTTATTTCTACTTCCTTCATACCCCGGCCTCGTACCTCGCCGACTCTCTCAGCTAATTCCCACAATGCCTTAAGTACAAAATAAAAATTGGTTAAGTCTACAATCAACATGCCTCATCAGGGATTTTTTGTTGTTCAATTTTACTGCCGAATTTAGGCTGTTTCCCCTAGCAAAAAAGCCTCCATTTTCCCCAAAAAAGTGTTATTTTTCCCTAAAAAAGTTTAAAAAATGTTGAATGTTGAGAATTTGTACTGTCACAGTGGGAAGTCATCTCAAGGCTTGCGCTGGCCCATAAGTGTATAAGGGCCTCAATTGATATGCTGTGTATGACACGTTCATGTATAATGACAAGATTATTAACACGCTTGCCAAAAACAATCGGTGGCGGAGCTTGTCGCTTGTCACCAAAACCACTTTCAGCCAATCAAATCAGGTCTCGCGTACCCGACACATGTTTTAAACCTGTGATGCGCATAATAATAACACTCTAGAGAACTAAATTGTTCGTTGTTCGATATGCAGAAATAACGATTGATTAGACCGACAATAGAAAAATGTGCAAACTGTTGTTTACACTTTGAAAGGTGACTTTCGATTGAAATAAGTTTACGGTTCATTAATAAACGTTAATACTTGAGACAATGGCGGCTATACAGCAATTTAATAGAATCTAATATCACTGAAAATGCTATCTCATGAAATTAAATTTAGCGACGACGATGTGCAAAACGTGTACTTATCCTGCAACCCCATGTTTAATTCTTTAACTATTTTCTCCAGCATCGCAAGACATCAACTAGGAAAATTCAAAATACGCTTTTATGCCTCGGATTTTCATGAAAATAACCATGCAATTACTTTCATTTTCGGGTCTAGAATACGATAAAATCGGTACTGTACGGTCCAATGCCACCCGCTCCGTATTTTACGAGGAATGAAAATAATTATAGTTAATTCAAATTACCATTAATTTTGCCAGTATACAGTTGTATATTGATGATTTATGTCTCATAGTCTGTGCTATGACTATTCACATATAATTAACCTCACTGTATGTTTAGTTTATGTTTCATTTGTGGCCTGGTTTTTATGCACAGCTGACTTCTTAAACATGTATGTATTGCTTCTTGCATGTGACTGACTTGTGTTTAGGAGTATACATATATAGTCTTCATCTTTCAATTTGAATAATGAATAAAATTGATAATGAGATATTTTTTTAAACTTTAATAACAAGAAATAAAATAGCAAAGAAACACTAAAAAGGATTACAGTGAAATAACAAAGATCTATAGAATATTGGGGATTGAGGGGATAAACTGCACTATATATTTGTCAATTGCGCGCTGTAATATAGCCCGCGAATGACTGAAAACAACGAGTTCGAAAATTGGCTCAAGAAAAAAAAAGCCAGCGCTAGCTCTGCATCTGATATCTATATTATTATATCAAACAAAATATAAATGAAAAAAAAAATCAAAAATATATTTACAACGCATTTCAATAAGCGTCTACCATCAAGAACTTGGGAAACCCGAATTGTCTATTTTTAGCCATGTGATAGTAAACTATCACCCTGTGAAAAACGTACTGTCAGGGTTATTAATAGTACGGAATGACTCATAAAACTAAGTACATGGAAACTTAATAAGGCAAAATAATATATGCTATCACCCTCCATGGGATCTGATATTTATATAATAATTCATTTATGATTATATTTAAAATAAATTATAAAATGTTTTGCTTGGCTAGTGTTACCTCATAATCATTCATATCTATATCATCTGGTACCATAAAACCAGGATTTCTTCCCATCAGTAGCAACATGAGTAAGAAAGGATCTCGCTGAAATGACAAAAATGTGGCATCTTTGAGAGATGGAAATCTGTTTTATGAAATACGTCCTAAGTGCAGGAGATTGTCACGAGTTCTCTCCCTTTATCCCTTCTAGAGTTCTCTTCCTTTATCCCTTCTATAGTATATATATATATATATATATATATACATACTTTATATACATGAACTACAGAAGTGATAAAGGGAGATACCTCTTTAAGGGATAGAGGGAGAGAACTCTAGAAGGAATAGAGGGAGAGAACTCTAGAAGGGATTGACGGAGAGAACTCTAGAAGGAGTAGAGGGAGAGAACTCTAGAAGGGATTGAGGGAGAGAACTCTAGAAGGGATAGAGGGAGAGAACTCTAGAAGGTATAGAGGGAGAGAACTCTAGAAGGAATAGAGGGAGAGAACTCTAGAAGGAATAGAGGGAGAGAACTTTAGAAGGTATAGAGGGAGAGAACTCTAGAAGGGATTGAGGGAGAGAACTCTAGAAGGGATAGAGGGAGATAACTCTTTAATGGATAGAGGGAGAGAACTCTAGAAGGAATAGAGGGAGAGAACTCTAGAAGGAATAGAGGGAGAGAACTCTAGAAGGGATTGAGGGAGAGAACTCTAGAAGGGATTGAGGGAGAGAACTCTAGAAGGGATTGAGGGAGAGAACTCTAGAAGGGATCAAGGAAGAGAACTCTAGAAGATTTAGAGCAAGAAAACTCTAGAAGGGATAGAGGTAGAGAAATTTAGAAGGTATAGAGGGAGAGGACACTATAAGGAATAGAGAGAGAGAACTCTAGAAGGGATAGAGGGAGATAACTATAGGGAATGAACTTGTTGTTTTATCATGAGGAAGAAGATAATAAAAATACTGCATAAGACAAAAGCAAATAATATCTTTGAACTATTAACCATTCTTTTTGGAATCTCTTTATCATTAAAACTAATGAACTATATTTCAAAACTCAGTTGGACCTCGCTCATTCGAAATCATCAGGTCCGAAATGTCAGTTCAAATAAGACCCAGTTTTGAATTGCCCATTTTAATTCCATGAGCCTTAAAGAAGATACATCAAGACCTGATATTTATTTCAGATGATACCAAGTATTCGGTGAGATGGTTGTCGAATAAATGAGGTCTGTTCTGATATGGGCAGTTGGTGAGCCGCCAGCTAGTTAAATAATGGTAACTGTGTGCCTACCTGCCTGTTGCCTGGCATTAAAGGATAGGAATTGGGTAGTAGATGTGCTCATAAAGTAGATGTCTTATAAGTCAGAAATGGCTGGCCCTTTAAATATGAGTGACACTATAATAAATGAAGACTTGACATGTATACATACCATAACATTAACAAAGTTAGCTTCTCTCTGAACTTCATTCTCACCGAGATCAAGAACCATAAAATCCGGGTCGTATTCTCCTTCTGGTAAATCCATTGTAGCTGTAAAAAATATAGAATCAACGAGTTCAGACTTTGTTTTGCTTTCTCGGAACACGCCAGTCAAAAGGGCAAAACATTTATTGGCTTTAAGGCAATATTTTTCTAGTTTTGATCAAGAAAAATATAGTGAACAATTATTTACAAGAAGTGTTGCAGAGATTTCCCCTATTCAGGTTTTCTGTGTGAACTGACACAATGTTTGGACCCATGACTGGCATTTTACAAATGACCAAGCATTCCGAGGACCAGCAAAAATGCAATTCAGAAACAGTCGGACTGCGTTTATTCAACAACCTTTTACCCGAATACATGGTATCACTCGAATGAATGAATTCAAATGAGCGAGGTCTGACTGTATATGCTTTTTCCAGTTCTTTTCAGTAATTTTATTAATCAGGCCAAAAAAAAAAATAGTTCCGTTGTCCGGTCTCCTGTCCAAAAAAAAGAGGGTAGGTTGGTAGAAAAGTTTTTTTGTTTGTTTTTTTGGTTACTGAAGTTGTTGATGTCATTAAAGCCCCTAAAATTTGACTATCTTCTATATATTTTTTTTTTAAAATGGAAAGGAGGAAAATTATTCCCAATAAAAAGTTTAGGGTCGGAGAGTTAACAAGAGGGTAGGTCGGGAGACTGGAAACGGAACTTTATTTTTTTGGCCTCAATATCATTCCAGCATTTGCAATAATGACCTAGTAACATCTTAAGGGTCCATTTAGAATTGTGTCAGGTAACGATGACAATAATAAAAGTGTGGAACCCTCAACCATTATCAAGGACTCTCAAAAGGGCTGAGTTGGGGGTCCTGGGACCCCTATTTGAAAAATTCGAGAGAAAACCATGGTGTTGGTTTAAAAAAATGCCTACCTATCTTTCAAAAAGTATGGTCAGGAAACAGCAAGTTCTAACAATGTGGCCTTACATGTTGCTATGCTCATGTGCTGTACATGATTTGAATTCATCCATCCTTTCAAGAGCTATTCATTTTCTCACATCGACAATATTTATTTCCCTTGTTCTGAATAGTCGACCATTTTGATAGGCAAATTTCCTTAAAGTTTATTGGGAATATAATGTAAACGATGATTAACTAATCCGATATATAAAATAATTCATTCATTATACTCATGTGGGCATTTGACTCAGTAAGTTGAAGAAAAAGTGGTTGTCACATGCATATTTTCTCTTGGTATTTTCTCAATTATCATATATTTGGAAATTTCTCCTATAAGGGCTTATCAGTTTTGCCTATGGCTGATAGTTAAGAACAAGGGAGGTAAAAATTGTAGATGTGGGAACTATGTGTTGATCAAAAACCAATTTTCACATGGATGCGCGGACAGACATGAGTAACACAGTATGCCCTTTGTCATTCTTCGAAAGTTAATAGTAGAAAATATAACTCCCCTTACCTTGTCTAGGTCCAAGACCCATGGGTGGCGCTGCAATAGGTCTTACGTTGGGCTGGTTCGACTCCATCTCTTCTGTGATTGGTCCAGGATGAAACACAAATCTCCGACCCGGTCCAAATCTCCTTGCTCCTCGTTGGAGACCTTGTTGCCGAGCAGGATTTACTCGAACACCAGGCAACAAATCAGTTGGATTCTCTTCAGATACTTCTGAGGCCTCTCCAGCGTTGCTTGAATTATCCGCTTGGGCCCTTGTTATGGGGCCTCTTGCAGCCCCTCGTCCTCTGGCTGGCCTTTCAGGGGATCTGTCATGATAAATACACAAAGTTAATTCGTCAGCAGAACAACACTGAAGAAATACCTAAGGGCCTGGGATCATAACGAATACTTACACTCAGCACTCAAATCTAAAATCGCAAAATTTACGCTAAGTTGTCTGATAGTGGAAATTTGAGTTTGAAAATTGCGTAAAAATGTCAAATATTCTTGTTCATCCATTTTCTTTGAGATTCTAGCGTTTTTGTGAGATACGGGAGTGATTATTGGGTTTTAGTGCATCACTCAACACTCAGGCTTAATAATTACTCCCTTAGCCCCTTTTCACACTGAAATCCCTAAGAACTCGGTTACAATACAAAACAATATTCAGCACTCGTTTAACATTAAAATACATAGTACACACTAAATATGAGTCATTATTAATCATGGCTTCAAAATTTAACAATTGTCCCAGGCGATATAAGACAAAAATGGGCAAAATTTAGATAAACAAGACTAATAAATAGCAAAACCAGGGTCAATACAGGAAAACATGGCCTATATGAGATTCAACCCATTTCATTAGCTGGGAAGCAGAGCCAATACGACAGTCCTAGTCAATATGTAATCACATGATTAATAACATTATACTATCAGACTCATAAGAGTAAATTGTAATGCTAAGTGTAAGTATACGTTATAATGCCAGGTTCAGTATGTTGTACCAAGGATCATATTTAGCTTAAACTTATGTATTTTAAAGGATTGTGAACCAAATTCAACACTTAATTTCATCACTCTCGACGCTGCTTGGGTTATTCGTCCCTTTTTGAATAGTGCCCACAGAGATTTCCCTGACGCAGAAATCTTGAGTCATTGACTCCCTTTTCTTTCTAGGGACTTCCTTACAGTGCATCCATGGGACCCCTAAAACAAACGTTTGTCAAGTATAAACTGCATATATGGGACCCTACAAATTTACCAAGGACCCTCAATTTATCATACATGATGATGATCAAACAGGACCCCTAGCAGAAAAATCCTAGGGAAAATCCTGATTCCCTTGTTGGAATTCAAAGCCCCTGCAACTTTTCTCCTCAGATTGATGTGTTTCATGAGATTGACCTCTAGGTGACCCCATTCCACAGAATGCCGCCAGAAAATCACACCCATGTAGTAACTACTTGATGTAACATTCATAAAAAGTTCAAATACCTATACCTTGCCTGAACTCCTCTCCTAGCTCTCTCTGGGGATCTGTTGACAACACGTCGGCCCGGCAATCCTCGAGTCTCACCTCTCCCGCCAGTAGCCCCTGTAATTCCTGGTACCCTAGGTGATATGATCCCAGCAGCTGTTGCCTGGTCAGCTTCTGGTGATTCCGGATCCATTGCAGGAGTTGTGTTCTCACCTTCATCTTCAACCTGTAAATATTCCTTCACATGAACAGTCGTACATGAACCGTCTCCCTTGACCGAATAGTTAAGGCATCCATCTTGGGAGCCTGAGGTCGAAGGTTCAAATCCCGGTAGGGGTCTGTTCTTGGGGCTGTTTCACTAATCTTTGTATGACCGTTATTTTCATAAATCTGTTTGTATGAACTTTGTGGGTGTAAAAGACTTTCGTGGGACTAAGAAGATCCTCTTCATACAAAGTTTAGTGGAACAGCCCCCTGATGTGGCCTGTTGGTGATGCTACCAGCTAGTTAAATAATGGTTACTGTGTGCCTATCTACCAGGTGTCTGGCATTAAAGGATAGAATTTTGGAAGTAAATATGCTCAGAAAATAAAATACCGCTTGCCCTTTAAGTAGGGGTGACACTATTCTTTGACTTACATAACTCGGGCTGGTATCAAGTTTTTATTCCTAAATGGCAAGTTAGCTCAGTTGGTCGAGCACTGGAATGTTACAGTTAAAGGTCCAGGTTTGATTCCTATTCTCGCCTCAGTCCTTTGCCCCAACCTCTGATTCATGTGGGGCAGTTGTCAGCTGCTTGCAGTAGGCAAGAGTATACAGGTTGGTAAATAATCCAGAACATATTCAAAAGTGTCACTGAACCCAAAAACAGCCAAAACAAACTCATTCCTACAGTATTCTTCATCTACAGAGTGAGACAGGACATTAGTAATGTACAACCTCTAAAAACAGGTAGATTTGATTTTCCTTGTAGTTAGAATTTACTATCAATTTAACATCATTCCAGCAACAACCTCTCAACTAGATTTTAACTTGCACACGTGACCATGTGCGCATTAAGCGACCTCTGTCTTGAGTGATCGATTTAGCTCGAATATTTCTTGACAGGCAAAATGTTTGAATGAAACAAAAAGTAAAAATTATTTTTTAATTGAGTTTGTCAATTATTTGCCATGAAAACATTTTTAAGGGCAGGGGGATGGATTTCTATAGGCTGTGCAGGTCCCAGCCCACACTTTAAAAAAAAAAGAAATTGCCAAAACAATATAATTATATTTTAACCCAAGATATTAAATGTATGTTTTTGATATATCTGTAAGCATATTTACCGGAACGAAATATACACCGAAACTCATCTCTGATGATCTAGCTACAATTTTTTTTCCGAAGGACCATGCCCCCAACTCCCCTAAAACTAGGCCTACAAATCAATTTCAGCTAAGCTATGCCCCAGAAGGGTTATAGTCATTACCTCTAAAGCTTCAGGTCTTAAACCAAACATGGTATGAAACAACTGTCGTATGGGCGTGGCACTATTCGGTCTCCTGTTCGCTGAACTATACGGCATCTGTGGTGGCTGAAATAATCAAAGTACTGAATGTAACTTTATAATAAACAAGAGATGTTTGTAAAACATAATGCCCCCCCTGTGACCTTGACCCCATGACCCCAAAAACAATAGGTTTCCTCTACTACCTAAGGTGAATGTGTGGACCAAGTTTGAGGATGATAGAACGAAGGGGTTCTTGAGTTATTGATTGGAAATGAAAAGGTTACGGACCGACGGATGGACGGACATACCGACCGACATGTGCAAACCAATATGCACTCTTTTCTTCGAAGAGGGGCATAATAAAAGAACTGCAGATTGCAAACAGTCAGGGCCTTATTCACAAACATTTTAAGACTGAAGCTTGGACTTGGACTTTTGGAATTTGTGAAACTTATTAAATCAAAACAAATGAAATTTTGTCCGAGTAACTCAGGGATTTCCCTGACGCAGAAATCTTGAGTCCCTGACTTCCTTTTATTTTTTTAACGCCTCAGATTTGAAAAAGTAGGGTAAGTAGGGCTCTTTCAAGAAAAAGTAAGGAGCAAGTAAAAAGAAGGGAAAAGTAGGGGCTACTTGACAGCCTGTCAATATCGTCGATCAGTTTAACTTATTTATCGATTGTGAAACAAGTCTCTCGTTGACTGCTTCCTGGCTACCATCCAGTACTTGCGCCAAATTTAGGGATTGTGAAGTTCGTGATACAACGCCGCCCATCATGGGACTCAAACTCACAACCTTCCCATCAAGAGCCAGGTCACTGTGTCTCAATATCATTGATATTAGTGATGGTGCGATTATTGAAAAATCGTTGCTAGACATGCGACATCGGCGACATTCGATTATGAACTACAATAATCGATTATAATCGGATATTGTGACTCAGGTGTTATTTCAATAAGATGATAATATTAATATTCAAATTTTAAAGAAATAATCCCGGATACAAATTCAAATCTTAAATCTAGTCAATACATGTACTAAACATCTAGTCAATAGTAGTCAAATATTTATGAATGATAAAATATTCTTATAGTATAAGAGTAATGTAAAACCCCATTGATGTTAAATGTAGTTAAAAAACAGATAAACAAATTTGTGTCAGCATTATATTTATACTAAAACGCTAAATATTTTGATTATTTCCAATTCGATTATCGATTATGAGTTTTCAAACTGATCCGATAATCAATTATGAAATTTATCCGATTATCTATCACTAGTTGATATGCAAAATTTGAATCAATGATAAACAGTGAATGTAAAAGTCAAACAGGAAATGTATGATAAGAAAAATCTACCATCATTTTTCTCCGTTCTTCCTCGTGTAATTGTCTTGCAAAATCAGCATCCCGTTCCTCTTGTTCTCTAATCAACTGATCCTGTAAATTTCTGGCAAACTCTTCATCATTTGTGGTACTTTCTCCCTATAATAATGATAATAATTTCTGTAAGGCCAAAACAATATATCTGTGTTTAGGGTAACGGTCTCAAAAATGCTAGGTAGGGTAGGGACAAATTTTTATTTTTTTTAAAAACAATTAAAAATCGAAAAGAAAATTCTCCAGGGTCGTAAAAAACTCTAGGGTCGGGGTTTTTCGACAGGTAGGGTCGGGTTACGAAACACAGAAATTTTTGTTTAGGCCTAATCACAATATACACTGCCATCCAAAAGTTTCTAAATACACATGAATTTTTTGAATTTCATTACTTTTTTATGCAGAATTTCAAATAAACCATGAAGTAAAATTTTCATTTACTCTTCAGCCAGAATCCTTCTTGGTGAAATGTGGCTTTTAGGAAAGTTCAGGCATCAAACGTTTAACTCCTGGGTCAAATGGAACAATGGACAATCAATATAAAATAAGTTTAAACTAAGAAATCTTATCAGATATTTTCCCCCTTGTTGTCTCGAAATTATACTCAGTTGTTTCTATGGTCGGCCAGATCAATCCTTGCACAACTATTCCTATACATGTCTACCCTTGCACCTCCTCAGTGCCTAACATTTGCACACTGTTGTTTTCCTGGAGTCCTGTGGGGGGGGGGAGTCTTTGTCTTGAGTATCAGTGATCTTTTTTTGTTCAATTTTACTGCGAATTACAGCTGTTTCCCCTAGCAAAAAAGCCTCCATTTCCCCCAAAAAGCGTCTTTTTCCCCCGTAAAACGTAAAAAAAATAAAAACATTTACTGACTTTTTTTACCATCCTGAAAAGAGCACTTCGAGAAGACAGAGGGAAAAGTAATAATACATTCAGCAAAAGCAGGAAATTAAAACATTATAAGTAAAATAACCATACTATTATCAGGGGTTCCATTTGACCCTTGATTTGACCCTTTGAACTTCAAAAAACACATATTTGACCCTCAGGATTCTGGCTGAAGGGTCAGTTTTCTCTAAATTATAGGTATTTTTGCTATAAAATGGTAAAATGTGGTAAAAAAAATTCAAAATCACCCTTGAGATTCAGCAACTAGTGGAACCCCTGATTATGTTCCCAAACTTGGGACATATCGCGCATATTTTCCCAATAGGAAAGGCATAGGCAGTAAAAAAAAGTTTCAAAAAAATCACTGACTGACTGAGTATGTCACTATGTGGCATTCCCTGTAACAACTTAATCTCTCTTTTAATATCTTACACTTGCTTCATCCTTAGGAACACCGTAAGTTTGAGTGCTGGGTCCAGTTTTCGGTCTCACTGCAGGTTGTCCTGACATGATGTGACAGATGCACAGCACCGAGTATTTCTAAAGCTTTGTAGACTGTGTATGTAACATCCCAGATTTCAAACAACCTAAAATTACAATACAGTATCATATAAGGCTTACTCTTAGTAGATAATAGGGCTGTCATTAATATATACATGTATGAACAATTTTTCTGTTGATAGACATTCGATACACCCGTAAATAAAACGGAGGGAAAATACAGGAGAACTGATTAAGTTGTACATCCTTTATGTCAAAACTCCCGTACCCATAACTTACCCAATATAGGATGTATACAGGCATGGAAATCCTGTACGCCTAGACTATAATTCAAGCAGTATAGCCCTGTACCAGCCCTGCATTCAGTAAAGGTATTTACATCTCACGTTTCGTAACGTTTTGCAATTTGGTTCCCCATGTTCAGTCAATGTGATACGGTGGGCCAGGGATACAAAACAAAACGTGAGCGACTGTTAGCCGTAACTGAACGCAGGGCAGTTACCACAGCATTTGAATGTGCCGGTCCCACTAAAAAGTGCGACGAGGTGAGATGAACCGCCACGAAAAAAATCGTCGTAAAAATCCAACTTTCGCAAAAACATGGCGGCGCTCTGTACAGATAACATCGTTGTGATTATCACAATTTGCAAGAGCGCCGCCATGTTTTTGCGAAAGTTGGATTTTTACGACGATTTTTTTAAACTATTCAAAACTAAAAAAAAAGGTAATATATCGGTAGAAATAGTATATATCAACATATATAAGTATGTTTTCGTTCATTTATAATCATAAATCATGCATAAAAGGTATTTTTTCGCTTCGTCGCACTTCGTGACTTCGTGGCGGTTCGTCTCACCTCGTCGCACTTTTTAGTGGGACCCTGAATGTGCGACTTTTTTGTTTACTACGCGGCACGAAAAACTGGCCGCCGACCACAACACGGAACATATTTTGGCAGTTTTTGTTTGTTAGAATAGTTTTTAATAGCCTAAAACCTGGTCATCCAAATCCGGTTGCATCGATGCCCATATCGTCACATAGATCTCTGTAGATTTGCCGGAATGCATGCCACAAAATTCTAAGTGAGACCGTCACTGAGGGATATGTTCTCCGATTTTGACCCACCCTGATTTTAGCAGTCACAATTTACTAATTGTTAGAACATAATAAATATATTGGACAAACCGTAACATTTTTAAAGCATTAATAATACGGACTTAACTGAAAAGCACACGTTTGATCCAAATCGATGCATGATATATATGTGTATCCGAACATGTTTATATCCGAAATTATAAAAGTTATAATAATGCAAATATTAGACGTAATGAGTAACTAAGCGAATATAATGTCTCATTTGACACACAGTAAATGTTTTGACCATTTAGACACACCTACCTCTTCTAATGACTTAATATCAGCGTAGTACAAACAAAGCCGTTCTTGGAAATTTGTGTTTACTTCTGGAACCGGAAGTGATTATTGTAATACTTACATTTCGTCAGATTCACTTTAGGTCACTGGGAAACAAATCATGGTGAGGTTAAATTTCCCGGACAAAATCCATCCCATCATATTAGCAGGGTGAACAAATATGTGAACAAATATGCGTATTTACCAGATTCCACAGATAGGGAGGCCATTCCAACTTCTCATGACACAATGAGTCTAAAATGAAATAAAAACAAATATTCGTAAATGTTGGAGTAGGCCTACATTTCAAGGAAGTTCAGAACCCTTCTCCAGGTTCTCCTACAAGGTTCCTGTAGTTTTCTTTGAAATGTTTAGTGCTGCATCAGGAGAGGTGGAGCAAAATTGAAAGTTAAGTGAAAGGTAGAGACTAGCGTGACTAGCAGTATGGTACAGATCTAAAGTCCCGATTTTTTTGGCCGCAGTTTCTGTAGTTTTCTTTGAAATGTTTAGTGAATGGTAGAACAGAGAGAATACGTAACTACGGGGAACTCCACATACACTAGACAATACTTCCCCACGCAGACCTCAGGAAAAACAACAATCCACAAAACATAACGCACCTAAGGAGGTCAAACGGTACACATATTAAGGAACAGAGGCACAAGGAACGGCCCAACAGACCATAAGGAATAATTAGGAGAATCAAAGTGGACAGTAAAAGGAGGGGGAGGGGGAATTAATGGATGGAAAAGCTCACAGGACAATTCAAGACAACTGGCCACAATAGGCCAAAATTGTGCAGGAAACACTCTGAACACTGTATAAAGTGACAGAATTGCATAGGGGAAAGGGAAACATAAAACATTCATAACACAAACAGAAACAACAATCATATAGCGAATTACAGCCTTGGAACTGTCAGTAAAAAATACTGGGGGTTTATCAAAGCGCAAAGTGAATTGACTAACAGTTCGGTAATTAAATACCAGATACCTATTTAAAGCCCAAATGTTGTATTTTGGCCACTGACCGTTCCTAGCAGTAATTACGAGTACCTATTTTCACCCATGTTTACTGTACATTACTGTGTCAAATTTATTTTTGCCTTTAATAACGTTTGTTTGCAGTTTATCAAGCTCACTTTTTTCTCTATTTACTTTTATTTTCGTTCGTATCCTATTAGAGATATGTGTTCGCGGAGACCGTGTTTTGTGCACTAGACATTTCCTTTACTACTACAGTAAAACTCGATAATGAGACCACCATTGGGTCCGCCGTAAAGTGGTCTTAATATCGAGTTGGTCTCGTTATTGAGTTTAGTCATATTGTGCGTATCAGTTCTAGTAATGTAGTGCTTTTTCCAAGATATTTGAGTTATTTTAAATACTCCTGTGTTCCATAAATGTGTGGGATTATAAATAAAAGTTAAATAATGGAAGAAAACAGGTTAATAACACAATATAATTTTTATTTGGATAAATAAACAATGAAATTGGAAAAAACAATTCTCATAGACTTCCACCAATTCCACCATCCTCTTCAGGATTGAATGAACCTGAAAATTAAAGCATATCAAATATGATATAGCTACATGTTTATATTTCTCAATTGTATACTTAAAGGTAATAGACTCTCAACACAATCCACATACTATTTTTATCCATTATTTTAGAATATATATTCTTTAATCAAATACCTTTTAAGGAACACGTTCAGAATAACTTTTCTCAACAGATCGTTCAATATTCATTCTTTGTTTACATAGGCACAAACTATTCAGTTTGCTTCACACAGCAGTAATCCTTCTTAGTTTATTCTTTTTTATAACTGTCGTATTATTTGTTTATAAATGTTGTTGAACCCGGTATAGCCAAACTACTACATCAATTGATATTTCTTTCATGGATGTTGTTTTAAATATGTTAATGTTTGATTTCAAACTATAGTAAGTGTTCTTTCAACTGTGACGTAAACATACAGATTTAGTCACATTAATCAAGTAAATTAAAAAAACGTAAATATGAATATCGAAGAACAGCAAGATCATTCGGAAATCCTCGGCCAACTACGCCAAGTGCCTTGGATACATGTACGTCAGGCACTACTTTCGGAAATACCATTCGAATATCATGAAAACAAGATGGCGGCGTGAACGCTGGAGTGCTGATGAATCTAATATTTAAGCTATATGTGAGTTTTTAACTAGAAATGACAACGATAATCCATCTCTTACGTGAATTTATCGAAGTTATTGAAATTATAAATCCGTTTTACGAGAACTGTTTCCTGACCGCACAAACTGTTGAGTTTTGCTACATAGTGTCCCGCCTAAAATACACTAGAGGGTGTTATCCGAGTAACGAAGTGTTGACGGAAATACCCGAGAGCTGACGAGAATGCAGCAAGATATGCGTAATTATACAAAGTGCACTGCCTACAACATGAGCACAAGAAGTCGTGTAAATACATACAACAACTACAAAAGAAACCACAATGTACACTGCTTGTCGGCAACAAACTCTTTACCATATACTCGAAGAGGTCAGTGTAAAACTCAACAACAACAACATTATTGTTAGGGCGTAAGTATCATGCTTCTGACGAAATATGTGTGGGTGTATCGATTAATATGTGTAGACATAAAACTATTTTGGCAGAAAAGATTGAACAGAGTTTAATGCTGTCTCAGTAAGACATAGACATTGTTTCAAAGGTGTACGACTTCCGTATACAAAAGCAGGCTGTGATAAAGTTATCTGCTGTGTGGCGGATGTAAAAATTCGCACTGACTTCGCCAAAAGTGTAGTTAACCGTAATCAACTTTATATAAGTTAAATGTACACGAACGTGACGTAAGGTCGCCATGGTGTTCGAATCCCGGTAGCGCTTTTTCGTGTTCCTCAAACCATGACTTTATTGCCCAAGAAATAAGAACTACAATGACTGGGGTTTCAGACAGGACCGTGTCGCGAATAAAAATGACGGCATTGAAAAACGTGTCAAGAAAAACTAGAAGTAACACGTAACATACAATTGGATTGCTTGGCTCTCGCTCTGATTCGCAAGACAGTAAATGCTATGATTTGATCAGCCTTTTTTAAAACGTCCAGCACTAGTCCAGCCACGGACGTCACATCTCTATACTGTCGCTGTATGCGTGTAAAAGTCGGAGTACAGAGACACGTATGCGGAGCTAGTCCAGCACATACACTGCTGATGAGCATTGCTAAACTGTATATACATGCAATATTTAGCATACTACGAGTTTGTTCAATATTGCTAAGTTTATGTTATTGTTATAACTGTTCAAAATAAAACGAATATATATGATGATAACTATGAACAGAATATGAATGGAAATAAACTATAACTTAATAATTTACCTATAAAAGGATAGATTAAGAAAAATATTTCTAAAAGTATAAACTATTTTATCACTGTTCATAAATATTAAACATATATATGGGGCTCGAACCAGTAGCCTCTACATTGCTAAGTGACTACTCACCTAATCGAGCTACAGAGGCACACGTAAGTACATACTTGAATAAATGTTCAGGATTCGAACATTTTGCACGAGACAAGCGTTAATTGATAGGAGAAACTACAGCAATTTGATTGTGTTTATATCAAACAAGCGATTGGAACCTTGACGTGATCCCAGTATTAAGGATGATAACTGGTTCTTAGAGTTTCTTGATATGAACGGTATCAGTTAGATTGACCTAGCTGCAGGTTGAATGTACTGAAGTTCATTACGCTTCCAGCTTGACATTGATTCTAAAGCAAAGTGAGACCGTCGGCTAATAAGCATAGGTCAACATAGATATGAATAAGTTTATTTTCAATTTCAGTAGGCCAAAGGCCCATGTGAATAAACAATACATACACATATATATACAGACGTTGACAACAGGTGACTATTGGTCTTATTCAAAACGATATTACGACACAATAAATAAATAAATAAATATAGTGAGTAGTAGTGTAGATAGTTATCGTTCTAATTGATAGTTTATACGTCCGGTGTACTTAAAACAACATCAAAGAATACATAAAATACACGATATAATGAACGTTGTATTTGTATAATAATATCAATTTGAGGCCGATGTTTATACATAAAACGTACGTACAGAATGTTATGATGTTAGTAACAGGTGACAACAGGTATACTACAAAACAATATGGCAACACAATTAACATGGCTACTGATAATGGTAGTTGTACAATAATATTCCAGTTAATATGCTATTTTTATGCGGAGAAGGTGTAACATAGTCGTATTTGTATACTTACATAGTATGTAGCATATGAATAATGATATATTCAAGCAAAGACAAATATACCATCATAATATTACCTATTAAGTACAAAAAAAAACATATCACATAATCAATATCCAATGAACATATCATACGTTATGGATACATACTTGAGATATTTTACATTAGGGAATTGCGATGCTGAAAAGTTTTAAATATGTATGTACACTCAGGTCTTTTTTATAATGGTTTCATTTGTACACTCAAATACTTGTTCGGTGAAATCGATGTATCCATTGAATGAGACGAAAACGATCGTTTAACATAGTCCTTATTACATTCGGGAATATATGTTACGGGTAATTTAATTCATATTGACTGAATAATGTGTACCATAATAAAAGGACAATAGTTAAGCAGTGCATACATGACTATAACGAAGTTAGTATACTATGAGTGCAAATGACTTTTGAGATATTTCTACAATATTTTAAATGCGACAAATTATCAACAATGATTCGTGAAATTGGCTCTATTAAGTATTTTAAATTATATGCTTTCATAGCAATACAAGTTATCATCATTTGTATGTATGTGTTAATATCCGAGAGGTTTTCTATGAAAACAGAACATACTGAACGGTTTGAGATTCCAGCGAATTTAGTGGATTTGAAAGCTGAAGTGACTACTACTAAAATTGAAGAAATGAATCCTACATTTGACACGGACTTAATCTACAAAACTGCTCAAGAAATACACGATCATTTATACAGTCCACACATGAATCAGTCGTGTAAAAGACAGTTTCCAACGTGTATTCTAATGGGAGTGTATAAATGTGGTACTAGGGAGCTAATGGATTTCATTAGTATTCATCCAAATGTTGAGATTAAAACACACCCGTATGAATTTGACTATTTCGTGAGTAGGAAATACCAAGACAGCGAACGGGGTTTGAACTGGTTTCGTCAGAATATGCCTTGCATCTATAACGATCAAATTTCAATGATGAAGAATCCGGGTTACTTCGCGGATCCCAGAGTACCAGAAAGGCTTTACAAATTTAACAAAAACATAAAATTGATCCTAATGGTACGTGAGCCTGTTCAACGTTTTTTCTCTCATGTGTGGTTCAACCATCCACATTTTTCGTTCATGGAACTAGATAAATATATAGATATAAGTTTAAAAGCACACTCAGTAAGTTCGGTTAAAGGAAGCGCCCGTAGACATGTTACAGCTACAGGTCCAGTTAAAGTCAAACCTGGAAATCTAAGAATAGACAAGAGACCGAATAAAATACGACGGTCGGTGAACAATGTTGTGCCGAAGTCATTAAAACCCTTTTCTCTTGGTTCTGATGTAAGGAATCTATTGCACTTTTCGGTATATGACGAACCATTCAAACGTTATATGAATTATTTCAGTGAAGATCAATTACTTGTTATTGAGTCAGAAGAATTTAAAGAAAGTCCAACGGCTGTGCTGTACAAAATAGAAAGTTTTCTTAATATTCCTCACCGGATTCAAAGCGATAACTTTGTTTACAATTCACAGAAGAAATATTATTGTATTAAATCACTGAACGGAACATTAGTGTGTTACGATAAAAGAAGAGGTCGTGATTACAAGAAAGATATTAGCAATGCTACGAAACAAAAATTGAAGGATTATTTTCGCCCGCACAATGAACGTTTCTTTTCGTTGATCGGAAAACGTTTAATTTGGAACGACTGAGCAAAGTCTGCAAGCATAATTATATTTATGGAATGAAACGGATCTATATCAACACATTTGACCGATTGTGTTAGTTCTGATTGTTTCCTTAAATGTGTGGTAACTGGACTAACGTTTCATAGAGTTTTTTTGTTATTTGTACTTTAATCGCAATATCCTTTTACGGCGCAGCCGTACTAACATGGTTTTGCTATCTGCATATCAGTGTTGTATAAACCAATCAAATCTTACGTTAACCACCAAGAAAATTTCTCTTCAACCGAACAACGTTTGTAACCTTGACGTGGAATGGTTTACCTTTCGATAAAGGGTACATTACTGTACCGAAATCCACTGAATTTCCGTGGATTTACCGAAATCCATTTCAGATTTGGAGTGACCAGCAATAGTAACATCTCGGCATTTGTTCTGTTGCACAACAAATCTTAACCTTCAAATTGCGCCGACCATCTTTTTCAAGGTATTGCTTGACTTGAGTTATGTAACAGACCACGTAAAACTCATGAAACATTAAATTAGTGCCGCTGTACGATTTTCAACCTCTTTTATGTGGCGTCATTTCCGGAAAACGCTACAAGTGCCCCATATGACTATATGAAAACGAAGTGACCAAATGGAGTGAACATAGTTTCCTGCTTACAAATAGTGACATTACATGGTGCATTTTCTTGAAATGACATCACTTAGAAGATGTTGTAATTCCCATTGCAGCGCTCAAATGCACATGCTTGTTTCGTCGGAGTTACTTGACTTCGTTGACAATTATGAATACATTTATCAAAACATATGTGGTACATGTAGCTCCGTCATAGCGACGTACATAACATATTTAATGGAGATCTTACAGTTTGACAAAATCATAATGAGGAGTTGCTTTATTCCGTTGACAATTATGAATACATTAGATACATTGCAGCTAGATAATGTACTATTCGATATAATTTATTGTACGTAATTCAGCAGTTGGCAGTCAATGTAGCTTGTATGATGAAATTTACAGCATACTATAATTTGGGGAAAAAATAATCTGCATAAACTTTACCGCAATACATTTTTGACGCCCCTAATATCCTTGCCGGCATGTCCGCTCCGGGATATGTAACAGATGCTTATTAAAAAAATGTCACCGGAGTGGTGAAATCGATGTATCAATTGAATAATTAAATAGTTGCAATTGGGAATAGTGGAATACATGAGCAAGAATTCACAACAACTGAATATAGAGTATAATAATAAACGGAGAATGTAACAGCAATGTGTGTTAGGCTATAGCAAAGTCATAACACTATGACTGCAAATGACTTTTGAGATATTTCTACAATATTTTAGACGCGGCAAATTATCAACAATGATACGTGCAATTGTCTCTATTAAGTATTTTAAATTCTACGCTCTCATAGCAATCAATTGTATCATCATTTGTATGTGTGTGTTAATATTCGAGAGGTTTTCTATGAAAACAGAACATACTGAACGGTTTGAGATTCCTGCAAATTTAGTGGAAACCAGAAACGTTAACAGCACGTTGAAGTTGACAGAAGATACAGCTGAAGTGACTACTACTAAAATTGAAGAAATAGATCCTACATTTGACACGGACTTAATCTACAAAACTGCTCAAGAAATACACGATCATTTATACAGTCCACACATGAATCAGTCGTGTATAAGACAGTTTCCAACGTGTATTCTAATGGGAGTGTATAAATGTGGTACTAGGGAGCTAATAGATTTCATTAGTATTCATCCAAATGTTGAGATTAAAACACTCCCGTATGAATTTGACTATATGCAAAAGAGAGAGTCTGAATGATCAAGATTATCAACAATTACAAGAAATAAGAAAATATTAGATAACTTCTCATCCAATTTTCTTATCTATTTCTGTTTGCTCTTTTTATACTTTCGTCGGTAAAGACTTGATGAATTTAACACCGTTAGTTGGAATTTTCTATGAACAAAAATGGTACTTTTTTGTACACCACTCATATCAGCGATCAGACGCTAACTAGTACCTTCGGATTCGTAGTCAGCAGCGTTAACCACTGAGCCACAGGGCCACCTTAGCTTTTCCACTATGACACTACACTGACTTAAATGTGTCTGTGCTCCACTTATAGCCGACTTGTCAACTAAAAAGAAATATCAATAATTTCAATTATTTTTTAGAAAACATCAGTTTTTAGTTCATACATTATAACATGATTCATTGATTTTTTTCCTAGATCAAAAGAAGATGTTTTAATAAACGAATAACCGGTTAGTAATCTTCCTAACCGATAACCGCGTGTTCGAACGGTTGACCGGTTGATCGTTTACATCCATTATACAAAGTAATGCACAGTCTTTACATTTACTTTGCTTTTTATGTCTCCTTTTACCTTTAGGGTGACTGTGCTCTCTGAATAAGCATGTCGGTTCCTGCTCGTCTTCTTCATTCGTTTTGATATTAAAATATAACAAAATCAAAATATAAAGTGCTGTTGATTTTCTATTCTATGATAGTTCTCCTGAATCGTGAATATGTCTTTGAATTGCATTTCTAAATTAGCACATTAATGGTCTGCAAACTGCGTATTGTTTCTTTGATTTTACCAATCAACAGGTACATGTTGTGACCTAGCATTTCTTTACCATTTCCAAATTAATGTTTTTTATATTAATCTCTGGGTAAACTGCTGTTGATTTACCATTCGAGGAAAGGTCTCCTGGATCGCAAGTTCATGTACTAAAATAACACATTAATGCAGCTGTATTCTAATAGTGTAGCACCTTAGCACATATCAACACATATATTTTTGTTATAATTGTTATTATAGTTCAGGTAGTTTTATTTCATACAGAGATCTATAACAGTGAAATTAATATCATTGACATTTAAGACACTGAAAGCACTATTGTTTAACGCTTTAAATTATTTGGATCAAAAGGCCTACTCTATTCTTTCTTTATGATATTTCTTTTGTCTAAACGGGTCAATAGGAAAGTAGATAGGGTTTATACCAATGTATTATTCGTACTGTTGTTATTCAGTTATGATTTTTTTTGTTATTAGTAAGACATTTGCATTGTTTTAATAACAATATAATATATTCTTAATAAAGAACTGCATGTACCAAGTTTTGTAGAGAAACACTGTTGTCTTAATATAGATATTTTAAACCTGACTTTGTGAAAGACGGACGAACTTATAACTAATAGCATTATTAATCATTGCCTTAAGAGAGTGTACATGTATTGTATTTCATACTTTCTGGGTCATCAGTTTAATGAGGGCATATACTAATAGAATATTGATATAAACTTAAGTATGTCGATTCAACAAGTGAGAGGGTTGAACACGAAATAATACTCCGTAATTGCACGTTTTTTTTGTGTTTTTTTTATTTTATCTATTATTCTGTTTGGAGATAAAAACGATATGTCGCTGTCATCGAGATCTGTTAAAACGCTAAGTGTAAAGAAGGTGACATTCGAGGACACAGTAGATAATACGTTTGCCGAATCTAGGAAGGACAGACAGCATAGTGTAGAAATATCAGAAATGTTTCCTAATATACACGTACCGTCGATATTACGAAACCCAAAAGGTTCCCAGCTAGCATCAATGACTCCAATGTCGGCCGAAGCAAAGCGTTTCTTAAATAAACGAAAGAAGAGTTATGCATATTCAAGTCATCTACAGGAAAGGAATCGTATTAATACTAAATTAAACAAGGAATTGCTGCCACATAAAGAGCCTACTGAGTCACTGGCGCATGCTTTACTCAGAGCAATGACACATCATGTCCCAAGTAAAAGGTCAAAAGTTATTCTACCTAAAATAACACTGGTAACGGAGGTTGGTCGAAGCAAGAGGTCTCATTCACCTGGATTTCGCTCAAATGGAACGTCTCGCTCGTTGCAATCTTTAAATTGCAGTTCCTATCTTGGATCACGTGATGCAGATACACAGACGTCATTTATAAACAATGCTACCATAAAGCTTCCGGAAATAACGACGAGTTCAATTGAAACAAATGTTATCAAAATCGACAGGGCTTGTGGTATTTGTCGGCGAAACTGGCGTTTGAATAAACAACCTGCTGCTGGATACTGTAAATTCTGTGACGAATATTTATGCGGAGATTGTGTCATTAACCATCGCAGGAAACTTACACGTCTACATCCTGTAGTGGTATTCTATTGTGATACATGCAAAGAGATGAACATATTAAATAAACCTGGGTCAGGGTATTGTGTCAAATGTAAACATTTTTATTGCACGGTTTGTGTTTTGCTCCATTGCTCTAAGACTAACCACGAGGTGCTTGAAGGCAAAGACTTACTAGATGTAACTGACGTCATGATAGGAAAAAAATAATTCACATTTAATTCTGATGCTATTATTTATAAGACAACAATAGCGTTATTTACCTTATAACTAACTATACAGCCATCCTAAGAGAAACCGCCATACGAACTGGGTAGAATTTTGTCAGCTTTAACACTTTTTTGATTGTGTAAGGCTTAATAATACGTTTGTACCGTAAAATACATAAACAAATAATGCGCATCTAATTCAAACTGCCACAGGTTGTGACTTGAATGGTGCTATACATAAAACAATTTCCACAAATGGTTCGAAACAAAATGTATACTGTCACTAAATAAAAACTTTCATTTTGACTTAAAGCTTTAGCCATTTTGGTTTCATTGAGAATGGCTGTATATATAGTGCTGTCTGATTGACCGCGAACAGGAGTATGAATTTTCAGGACTGATCCATGTGGCGTTTCATGTAACGTTGTATTCTCTCTCTTTGACAGAAGGAAGTATGGAAGTATGGAAGTATATATATAGACTAATATTAAACATACAGTACTAGTTTTAAATCGGGTTATTATATTAGCCTACTTTGTAGTTTTTTTAAATTAGTGTAAATATTTGATAACTTTATATGCAACAATAAATATATCTTATTTGATGTAATTTAGTCTTCGCAAAGTTTATTAGTTTAATGCTCTGGTGCAATGTTATTACATTTTCTTTAACTGGTTTATTTATCAATCAGGCTATAATGTATGGTCAAATCGGAGGGATAAATGAATAGTATTAATATGATATTGGCATTACCATTAAAACGCCTAACAGTTTTAGTGTGGTTTTGGAATTGCACCCATGTGATGCTTCCCATTAGATGCTTCTGTAGTACTGTCCACTTTGTACTATATCCACGTCGTTGTGAGAAACCTATACATTTCAACAATACATTGTTTGCTTCCTGGTCCACATTTTCATGCACTTTTGGCCTGGGGATTTAGCCCAAGTCCATTGTATCTATACTGCGAAGCACGCAGTTAACTACGTAGGGAGTTAGTAGTTCAGCACATGCCACTTCAAATCGCATAATAACAACGCTGAAATGTGTTAAAATATACATGACAAGCATATTGAGTCAATACATTAGTATTGAAGAATTTCTAATCCTTTATAGCACATTGGTTTATACATTTGTATAATTTTCATTTCCATACAATGAAATCCATGCGCTGATGTTAGAACAATTTCATTCATGAAAATAGGTCGCCGTATATTGCGAAGATGTCGCTACGATGGAATTCATTCATAAAAATAGCCGCTCGTATGCAAGAGAATCTCTCTGGAAGGGGCTCCAATTGTGTCTGAAAAAGTCACGGCCCAATTTGCGCATCAAGATGATGATAAAATTCGAACGATTTATACATTAATTACATTAACTGCCCCTCTAGCAGCTTCGTAAATTTCGATACTCGTAGATTGTGTTTGTACAGATTTTACGCCAACTCGATGCGAACACTCGAGCGAGGGGGGACTGGCAGGTTTATGTTGTTCCATAGAGAACATACATATATAATCAAAGCACAAAAGTGCTGTGGGACAGTACCACTCGTCTCTGTAGCCAAGCTGGCAACTCGTTGCATACACGTTTCCGTTTTGTAACTAGGCAGTTTTATAATATCAAAGTATGTGTAAATAGGTAAGATGGTTTGCATGGAATATGAAACAAAACTAAAACATAAGACAGAAATGCGATTTTATTGAAACGTTTATGATATTATTTCGTTCGATGCACTTTGGAGCTATTTTGTTTGCGTAGTAATCAGGCCGATGTGGACGTTTTTGACATGTTACCGGCTTTCAGCCCGTTTCGTGTTTTGAAAACGGGAACGAATTGTTGTATGCCTCTCAAAAACCGTCCAAAAACTACGAAAGCACAACATGTTTGTAGCTTGTTCTCCATGTTGCAGGACTGACACTCGCAGTTTGGAAAGAAGTGTTCTTCAATATTCGCTCATATTATCAGAGGAGCACATATATTTGTCGAGTATAATTCCGAGATGATGTATTGATAATTTTCAATATGTCACAATCACCAAGGTGCCATTTCTAGTATGTGTGTTACCGACAGACATCGGTTTATTAGACGCAGTGATAGCACATTTTCCTGAACTGCAGACATACCTCCAGTTGTTAACATATGTATTACATATGTATTACATATGTTAAGCATTTTTTCGAAGTCGTATCTTCACATATGATATCAGTAACATGTCGTCTACTACTGGTGGGCTGGAAATATTGTTATATACACAAATACTCAGATTGTCACCTAAGGCTACTACTAATATGTCCTCGTATAGGCCTTCAAATTCGGCGAAATTGTACACTGGCTATAATGATACAAGGCTAAATTGTCGATTTCAAAAATTAATTATACAAGTTGACTAGGATTGTACCAGAAAATTACTTGAATGTGATTTTCCTTGCATAATGCCAAGGGCTCTAACAACTTCCAATGAGAAGTATAAAACTCCAGTATTTAGCTTGATTTCAAGTCACATTTATGTCTGACTAAGGAATATAAAATTGAACTGTTTCTTTTTAATATGTGCTATCAAGAAATGTTGATCTTTACATTGAAGTCATTTTGACGTCAGATTATGTGATGTTTACTTTTCTGACAAAATGCTAATATTGTCTCACAATGCCTGGCCACATACTCTTGACAATGATAAGCAGTTTTAATTTCTTTTAACAGCTTTATATATTTGAACCAACATAATAACAGGTGGTCCTTAGCAAATTTTGAGTAGTATATATCGTATAGAAATATCCTAATGTAATACAAAACCATCTATGGGGTAATACTATATACGGTATTTGTTTAGGGCAAACTGCACGGGCTTTTCGTGTGTAGGTAGTCACGTGGTATAAGTCTGATATATATCTCGTGGAGTAGTCTACAGACGAGCTTTGATACACTAGTTGTTAACCTCGAGATTGTTTAACTCTACATTACCACATTATTCTTATGGTGCGTGCGGTAGGAACTCCACGTGGTATCCATGGCAACATGCCGGATGGTACAGTCTAGAAATACTAACCAACATTGTGTTGTTGCAATGAGGTCTTATTTCATTCTGGACGGAATTTGTTAAAATAGTAATTTTTAAAGTATGGATTACTAAGTTTGCATTCAAGTGATAGTGTGTTTGCACCTCTACAAATATGCTATATTCAAATTACACACGATTATCAAAAAATTGCAATAACCATGCAACAGTTTAGCATTTGTAAGCAGTTTGGGACATTCATTTTCTGAATATACATCGCTTCAAAATGTACTGTATTATTGTGAAAATGTTGCCAGATGTTGCTACGCCCCAGGTGAATTATACAAAAAATAAAAAGCCCATTTATTGTCTTCACCGGAACGTACATAGCTTTTTGCAACATTTTCCATTTAACTAAAACTTCGTAAAGAAAGTGTGATTTAATCCTAATAAAAATCTAAGACTGACTGAAGAATTTTCTTCTAAAATGTAACCGTTGATTTACATAGTACAGTTAAAACTCGATAATACGACCACCCTTGGGTATCTTGAAAACTGGTCTTTTTATTGAGGTCTTCTTACTATTGAGGTTGAATAAAGAGCAAAACAGTGAAAATGAACTTGATAATTGTGTTCTTAATTTCGAGATGTTCTTTTTAATAAAGTGGTCTTTTAGTGATGTTTTACTGTATATCTGTCGAACAAATGTCTACTCATGAGCAAAGCCAAGAACTTTTAATATAGATATATATATAAATATAAAATAGTTTTGAGTACATGGTCAGTTGGTTACTCCAAAACAAATTCCTCATTTGTAGTTTTCTAATTACCATTAATTGGGGATGATAGGAGATACCAAATGTCAAACTCCTGGCAGCGGTTATCTTCCCTTGCAGTACAGCAATAACCACTGCCATCACAAAAGTCACGTGATGATGGTTGATGGACAAAATGGCGGATCCGGAGAAGAAACTCACATGATATCGTTGGTTATTTTTAAATATTTTTTTAAATATTGTTGTTGTTTTTACTTTTCATAGTACCAAACATCTTATATGTTTGAAATTCAGATATATGACTATAAAATTGCCAACAAAAATTAAATAAATGAAAAATATATTTCGTCAAAAATCTTGACGAAAAGTTTGTGATGGCAGAGATCTCCGTTAACTATAAGGGGTGATCACTGCGTAGGAGATTGACCAAATGTAGCATATATAAGGGAAGCAATTCATGACCATATACTGAGTGAGCAAATATGCAGTGGTCTCCCTTACAATATCGAGACAATATTATCATGGATAGTGAATTCAATAACGTACATAAAGCTAGGAGTTAATAGTCATTCAATAGAATTAAAAAATATATTCGATATATCGTCGATATTTGTCTTGCGATATATCAATATCGCCGATATGCAAAAGAATGAATCAATGTTAGATAAGTTTTTATGTATGTACGTATGTTTTTATGTTCATAGCTTAAGGAGTTACCTTCAATAAATAAAGTTTATTATTATTATTATTATTATCATTATTATTATAATGGCACCCCCCGAGTCATATTTACAAATAAATTTGAATTTAATTGTCACGCTAGTATGACGTAGATCATTTATTTCCCATGAGTTGGCCGCCAGCAGACAGCGCACACAAAGCACCATCTGGTCATAAAGATTATGAGACACGTCTGATATCCAATAAACACTCGTATTAAGTCGGTAATTTCCGCCAATCGTTTATTACCACTAAATGAAGTGTCACACTTTTCCCCGCAAGGCGCCTGTCGGGAGTCATGTGACTTGGTGCAACAGCCGGTCAGAAAATCTGATTAATATCCTAAGGCCCCGTGTTCACAAATATATCAGTTTTCAGGATTGGGTTCGAGATTAAATGTAGTTTCTTTCAACCTTTGTAAAAATTGTTTTGCAAAGCTGAATTGTTTTACATTTTGTGACAGGTATGAATATTTTGCAAGTATTAAATTTAGGTTTCATGCTTATTAAGAACAATATGGCAATTAATAAGTTTAACCAATCAAATCTTACGTTAACCACTAAACCAACTTCTCTTCAACCGAACAACTTTTGTAACCTTGACGCGGATTGGTTAACCTTTCGATTAAGGGTACGTTACCTTACCGTAATCCACTGAATTTCGATGCATTTACCAAAATTCATTTGGATCTGCAGTGACCAGCAATCGTAACATTTCGGCATTGTTTATGCAGCACAACAAATCTTAACCTTCAAATTGCTTTTTTTCAAGATCATTTTTGTTATGGATCAAGTTGATCTAGATCGGTTGAACCATTGTGAACATGGGTCCTTAATCTCTGTAATCAGAGCTTGTGTGAAATCGGTCATGTCCGCCAAAATGTTGTGATTATGTATCGCATCGATGCTGCTCATTTATTTCTCATTAATGACCGGCGACAGACAAGAGAGTCACCGTAACAGCTGGTCATAAACCGTCTTTGACATTTCTTCACTAACCTTATGTAGGTTAATACAAGTAGGTATCACCCTTCAATCTCCAATATTTGTTCATGATGAGGGCAATAATTAAAGGCCTATATTAACGACACAGAGCGTACTCTAGTAATGGTACATTATGTTACATTGATATCAGATTATGAACAAGGTCAACAACCGACGAGATCCGATTGACATTAATTCATGCATTATTCTACATATTTTCACACGCAAAATTGTCGCTACATGAAATGTATGGTTGTCATAGATTATCGATATTTTATATGAGGTTAATATGATAGATTGATATCGATAATCGGTCAATAACATTTCTGATCTTGATCAAGGTAAGCCTACGAGGACATGCACTTACTGTGTCTGTATTCGCGCAATGCACTTATACGGCATGTTTTGCGTCTGGGATACACGGTGCCCCAGAAAAAGACGATTCCAAATGGGTGAGAAATTGACGCGCCGAATAATTCCGGTGCCCGGGAAATAGACTTTGACCAGATTTTGAATTGATCCCGGAAGTGGGAAAATATCATTGCCTATTGTAGGGATTTAGACAAAATGTCTGGCTCTAGGGTGGGGATTTAGACTCAAAATGGCCAATTGCCTGTTTCCGCTTGGTCAGCCCGCCGCCGCCAATCCCCAAGCCTCCTTGCACAATAAGGTGCTCACGACAAACGTACAGTGTATAACGTGATAATTTACTAACTTGCAAACACCAACTAAACGAGACATTGCATGCCTAGTACATACTGTATTGTACATGAAGAGTATTGATTACTAAGCTCCGAAATTACATTTGGAGAAAGTCATAACATATATACATTAGTCACTATTGTTTTCAATGTAATGTAATTACCAAAAGGACAGATATCAAGGCAGTATAGCTCAACGAATTAATAGTAACTTTTGAAAAAATTACACTATAAAATTTACGAGTTTTTAATATGGCTTTGTAAATGTACATTTGCTAAATGTCGATAAGCGTTTTTTCTGGGTATGTGTTATCAATGCTAGGTGCATGCTATATCTGATCCAATATTTCCCATAATATTTATTGTTTACGTGTAATAGCAAGATACATACGTACTCAATAGTGAAATGAGCGCTGCTATGTGATGTACAACCTCTTCTGTAAGTAACGTCTTTTCAAGAAAACACAACATGTGATGTCAATACTTGCATGCAGGAAACAATATTTACTGCAAATGTCTCTTAGAAGAAAATAAAACAAGCATGCGTTATGTACAGTTGTTGAACACTATCTTCATATATAATTGGATCTTCAAGTTAACATTTCGCAGTACAGTCGAATCTCGTTTATTCGACAACCTTCTATCAGAACACTTAGTGTCGCCAGAACTAAATATCAGGTCCCGATCTATCTACAAATTAGAATGGGCTATTCGAAACAATGTATTATTCTAAACAATGTATTATTCTAAACAATGTATTATTCGAAATAATGTATTATTCGAAATAATGTATTATTCGAAATAATGTATTATTCGAAATAATGTATTACTCGAAACAATGTATTATTCGAAACAATGTATTATTCGAAACAATGTATTATTCGAAACAATGTATTATTCGAAACAATGTATTATTCTAAACAATGTTTTATTCTAAACAATGTTTTATTCGAAACAATGTATTATTCGAAACAATGTATTATTTGAAACAATGTATAATTCGAAACAAAAGTTCGAACCCGATGAATTCGAATGAACGAGGTCCGCCTGTATACATAAATTATAAGTTTGACAAAAGCTGTGACACCAATCTGTTACATACAACAACTGCATCATGGCCTTCAATGTATGTACATGTCAATAGCATCCGATGATTTCGAATGAACGATGTCCGCCTGTATGTATGAACCCTTACATACGTGACAAGTTTGACAATGGCTTTGACACCAATATGTTACATACAACAACTGTATCCTTATCATGGCCTGAGAGCTTTTTCACACATGTTGAATCATCATAAATGTCGCCTATGTCAATTATAATGATATGTAACATTTGTTGAATTGCATAAGCTCGCTAAGAGCTGATAAGACTCACCATGACTTAATTAAAATATTCAGCCGTTATATTCTGAACGTGTGGAAACATCTGCTGTATTTTTTCCCCATCCCAACACCAAGTACAGCATGCATACACTTAACAAAACTTATAAGTGTGCAGGTATAGATATGACCGTATCTTGGTCAATATTAGCCTGGTCTTGCTGTCATTTTCAACACATATAGTATAGCGTGTCATAATATTTTGTTTATTTCATGTCATAAATCCACAGGTTGAACAAACAAAATCAATAAATGTGCTGAAGCGAAAATAAATCAGTACTGCAGCTCCCACTTAAAGATGATCTGGTTGATAGGAAAGAGTTTAATTAAACCGCTAAATTCGACTTGAGAATAATGATCTACACGAAGCCAATAGCAAATGTACAAAAAATCGTGTAGAAATGTTAATTAATAAATAGATTATTCGACATTAAACAAGTGCGTACTTATATGTTTTGTTAAGTGTACGTTGCACACAAATCATTAATGTATTACACTGTTATATAGCGTTGTTTAGATTAATCACATTTTATATCATATTTACACAAATGCATCATGTTTACACAAGACGAAGAATAGATAATAAATACATTCAAAATAGTTAGGCCAAGCGGTTTCACAGGATTATCTTGCTGAAGCAACTTTCTGATGAAACTAATGTTTTCGGGTGTTTAAAGGTGTTAAGTTTAATTTAAACTTATTTATTTGACATCGATTGTGAAACAAGTTCTTACAACTTATCCTATACACTCTCAATGTCTGTTTCCTGACTACTAACCAATAGGCCTACTCACGCCAAATATAGGGGCTCGAACTCACTAGGGGCTCGAACTCACTAGGGGCTCGAACTCACTACCTTCGGATCAGGCCCCGATCTTCCAAAGCATCTCAATCTCAGGTAAATCCCGGGAGCAATATAGTCTCAAATCGTGGGGCTTTTTTTCTCATCACAGAAAAGACGAAAACAAAAATTCTCAGAAAATATTCAAGAGATCGAAATGAGATTGTCTCAATCTCGCGCTCTGATTGCAGCAAAATGAAGGTGGTCTAATAAACGTGGTTCGACTGTAAAAAGTCAACAAATTTGCCAATAACTTCCCACCAGTATCGTCCAGGCTATTAAAACATTGTTGTAAATTTGTATAGTTATAATCAACGCACAAAGCACTTTGATGACAATAAAGATATGATAATTATCGTATCGCGGGCATGCGATAACAGCAACACGTTGTATTTTGAAAGTTTTCACCGCCTCAAACGATAATTTCACATTTTCTCACATTATCTTCTAATTTTCTCAACACTTTCCATTTATTTGCAAAAAAAATAAACAAGTCATTGTTACGAGGCGCTTCCCAAGCGCCTAGATCAATTGGAATCAATTGTTATTGGACAAGCGCCTAGGTAACTGTGATTGTCAATAAATACAGATGCGGCATTTGTAACAAAACTGTTAACTCGCTTTTCCAGATTCCTATTGCCAAGTCGCCCGTCAGCCTTATTCAAAGCTCTAACGCTTTGAATATTTATCGGAGGCCGGTAGGCGCTTGTTTAACTCACTGAGATAGTTTTCAGTTAGTGTATAAGAGCGAACGATGCTTGTGGTGTTAATAAAACAGTGACATACTCGCGCGGATTCCTCGATAGTGTTACGCGCGGTATATATATAATTATATTCATAAATATTTCTGTGCAAAGTGGTACTCTTCAACCGGAACCGTGGAGGTTATAAAAAGTTTAAAAAAGTTGACAACGAGGCTAAAATCGTCTGGCGATAAGGAGCCGGATGACAGCAACGGAAATACTACGGAGTGGATAGCATGCTCTCGGAAGAGAATGGGTTCAAGCCCGAGTTCTCCGGTCCACGATCCGCCGGAAGAGAAATTTTGGGTCCCGCCGGAGGTGGCTGACAGAAAGAGGGCGCAAAGCTTGATTCCGACGACGCAGCAGGACAGTGAGGAAGGTAAGTTAATTTGAAACTTTTACGAAATTTATCTGGAGATTCTATCAAAACTTTCTCCGAATTTATATATATGCAGTAAAACCTCAATAATAAGACCATCATTGGGGCTCTTGATTACTGGTCTTCTTCTTGAGGTGGTCTATTTAATGAGGTTGAATAAAGATCAAAACAGTAAAAAGTGACTTGAAAATTAGGTTCTTAATTTTTGAGTTGACTTATTATTGACGCGGTCTTTAAGTGAGGTTTTAACTGTGCTGAATATCTAAATGGGTATGCAATTTAAATTCCACCGTAACTGTTCTGACCAAACAATCTACATACAGATATTGTGTTTATACACGTATGACATTTCCACACATTGCTTCATCACGAACATTACTGAAATAATTTTTGTAACTTTTTGACCCTACCATGTTTAGACGAAGACACATGTATATCGCCGCACGTTACCGTATAATTCGTGTTCATGGCGTCGAAGTACTGATAAATAATTTCTATAAAATGTCCGCGCAAATATCACAATAACACTAATGAACTCTAATTTCGTTATGTTATCCGGACATATATGATATACATAAATAATGAGCATAATATGACAAAGAAATCAGTTCAGTTCATATAAATATGACTCCAAAAATAATGTTCTTCATAAGTACAGTAAAACCTCAATAATAAGACCACCATTTGGACCCTTAAGAAAACTGGTCTTATTATTGGGGTGGTCTTAAAGTGAGGTTTTACTGTACATATGTATGTTAGAACGGGTAACTGTCTTATTATTGAGGTGGTCTTAAAGTGAGGGTTTACTGTACATATGTATGTTAGAACGGGTAACTGTCTTATTATTGAGGTGGTCTTAAAGTGAGGGTTTACTGTACATATGTATGTTAGAACGGGTAACTGTCTTATTATTGAGGTGGTCTTAAAGTGAGGGTTTACTGTACATATGTATGTTAGAACGGGTAACTGTCTTATTATTGAGGTGGTCTTAAAGTGAGGGTTTACTGTACATATGTATGTTAGAACGGGTAACTGTCTTATTATTGAGGTGGTCTTAAAGTGAGGTTTTACTGTACGTATATATGTTAGAACGGGGAACTGTCTGTAGTTTTGTGGACATTTTACATACTTCTGCGTAATGGACCACTTTCAGTTTCATTAACGTAATGTACTTTTCTGTCAAAACCAACGTTAGTTAAGTGAATTTCACCACCCGCTTCGCCGAGGCAAATGTGTACAAAAGCTGATTAATTTTTTTAATCTAAATAAATAAACTATTGCTGTCGGCAAATTGTTTATACACACGTACTTAAAAACTCTGGGGTGTTGTGATTGTATTAAATTTATGAATATAAACTAATCCCCTTTAAAGTACAGTGTACACTTGCGCTCTCGAAAAGAGAGATGGTTGTATAAAATTACGTAACATTTTTATGTTGGGTATGTAGAGATTTTTTGTATCTGAATATCGCGGTTACATACGTACCAAACACGTATAAGAGTGACCTCGTGTTATTGACAAAATTTAGAACATGTATCCATAAATTAAGGATTGAAACTGGCAGATATGGACAAAAAAGACTCGAGAAACGAACGCAATTGTGAAGTATGTTATAACCTGGATATTGAAGACGAATTTCAATTTATTTTAATAATCTGTAATAAATATAGGCTTGTTAGATGAAGATACATAGATTCATATTTTTATATAAGACCGAGTATGTTTAATTAATTCAATTACTTTCTTCAAAAGATGTGGTTATTCTTGTAAATCAAGGACCATATAGCGATTAAGGGTGAGGTTAGCTAGCTGTTAAATCGATTTAAACCACCAGTATTTTTTGCTGACAGTTCCAATGCTGTAATTCGCTATATGATTGTTGTTTCTGTTTATGTTATGAATGTGTTTTGTATTTCCCTTTCCCCGATGCAGTTCTGTCACTTTATACAGTGTTCAGATTGTTTCCTGCCCATTTTTGGCCTATTAAGACCAGTTGTCTTGACTTGTCCTGTGATCTTTTCCATCCATTAATTCCCACCTCCCCTTCCCTTACTGTCCACTTTGATTCTCCTAGTTATTCCTTGTGGCCTGCTGGGCCATTCCTTGCGTCTCAGTTCCTTAATATGTGTACCGTTTGACCTCCTTTAGTGCCTTATGTTTTGTGGATTGTTGTTTTTCCGGAGATCTGCGTGGGGAGGCATTGTCTTATGTATGTGGCTTTCCCTGTAGTTACGTATTCTCTCTTTTAATACTTTAGCGTGTTTCATACACTATGCAATGAAAATTATGAAAAAAATACTCCAATAGAGCAATTATTATTCTTAGTATTATATTATTATTTATATCTATAGTTTAAGTGTGATGTTTTATTCTATTTATTTTATTTCATTTTATTTGAAAATGTCAATTTACGCATGTCACTTTAACACACACTAACGGTGTTGTGAATCATTAGCATGTTTTCATATACAATCAAGGTGGTCTCTATTAACAGATTAAATATCATTGAAAATGGTCTAAAGGGAGATAAAATTGGTGGTCTTTGCAGACAGGTTTTGCAATAGTGGTCTTTGTTCGCAGGTTGTCTTTAACACAGGTTTGACTGTATGTGTATTTGTTGTTTTTTCGTGTGTTTTTTCTCATTTATTAATTTGCGAATTTATTGGTACTTTGACAAAATGTCCGAAATCACATTTCTGTTCGGTTCTCGTATGAATATAAGCGGAAAAATCATAACCGATGATTGCCTTATTCAGACCATTAAAATACATGTGTACAAACTGTGGTTATAACATGAAGGACAAATATTGCTGTATGTTACCTACAGCTTGTCATTAACATCATTCGTACTTTCCTATTATATTGTGTCGTTCAGACAAGTTCGCATTTCACCACGTCGTTGTTCCATTAGGCACTGACAATCATTCTATCGAACTGTTTCTCGCACTGCTGTCTACTTCATTATTCTACAAACAATGTATCGTGCAGTGACCAAAAATCCATTTTCAGGTTAATGCAGTTTCTAACAGATATACAGTAAAACCTCGATAATAAGACCACCTTTGGGATCCTTGAACACTGGTCTTCTTATTGAGGTGGTCGTTATATTGAGTTTGAATAAAGAGCAAAACAGTGAAAATGGACTTGAACATTATGGTCTTAATTTTGAGGTGGTCTTATCATTGATGTGGTCTTAATACTGAAATCGAATGAAGAGCAAAACGGACTTGAAAATTGTGGTCTGAATTTTGAGGTGGTCTTTAAGTGGGGCTTTACTGTATTTTTCTTGTTTAATTTGAAGCCGCAAATATTAAAATTGTACACCTTATTTTCTTTTCATAGTACAGTAAAACCTCAATAGCAAGACCACCGTTGGGACTCTTTAAAACTGGTCTTCTTATTGAGGTGGTCTTAATATTGAGGTTGAATAAAGTGCAAAACAGTGAAAATGGACTTGAAAATGGTCGTCTTATTATTGAGGTGGTCTTATTATTGAGGTGGTATTATTATTGAGGTGGTCTTATTATTGAGGTGGTCTTATTATTGAGGTGGTCTTATTATTGAGGTGGTCTTATTATTGAGGTGGTCTTGAAGTGAGGTTTTACTGTACTTCAAATATTAAGAAACCGTCAATTTAAGCCTTTCCCTTGGATGATCGCTTGATACAAGTTGGACTGTAGTTACAGTTACACCTCAATAATAAGACCATCCTTGGGACCCGCTTGAAAACTGGTCATTTTATTGGAGGTGATCTTAATATTGAAGTTGATTAAAGAGCAAAACGGTGAAAATGGATTAGAAAATTGTGTTCTTAATTTTGAGGTGGTCTTATTATTAAGGTGGTCTTAATGTGAGGTTTTACTGTATATGATCTAAATATATATGACATGAAGTGCAAACGTCTTTATCCATTAAAGCACTTTGCTTCATTCCTGAGTTGTCATGTAAGCTACAAGGCGTGTCTGTCGGTGAAGAGAGTAAGAAGGAGGTATTAGGATTAATACATGGGATATTCCAACGAGTTAAAGTAATAATTATTATGCTCATTTTTTGTTCATTTATATACCTAAACAAAATCGATATATTTCCTATAGTTAGAACATCAATTAACATGCATTTACAATGAATGTACTAAAAATGTATAAACCCAATTCGATACAGCTTTCATTATCGATGTATCCATTATATTGGATATATGATGGGAAGGCTGTTTCAATCATATTTTCAATTATGAACGGATACATATGTTTTATACAATACGCCTATGATCGATAATTAAGGAAACACGATAATGAAAGAAATTTGAGTTATATTGATCCGTTTTTGTTGAAGAAAGATGGTTGTACATCATAAAATTAAATAAAAATGTTTTGTATGTGAGTAATATTTGTAAAGAAGATATTTTCAACAAATAATTAACAACAATACTGGATGAAGCCAATTCAAACATTTTATGTTCCGATACATCTTTAAAGAAAACCAAAGCGTTGAGGCAATCCTACATTTAAACAAATTATACAACACAATACGTATGAACTGACCTCTGTTACCGAGTAGTAATGGTCACTGACTTCAAATCCCTCGCCCCTAACCGCCGCGGGGTCGAATCCTACATGGGTTTTAAAATTTGTATGAAATGTTTCAAAATTTTGTTTCAAGTTACAAGTTAATTTACATATTATACATAAGGCCCGTCGGGCCGAATAGGGAAGTATTTGCAACAATACAAGTTTACATTCATTGAAAACAGAGTGTCACATGACATAAAGGAAACGAATACAGTCAAACCTGTCTGTAAAGACCACCCATGGGAATAGCAAAATGTGGTCTTTGTTTACAGGTGGTCTCTATTAACAGATTAAATATCATTGAAAATGGTCTGATGGGAGATAAAATTGGTGGTCTTTGCAGACAGGTTTTGCAATAGTGGTCTTTGTTCGCAGGTGGTCTTTAACACATGTTTGACTGTATACTTAAAATTACATGTACATTCATATACGGGTAACAGCAGTATCAACAATTCAATCGCAACAACAGAAATAAACAAGACATATTCACATAATAGTTCATAGTAAGAACATAACACATATACGTATTTTACATTGTTTCTCATACGAAGTTATACACATATAGAGGAAACTGGGCAACTGGCTAACGGAAGGTCGATGGTTGTATAGGGGATCTACTGGGTGCTAACATCTCAAGGGTCATTTTGTAAATTTGTGACCAGCTTTTACCATTTTATAGTCAAAATAGCTATAATTTAGAGTAAAATTGACCCTTCAGCCAGAATCCTGAGGGTCAAAATGTGGCTTTTTGGAAATTACAGGGGTCAAAGGGTCAACTCAAGGGTCAAATGGAACCCCTGGTTCTACCCAGGTGTTCGTCTGTGCCCCCCCCCCCACACAAAATGCTAGAAGAGACACTTAGGTGTTCTTCCACCATGAAAGAGTACTGCATGACCATGGATTTTCATGTGCGGCGATAGACACATTTCTTACACTATCGCCACAGCATACACTGGTATAAATCACGCTTCTTATTCAAACTATATTGTTTATGGTTGGATGTGTTTAACATCACGACCAGGAGAAAGATAATTGCTTTTAAACTACAGACGTAAGACATAAAATAATTCGTTTTACTTTCTCAGGGTTGCTTGTTAATCAAACGCAAGGACTTCAACAATTACATTACGATATAAATGATGAGACTGTGCGATGCTTATGGCGTATCTTTGCTTTGTGAACACAATATTGTTTAATAATAACATGAATAATGGGAACGCTAGTGTGTGTATGCCAAAAGAGGGATGAAGTTGTTACAGGGAGCGCCACATTCCCAAGACAATGCCTCCACAACACCCCAGGGACCACAACAGTCTGCTAAACATTCGCCACTGAGGAAGTGCAAGGGCAAACATGCTGGGAACATGGGCGCAAGGAATGGTCTGCCCCGACCATAAATAACAATAAAGGATAATGTCGGGAGACAACAAAGGGGAAATATTAATGGATGGATTACATCACGGAACAAGTCAAGAAAGTCAGTTATAATAGGTCGAAGCGGGGAGAAAAGAACTTGAATATAACCATTCGGAAAACTTCGGCCAACTACGTCAAGTGCCTCGGATGTACGCTAGGCACTACTTTCGGAAAAACCATTCGAATATCATGAAAACAATATGGCGGCATGAACGCTTGGGTGCTGATGAATCTATCATTTAAGCTATATGAAGACTGAAATATGTGAGTTTTAACTAGAAATGACAACGATAATCCATCTCTTATGTGAACTTATCGAAGTTATTGAAATTATAAATCCGTTTAACGAGAACTATTTCTTGACCGCACAAAATGTTGCGTTTTGCCACATAGTGCTCCGCCTTACATACACTAGAGGGTGTTATTATAGTAACGAAGTGGTACGGAAATACACGAGAGCTGACGAGAATGGAATATAACATGACCACGTGAAAGATCTGCACATGGGGAACGTTCGAAGGCTTTTTGAATTCACGTTACGTAAACGAGATTATAAATAGTTAACACAATTAAACAGAATTGAATACCTGCAAGTATACGCAAGGGCTATGAAAAGAAGATATATAACGGAACATATATCTTTACCATATGTTACCAATTTAAGGAAGCCATTTTAAACGGAATGTGTCGGGTATTTCAAGTTAGCCTGATCACTCACTGAATACTTTACCGTATTCAAAATACACTTACATTTATCATGTGGTGTTTACAATTCGTGTTTTTGAACTGGGTCGCTTACGATGTTTATATTACTTATTGCCCGAGATATTCTCAGATCCTTAGTTTTAAACTAAGGTCAGGGGTTCCACTAGGCGCTGAATTACAAGGGTCATTTTGATAACTTTTTACCGGAATTTACTGTTCAATAGCCAAATTACCTATAATTTATAGAAACAAATTACCCTTCAGACTCATTAGGATGATACTGTGGCTTTTTGGAAATTTTAGGGGTCAAATAGAACCCCCTGCAGGTAGTTAAGAAGTTTCAATACAAGCAATAGTCTCAGCTTGATTACATCCTATTTGCAAGTGAAATATATCGGAGTATTTTAGTACATGTATTTGTTCCATTTTCTCAACGGATTGAATCTGCCATGGAAACTATGGAACGGACGTTAATATGATGTGAATGCATTGAATATATTTTACTCTGTAACTTCAAACTCACATTGACTAAATTTGTTGTAAAACCTTACTAAATACCACCTCGACAGTATTTCCATAGTTTCCCAATTTTTCTCTCCACATTTCTACTCGATTATCAGAAAACCACTAAAACTAAAACAGACGTTTCTTCAGAACTGATGATGATATTATCATTTAAGTTTCACGGTATTGTACACGGTCGGACCTCGTTTATTCGACTACTTTCTATCCGAATACGTGGTATAATTCGGATTAAATATCAGATCCCTATGTGTCTTCTTACATATAACGTATGTGGTGTTAACCCTGAAGCAACTTATTCTCACCCTTGTAGGTACGTCGAATTGAAATAGGCTATTCGAAACCATGTATTATTCGAAATAAAATTTCGGACCCGATGATGTAAGTCAAGCAAGTTTATTTGAATGCATTTATGTATTCAAATGATCATATTAATTATTCTATACTATCAACACCATTAAATCTCTTGGACAGACTCACGATAGACATTACAATCGACCAGTCAATACACCAATAATTGGACTACAGATATGTCTCTCGTGTAATAGAACTTACTTTTAGCCAAGCATCGTGGCCAAAGTATTTCGCCGTCGGCGGTTAATTTGACTAATGGAACGACGACGAGCCGTCAATGCACCTGAAGCATCGACAGAAGTTTTACTGATTTGTAAGTTCACGATTGCCTGTATAAATCCGTTGGGAAATCTGCATAAATCTTTCAAAATCACTTTGATAGCATTAGAAGATTGACCAATGTATTGCAATTGAAAGCAAAAAACCTTCGAGATGGCTGAACATGAAACTATTACGATATTTAGTGATTTTTTTATGACACGTCTCCCGTGGCCGAGTGGTTTAGGCATCGATGGTTCGAATCCCGGTAGAGATCCGGTTGGTGAGCCACCAGCTAGTTAAATAATGGTTACCGTGCGTCTACCAGCCTGGTGCCTCGCATTTAAGGATGTGATTCGGGAAGTAAATGTGCTAAGAAAGTAGGTGTCTCATAAGTCAGAAATGGCTGGCCCTCTCAATAGGGGTGGCACTATAACAAATACACACACTTTGATAGACATTCTGGACAACCAGCGAACAACACAGCACTATCGACTTATTAATTAAATGTGTTATGTCTAACAACAGCTACGTATGACATTCCAGCGATAGACGCAATTAAATAATTGCGGTGTAATTAAGAAATGAACGCAGCCGGAAGTGTAAATATAGACACGGAAGATAATTGATACTATTGACTGAAATGCAATTTTACTCCTGCAATTTAACGATGCAAAAGCACATATGATAGTCAGCGAAGTGTTAAAGCTTAAAAGTACATAGTCGTATTTTCTTGACTTTTTCTTGCTATTTGCATATCAGTGTTGTGTAAACCAATCAAATGTTACGATAACAACGAAACCAACTTCTCTTTAACCGAACAACGTTTGTAACCTTGACTTGGATTGGTTAACCATTCGATAAGAGACAGAGGATATTTGTTGATTTCGATGGAAGATCGAATTTTATTTCACGAGTGGTCAAAATTCGAAATCAACGAATATTCTTTTTTATTTTATCCATTTTTAAGAATTAAACATTATTTTATCCAATAACTACTCGAGCGTCCCTTTTACTGTGCGGGTACAATTACCAAAATCCAATTTGGATCTGGAGAGACCAACAATCGTAACATCCCGGCAATTGTTTGTGTTGCACAACAAATCTTAACCTTCAAATTGCGCAAAACCTCTTTTCAAGATATTTCTGGTTTATTTATTCATTTAATTGTATACAGTGCACATACAATAATGTTGACAATGACATATATTGTACACAATTAATAAAGCAGTATAACATGGACGTTAGTGACATTATATAATTTATTACAATAGTATGTGTAATGGTCTAGACTTAAAAGTCTTATTCGGCGTAACTGTATAACATTGATTTGACAAAGGCGAAAACAAAATTAGATCCATTGTGAGATAAAAACCAAAAGAAGCATATGATATCATGTTATTTTCTGCGTTTTGCCATGTACTACAGTATCAAGCTAGATAATAAAATCTTTCCAGTTTGTTTCAAATACTTCTAGTTTATCTTTTTTAGTTGCTCTCATTTTTTCATTACAAATACGTCGAGAGAGATAAGTTTTAAAGAATTCCATTGTTGGCATTTTTGTGTTATATTTGCAATTACTGATGAAATATTTTGCTATTATTAGAAAAAAGTTCATATAGTCGTATTTTCTATTTAAATATGTCAAGTATTAATTCTTTAGAAAATGACATGTTAATGTCTTCAAACAGACGTACTCTAAAACATTGCATTGTAACTTTTCGAAAACAGTTTCCTGGAACTGCTAAAAGATGAGTCTGATACAGGTTTTCATATTCTAGCGCTAACTCGGCGGGTGTGTCAGGATAGAACATACTGATACCAGACACTTGTATTCGTGGTTTGGGGAAAGATGTAAGAAAAGTGACAATGCAGTGTTGTAGAGTACATCTGTATGAAGATAATTACCACACATTTTCTTATATTTATGACTAAGGATATTTTGTCACAAAAAGACATTATGTTATCATAAGCATATCAGACTGAATCGTGTGGCATTTGTACTAATGCCATAAACACCGGTAATGCGAATTCTATGCACTGCTGATACGTTGAAGCGAATGGAAAAGTTAATGAACTGTCTGGAGACACAAGGTCATTAACACAAGCTTGATACTCCTAACCGAAAACAACCACACGCTTTAATCAAACTGATACATTAGATGGTAAAATAGATGTTAATACGACAAAAAGCGTTTGTTAACGCCTTCTTTTTCCCTGGAACATGTAATTAATGGCTACATAGCCGTAATTCAGATCGATGGTTTTCTTGGAATAAACGTAAAATAGTGCGGATATTACCGCTATAAAACAAGTTTGGAAAATAGTATTACCGTGTCTGTTATTAATGCTACTCGTAAATTTTAAAAGGATAAACAATCATGGTATAATCTCACATAAATGCTATTTCCTTGAAAGGAAGCTCGAATGAAAGTACAGTAAAACCTCTAATATAAGACCACCCTTGGGACTCTTGGAATCTGGTATTTTGTTTTCCCGGAGGTCTGTATAGAAAGGCATTGTCTTATGTATGTGGCGTTCCCTGAAGTAACTTCTTATCGATGTGATTCTTTTTTTGTGGTTGAATAAAGATCAAAACAGTGAAAATTGACTTGAAAATGGTGTTCTTCATTTTTGAGGTGGTCCTACGTGAGGTTTTACTGTAACTCGAGAGAAAGAACATTCTGGTGACTTGTATTTGTAATGCTATATACCGAATGATTTAATTAGAATATTATAGCAAGGCGTAAAAATGTTTGTTTCAGGTTTCCCGACCGACCCTATTTTTTTCACCGACCCTAGACATTTTGTTCCCTTTGGGTATACTTCGTTCTCATATTTCCATATGGGACAAATATTGCTTACTGTCAGTACATGGTGACGTCACATGTGACGTTTTCTGGAAATGACGTCACTTAAAGATGATTAGGAAATCGTATAGCGGCGCTCATACAGTATTTTCAAAAAAACGTGGTTAATGCTTAAAATGAACTTTGTTCTACCGCCGTACAGACCAGTTCAACGTACATATACCAGTCAATTGTACTACCCGATCTCTGGATAAAAGGAGAGAGAACAAGTTGCTACAGGGAACGCCACATACATAAGACAATGCCTCTCCACACAGACCTCTTGGAAAACAACAGTCCATAAAATATAAGGTACCAGAGGAGGCACAATGGAAACACGCGAGGGAACCGGGGCGCAAGGAATGGTCTGGCCTATCATAAGGAGAATCGAAGAGGATAAACAAGGCGCGATTTAATGGATGAAATACATCACAGAACAAGTCAAGGCAGCTGGCAACAACAGGCCGAAAGTGGGTAGAAACTAACATGTGAACACTATAGAAAGTAAAAGAACCGCACAGGGGAAGGGAAACACTGCGTACATCTAAACACAAATAGAATTAAAATGTCAAAAAACAGCTTTTGTTTATTTCCCGTATAAGTCTAGATAATTACATACGTCACGAAATTTGATAAAACTGTCATTCAAATTTGATAAAACGCACAAATTAGTTAAATTGCTTACCAAACATAGACGTATAATCTCGCATGACATTCAAGATATAATAAAAAATGGGTCTATGTTTTCGGAACTCGGAATTGAAATTGGAAATATGAACTAAAATGCTTGGAATATTACATTGTCAGCGTATGGATAATGCAATTATGATAAAGCGATGACAGGCCGTTTTAATAGGTCCATCTATTTCGTTTTAGTTCATGCAGATGCGTGGTATTGTTTTGCAACTCCTCGCAACTTATGTAATTTTAGCCCCCTATGGAAATTGCATTAGTATCTATTTTCCTGCATGAAGGATGGCGTAGTTTTTTTTGAAGATAATGGATCCTCTACCATACCGTGCTCTACAGGCAAATGCTAAATGAGCAGCGATATAATGATTATAATTTCCCTACACTGTTGGTGTGGTTGTAGCCAGGCCTGAGTCACACGTAAGATAAAGTGTCTTTATATGTCACGTGACAGTCAAAGCGGCATTACATAATGTATGTAAGCAAAGTGACGTCATTTCCAGAAAACGTCACATGTGACGTCATCAGACAGTACAAATAGTGTCATCACATGTTGCGTTTTCTTGAAATGACGTCACTAACAGAAGAGGCTGTAAATCACAGCTCAGCGTTCAATTAGTGTATATTGTAAGAATAGTTCAGTGGCTTCCGGTAAAGATAGAAATATCAAACACGAGGGTGACTGTTTTGGCGGGAACGAGGCATTGTCAATCGATGATAGATTGTTTTTCTTGTTTACATTTTTTAAAGAAATAAAGATCGGTTTTAAATGAAACGACTAACGTTATAAAGAAATTTTCCTTATAATATTCTATTATTTTATATTTTACAAGTAATTATTCGATGTTACGTGACGTCATTACGTGACGTCATTAACACAATATTCATCATTTATATATTTCGCAAGTAAAGTCATTCTTGTTGAGGAAACTATTGTTAATACTTGATATAATTCGCTTTAAATAATATATCTCACTTCTGACTCGTTTCTAGGAAACTACAATGTCTCTGAAGAACTCCAGTCATAAACTGGTTTCCTGACATAAACAACATGTAAGAAAAACGTTTTTGATGTAATGAAACCTGTGTCTATTTTCATTATCAAAACGATAAATTAGAAAATCTTCTCCGATCTGTCAAAATCCCTACTTTCGTGTTGACGACAAATATAAGCTGTTTCCGGTTAAGAAAACTGCCAATTTCAAACTAACAGAAGATATTCTTGTAAAATGAAAAGCAGTTTGTTGTTGGAAACTACCATACACAGAAAAAACTCATTTAGTAGCACTTTATTCTCTCTCTTTTAAATAACACCTCAAGTAGGAGACGACCTTAAAATTAAGAACACAATTTAAAAATCCATTTCCCCTATTTCTTGCTCTTTATTTAACCTCAATATTAAGACCACTTCATTATTAGTACCAGTTGTCAAGAGTTCCAATGGTGGTCTTATTATTAAGTTTTTTTTAATGTAGTTATCTATCAGGAGAGAAAAGGATGTGATGCCGCTATGGACAACATTTCATATATATCCATCAATTAGAACCAATTTCAGTCCACAAAGACTTATCATCAACCGCAGTCTGTAATTATTGGCCAATCTATTAATTTGCCAGCATATATTTTATCTAAGAATATCCTACTGCGTATTGTCTATACTTTAGATCAAAGACAATACAGATATTAAATAAAATTAGATGCTAGACAGATATCAAGATTTATTAACCAGCATTATGTCGCCCTCTGTTTGTTTTATATCATTGATAGCAACCTTTATAAAGCTTGATCAGACGACCACATCGATTAGTAAATTATGAGAAGTAAACATACCTGCGTATTTTATTGAACAAAAAGAGTGAACGACCGGACCGGTATATGAAATAATGTCTTGAAAATATGTTTACATAGGTCATTGGCCTAAGGAATTTGCAATAAACTAACTAATAGTATGTTCTGTTAAATAGATTGTTTATTCAGGAATATTAGGTATACTGTCCATGATTTCACAAAAAAACAATATAAATATATATACAAAAATAACGAAATATTACACATTGGTCAATGGTCATTTGTCATGCAATAGTATGTTTGATGAACTTATATAAATCAAAATAAAGTTTTGATTACATTTTCATTGATACAAAATGAAAAATACAGAATACAATACAAATGAATTTTATTTATAGTACCCCTTAGGTTAAAAGCTTTATGAATAAGCAATGACATATTTTTAACAACACTCTTGCTTTGTGAGCTTAATATTTCAACACATTTTGGTACATGTATATTATATTTTTTTCTGTAATAATGTTTTATATATTATTTACGAATGTCGTGGTACAATGGACATTCAAACAAAAAATGAAATTCATCTTCGATTACAACGCATATAAAATATATCTGTTAGAAAATGAATAAGACCGAGAATATATATTTTAGTCACTAATACATTCTTTGTTTGTGAAACAGCTGACATGTGTTATTGCTTCATTTGAAAACTTCAAACTATAAAAATGCCATTATTCATATAAATTGCTTACTCTGTGCTCATCATTTCAAGATGAGTGTGTCATATTGCCATTTTAATACCATTCCATGTGTACGATTCGTAACTCCGTCAGTAGACACTTTTATTTTACAAAAATCACTTCAGAATGACATTAAAATGTCACAGAGGATATTATGACATTTGACAAACATTTTATTGTTCAGACGACATACATTTCTCAAGATAATATTAAACAAGGATGTATGGATTGGAAATAAACATGCAAATATACGATATATTCGCACGCAAGGAGGTTGTTTTACCCTTGAGGTGAATTCACTGTCTGCGTGGTGCCTTGTGTCTATCTTACGGCTTCATTCACAAATGTCTTGAGTGGGAAGGTTCCTTATCGTCATTTCTGACATTTCTACTTTGCCACTTATATCGTCAAGCATTACATGGTAATCTTCAGAATGTGCCAGGCGTACATGACTAGGCGCATCAATAGACAGTAGCGTGAAACATAGGATGGTTATATATCGCTTATAGCAATTAGTTCATCTGTACATATTAGGAGACAGAGTAATGTCGGCCAGGTCAATGACTTAGTCACACCAACTTTTAAAACAAAATACATGAAACATTCTTTTACAAATGTAAGTGCTGTTAATTGGAATAACATTCCCAACGAATATAATATCATTCTCGTCAGTAAATACATTCAAAAGAGCATTAAAATCATTTTCATTGTAAAAAGTCTACATTCTATTATGTTTGTTATGAAAGTTATTATTAGCATTTACTATTATATTGTTATATATGTACTATTTACGATATCTGATGAGTGATTGTCTTGAATGAACAAATGTGTGTTATATAATTACATGTGTATTGTGTTTCAATTTATGTTGTTTTATGTAAGAATTGTACAGCTGTTTTGTATACCTATTTACGTGTTACCGTCTATAAATAAAGATATTACTAGTATTCTTATTATTCCTTGCGCCCCTGTTCCTTTGCGTATTAACCATTGCAACTCCTCAAATGCCTGATGTTTTGTAGATTGTTACGTTCCGGAGGTCTGTGTGGAGAGGCATTCCCTTTAGCAACATATTTTCTACTTTACCATTGAACTTTTTCCTTGTTTCCCACAATACTCTCTTTAATTGTGTTCCTAATCGGCTAGATCATTCCTTGCACCTCTATTCCCATACGTGTTTACCCTAACATCTCCTAAGTACAAAATGTTTTGTAGACTGTTGTTTCTCCCGGGGGTATGCATGAGGCGGTATTGTCTTTAGTATGTAGCGTTCCCTGTATCTACTTAATCACTTACCAGGGTAACAACACCTAGCAGACTTGATTGCCAACGTATGCTTAACATGTCAGTTCCCATATTTGTCTACGGTTGTCTCTAACGTGTTATAGGTCTCTATAATCTTTAAAGGTGCATTCCATCCTTACGGTAAATACTATCAAACATGATTCTGCGTCTGTACTTATAATGTACAGACAGTTTCAAGGTTGCAAGAGTGTTGTGTTGCTACATTTCACGTCACACTAAGGTCTTATTCGATCGTATACTATTCCCAATTCCTAATTTGCAATTTTATTTTATGGTTCGTAATCTTCGTTGTTCTCTACATCCAAACTGTGCATGTTTATTTTTTCGGCCATCCACATACGTTTGTCCTACGCTATTCGAAGAATGGCTTGTGATATAGAGTGTGACCCCTGTCCGTCCGTCCGTGCGATAAATTGGTTTCCGATCAATGACCTTTGAAAGGATTGGTGAAAACCATTCATATTTGGCACAGAAAGATACGATACAAAATACTTGTCAAGGTAAATTTCGGATAAAGTCCAGCAAATATTGGAGGAGTTATGACCCATTGACCGATTTTTCGTGTCCCTCAAAACATGACTTTATTTTATTATTAAAATTGGTTTCCGATCAATGAACCTTGAAGGTTGGATATATTCAGTTTGTATCGGGTACATTGGCATGACAAACAGGTCAACTCCAATGTCGGATATAATCAACCAACTTTTATTGTCCCTTTTTGAACGTAAAAGTTGGTTTCTGATCATTAACTCTTAAACGGGTGGATCGATTCAATTCATCAATAGCTTCCCAATTATGCAGCGTTCACAAACAATAGCACTCTACTTAAATGACCCGTAGCGGGGGTATCCATTACCTATGGACACATCTAGTCATCTATTACGTAATCTGTCACGGGAGGCACTGTTTAGTGAATGTAACAATGTGATGGTCTTGCTGCATTCTGTTGGTACCATTTCTTAAAACTTCCAACATATCAACGAAGGTCAACGAAAACTACTTTCATTTTAGCTTATTTTTAATTATATCTTATGCTAATAATTTCCGCTTATATGCTCAGTGAAAGGTTACGAATGCTACATGTTGTATGAATTATGATGAACCCATCTGTTAACTATGTTTCAACAGTTATATAGACGAGGTAAGAAACTTGGCACTAATACGTTTACACAAAATATACGGAAAATATCAAAGGTCATCGACAGCTAATCGGACAACTTGTTAATTGGTTTTTGCGAAGTTTATCGATATGTCTAGAGTTGAAATGACATTCGGTGCTGAATTGATAGAGATATTCCGAATAGTCGATTACGGAGGATAGTAAAGTAAAAGTTTAGGGTTTATTTATTACACCTCTATGTAAAGGGCCAACCCTTTTTGACTTTATGATACACCTCCTTTCTGAGCACATTTACTTCCGGATTCCTTTCATGTCAACTGTATTGCACTGTATTTATGTATGTATATATGTTTCACATATGGGCGACGCCTCCAGAAAAATGTTAGTCATATTAGATTTTTGGAGGATAGTGCATGATATAGGAGATGCCCCAGTTCCAGAAGCACCCCTGGTTCTTTTACGTGCTCGATGTAAAGCATCATACATGGGACCTCGGTTTTTAAAGTCTCGTCCATTAAAAGTTAATGCATGTATAACCTTTGTACAAACATACAATACTTAATACATAATTCTCACATCTACAATAGTTACCTCCCTTGTTCTTAATTGTCGGCCATTTTGAATTTCCTTGGGGGAATATAATGTGAACGATGATAAAATAATCCGATTCGTAAAAAATTACTCATTCCTTATACTCATGTGGGCATTTGGCTCAGTAGGTTGAAGAAAAAGTGGTTGTCACATGCAAATTGTCTTGGCAGTGGTAGTGGATAGAATTTCAATAAGCCTTTGCATCCAATTATATCCACTTGGTCTATTATATTCACTTTGTAATCTTGTATTAACTGTAAACTACATGACGATATAGACAAAGAATGTTTAAACTAAATTGTTGTTGTACTTTCTCAATTTTCACATAATTGGAAATTACTCCTATAAAGGCTTATCAGCTTTGCCTATCAAAATGGCCGACAGTTAAGAACAAGGGAGGTAAATAGTGTAGATGTAGGAACTCTGTATAATGAGACCACCCCGTTATTAAGACCAGTTTTGTTATGTCCCGTAAGGGTTCTGTTTATACGGGTTTTACTGTATTGTATTGCTCGCCGATATCGATGGTAGGAATATACTGAAGTCAATGTATGTTATAATGCTGATATAGGTGGATATAAATTATAAAGTAGGTTCGCATTGTATGGTGATAACAGAGTGTTCCTGTCATTGATATATCGAATCAATACTCCCTACAAATGCCTCTGCTTTCATTTGATTGTCTCTTATTAAACCCATTTACAGAGGTCAGTATCTTACATCCTTACAAAAGACGCACAAAAGATTCAGTGTGTTCTGATTAAAGCAAGATAGAAGCAAATAATCCTTGGACACAAATGTGATTGTCCGGTAAACAAAATGCCAATAGGCTAATTAGATGAGCAACTTAATAATTGGAAGCGGACGATGCTCTACATTCATACACTTGTCAATGTCCCGGTCACGAAACGTTCCATTGTATCCCATGCTTGATATCTGTTCTATTTGTTCTGTTTGTGATATTTGTCGGACATATTGACATGTTTAACGTGTCTGGCTAGACGGGAAGAACATATAGGTGGGACGACGATAATAATACTAATACTAATACTAATAATACTAATATTAATACTAATACGAATAATAATACTAATAATAATACTAATAATAATACTAATAATACTACTAATAATACTACTAATAATACTACTAATAATAATACTAATAATAATACTAATAATAATACTAATAATAATACTAATAATAATACTAATACTAATAATAATACTAATAATAATACTAATACTAATAATAATACTAATAATAATACTAATACTAATAATACTAATAATAATAATACTAATAATAATACTACTAATAATAATACTAATAATAATAATAATAATAATAATAATAATAATAATAATAATAATAATAATAATACTAATAATACTACTACTAATAATACTACTAATAATAATAATACTAATAATACTAATAATAATACTACTAATAATACTACTACTAATAATAATACTAATAATAATAATAATAATAATAATAATAATAATAATAATAATAATAATAATAAACTTTATTTATTGAAGGTAACTCCTTAAGCTATACAAATAAAAACATACATACATAAACTTATCTAACACGAGGCCTTCATACATACAGAAATTATTAAAACATAAAGAGAACACAAAGCAAAGAATATAAGCATTTTTATAATGCTAAACCAATAAATCATAACTCATCTTCAAAAATCTGCATTAACAATATGTATGAAAGAGAGATTAAATAATTACAGGGGTAGCCGCATGCACAATACATTGTCTCCCCACACAGACTCCCGGGAAATCATATAAGGCATCGAGGAGGTGCTAGGGTAGACTTGGGTGCAAGGAATGGTCTTCTAATAACACCCTCTAGTGTATGTAAGGCGGAGCACTATTTGGCAAACTCAACAGTTTGTGCGGTCAACAAATAGTTCTCGTAAAACGGATTTATAATTTCAATAACTTCGATAAATTCACGTAAGATATGGATTATCGTTGTCTAGTTAAAAACTCACATATTTCAGTCTTCATATAGCTTAAATATTAGATTCATCAGCACTCCAGCGTTCACGCCGCCATCTTGTTTTCATGATATTCGTATGGTATTTCCGAAAGTAGTGCGTCACGAACATCCGAGGCACTTGACGTAGTTGGCCGAGGTTTTCCGAATGTAATTATATAACACAAGTAGTTGTCTTTCCATTAGAAACTCCCTAATCCGAACACCCTTCGGACAAACTATAAAGTTCGGATTAGAGAAGATTCCGGACTGGAGAGGATTCCTCCATTGAATGTCCGTAGACAAGACATTCATTCAGTAATTCTTTCTAGTAGTTCGCTAGAGGTTGTTTGCGTTATCGCGATGTAATATATAATGTCTGAATGCATTCTTTTAATCGACTTTGCAGAGTCATAGTGAAATTAAAGCTAAAATATTTTACAAAATTTGTGTAAACTTGAAAATTCATTTTATAGCCCAAAATCAAACGTTATAAGAAACCAACATATTTATGCACCTTTCATAAAAGGAAGATTTGCAATGCGGTATGCAAAATACATGCTGTGTTAAATATTGGTTGATATTTGAATTCTTCTATATGTAAATTATCATTATAATTTGTTATTCGTTATAGAAATTGTAGAAAATTAGATACTTCAGAATATGCATCGCTATAGACGCCTCTCGTTTAATTAAAACTGTATGAAAGCAATGAATATGATTAACTTAAAATTTTGACCTACAGTTCATTCTTAAATAGATGTAGAAATTACAGCAAAATTACACCGTGCAGAAAATGTAACAGATATTTTTTTTTCAATTAATTCATACTTTGATAATTTCACTACATGAGGTGGTGTATCATCTCAAGCGAGCATTTCAATGAATCATTCAACGTGTCAAATGATTTCAAACATAGCTGAAATTAAGTAAGGATGTTTCGCGACGTTATACCGTCCATAAAACCTGACAAGCTACGCACATAGTACGATGTATTTTCAAAACGCCATACCTGAAAACTATGCACCATAGCTTCATTTTAAAATATGTTTCGTAGAGGAAAATAATGATCTAGGGTAAACATTTTGAATTGTGATTTGTGTACCTAATGGGCCTTTTTCTGCGCTCACATCCAATGTTTTCCAATTGTTTACATAAATAGTACACTTCGTACCCGGTCTTACCTTGTTTCCATCAAAACGGAATGCATACGTCTAATGGTATAAATTCACAGAGACAATTAAAATTATTACGCCTTCTCTCAATTCTCAGTCATTATACTATCTTACGTATTTTTGCGGAAAATTATCTTCCGGTTTTGGGAGATTTATTTTACGTGTAAAATAACAATACAGACAGAACAATTCGTTCGGATTCCGGAAAAGGGAGGATCCTGACTGTGGGTTTTTTATATGACGTATTGGAGGAACTAAAACGGGACCGAGATAATTGTCCGGTTACAGGAAGTTTCCGGACTGGAGAGTGTCCGGATTAGGGAGTTTCAACTGTACTCTAAGAAGTGTTTCTGATGCGTATAGTTCTCAATACATTACCATAAATTTATACTTTATACAATATCTTCCACTGTCCATTTCTATAAATACAATAAAAATCCAACATTGTATCTCATTCCTGTGTAAATAGTTTTGTATTAGAATCAAAAGGAAGAAGGAAATGCATGAAATCGTTATCATATTGTTACACTTGGTTGGTGCCTGCGATTAGTCGATTAAGGCTATTATGATTAATTCTTTTTAAATGAGAAAATTGATTTTCAATTAAGATATTCTAGTTACTTGATGATTGAACCAATTAAAAGATTGTGTGATGTTTATGTACTTGATAATGTAATTATTATGTTTGTCTAATGTGCTTTGCGCGTTGCTGAAGTAAGCTTGTCCTCTTTGATTCTCCTAGTTATTCCTTATGGTCGGCCATGCCATTTCTTGCGTCTCTGTTCCCTTACCGTATGTACCCTTGAGCCTCCTCAAGTGCCTTATGTTTTGTGGATTGTTGTTTTCCGGGAGGTCTGTGTTGGGAGGCACTGTCTTATGCATGTGGCGTTCCCTGTAGCAACTTATTCTCTCTCTTCTATCTCTTTTGTAGGGTGTTCATGTTCGGTTCTTATAAATGTACGTTTAAGTGACAGAAGAACTGTACGAACACTTCCATGACAAAACTTGTATTAGTGACGGAGGTTATGACGTCACGTATTTCACAAAATGCAAGTTTTGACGTCACAAGCTATGAAATTTCCTTGGTTGCTTGTTTTTGTTTGTTTATAAAATGAAATAAACATGAAAATGTCTGATACATGTTATGAAATTTGTTGCCATTTAAAACACAGAATTTTTTTAAATGTATGTTCGAGTCAAGCGTTTTTGACTCGACTTCAATTTGTAGCTTACTTTGAAATTCACATTTTGTTATTGATATTTGAATCGCTAGAAAAAGAAAAGTTTTTTTTTATTTTTTTTTATTTTTTTATTTTCTACTCACACACGCTGTATATTCTTTTCTGTACATTATACAATTATAAGATAACTGACAACTTTGCTATGTACAATTGTATCATGTAATTATGTATGTTCACTGCTTTGTAAAATACTTCAAAAATAAAAGTTATCTAAAAAAAAAAAAAAAAAAAAAAAGAAAAAGAAAAGTGGACGTCCGATTTTAATAGTTTTTGTTTTTGTAATTTGTGCAGTCGCGAAATTCGCAATTTTTTCCACAGCGCAAACTTAATCACTTATACAGCATTCCAGTATTCCTACCACTGATAAACATGTATTTTCAACTGTTGCGAAATTTGCGTTTTATTCTCAGCGACGGAACGAACGTCTGCATGGGAAGTGATACTCGTTTTATCGATGAGAGAAATGATGGATGTTGAAACTGTTAAAGGGGGGACTCGCTTTGAGAGATATGGAGAACGTGAATAAAAGCCCATAAAAATGAAAGTCATCATCTATAATTATTGTAGAGAAATCTATTCCCCAGAAATATCGCGTGCAAAGCGATGCGCGGTGAAAGAAGATTTTAATATTGGTGAAAGGTTTCCACATCAGTAACGTCTTTGTGTCAGATTCGGTTATGATAAATGTCTTCTCAAATAACTGCCACTGAAACGTATAAATACTGCAACGTTTCATGCTGGTTCCTGCTACTTAATGGAACCAATGTTGTTATCTATACTGTACAAAATTAAAAACGCACCATTTTGAGTGCACTTTTTTGCACACACAATTTTGAGGTTAAAGACATGTCCTGAACAGGCCTTGTTTTGTATATTGGCAAGGAATGTTCCTATAATGTCATAATAGTAGATCTCCAAAAAAACGCATCAATGCAAAATAAATAGTTCTAAATGATAAAATGGAAATCTTTTTTATACATTTTTTGAATAAATGAAAGAGAGAGAATAAGTTGCTACAGGGAACGCCACATACATAAGACAATGCCTCACCACCCAGACCTCCGGGAAAACAACAATCCATAAAACATAAGGCATTTCAAGAGGCTCAAGGGTAAATACGTAATGGAACAGGGGTGCAAGGAATGGCCTGGTCGACCATAAGGGATAACTAGGAGAATCAAAGAGAGCAAACAGTGAGAGGGATTAGTGGATGGAAAACATCTCAGGACAAGTCAAGACACCTTGCAACAATAGGCAGAAACTGGGGAGAAAATACGTACAGTGAAATGATTGCACTGGTGGAAGGGAAATTTAACATACATTAAAAAAACAAAATGAAGACATTTTAAGAGACAA